>CM062296.1:655179906-656413488 GCA_031216915.1 Pictodentalium vernedei | reverse complement strand
ATAAGTTATTACATGGTGAGTTTCATATCGGCTGAGATATCATCCCTTGGTAACAGTGAACTTCACATCTGCCATTGGTATGCGGCTGATATGAATTTACATCGTACTAGCATCTCGGCCGATATGAAGCTAACCAAGTGATAACCTCCAAAGATCATTTAACTCTTAATCCACTGAGTATTTTTTTAAATACTTTTCAACAAATCTGGTCATGGCTGCTGTAAAGTAGCCATGACCAGATTTGATGAAAAATTCTTCAAAATTTAACTCGAGAAATCAGTTGTTGAAATGTTGATTTAATTTACAGTGGCCATTTTAGTTTCAAATACCCAAATTTTACTTATTTCTTATCAACCTACCTTACAATTGTTTGCAACAGGCTTGCACTACATTGGAAGTCCCTAACTCGGAAAAATACTCTCTATTTTCTTCTTTCCCAAGTGATTTGGGAAAGAAAAGTGGTGCAAAAGCACCAAGAATAAATAAGCCAAAACTGGGTCGAGTGCGACCGGCGCACACCCATTAGGGGCACTCTTCTCCTTGTGCTAATCCACAGCTTCCGGAACCAGTGCGCAGACATATAACCAATGTGTCATTCTATTTTTTTCGCCATCTTAACAAGGATGCGGATCGTCTCGCTCTTCAACAGATATACCTTTTGACTCGATGTCAGTGATGTTTCCTGTTCTAATATGTGGATTCATAGCTGTTTCTTCACTATCCAGACATACAGGGCTGTGTTTTTATATATTCTCTCAATTATTCACTGTATATTTTTATACTGTACCAATGACCCAGACATAGCTGGTGCTAACTCTTAAAATATAGGGCCAAACACAAATTTTGCCCCCCAATCCCCAAAATTTGCATCTAAAACCAAAGAAAACATGTCCTGAAAGGCCCTCCACACTTCGCCTCTACTGCGCATGCGCAGTGTCAAGGACGTTCCGAAATTGGCGCCATTAATCATTCTAAGTTTGGCCCTTCATCAGTTAACATCTGACTGATCTTTGTGCTTGTAAATCTCAGTTTAAATGATGCCAGACACATAAATATTAGTGAAATGGTGATTCTAAGGAGGATAGAGAAGGAGGAGAGGAAAAATGTGTGACAGAATATTATCAGGGCTGTAACTTAAAATTTTTTAATGAAATTATGTTAAGTTACCTATTTTCGAGGCAGCAGCCATTTTGTTGTCATTCTGATTATTTAGTTACACTGTTTTTTAATGTTTTCCTCTCTCCCTGTCCTTTAAGTCCCCCCTTGCTATTCTCCCATGCTTTTGGCATAGTTTTTAGCTCACCTGAGCGAAGCTCAAGGGGAGCTTTACTAATCACTTTCTGTCCGTCGTCCGTCGTCGTCCGTCCGGCGTTAACTTTACATTATCGACTTCTCCTCCTAAACCACTAGCCCAATTTTATTCAAATGTTGGCTAAATGTTTATTACCTAATGCCAATTCAGATTTGTTCAAATGAAGTTGCCCCTCCTCCTGGGTGGTGCCACGCCCCCAAGGGGCACCAAAATCTTTGTAAATCTTCTTCTCATGAACCAGCAGTAGCAGAGACTTGATATTTGGTGTGCAGCTTCCTTTTGAGGTGTAGACTCAGATTTGTTCAAGAGAAGTTTGTGGAGCTATACTTGGCGTTGTTATGAGAGGGGCAAAATTTTTTGCCCCGCCCAAAATTTCTATTTTCCAAACCGAGAGGCTGATTTGAACCAAATTTTATGTGAGGGCTTATTGGGTCATGAGTACTTGATTTATGCAAAAAAAAAAATTCCCGCAGCCCCGTGGGAACCGCAGGAGCTAAAAATAGAAAAAATTTAAAACGCCCATATCTCCAAAACTGCACGGCACTGAGAATTTTTATTTGGTGTGCAGCTTCCTTAGGACCAACAGAAAGGATTGGTAAAAAAAAATTGCCATCGGTTTTATCATAGGGTACAGTTTCGGGACTTTGAAAAAGTGCTGAGTCAGCATTTTTTAACACTGTAGGCAATGGGAAAAACATTAAAAAATCTTCTTCTTCAGATCCAGCAGGCAGAATCTTTTGATATTTGGTATGCAACATTGTAGGGTGGATCTGATTCAAGTTTGTTCAAATCGGCCCCCTGGGTTCATATTTGGGCTCAGTATAGGAGCCCGATTTCGAACTTAGTGCATTTCAGGCAAATTTCTTAAAAAATCTTCTTCTCCAGATCCAGCAGGCAGAATCTTTTGATATTTGGTATGCAACATTGTGGGGTGGATCTGATTCAAGTTTGTTCAAATCGGCCCCCTGGGTTTATATTTGGGCTCAGTATAGGAGCCCAAATTTGAACTTACTGCATTTCAGGCAAATTTCTTTGAAAATCTTCTTCTCCAGATCCAGCAGGCAGAATCTTTTGATATTTGGTATGCAACATTGTAGGGTGGATCTGATTCAAGTTTGTTCAAATCGGCTCCCTAGATTCATATTTGGGCTCACTATAGGAGCTCGAATTCGAATTTAGTGCATTTCAGGCAAATTTCTTCAAAAATCTTCTTCTCCAGATCCAGCAGGCAGAATCTTTTGATATTTGGTATGCAAAGTTGCGGGGTAGATCTGATTCAAGTTTGTTCAAATCGGCCCCCTGGATACATATTTGGGCTTACTATAGAAGCCCGAATTCGAACTTAGTGCATTTCAGGCAAATTTCTTAAAAAATCTTCTTCTCCAGATCCAGCAGGCAGAATCTTTTCATATTTGGTAAGCAACATTGTGGGGTGGATCTGATTCAAGATTGTTCAAATCGGCCCCCTGGGTTAATATTTGGGCTCAGTATAGGAGCCCGATTTCGAACTTAGTGCATTTCAGGCAAATTTCTTAAAAAATCTTCTTCTCCAGATCCAGCAGGCAGAATCTTTTGATATTTGGTATGCAACATTGTAGGGTGGATCTGATTCAAGTTTGTTCAAATCGGCCCCCTGGGTTCATATTTGGGCTCAGTATAGGAGCCCGATTTCGAACTTAGTGCATTTAGGCAAATTTCTTAAAAAATCTTCTTCTCCAGATCCAGCAGGCAGAATCTTTTGATATTTGGTATGCAACATTGTGGGGTGGATCTGATTCAAGTTTGTTCAAATCGGCTTCCTAGATTCATATTTGGGCTCACTATAGAAGCTCGAATTTGAACTTAGTGCATTTCATGCAAATTTCTTAAAAAATCTTCTTCTCCAGATCCAGCAGGCAGAATCTTTTCATATTTGGTAAGCAACATTGCGGGGTGGATCTGATTCAAGTTTGTTCAAATCGGCCCCCTGGGTTTATATTTGGGTTCAGTATAGGAGCCCAAATTTGAACTTAGTGCATTTCAAGCAAATTTATTAAAAAATCTTCTTCTCCAGATCCAGCAGGCAGAATCTTTTGATATTTGGTATGCAACATTGTGGGGTGGATCTGATTCAAGTTTGTTCAAATCGGCTTCCTAGATTCATATTTGGGCTCACTATAGAAGCTCGAATTCGAACTTAGTGCATTTCAGGCAAATTTCTTAAAAAATTTTCTTCTCCAGATCCAGCAGGCAGAATCTTTTGATATTTGGTATGCAACATTGTGGGATGGATCTGATGCAAATTTGTTTAAATCGGCTCCCTAGATACATATTTGAGCTTACTATAGAAGCTCGAATTCGAACTTAGTGCATTTCAGGCAAATTTCTTAAAAAATCATCTTCTCCAGATCCAGCAGGCAGAATCTTTTGATATTTGGTATGCAACATTGCGGGGTGGATCTGATTCAAGTTTGTTCAAATCGGCCCCCTGGATTCATATTTGGGCTCACTATAGAAGCTTGAATTCAAACTTAGTGCATTTCGGGCAAATTTCTTCAAAAATCTTCTTCTCCAGATCCAGCAGGCAGAATCTTTTGATATTTGGTATGCAACATTGCGGGGTGGATCTGATTCAAGTTTGTTCAAATCGGCTCCCTAGATTCATATTTGGGCTCACTATAGAAGCCCAAATTCGGACTTAGTGCATTTCGGGCAAATTTCTTAAAAAATCATCTTCTCCAGATCCAGCAGGCAGAATCTTTTGATATTTGGTATGCAACATTGCGGGGTGGATCTGATTCAAGTTTGTTCAAATCGGCCCCCCTGGATTCATATTTGGGCTTAATATAGAAGCCCGAATTCGCACTTAGTGCATTTCGGGCAAATTTCTTAAAAAATCTTCTTCTCCAGATCCAGCTTCAGAATCTTTTCATATTTGGTAAGCAACATTGTGGGGTGGATCTGATTCAAGTTTGTTCAAATCGGCCCCCTGGGTTTATATTTGAGCTCCGTATAGGAGCCCAAATTTTAACTTAGTGCATTTCAGGCATATTTCTTAAAAAATCTTCTTCTCCAGATCCAGCAGGCAGAATCTTTTGATATTTGGTATGCAACATTGTGGGGTGGATCTGATTTTGATTCATGAACGTATTTATTTGTAAAGTTGATAGAATCTTAGACAAAATTTGCAGAAAAGATCTACTATAGAAGGGGTGGTATCCAGGGTGAACCGTTTACCCAAATCTAGCAGTACTAATGCATTATTCACACAAATCTCCGTTCAAATTTTATGACCCCTCATTGGAACACATGCATTCAGCTCATTGCAACAAAGGTCATATGCCATGTTTTTGTCGAGACAAAGGAAAAAAAATAAGAAATTTGGTCCTTCCTATTTAAAAAATACTTGAGCCTATTCCAATGAGATATCATAAGCTATGTTTTTGAGACAAACGTGAAAATATTTAGTTATTCATGAAATTTTTAGGCAACTGTTGTCTGTTATTCACATTGCTTCATGAAATTTCAGTACTTTTAGAAGTTACCTCAGTAATCAAGGGTTAATTCCCCTTAATTAAATGTCGCCTCTAAAAAACAACCACTTTGCATATCTTACCTTTTTACCAGCATCACTGCCAAAACTTGTCAGCATTCTTCGCAAAAATCGCTATTCAAATTTTAATTTTTGTCTCTTAAACATACATGTACTTATCGCTTGTAAATACCCCATTGGAATGAGCTTTTTGACCTCATTCCAATGAGAGGTCGCACACCATGCTTTTTGAGTCAAAAAAGCAATTTTTTTAGTTATTCCAGAATTTCGTACGTAAAACACAGCTTTATGACTTCACATTAAAATGAGCTCTCTAAGCTTGTTCCAATCAACATTCACGCACTATGTCTTTCACACAAAAAATAAAATTTTCCATTTATTCAGAAATTTTGTTTGCAAGAACACTCTTACCCCCCCCCCCCCCCCCCACACACACACACACAAACACACACACACACACACACACACAAACACAGACACACACATCTAAAAGTTTGTCAGCAAAAAAACAGTTACTTCAATTTTTAAATGCATTATAGGAACAACTTGCCTAATCAAATTTAAATACTTTTGCATCATTCTGTATCTAGAACAAACCATTTACCATATCTTTACGCAAAATTCTCCAGCATCATACACAAAAAAACACCATTATTTATATATTCACATTTCTGTCTCAAAAATATACCTGATCTTCCCATACCCCTATTGGAATAAGCTGTTTGAGCTTGTTCCAATGATGATAAAAAAAACTAATATTTTGGAAAATTTGTGAAAATTTTTGTTTTCTTGCATGCAAATATATACATGTAGCACATGGAAGATATCCACAGTTGGGGAGAGATGTCCAAGGCTATCTCTTCACATTCCTTGTTTGTGCTTCATGCTAAACCAGTTTGTCTGCAGAGATAAATTTGCTTTATTAAAAATCATTGGAGATAGGCCACACACCAACGATTTTAAATAAAACTAATTTTAGGTAACAAATGTTGAACTTCAAACAAAATCTATCACTCAACCAGTTAATGTTGATGAGGCATGACATGGTGAAGGTGACCTAAAATACTTCTTAGAGTCACTTTGTCAGGTGAGCGATTAAGGCCACGTGGGGCCTCTTGTTGTAATTATTATTACTAAATTTTCTTGGGAGTTTTAGCTGAATAACAGAATGAATTCTGTTCTTTTCCCCATGTTTACGTCTTCACCTACGGGTGGTTAGGCGTTGTGTTCTGCATCTACCATCTGATGTTCTGCAGTTTCTTCCCAGGAAGTCTCTGTTTTGCATCAGATAGTGTATTTTTGGTAACTGATTTCGGGCCTGGGTGCCTGGAATCTTATTTTAGTGTTTTTACACTCATTGTTTACATTTACAACAGCCCTCGGTGTGAGGGGGGATTTCTTGAAAATATTATCTTGATGTTATTTTAATCATAACTAGATACATTATTATTGTTCGTAAGTGTTGAATAAATTGTTTAAAATATTTTTAAAATTTTGGTCCACACTTAGGCTTGGGATCCATTGGGGCTCAACGTTACTTTTCAGAAACTTGGGCTGTTCTGAAAAAATATTTTTTCAAAATATTTTGATTTCAATTATTTTTTCTATATTAATGGATCATATTATTATTATGTATTTTGATTGCCAGGGGTTAGTGCGAGTACCAGGACTTGTTTTCTTTTCACATTGAAAGGATATTGATCAATTGTAATAAGAGGAAGTCTTCCTCTGACTTTATAATCATTCTATATGTGGTCAGTGTACTCGCATTAACTCCTGTTCTGTATGTGTTAATTTCGATGACAATATGGGAAGCTTATGTCACAGTATGTTATTGGGGAATTGGACACTCCGGTCCTTTCCCCGCAGGGTCACTCTACTTTATCAATTTCTATTTCAGACGATCAAGATTAGGGTGATGTATCTGTGATGTCTTCCAACAGTGTGCCTCCGTCATCACAATTAATGAAGGGCTAGCGGAAAAGTGCTCATGTAAATACGCCAATTGCCTAAGAGGACCCTAGTAGGTTCGACGGCCTTTGACGTCTGCTAGCTCGCCCGGTGTAGCGTCCATTCACCGAATGGTTCGGCAGCCGGGTTCGTCCGTTGCGGTCTAGAAGGAATTTTGGGGTGATGCGAGCACTATAAATATTTTTTCAGAACAGCCCAAGTTTCTGAAAAGTAACGTTGAGCCCCAATGGATCCCAAGCCTAAGTGTGGACCAAAATTTTAAAAATATTTTAAACAATTTATTCAACACTTACGAACAATAATAATGTATCTAGTTATGATTAAAATAACATCAAGATAATATTTTCAAGAAATCCCCCCTCACACCGAGGGCTGTTGTAAATGTAAACAATGAGTGTAAAAACACTAAAATAAGATTCCAGGCACCCAGGCCCGAAATCAGTTACCAAAAATACACTATCTGATGCAAAACAGAGACTTCCTGGGAAGAAACTGCAGAACATCAGATGGTAGATGCAGAACACAACGCCTAACCACCCGTAGATGAAGACGTAAACATGGGGAAAAGAACAGAATTCATTCTGTTATTCAGCTAAAACTCCCAAGAAAATTTAGTAATAATAATTACAACAAGAGGCCCCACGTGGCCTTAATCGCTCACCTGACAAAGTGACTCTAAGAAGTATTTTAGGTCACCTTCACCATGTCATGCCTCATCAACATTAACTGGTTGAGTGATAGATTTTGTTTGAAGTTCAACATTTGTTACCTAAAATTAGTTTTATTTAAAATCGTTGGTGTGTGGCCTATCTCCAATGATTTTTAATAAAGCAAATTTATCTCTGCAGACAAACTGGTTTAGCATGAAGCACAAACAAGGAATGTGAAGAGATAGCCTTGGACATCTCTCCCCAACTGTGGATATCTTCCATGTGCTACATGTATATATTTGCATGCAAGAAAACAAAAATTTTCACAAATTTTCCAAAATATTAGTTTTTTTTATCATCATTGGAACAAGCTCAAACAGCTTATTCCAATAGGGGTATGGGAAGATCAGGTATATTTTTGAGACAGAAATGTGAATATATAAATAATGGTGTTTTTTTGTGTATGATGCTGGAGAATTTTGCGTAAAGATATGGTAAATGGTTTGTTCTAGATACAGAATGATGCAAAAGTATTTAAATTTGATTAGGCAAGTTGTTCCTATAATGCATTTAAAAATTGAAGTAACTGTTTTTTTGCTGACAAACTTTTAGATGTGTGTGTCTGTGTTTGTGTGTGTGTGTGTGTGTGTGTTTGTGTGTGTGTGTGTGGGGGGGGGGGGGGGTAAGAGTGTTCTTGCAAACAAAATTTCTGAATAAATGGAAAATTTTATTTTTTGTGTGAAAGACATAGTGCGTGAATGTTGATTGGAACAAGCTTAGAGAGCTCATTTTAATGTGAAGTCATAAAGCTGTGTTTTACGTACGAAATTCTGGAATAACTAAAAAAATTGCTTTTTTGACTCAAAAAGCATGGTGTGCGACCTCTCATTGGAATGAGCTCAAAAAGCTCATTCCAATGGGGTATTTACAAGCGATAAGTACATGTATGTTTAAGAGACAAAAATTAAAATTTGAATAGCGATTTTTGCGAAGAATGCTGACAAGTTTTGGCAGTGATGCTGGTAAAAAGGTAAGATATGCAAAGTGGTTGTTTTTTAGAGGCGACATTTAATTAAGGGGAATTAACCCTTGATTACTGAGGTAACTTCTAAAAGTACTGAAATTTCATGAAGCAATGTGAATAACAGACAACAGTTGCCTAAAAATTTCATGAATAACTAAATATTTTCACGTTTGTCTCAAAAACATAGCTTATGATATCTCATTGGAATAGGCTCAAGTATTTTTTAAATAGGAAGGACCAAATTTCTTATTTTTTTTCCTTTGTCTCGACAAAAACATGGCATATGACCTTTGTTGCAATGAGCTGAATGCATGTGTTCCAATGAGGGGTCATAAAATTTGAACGGAGATTTGTGTGAATAATGCATTAGTACTGCTAGATTTGGGTAAACGGTTCACCCTGGATACCACCCCTTCTATAGTAGATCTTTTCTGCAAATTTTGTCTAAGATTCTATCAACTTTACAAATAAATACGTTCATGAATCACAATCAGATCCACCCCACAATGTTGCATACCAAATATCAAAAGATTCTGCCTGCTGGATCTGGAGAAGAAGATTTTTTAAGAAATATGCCTGAAATGCACTAAGTTAAAATTTGGGCTCCTATACGGAGCTCAAATATAAACCCAGGGGGCCGATTTGAACAAACTTGAATCAGATCCACCCCACAATGTTGCTTACCAAATATGAAAAGATTCTGAAGCTGGATCTGGAGAAGAAGATTTTTTAAGAAATTTGCCCGAAATGCACTAAGTGCGAATTCGGGCTTCTATATTAAGCCCAAATATGAATCCAGGGGGGCCGATTTGAACAAACTTGAATCAGATCCACCCCGCAATGTTGCATACCAAATATCAAAAGATTCTGCCTGCTGGATCTGGAGAAGATGATTTTTTAAGAAATTTGCCCGAAATGCACTAAGTCCGAATTTGGGCTTCTATAGTGAGCCCAAATATGAATCTAGGGAGCCGATTTGAACAAACTTGAATCAGATCCACCCCGCAATGTTGCATACCAAATATCAAAAGATTCTGCCTGCTGGATCTGGAGAAGAAGATTTTTGAAGAAATTTGCCCGAAATGCACTAAGTTTGAATTCAAGCTTCTATAGTGAGCCCAAATATGAATCCAGGGGGCCGATTTGAACAAACTTGAATCAGATCCACCCCGCAATGTTGCATACCAAATATCAAAAGATTCTGCCTGCTGGATCTGGAGAAGATGATTTTTTAAGAAATTTGCCTGAAATGCACTAAGTTCGAATTCGAGCTTCTATAGTAAGCTCAAATATGAATCTAGGGAGCCGATTTAAACAAATTTGCATCAGATCCATCCCACAATGTTGCATACCAAATATCAAAAGATTCTGCCTGCTGGATCTGGAGAAGAAAATTTTTTAAGAAATTTGCCTGAAATGCACTAAGTTCGAATTCGAGCTTCTATAGTGAGCCCAAATATGAATCTAGGAAGCCGATTTGAACAAACTTGAATCAGATCCACCCCACAATGTTGCATACCAAATATCAAAAGATTCTGCCTGCTGGATCTGGAGAAGAAGATTTTTTAATAAATTTGCTTGAAATGCACTAAGTTCAAATTTGGGCTCCTATACTGAACCCAAATATAAACCCAGGGGGCCGATTTGAACAAACTTGAATCAGATCCACCCCGCAATGTTGCTTACCAAATATGAAAAGATTCTGCCTGCTGGATCTGGAGAAGAAGATTTTTTAAGAAATTTGCATGAAATGCATGCACTAAGTTCAAATTCGAGCTTCTATAGTGAGCCCAAATATGAATCTAGGAAGCCGATTTGAACAAACTTGAATCAGATCCACCCCACAATGTTGCATACCAAATATCAAAAGATTCTGCCTGCTGGATCTGGAGAAGAAGATTTTTTAAGAAATTTGCCTAAATGCACTAAGTTCGAAATCGGGCTCCTATACTGAGCCCAAATATGAACCCAGGGGGCCGATTTGAACAAACTTGAATCAGATCCACCCTACAATGTTGCATACCAAATATCAAAAGATTCTGCCTGCTGGATCTGGAGAAGAAGATTTTTTAAGAAATTTGCCTGAAATGCACTAAGTTCGAAATCGGGCTCCTATACTGAGCCCAAATATTAACCCAGGGGGCCGATTTGAACAATCTTGAATCAGATCCACCCCACAATGTTGCTTACCAAATATGAAAAGATTCTGCCTGCTGGATCTGGAGAAGAAGATTTTTTAAGAAATTTGCCTGAAATGCACTAAGTTCGAATTCGGGCTTCTATAGTAAGCCCAAATATGTATCCAGGGGGCCGATTTGAACAAACTTGAATCAGATCTACCCCGCAACTTTGCATACCAAATATCAAAAGATTCTGCCTGCTGGATCTGGAGAAGAAGATTTTTGAAGAAATTTGCCTGAAATGCACTAAATTCGAATTCGAGCTCCTATAGTGAGCCCAAATATGAATCTAGGGAGCCGATTTGAACAAACTTGAATCAGATCCACCCTACAATGTTGCATACCAAATATCAAAAGATTCTGCCTGCTGGATCTGGAGAAGAAGATTTTCAAAGAAATTTGCCTGAAATGCAGTAAGTTCAAATTTGGGCTCCTATACTGAGCCCAAATATAAACCCAGGGGGCCGATTTGAACAAACTTGAATCAGATCCACCCCACAATGTTGCATACCAAATATCAAAAGATTCTGCCTGCTGGATCTGGAGAAGAAGATTTTTTAAGAAATTTGCCTGAAATGCACTAAGTTTGAAATCGGGCTCCTATACTGAGCCCAAATATGAACCCAGGGGGCCGATTTGAACAAACTTGAATCAGATCCACCCTACAATGTTGCATACCAAATATCAAAAGATTCTGCCTGCTGGATCTGGAGAAGAAGATTTTTTAATGTTTTTCCCATTGCCTACAGTGTTAAAAAGTGCTGACTCAGCACTTTTTCAAAGTCCCGAAACTGTACCCTATGATAAAACCGATGGCAATTTTTTTTTACCAATCCTTTCTGTTGGTCCTAAGGAAGCTGCACACCAAATAAAAATTCTCAGTGCCGTGCAGTTTTGGAGATATGGGCGTTTTAAATTTTTTCTATTTTTAGCTCCTGCGGTTCCCACGGGGCTGCGGGAATTTTTTTTTTTGCATAAATCAAGTACTCATGACCCAATAAGCCCTCACATAAAATTTGGTTCAAATCAGCCTCTCGGTTTGGAAAATAGAAATTTTGGGCGGGGCAAAAAATTTTGCCCCTCTCATAACAACGCCAAGTATAGCTCCACAAACTTCTCTTGAACAAATCTGAGTCTACACCTCAAAAGGAAGCTGCACACCAAATATCAAGTCTCTGCTACTGCTGGTTCATGAGAAGAAGATTTACAAAGATTTTGGTGCCCCTTGGGGGCGTGGCACCACCCAGGAGGAGGGGCAACTTCATTTGAACAAATCTGAATTGGCATTAGGTAATAAACATTTAGCCAACATTTGAATAAAATTGGGCTAGTGGTTTAGGAGGAGAAGTCGATAATGTAAAGTTAACGCCGGACGGACGACGACGGACGACGGACGACGGACAGAAAGTGATTAGTAAAGCTCCCCTTGAGCTTCGCTCAGGTGAGCTAAAAACTATGCCAAAAGCATGGGAGAATAGCAAGGGGGGACTTAAAGGACAGGGAGAGAGGAAAACATTAAAAAACAGTGTAACTAAATAATCAGAATGACAACAAAATGGCTGCTGCCTCGAAAATAGGTAACTTAACATAATTTCATTAAAAAATTTTAAGTTACAGCCCTGATAATATTCTGTCACACATTTTTCCTCTCCTCCTTCTCTATCCTCCTTAGAATCACCATTTCACTAATATTTATGTGTCTGGCATCATTTAAACTGAGATTTACAAGCACAAAGATCAGTCAGATGTTAACTGATGAAGGGCCAAACTTAGAATGATTAATGGCGCCAATTTCGGAACGTCCTTGACACTGCGCATGCGCAGTAGAGGCGAAGTGTGGAGGGCCTTTCAGGACATGTTTTCTTTGGTTTTAGATGCAAATTTTGGGGATTGGGGGGCAAAATTTGTGTTTGGCCCTATATTTTAAGAGTTAGCACCAGCTATGTCTGGGTCATTGGTACAGTATAAAAATATACAGTGAATAATTGAGAGAATATATAAAAACACAGCCCTGTATGTCTGGATAGTGAAGAAACAGCTATGAATCCACATATTAGAACAGGAAACATCACTGACATCGAGTCAAAAGGTATATCTGTTGAAGAGCGAGACGATCCGCATCCTTGTTAAGATGGCGAAAAAAATAGAATGACACATTGGTTATATGTCTGCGCACTGGTTCCGGAAGCTGTGGATTAGCACAAGGAGAAGAGTGCCCCTAATGGGTGTGCGCCGGTCGCACTCGACCCAGTTTTGGCTTATTTATTCTTGGTGCTTTTGCACCACTTTTCTTTCCCAAATCACTTGGGAAAGAAGAAAATAGAGAGTATTTTTCCGAGTTAGGGACTTCCAATGTAGTGCAAGCCTGTTGCAAACAATTGTAAGGTAGGTTGATAAGAAATAAGTAAAATTTGGGTATTTGAAACTAAAATGGCCACTGTAAATTAAATCAACATTTCAACAACTGATTTCTCGAGTTAAATTTTGAAGAATTTTTCATCAAATCTGGTCATGGCTACTTTACAGCAGCCATGACCAGATTTGTTGAAAAGTATTTAAAAAAATACTCAGTGGATTAAGAGTTAAATGATCTTTGGAGGTTATCACTTGGTTAGCTTCATATCGGCCGAGATGCTAGTACGATGTAAATTCATATCAGCCGCATACCAATGGCAGATGTGAAGTTCACTGTTACCAAGGGATGATATCTCAGCCGATATGAAACTCACCATGTAATAACTTATTTAATTATTAAACCAAAATAAATAATTTCAAAATGTTCTCAGATCTGTTAGAGTTTTCAAACAGTGTTATTGTTTCTCATTTTTTTCACTAAGGCCGAAGTTTTCCTCTTCTTCCAGTTCAGCTATCCGAACTTCATTGCCATCATTAATTCCTCATCATTTAAAAACCCCACTTTAAACCACTCTGATATATAACACCAGTTTTCTTGATTGCATTTGATGAGTACTTGTTGTAAACAAATTGGTTGCACCAAATCAACATCAAGAGGAAGAACTGTGGCTTGGTTCACATCAGCTGAGATCGGATCTATATCAGCTGAGTTTGATAATGGGCAATTCAGGAAAAGAAAATCATATCTTATATATAACTCATATTATTTATTATGGCTTAACGCATACTTGGACACAGCAAAAAACAGATATGTGTGCAATGCAATAATAAGGAAAGACATAATACTTGTATCTACTGAAAGCCTACAACATTGCGGTAAAATCATTAATTTCTTTTCAGATACTGCATTTCTTGCAAATAGCTGTTTCCAATTTTGGTAAGATTTTACTATCTTGGAATAGGTTCGTCAACAGGCAGTCTTTTAGAAGATTTGCAAGGCACATTCGAAGTACAATAGCGCAAGTTTCTAGGCAAGTGTTAGCTGCCTATATAGGGTGAGGGCGATAACCCACCACAAAACAACAGGGCTTGACTTGACATACCATTTAATTTTGCATTGTATATAGCATCTTCTACTGCTTGCGATACCATCTCTACACCAATAACATGCTTAGCAGATTTTGACAATATAATACCAATTGTACCTGAAATGAAAAAGCAACTCCATCAGTATTTGTTATAAGGGTCAAAATCTAAAACACAATTTCATCTAGTTTATTAAGCCTTTGTCTAACGAACTGGCCACATCCTCAACTTTAGCAGCTTAACAAATTTTTTTTAAAATATCCTCAAAATCATATCATGTGCAACCCCCAACCACCCCCACCCCCATTGGAACCAGCTTGTCAAGCTTGTTCAAATGAAGGGCCATACAATATGGCTTTGCAGACTGTTTTTTTTTAAATTTGAAAGAAAAACAATAATTAAAATAATAAATTTTGATATCCTGTGCACTGGGTAAAGAGTTTCTTCTTGCAAAACACCTGGATGTGTACAGGGTCACGCAATATGGTTTTGCAGATTTTTTTTGTTGAAAAATTTGAAAAACAATAATTAAAATAATAAATTCTGATATCCTGTTCGTTGGATAAAAGGTTAAGCATTTTTTCTTCCTGTGAAACACCTGGATGTGCACAGTACTCTGATTACAAAAGTAGATAGAGAACTTCAACCGGATCGCAGCCCAATTCTCAGTCCTCGTTCCTCCCAACAACATCTCACTTGTTGCACAAACGATTTAACATCATGCAATATCAGAAGATTTTCTTGCTTGTTTTCCTTTATCCAGGCTTCAATTCACAATATTTTTATTCATGACAACTAAGCCAACTAATGTGTGTTGCAATCAGGTCGCATTTATTTATTTATTTATTGATTGGTCTTTAAGGTCACACATTTCTGCACAATGACTAAACGTGACCGCAACATTATTGTGTTTCCTTGTTTATAAACACACAATTTGAAAAAAAATACCCTCCAATATTAATAATTTACTATGAAAGTTCATATTTGAGATTTAATGCTTTTTCTGCTTCCAAGAAGAAAATCAACGTTCTTATTACTTTTTATGTTGGTGTCAACTGCATCAGTATTCAAAAGAACAGCCCCTTTATTTTATTTATTTAAAAAAAAATGACTACAATATACTGTCTTCAGTAGGTGTCCTTCTGTCACAAAATAAAGTAAGAAAGTCTTATTTAAAATATAAACCTAATAAAACAAGAGGCCCCAAGGGGCCTTAACTGGTAGAGTGCTGGAAGCCCATATTTGGGCTTTACTCAAAAGTGCAAGTACAGCAACTCCAAGGCTTCAAACGAGGTGGATATTCTTCATAGTACTTTGAATCTAAATTATTTAGTCTGTATGGATTTTCCTTGTTACAATTTATGGGAGAGTGCCCAAAGGCACTCTCCCATAAATTGTAACATGGCAAAGACTTGTGAACAAATTTTGATGACTAAAAATAATTCAGCACTCTACCAGTTAATTGCTCACCCGACAAAGTGGTTCAAAGAAGTATCTGGGGTCACATTCAGTTAGACCTGGTTCATCAACACTACAAAGGAATGAAGTGATGAAAAGCAAATTTTATGGAAAAACACCAAGAAATGGATTTGACCAATGTGAACCTAGCCTGCTCTCCCCCTCTGCTCCCCACCCCCAAAGAGAGACCAAATATTAAGTCAGGGACTCAAGTTGAATCAACTTGAATCTGATCTCCATTAAGATGTTATATACCAAATATGAAAGTACTCTGACTAGTGGATCCAAAGAAGAAGGTTTTTTTAAAGAAATGTCCTCACATTGCTCTAAGTTAAAATTTGGGCCCCCATAGAAACCTAAATGAAAGTGTCATTGACACTGTAGCTTAACTTGACTGTATGTAGTATTTGATGAAAAGGATAATGTTCAATGTTTATGAAAGGGTCATGAAATAAGACAAGAATTGTGGTAATTGAGAACAAGTTAATTTCTGTTCCATGACAAATTCCACACACATATATGGGACTTGATAATCATCTATAATTAGCAAATCTAACACATGGCTCCTTGATGGTGGGAAGAAATAAACTGTTATCTGACACTTGGCCACTTGAAGCAGACCAGATATGGAATGCAGACTTGAGATTTAATGTTGATAGTAATATTGGTTCACCTACATTAAATGAATTCAGTGATGTTTGTTTATTTTTTCTTGAAATAATAAAAGCAATGCTATCAACATCTACTGAGTATGAAAATAATTTGTCAGACATAATCTGGTTTGGATTACCTCTGCCGATGATGGCCAGTTGTTTTAATGAGTTTGATGGCATCAGTAGCAACTTGGTCAGAGCTCTGACAATGAGGTGTTGATGACCTGACATGACAAACCAAAGGTCTGTAGTCACAGTTCCTTTACAAGATTCACTTATACCTAAGTGAAGAATGAACAGCTCACATAGAATTTAGATTCTGACTGGTGGATCTGAAGAAGATTCTTAACAAAGTTTTCTCATATTACACAAAGTCAAAATTTGGGCTCTCATAGGGAGCCTAAATATAAACCCAGGGACTTGCTTTGAACAAACATGAATCTGACCCCCCCTAGAGATGTTGTATACCAAATACGAAAGGATTCTGACTGGTGGATCTGAAGAAGAAGATTTTTAAAGACGTTTTCTCATATTGCACAAAGTTAAAATTCAGGCTCCCATGGGGAGCCCAAATATAAACCCAGGGACTCAATTTGAACAAACATGAATCTGACCCACCTAGAGATGCTATATACCAAATATGAAAGGATTCTGTCTGGTGGATCTGAATAAGATTTTTAAAGAAATTTCCTCATATTGCACGAAGGTAAAATTCTGGCTCCTATAGGGAGCCCAAATATAAACTCAGGGACTTAATTTGAACAATCTGAATCTTAGGAGTGGAGGGAAAGTAAAGTGACATTTATTCACAAAAAGGGGGAAAAAGACGTCTTGGATAACTATCGAGGGATCTCTGTCAGCAGCAACATTGGAAATGTCTTTTGTAAAGTCCTGTATGGGAGATTAGAGGAGGTGATTGAAGAGAAGGGTTTTTTGGGAGAAATCCAGAATGGCTTCAGGAAGGGAAGGAGAGTCACTGACCATCTTTTCACACTATCCCAAATGATAGAATCCGCGAAAGCAAAAAAGAAAAAGATGTTCATGCCCTTTTTGGATGTTAAAAAGGCATACGATAGAGTATGGAGGGAGGGTATGTGGCGCAAGCTGGAGGCTCTGGGCTTGGGGGCGAGTTTGTTGGGATTATGAAAGCATTATATAAAGACGTACAGAGTGAACTTAGCCTGGGAAACATTACAACAAAACGTGTGCCTATGGAGATAGGCCGAAAACAGGGGTGTATCCTTTCGCCAATTCTTTTTGCATTGTACATCAAAGGTTTAGGAGATGAACTCCTGCATAGCGACGAGGGGGTTGCAGTTGGTGACTTGAAGATACCAGGGCTATTTTTTGCAGACGATATGGAGCTAGTGTCAGAAAGCGAAGGACTAGCAAAGATGCTGAGAATTGTTGGGAAATATGGGAGCAAATGGAGACTCGAACTTAATGAAAGCAAGAGCAAAGTGGACCCCACTCGAAGGTGGAGAGTGGGGGAGTTCTGCATTCCGGAAGGTAGCAGTAGACTTCTTAGTGTAGGAGAGACTAGTGACTATGAGTACCTGGGGGTAAATATAAACATCACAGGAAGAGGCATCTACCAAAACCACACAAATAAATTGATTTTGAAGGGGAAGCGAATCCTTAACCAAATGAAACTTATAGGGAGAAACAGTTTCAATAAGGTTTTCGTGGGGAAAACCATTTGGAAAATGGTGGGTCTGCCAAGTATAACATACGGTACGGAAGTTGTACCTCTAAACCAGACAGCTGTTAAGAGCTTGGAAATCCTGCAGAACGATGCAGGCTGATGGATAACAGGCTCGAGTAATGCTGCAGCGCTAGAAGCAATCAGGGGTGAGCTTGGGTGGATGAGGATGAAGGACAGGATAGACCTATTGAAACTCGGTTATCTTAATTACTTGGTAAATCTCCCCGATAGCCGATGGTGTAAAGTAATGTTCCTGAGAACTTTCAACTCAAATATCAAGACGGGGTGGATGGTCCAAGTGAGGGAGCTAGTAGAAAACTACTCATTGGAGATCTCGGACCTTGACGTTGGGGCAAACCAGGGCAAAAAGATCGTCAGAGAAAGGGTCATGGAGGATTGTAACCGTAATTGGCGAGAGGGGGGTCAAATCAAAGAGATCTTTGGATGGCCTGCGTGATAAAGAGAAGCCTGGTTTTGAAGAGTACCTTGATGGCACCTTTGGGGGTCACTGTTGTTCAAGCTGAGGTCGCGGTCCCTGGAGCTGAGGGGAAAAATTGGGAAAAACAGTGAAAAGGAGTGCCAGATGTGTAACATAGGTGTGGTGGAGACCCTGGAACACTTTCTTATAGAATGCCCAAAATACCAGTCTAAAAGAACAAGATTCACGGGGAGTATAATGGAGAAGTGGGATGGGAGAATGAAGGACATGTGGTTAGGGCGCGACTCAAAGGAGAGGGTTAATATACTAATCGGAGAGATTGGGAAGAATGGGGCAAGGGACGTCATCAAGCAGTTCGTCTCCGAGTGTTGGGAGGAGAGAAGAAGCACGGGAATAGGGAGGCAGTTGGTAGAACATGGGTAACCAAGGCCTTCTCATACGAGAACCGCAACAAATCAGCAGCCGGCCGAAGTGTTATTATTATTACCCCCCTAGAGATGTTGTATACCAAATATGAAAGGATTCTGACTGGTGGATCTGAAGAAGAAGATATTTAACGAAATTTCCTCATAATGCACTAAGTTAAAATTTGGGTTCCCATAGGGAGCCCAAATATAAACCCAGGGACTCGATTTGAACAAAGGTGAATCTGACCCGCCTAGAGATGCTGTATACCAAATATGAAAGGATTTTGACAGGTGGACCTGAAGAAGAAGATTTTTAAAGAAATTTCCTCATATTGCACGAAGTTAAAATTCAGGCTCCCCTACGGAGCCCAAATATAAACCCAGGGACTTGATTTGAGTGAACAAAAATGAATCTGAGCTCCCCTAAAGATGTTGTATACTAAATATGAAATGATTCTGACTGGTGGATCTAAAGAAGAAGATTTTTAAAAGAAATTTCCTCATATTGAACTAAATTAAAATTCGGGCTCCAATAGAGAGCCCAAATATTAACTCAGGGACCCAATTTGAACAAACCTGAATCTAACCCCCCTAGAGATGTTGTATTCAAAATACGAAAAGATTCTGATTGGTGGATCTGAAGAAGATTTTTTAAAGAACATTCCTCATATTGCACTACTGTAAAATTTGGGCTCCAACAGAGAGCTCAAATTTAAACTCAGGGACCCGATTTGAACAAACTTGAATCTGATCACCCTAGATATGTTGTATACCAAATATGAAAAGATTCTGACTGGTGGATCTGAAGAAGAAGATTTTTAAAGAACATTCCTCATATTGCATGAAGTTAAACTTTGGGCTCCAATTGGGAGCCCCAATATTAACCAAGGGACCCAATTTGAACATACTTGAACCTGACCCCACTGGAGATGTTGTGTATCAAATACCAAAAGATTTCAAATGGTGGATCTGAAGAAGAAGATTTTTAAAGAACATTCCTCATATTGTATGAAGTTAAAATTCGGGCTCCAATAGGGAGCCCAAATATTAACCCAGGGACCCGATTTGAACAAACTTGAATCTGCCCCCCCCCCTCCCCCCCTCCCCCCCCCCCTCTCAGAGATGTTGTATACCAAATATGAAAGGATTCTGACAGGTGGATCCGAAGAAGAAGATATTCAAAGAAATTTTCTCATACTGCACTAAGTTAAAATTTGGGCTCCAAAACAGAGCCCAAATATTAACTCAGGGAGCTGGTTTGAACATACTTCAATCTAACCTCCCTAGAGATGTTGTATTCCAAATATCAAAAGATTTCAACTGGTGGATCTGAAGAAGTTTTTTAAAGAATATTCCACATATTGCACTAAGTTAAAATTCGGGCTCCAATAGAGAGCCCAAATCTTAACCCAGGCACTCGATTTGAACAAGCTTGAATCTGACCTCCCTAGAGAAGTTGTATACCAAATATGAAATGATTCTGACCAGTGATTCTGAAGAAGATTTTTTTGAATTTTGGAAACAAATTTATGGGTGCTATCAGAGTTATGTCCCTTGTGGTGTCCCCCGGTGGCATGACAACTTTATTTGAACAAACTTAAATTGACATATGATAGGGAACATGCACACCAGATTTGGTTCAATTTGGTCAAGTAGTTAAATGACATGTTACGTCAAACATTTTTATGTTTTTTCTGACTTCTCTCTCATGTCCACTGACTTCTACCTTCTGGACCTGACTTCTCCCTGGAGTCTCTGGAGGAAGAAGTCACTTCTCCTTAAAATCAGCTGCCAGACTGACCCTTGATTGATGGATTAGGTAGGAACCAGGATTTTATAATAACAGTATAGGGCACTCATCAGGTTTCCTGCAAACTGAATACCAGCGGTGCCATTATGTGACTGATTTAATCAAAAGATGAGCTTCTTCTTGAGTTACATTACAAGCAAAAAAATGAGGTGGGATTTACTGTGAACTGAAAACTTATTTTCAATCATTCAATAAGCTGGTGGATGCACAGATAATCCTACCCTGGAGCATTTTTCTAGTGCATTCAAGAAGTGTCTGGGGTGCAATCTCAGTTTTAACACAACCAAAAATCTCAAACTGTGTTGTGGAACAAGATAATATGATGTCAGGCCTCTTGGACTTGTGAAAAAAAACATAAAGATGATATGGCCCATTAAATAACAAAACAAATATTGATTCCAAGGCTGACACCCAACCTGACATAAGAGGTAAATGGATTAGTGGCATAACCATTTCCCTTTCACAGACAAATGCAATAATGCATATTGCAGGATATGTCATTTTTAATTTTGTTAACTGGTAGAGTGTTGGAAGCCCATATTTGGGCTTTACTCTGAGGTGAAGGTACTGCAACTTGAAGGCTTCATACTCAGTGGATGTGCTTTGTATTATCTTTGAAGTGATATTATTTAGTCTGTAAGGACTTGTCTTGTTACAATTTATGGGAGAGTGCCTACAGGCACTCTCCCATAAATTGTAACAAGGCAAAGATATGTGAACAAATTTTGATGACCAAAAATAATTTAGCACTCTACCAGTTAAATTTCATAATGAGTGTGAATGTGGACAGGTCTGGTAAATAATACTTATGCATATAACCTAAATTCACAAAGAAAAAATCCTTATTTTTGAAAGCACTATTCAAAGGAAAAAGGAAAGAATCCACAGGTTTAACTAGCCAGAGTAATACTGGATTTGAGAAGTCCAAAATTTGAGAAAAAGGTTTTTCAAACTTTGTTCCCAAATATTATTTATCAAGGAAAAATCAAACAACGACTGAAAAATGCATTGCCTAACTCTCTGCAAACTGATGTAAAAAAAAAATAAAAATTCAAGATGCTAATTTTCATCATAATGAAACTAGGAATTTAACTAATGTAATCTTTTTCTGACAGAGCTCCTTGAGTTCTATTCAAATAAGGTTGAATTGGTTAAATTCCTAGTTCCATTGTGTGAAAAATTGCTGCTTGAAACAGCTTGAAATAAAAAAAAATCAGAGTGTCTGTCCCAAAAAGGCCTGCCCATACCCCCTGCCATCATGATTATTCTAAGATGAAAAGAGGCATAACTCTGGCAAAACAAAAGTCTGATAAACACTATAATCACAGGTTCCCATGGTAGTAAGCATCCACACCAAGTTTCAAAGGAATCGACACAAAAACATCTGAGAAAATCTCCAGACAAAATTCTAGGCCTGCTTTTTCAAGTCAAAAAAGGGCATAATTCTGGCAAAAATAATCCGACCGGAACTACAATACCGGAACTACAATCACAGATGCACAGGTTCCCATGGTGGTGAATAAACTTCTGAGAATATCTCCAGACAAAATTATGTCTGTGGACAGATGGTTAGATGGATGCTAGAAAAGGTGATTCCACTATCACCCCCCCCCCCCCCCCCCCACAACTTGTTGCAGTGGGTATAAAAAGTCATGTTTTAAGATATTATGTGTTGCGAAAATCTATATAGATTGTTAGCGGATTTATTTATGACATGGAGAATACATGCTGCTATTAAATTAAATAACCAACATTATGCAGAACAAAACAGTGCTGCATAAACATAGAAAATTACTTGAAAGTTTGCGTCTGTAAAATTAATGAGTTAAACTTCACATCAACTCCTTGCATATGCTGTGGACAGACCTTCCAGCCAAGGACAGGATTTCTCTTGCTATTGATAAGAGGACAATTTGTGGCACATTTAATCAAATTTCCCCCTATAAATGGCATGGATTTTTCCACCAATGATTTCTTAGAGTTAAATTTAGTTGAATTTTTCATCAAATCTAGTCATGCCTGCTTCACAGCAGCCATGATCAGATTTGATGAAAAATATCTTGAAAATACTCAGCGAGTTGAGAGTTAACACTTTTATTTTTGTGTGGATAGTTTTTACATATTTATTTTATAAAGTAAACTATTTGAAAAAATGCTGCCATAATTTGTGAGGAAATGCACAGAACTGTACAGTACATGGAGACTGGATTGTAAAAAAGTCACCCGTGGAGTGGAGTTATCACCCAAAGTATCACTTTCAAATTCTGTACATGTGGGCAAAAAACACTAGCAATGTTTCAGCCAATGGACCTCTGGTTTAACCTGGAGGTCCATTGGCTGGAACTTTGCTTATGATTGTTATGTTTTCCAACAAATCTGCAATTATTACTTGGGTGGAATCTCCACTTTGCAGGTGATTTAGTGGTAATACACTCTCCATGTACTGTATATATAATTAGCAAACTTCTGTGTTGGATCTTCCAATGCATAGGTGGCACACTAAAATTTTAATTACAAATACCCCAAAAGAAGTGTCCAATCCTGATAATTAAGAATCCCTGCTCTGAACATACTATTCAGTATAGTATGCCACTGTCTTTGATTATGGCAACACCACACTAGATGTTCTGAGGGACTAAACCTGGAAATGGTTCAATAAGAGTTATTCTGCTTTGCTCAGCTGCATGATAAATCTTGATATAGTGCTAATTAATATAAGAGCTGATTGCAACAAATTTATTCTCTTGTACTCCTGTAAAATTCTTGATTGAAAAACATGAGATGTAATAAATCTATTATATTCTCAGAACTTATCTCCTAAACTGTTGTTTGATTAATTTATCATCTATTTATTTATTTATATTTAAAATCAGCATCTAAGCATTATCATGACAACAAATTATAACATGAATTTTAGGCCCCACAATTAGATCTTCTATTTCTCAGGCCATTTTTTGTAAAACTGCATATGGGCGAACATTTTTTTATTTTGTTTTATTTTTTTTAATTATTTCTTTGCCATCAAAAGTTCATATTCTTGGTTTGTTTTATGTTTTAGGCCTCATAACCTACAAAATAACATGGGTTGTGGTTTATTTTGTCCCTTGAGTGCAAGATGACTTTGCAATACTAAAGCATTGCAAAGACTAGTTGCACTCAAGTGACAAATTTATCAATTTTATTAACTTGGGTAAAATATCAGACATAAATCATTTAATTTTTATTTTTTTAAGTTTGCACTGGTCATAAAAAGAGAGCATGTGGCAGCCAAAATGACAGTGTGGGAGGCCTGAGAAACAGAATTTTAACTTTTGTAGGCCTCAGGGTGCTATATTTTCGCTTTTCTTGATTCATACAAAATTCTGCAGTACTTCAATTATGAAATGCAGCAGAGTACTTGTGTCAGAATCACTTCACCCCCATTTCCCATGTGGGGGCACGGTGACGCTGTGCAGTAAGGCTTACTGCACGTCGATGGTGCACCTGTCTTCAACCAATGCTAACCCTGCTTGTGTGGAGTTAGTATGTTGGGGAGCTGACAGTTGCTTGCCACTGCTCAGTGGTTCTCTCTGGGTACTCTGCTTTCCTCCACCCATAAAACTGTTGTGGGCATGATTAGCCATTGTGCAGAAATATGTGATCTTAAACACCAATAAATAAATATAATTGTGTCAGAATCTGAGAGCAATCGAATCAAATCAGACACAGTATTGTATGATATTCCAAACAAATCTTACCTGTACCACAGCAAACATCAAGAACAACAGTTGATGAGTTTATGTTTGACATCTCTCTTACCATTGTGTAAAGTACTTCTCCCGCTCTCGTATTAATTTGGAAGAATGAGCCTGGTGATATTCTGAACTTCATCCCCAGCATTTCCTCGTATATGTGAGTTTGTCCACAAAGATGTGTATAATGCAAATAACTGTAAAAAATGATTCATAATCAAAAGATGGCATCACTTCAATTCTACATACAGAGCTACGTTGAAAAACAGTGAGAACATAACTTTTCATTCTTTGATGTATTTGCTGTTGTTGACTGATCACTTTTCCCATATCTGGGATGATTTTTGCTGAAAATCACATTTTTGCTGAAATTCCAAAACCCGATTTCCAAAACAGACATTATAAATAAGAACATTTGCATTTCTACACATCAAGGATACATATCCAAAAACAAATATGTGATTTACTATAATAAAAGAAAACAAAAACCATATATGAGCGTGTATAAGTCACATATTTTCTCTGAAAACATGTGGGCAATCAGTCAGAAAAGCAAAATTATCGTGCAAAAATTAAAAAAAAACTAGAACTATCACTGAAGGTTATAAATACCCACCCCCACTCCTTTCCAGAATGTACCTCTAAATGTGGGGCTTGAAAATCAATTCTAAGTTCAAGGCAACTAGTTGAGAATTGTTGCAGATTAAAAACTTTTGGTAATGTGCACATTCACTTGTCAGTGGTCATGTTCAAGAAATTTCATCCAATTTGATCCATAAATGCCAGAGGAGTTGCACACACAAGGATCTCATATACAAATCTGTATTAAAGCTTTTAAGCTAAAGGGGAGATATTAGATAATAAAGTTAAAATTGTTTCAGATTAAAATTTGGGAAATATGTGCATGTGCAAGCACTTATTACTCATAATATTTCATCCAAATCGGTTCATAAATTTAGGAGGAGTTGCACATACAAGAATCTCATATTAAGAATTAATACAATTTGTATTAAAGGAAGTTTAAGCTGAAACAAGAATATCTTTCACTAATTAAACTAATCTCATATGGTTTCCACATATACCAGGCTAGGTACAAGTAGCTGAGTTGATCGATACCATGTATAGCCTCAAGAGCTATTTCTATAAGTTTAACTAAGTTCTGTGCAGATATTCTAATGTTAATACTGGGCTTTCCTTGGTTGTTGAATTTTACCATTTGTTGCCTCCAAGCTGACTCAATCTTGCAGGTTGCAGAATGGTATTTTTCTACAGACCTGAACAATCCTTCCATTGTCATGTGTTACTGGTGACATTCCAGAGTTGTAACCAAACCTGTTAACCCCTGAAGGTGACTGTCAGTGAGATTTTGATGAGCTCTCAGTGAGATTTGGATGCTTGTCAGTGAGATTTTTGCGTGCAGCCAATACATCAATATTTTCCTTGTTATGCCTCCCACAGTCCCACACGGGCACTCCCCCCAACCCAAATGCATTATATATTTCATTTTAATAATTAATAATTTATTTTAACACTTTTAATGGTATTTGTCAGTAAAAGCATCCACCCCCCCCCCCCCCCCCCGGGACAATACCCCCCCCCCCCCCCCCCCGACACACACACACACACAAATTTTATGTGAGTGGATGCCTATCTAGCCTTTGCCTGTACCAACCCCCCCACCCCCTCTCCCCCCACCTCACCCCCCTCAGCCTGGCCATTTTTCCTTGCTCGTGCAAGCCCATCCCGGTGCTTCAAAAATCGCCCCAGGACCAAAACGTTCAAGAACCAACACAAGCATTCCTTCTTCATTCATGCCATTTATTCATGTAAATTCTTTGTTCAGTCTGTACATTTTTAGCGAGAAAATATTCATTCTGTGCTCGTGGAAAGTCCTGGGGTTTTAGAAAAGGAGCCGAAAGAACCAGGTCTTGTTTTTCTTTTAGAGTTTTTTTGTAATAATCTACCAAAGTTTGTATAACTTCAAAAGCCCATTTTTTGGTTAAATTGTTGAGCGCGTCCGAAATATAAATGGTTGGCAGAGCCGGCCGAAAGGTTTTATTGCGCTCGTCCACTGTTTTTTGGAATGATTTTGGGAGGACTTTCTGTGCCAAACAGTCCTCGAGAAATGCCAAATGGTGAAATAGTTGTAGAATGTGGTAAAGGGATTTTACCAATTGTGCATGAGCCGAATATGCCGGGTCTTTTTGCCGCTCTTGGCGGTTAACAGATTTAACATTTGTGGAATTTTTAGCCATTTTCCCGGACTTAATTTAGGCTGAAATAAATAATTATTAGAACAAGTCAAAATGATGAAAAAGTGATGAAAAAATGAAGCAAAAATGAAAATGAACGAATAAATGAAATGTGAATACCTAGTGAAAATGATGAAATAAATGGAGCGCACTGTCGTTGCCTCGACGTTTCGGGTTAAATGCCCTTCTTCAGGAAGCAGGTGAATTCGATTTTCCAATTATCCCAAAGCGTTTAAATACCTTTACTTCATCTGTTGATGAGGCCAAACTGGCCAATCACTGTGACTGAGATGGATTCACTCAGTGATTAGTGGAAAACAACCATTCAAATGTCATCAAACTTTAGCGGTATTTCTACTGTTAATGTTTGATGGCATTTGAATGACTTGTGTTCACTGGCTGAAGACTTGTTGGAAATCAAACTCATGACAATGTGCAAAACTAATCGACAGATAATTAATGTTTTTATAATAGAAATAATTCAAAGGTCTGGCACTGGCGGATAGATATTTTTCAAAACAAAGAAGCACGGGCGCAGGTCGGTAAATCGATTTCTGTTGTAAATTATTTCTATGGAATTCAATATTGTTTTAATATTTTTGAAGTTATATGACTTTATGACAAAATGAACTCATCTCAGAAGTGCTTTCACAAGAATCTTTCGAAGACTGGGATTTTTCTTGTAAGCTATGATGCATCGTTTGTTAATGGCTTCTGGCAGTTTTGTATTTAATTCTGTGAAGTTGTTTTTGAAAATTTTTTGCAATTTCGACATTGCGTCGATTATAAACCAAAGGAAAACAAATAATTTTATTTGGCAACCCAGAGTACTCTCTATTGAGTCCGTATGGGAGATAGGTCCTGAGCTTACCAATCCAATAGTTTTCACGCTCAAGTCGTTTGTCTGTTGTGGTTTCATCATCGTCCAAAAACGGAATTTGCTCAATGGGTTGAAAACTGAAATGTGACTTAATGTCATGACCCGGGAGGTTAAAGTGGTCTGAGACTGCCTTTCCTGAATCTAAACGGATATTAGATAAATGGTTTTGCATTCTGACGCGCAGAGGGTTTTTCGTCTGGCCGACATATTGGATATGGCATAATTTACATGTGATTAAATAAATAATGTTTTCAGAATCACAGTTGAAGCTGTTTCTAACTTGGTAAAACATACGAGTTTGTTCGCTAAAAAATGTTTTACCGGTATTCATGTAGTTCATACGATGTATGTAACAAATTTTGCGTTGACATAGATTTACTGATCCATTTCCCAGAACTGGGCGGTTATGCCGAATTTTCGTGGGGTGCGTTGGCTCAGAGTCCCGAATGGGTGTCTCTATCTCACGGATTGTATCAGATTTAATTTTTCGCAAAAGTCGTTTTGAGTAACCGCGTTTAACAAGTGTTTTGAAAAGAATTGAACATGCGTGATTGAGGTCGCTTCTGTTCGTACAATTTCTATGGAATCGAATGATTTGAGATTTTACCAACCCATTGAATAGTTTGGGTGGGTGGTATGAAGCTCTATGGAGAAGTTGGTGAGAATCGGTCGGTTTAAAAAAGACTTTTGTGTCTAGAACGTTGCAATGCCGGAACTGAGGGCCCTTGAATACAGTCACATCCAGAAAATCAATGGTATTTTCTGAAATGCAGGGCTGTAATTTAATGGATTCATCGTGGTTGTTCAGGATTTCCAAGAATTCGTTGAAGTCATCACGGCCATGGGGCCATATGATGAAAATGTCGTCTTGGAACCTATGATAACATAATGGCTGTTTTCTTGCTTTAGCAAGAGCACCTCTCTCCCATTCTGCAACAAAAATATTAGCAAAATTTGGACTGAATTTTTTACCCATACTACATCCACTTATTTGGAGGTAAAATTTATTGTTAAATTCAAAGTCGTTACCTTTCAATGATAATTCTAACAATTGCAGGATTTCTTCCGATGGCCTGTTTGGGTCATCGTACCTTTTGAATGATTTTTTATTGCCTCTAGACCAGTGTCAATACCAATGTTAGTATACATACTTTCAATGTCTAGGGTAATGAGGAGACTGTCAGAAGGAACCTGCAATTTGTTAATTTTCATTAAAAAGTCCTCAGTGTCTTTGAGGAAGCTCGGATGGCGGCAAGCAATTGGTTTTAAATAAAAATCAATATACTGTGAAATGTGGTAAGATTCCGAGCCACAGTCGCTGACAATAGGCCGACCAGGAGGGGTAAATTCGTCACTCCAACTGCTGAGTGGTTTATGTATTTTAGGCAAGAGGTAAAACTTACGATTGTTTGAATCCCTCTCTGCAATTAAATACTCGACATGTTTTTTCTCAATGAAGTCGTGGTCCAGCAAGCTTTTTAGAATTCCATTAAATTTTGAACAATTTTCTTGCCAAATTGGTGCTTCTAAAGGTTTGTAATATTTTGGGTTATTTAATTGGCGTTCAGCTTCTTTAATATAATTATCTTTTGACATCAGAACTGTAGCAGATCCTTTGTCACAAGGCTTGATGATAATTTGTTTGTTGTTTTTCAGCGTCTTCAGGGCGTTTCTTTCGATTTGGTTCAAATTTTGTTTGTCTTTCAAAAATGATTCCGGGATTTGGCTTACTTGTTCTTTAACTTTTTGAGAAATTTCATAAATTTCAGGTTTAACTTTCCGAGGTGATGGGCACCACCCGGTTGGATTGGCAAAGAGGTCTTTTGAGCCTGTTGAATTTCGAAATTTATCTGCCAATGCTGTTGCCCTAAAAAATTGTTGGCTTGCTGGACCACCGTTCATTTCGTTAATGTAACTGTAATCATCCATGACAACTGCACCTGTCCCAAAATCTACGGTTTTGGGCTTAGGTTTTAATGGGGCTGGGGCGGGAACGAAAGTTAAACCATACCTGAGTAGATCTTTCTCACCTTCAGTTAATTTTAGATCAGGAACCAAGTTTACTATTTCGGTTCCTAGTCCTACTTTCTCTCCATGGCTGATGCCTTCTTCTGTAATTAGTTTAAAGGCTGCTCTTTGATGTATGGTTCTATGCGTGGCAGCCATCCTTGGTAGATTTTATTCGCTGTTTCCGTCGACCAGTGGATGGGATCACCTGGGCAACATTTAAACTGGCTTGCTGGAATTGCCGGGATTATCTCCAAATTCTTTGTTGACTTCGCAGCTTCGTTGATAACAGTCAAATTTTGTTGGTCCCTGGAACATAAACTAGAAGAAAAATTATGTTCCTGAAAAAGAAGTTTTGTATTAGGGTAACATTTGCGGAAATTGCTTACCATATTACCTAGTCTACCTTTTGATGTGTGACCAATCTTTTTTCTGTTCTGCACGTCTATGCGCCAGTCTTCTCTATTGTTGACACCAACGTTAAATAAAATTGCTTTGGGATGTTGTCGATCTTTCTCTTTTTCCATGTTCTTAGCCATTTGCCGAATGTGGTTTAAAGTTCCACCAGAGTATGATGCGATGAAGGTGTTGGGTGGAGGGTTGGCATCAATCCTCGAGATGTTCGATGATCCGATGATCCAAACAGGTTTGTTTGGCTTGACTGGCAGGGTCCAGCTGTTCTTGTTTTCACCAGATTTCCAGAATCGGTAGAATGACGACTTGCCGTTTGTAGATGGTTTCTTTTGAGGTGGTGTCTTGACTATGCTGGCGTACGATGGCGATTCCGGTGTTGTGGAGCAACGTGCTGCAAATGATGGTTTTTTGGTCGCTGGTGCTGTTGGAGAGATGGTTTCCCGTCTTTTTCTTTTCGATGGAGTTTCTCTGGAAGTAGAAAATGAAATTTGCTGGCGGGCCACCGGCGATTTAGAACGAGCACGTTGATTGAAAGAGGTCTGGCTAATGACCGCTGGTTTTTTGAACTGGGACAGAAGTTGATCCGAAAGAGAATAAAATTTGTCAATAGTACTTTCTTGTAGTCGATTACCAAAATTCTTCTGTCCCCATTTAACTGCCGTATTCTGTGCTCGTGGAAAGTCCTGGGGTTTTAGAAAAGGAGCCGAAAGAACCAGGTCTTGTTTTTCTTTTAGAGTTTTTTTGTAATAATCTACCAAAGTTTGTATAACTTCAAAAGCCCATTTTTTGGTTAAATTGTTGAGCGCGTCCGAAATATAAATGGTTGGCAGAGCCGGCCGAAAGGTTTTATTGCGCTCGTCCACTGTTTTTTGGAATGATTTTGGGAGGACTTTCTGTGCCAAACAGTCCTCGAGAAATGCCAAATGGTGAAATAGTTGTAGAATGTGGTAAAGGGATTTTACCAATTGTGCATGAGCCGAATATGCCGGGTCTTTTTGCCGCTCTTGGCGGTTGACAGATTTAACATTTGTGGAATTTTTAGCCATTTTCCCGGACTTAATTTAGGCTGAAATAAATAATTATTAGAACAAGTCAAAATGATGAAAAAGTGATGAAAAAATGAAGCAAAAATGAAAATGAACGAATAAATGAAATGTGAATACCTAGTGAAAATGATGAAATAAATGGAGCGCACTGTCGTTGCCTCGACGTTTCGGGTTAAATGCCCTTCTTCAGGAAGCAGGTGAATTCGATTTTCCAATTATCCCAAAGCGTTTAAATACCTTTACTTCATCTGTTGATGAGGCCAAACTGGCCAATCACTGTGACTGAGATGGATTCACTCAGTGATTAGTGGAAAACAACCATTCAAATGTCATCAAACTTTAGCAGTATTTCTACTGTTAATGTTTGATGGCATTTGAATGACTTGTGTTCACTGGCTGAAGACTTGTTGGAAATCAAACTCATGACAATGCGCAAAACTAATCGACAGATAATTAATGTTTTTATAATAGAAATAATTCAAAGGTCTGGCACTGGCGGATAGATATTTTTCAAAACAAAGAAGCACGGGCGCAGGTCGGTAAATCGATTTCTGTTGTAAATTATTTCTATGGAATTCAATATTGTTTTAATATTTTTGAAGTTATATGACTTTATGACAAAATGAACTCATCTCAGAAGTGCTTTCACAAGAATCTTTCGAAGACTGGGATTTTTCTTGTAAGCTATGATGCATCGTTTGTTAATGGCTTCTGGCAGTTTTGTATTTAATTCTGTGAAGTTGTTTTTGAAAATTTTTTGCAATTTCGACATTGCGTCGATTATAAACCAAAGGAAAACAAATAATTTTATTTGGCAACCCAGAGTACTCTCTATTGAGTCCGTATGGGAGATAGGTCCTGAGCTTACCAATCCAATAGTTTTCACGCTCAAGTCGTTTGTCTGTTGTGGTTTCATCATCGTCCAAAAACGGAATTTGCTCAATGGGTTGAAAACTGAAATGTGACTTAATGTCATGACCCGGGAGGTTAAAGTGGTCTGAGACTGCCTTTCCTGAATCTAAACGGATATTAGATAAATGGTTTTGCATTCTGACGCGCAGAGGGTTTTTCGTCTGGCCGACATATTGGATATGGCATAATTTACATGTGATTAAATAAATAATGTTTTCAGAATCACAGTTGAAGCTGTTTCTAACTTGGTAAAACATACGAGTTTGTTCGCTAAAAAATGTTTTACCGGTATTCATGTAGTTCATACGATGTATGTAACAAATTTTGCGTTGACATAGATTTACTGATCCATTTCCCAGAACTGGGCGGTTATGCCAAATTTTCGTGGGGTGCGTTGGCTCAGAGTCCCGAATGGGTGTCTCTATCTCACGGATTGTATCAGATTTAATTTTTCGCAAAAGTCGTTTTGAGTAACCGCGTTTAACAAGTGTTTTGAAAAGAATTGAACATGCGTGATTGAGGTCGCTTCTGTTCGTACAATTTCTATGGAATCGAATGATTTGAGATTTTACCAACCCATTGAATAGTTTGGGTGGGTGGTATGAAGCTCTATGGAGAAGTTGGTGAGAATCGGTCGGTTTAAAAAAGACTTTTGTGTCTAGAACGTTGCAATGCCGGAACTGAGGGCCCTTGAATACAGTCACATCCAGAAAATCAATGGTATTTTCTGAAATGCAGGGCTGTAATTTAATGGATTCATCGTGGTTGTTCAGGATTTCCAAGAATTCGTTGAAGTCATCACGGCCATGGGGCCATATGATGAAAATGTCGTCTTGGAACCTATGATAACATAATGGCTGTTTTCTTGCTTTAGCAAGAGCACCTCTCTCCCATTCTGCAACAAAAATATTAGCAAAATTTGGACTGAATTTTTTACCCATACTACATCCACTTATTTGGAGGTAAAATTTATTGTTAAATTCAAAGTCGTTACCTTTCAATGATAATTCTAACAATTGCAGGATTTCTTCCGATGGCCTGTTTGGGTCATCGTACCTTTTGAATGATTTTTTATTGCCTCTAGACCAGTGTCAATACCAATGTTAGTATACATACTTTCAATGTCTAGGGTAATGAGGAGACTGTCAGAAGGAACCTGCAATTTGTTAATTTTCATTAAAAAGTCCTCAGTGTCTTTGAGGAAGCTCGGATGGCGGCAAGCAATTGGTTTTAAATAAAAATCAATATACTGTGAAATGTGGTAAGATTCCGAGCCACAGTCGCTGACAATAGGCCGACCAGGAGGGGTAAATTCGTCACTCCAACTGCTGAGTGGTTTATGTATTTTAGGCAAGAGGTAAAACTTACGATTGTTTGAATCCCTCTCTGCAATTAAATACTCGACATGTTTTTTCTCAATGAAGTCGTGGTCCAGCAAGCTTTTTAGAATTCCATTAAATTTTGAACAATTTTCTTGCCAAATTGGTGCTTCTAAAGGTTTGTAATATTTTGGGTTATTTAATTGGCGTTCAGCTTCTTTAATATAATTATCTTTTGACATCAGAACTGTAGCAGATCCTTTGTCACAAGGCTTGATGATAATTTGTTTGTTGTTTTTCAGCGTCTTCAGGGCGTTTCTTTCGATTTGGTTCAAATTTTGTTTGTCTTTCAAAAATGATTCCGGGATTTGGCTTACTTGTTCTTTAACTTTTTGAGAAATTTCATAAATTTCAGGTTTAACTTTCCGAGGTGATGGGCACCACCCGGTTGGATTGGCAAAGAGGTCTTTTGAGCCTGTTGAATTTCGAAATTTATCTGCCAATGCTGTTGCCCTAAAAAATTGTTGGCTTGCTGGACCACCGTTCATTTCGTTAATGTAACTGTAATCATCCATGACAACTGCACCTGTCCCAAAATCTACGGTTTTGGGCTTAGGTTTTAATGGGGCTGGGGCGGGAACGAAAGTTAAACCATACCTGAGTAGATCTTTCTCACCTTCAGTTAATTTTAGATCAGGAACCAAGTTTACTATTTCGGTTCCTAGTCCTACTTTCTCTCCATGGCTGATGCCTTCTTCTGTAATTAGTTTAAAGGCTGCTCTTTGATGTATGGTTCTATGCGTGGCAGCCATCCTTGGTAGATTTTATTCGCTGTTTCCGTCGACCAGTGGATGGGATCACCTGGGCAACATTTAAACTGGCTTGCTGGAATTGCCGGGATTATCTCCAAATTCTTTGTTGACTTCGCAGCTTCGTTGATAACAGTCAAATTTTGTTGGTCCCTGGAACATAAACTAGAAGAAAAATTATGTTCCTGAAAAAGAAGTTTTGTATTAGGGTAACATTTGCGGAAATTGCTTACCATATTACCTAGTCTACCTTTTGATGTGTGACCAATCTTTTTTCTGTTCTGCACGTCTATGCGCCAGTCTTCTCTATTGTTGACACCAACGTTAAATAAAATTGCTTTGGGATGTTGTCGATCTTTCTCTTTTTCCATGTTCTTAGCCATTTGCCGAATGTGGTTTAAAGTTCCACCAGAGTATGATGCGATGAAGGTGTTGGGTGGAGGGTTGGCATCAATCCTCGAGATGTTCGATGATCCGATGATCCAAACAGGTTTGTTTGGCTTGACTGGCAGGGTCCAGCTGTTCTTGTTTTCACCAGATTTCCAGAATCGGTAGAATGACGACTTGCCGTTTGTAGATGGTTTCTTTTGAGGTGGTGTCTTGACTATGCTGGCGTACGATGGCGATTCCGGTGTTGTGGAGCAACGTGCTGCAAATGATGGTTTTTTGGTCGCTGGTGCTGTTGGAGAGATGGTTTCCCGTCTTTTTCTTTTCGATGGAGTTTCTCTGGAAGTAGAAAATGAAATTTGCTGGCGGGCCACCGGCGATTTAGAACGAGCACGTTGATTGAAAGAGGTCTGGCTAATGACCGCTGGTTTTTTGAACTGGGACAGAAGTTGATCCGAAAGAGAATAAAATTTGTCAATAGTACTTTCTTGTAGTCGATTACCAAAATTCTTCTGTCCCCATTTAACTGCCGTATTCTGTGCTCGTGGAAAGTCCTGGGGTTTTAGAAAAGGAGCCGAAAGAACCAGGTCTTGTTTTTCTTTTAGAGTTTTTTTGTAATAATCTACCAAAGTTTGTATAACTTCAAAAGCCCATTTTTTGGTTAAATTGTTGAGCGCGTCCGAAATATAAATGGTTGGCAGAGCCGGCCGAAAGGTTTTATTGCGCTCGTCCACTGTTTTTTGGAATGATTTTGGGAGGACTTTCTGTGCCAAACAGTCCTCGAGAAATGCCAAATGGTGAAATAGTTGTAGAATGTGGTAAAGGGATTTTACCAATTGTGCATGAGCCGAATATGCCGGGTCTTTTTGCCGCTCTTGGCGGTTGACAGATTTAACATTTGTGGAATTTTTAGCCATTTTCCCGGACTTAATTTAGGCTGAAATAAATAATTATTAGAACAAGTCAAAATGATGAAAAAGTGATGAAAAAATGAAGCAAAAATGAAAATGAACGAATAAATGAAATGTGAATACCTAGTGAAAATGATGAAATAAATGGAGCGCACTGTCGTTGCCTCGACGTTTCGGGTTAAATGCCCTTCTTCAGGAAGCAGGTGAATTCGATTTTCCAATTATCCCAAAGCGTTTAAATACCTTTACTTCATCTGTTGATGAGGCCAAACTGGCCAATCACTGTGACTGAGATGGATTCACTCAGTGATTAGTGGAAAACAACCATTCAAATGTCATCAAACTTTAGCGGTATTTCTACTGTTAATGTTTGATGGCATTTGAATGACTTGTGTTCACTGGCTGAAGACTTGTTGGAAATCAAACTCATGACAATGCGCAAAACTAATCGACAGATAATTAATGTTTTTATAATAGAAATAATTCAAAGGTCTGGCACTGGCGGATAGATATTTTTCAAAACAAAGAAGCACGGGCGCAGGTCGGTAAATCGATTTCTGTTGTAAATTATTTCTATGGAATTCAATATTGTTTTAATATTTTTGAAGTTATATGACTTTATGACAAAATGAACTCATCTCAGAAGTGCTCTATGATATACGGAACAGCACGAAAAAAACACTGGGAATATTCCTTTATACACATATCGCTAAAAACAGAAAGATCATAACGTTAATTGATTGGGGAGTGTTTCAAGAGAATACGACTAAATTTATTCAACAATGAAGTGAAGTAATTTATTTTAATGAGTAATATTGTGCTGTTTTTTGATAAATGGAGTCGGGGGTTTGTCGTCCAACAGGGGTTAATTCCATATTACTTATTTGCTCTCTCTGTGGTGGTTGTCTCCACCAGTGATTAGAGTGTCAGGTAGCACGAGATCTAGTAACGGTTGATTGAATTGTTGTCAAGTTTCACTGAGGGAAATGCACACACCAGCGATTTCCTGAATCGATACAAGATTTCAGAGGTTGCATGATTTTTTCGTGTTGTGTATGAATTGAAGTGGGTGATCTGGACCGTCGAAAAAGTCAGTTCGAGATAGGATTTCACTGGGGTAGGTTGTTTAGCTTTTCTCTGGAAGGTTTGGGAAGAGCCGGCTGGTCATGAGTTTAAATAGTAATTCCTTGGAGTTCCGGAATGAGAAACTAAACACCGAATTCTCTGTGCCATTGGTGAGACCGAGATAGTTATTTAGGAATTTATTTGGTATTCTTTTTTCTCCGTTTGTCGGATCAATGGAATCAGAGTTAAGTAAGTTTTAGAGTGTTTTTTTTTTCTCTGGAACTCCGGGAATATTTTTTTGAAGAATTTCGCCTTCGACAAACTTTTGTCGAGTGTGAGTTCTTCTTGTTGGGTAGTCACCGAGTGTGCGGGGTGTCAGAGATGGCAGCGCGGAGGTGACTCCTTAGTTATATGTGGAAGACTTCACACTCGACGAACTTTGGTTCTTCGAGGGTGAAAGCTTCTTACTTGATTGAGGCCTGATTATTGATATTTGGTATGACACCTATGGAGGAGCAGCGGTGACTCCTTATTTATATGTGGAAGACTTCGCACTCGACGAACTCTGGTTCTTCGAGGGTGAAAGCTTCTTACTTGATTGAGGCCTGATTATTGATATTTGGTATGACACCTATGGAGGAGCAGCGGTGACTCCTCATTTATATTTGGAAGACTTCACACTCGACGAACTCTGGTTCTTCGAGGGTGAAAACTTCTTACTTGATTGAGGCCTGATTATTAATATTTGGTATGACACCTATGGAGGAGCAGAGGTGACTCCTTATTTATATGTGGAAGACTTCACACTCGACGAACTTTGGCTCTTCGAGGGTGAAAGCTTCTTACCTGTGTAGTCCTGACCATTACTATTGGGAGATGACATCTATGGAGGAATGTAGGTGATTCCTCATTTATATTTGGAAGACTTCACACTCGACGAACTCTGGTTCTTCGAGGGTGAAAGCTTCTTACTTGATTGAGGCCTGATTATTGATATTTGGTATGACACCTATGGAGGAGCAGCGGTGACTCCTCATTTATATTTGGAAGACTTCACACTCGACGAACTCTGGTTCTTCGAGGGTGAAAGCTTCTTACTTGATTGAGGCCTGATTATTAATATTTGGTATGACACCTATGGAGGAGCAGAGGTGACTCCTTATTTATATGTGGAAGACTTCACACTCGACGAACTCTGGTTCTTCGAGGGTGAAAGCTTCTTACCTGTGTAGTCCTGACCATTACTATTGGGAGATGACATCTATGGAGGAATGTAGGTGATTCCTCATTTATATTTGGAAGACTTCACACTCGACGAACTCTGGTTCTTCGAGGGTGAAAGCTTCTTACTTGATTGAGGCCTGATTATTGATATTTGGTATGACACCTATGGAGGAGCAGCGGTAACTCCTCATTTATATTGGAAGACTTCACACTCGACGAACTCTGGTTCTTCGAGGGTGAAAGCTTCTTACTTGATTGAGGCCTGATTATTGATATTTGGTATGACACCTATGGAGGAGCAGCGGTGACTCCTCATTTATATTTGGAAGACTTCACACTCGACGAACTCTGGTTCTTCGAGGGTGAAAGCTTCTTACTTGATTGAGGCCTGATTATTAATATTTGGTATGACACCTATGGAGGAGCAGAGGTGATTCCTTATTTATATGTGGAAGACTTCACACTCGACGAACTTTGGCTCTTCGAGGGTGAAAGCTTCTTACCTGTGTAGTCCTGACCATTACTATTGGGAGATGACATCTATGGAGGAATGTAGGTGATTCCTCATTTATATTTGGAAGACTTCACACTCGACGAACTCTGGTTCTTCGAGGGTGAAAGCTTCTTATGACAGTTCCCTTTGGTCATTGGTACGTCCTCTATGGGAGAATAGTAGTCTCCTAATATTATATTAGAAAATCTGGGTGGCCTGGACATAATAAAAAGGGCCTTGTTTATCGGATTCTTGATATTTTTTTTTCTCTAGCCTCCGAATTTCAGCCCAATTTAAGATAGTGAAACAAACGCTTTTTGGATATGTAATAATGTTTAATTTCATTCAATAAATTATACCATAACATTTCTTAGTGTTGAATTATTGTTACCTTGCTACATCTTGATGGTTTGTAGTTTTTAATTTCAGTCTAAAGGTGGGTCATCTACCCGAGAACTTTATGTGGGGCTCCGACCTACCCATTATAACTGCGATCCCTTTTCCTTATTTTAAAGCCCGGTCGGAAACGCAAATGTTAAATATCTCTTATAAAATAGTTCGACCATCTGGGGTGATGTGGTTTTAGAAACCGCACCGCCTCGGCTGATCGAACTGTTTTTGGGAGGGAGAAATTGAATCTAGACTTGTGTTGGGTTGGGGATAGTGGATTCGTCACAGTTATTGGCGTCGCCGACAGGATATTTTATGATACCATAAGACTGATGTATAGAAATTTAATACAGGTAAATTGTTTAGTATTGGTTCAAATTTAATATGGCTACGGGAATTTCGGAAGGGCTGGATGAATACTTGGGGGCATCTAAAAAGTTAACTGATTTGGCTACAAATCCAGATATTAGCACACCAAGGAGATACCCCATGGCTGAGGCTCTAGATTTTTTTCAAGAAACACCAGAGGCCACTCCTACGTCTTTTAATGAAAATGTAGAAATTCAAGTGAGTGAAATTCCAAAACATAATGGTTTGGACAATGGAATTCATAAACAGGTAGGAAGTTCTGCGCGTGAATTTTGTAGAAGAAGAGCTTCGGGTGCCATTCCTAAGAAAGTTAAAACTCCTCTTGCGAGGGTCAGCTATCAAGATAAGGGTGATCGGGCGTTAGTGGCACCGGGTGCGGACCTTCCTGCTCTTAAGGAACGTCCATCCAAAAGTGGTGAACAATATAACGGGCCCAGAAAACCGGTGGTTACACCAGAAACATTTAATGGGTCCACCAATGTGGTTGATTGGGTGACGCATTTTGAAAAATGTGTAGAAATCAATGAATGGTCAGAGGTGGTGGCTTGTAGATTTTTGGTAGTTTCATTAAGAGGGGCCGCATTGCAATTTTACGAAGATCTAGATAGTAATGATAAGATTGGCCTAAAACAAATATTAAAAAGTTTGATAGATCGATTTGATCCCTTTAGAGGTACGGCAATTTATAGGTCACAATTGCGTTCAAGAAGGCGAACCGCTTGAGAAACACTCCCCGAGCTGGCTAGTAGTATACGTAGATTGGTAAAGAAAGCTTACCCTTCAGCCCCATCCATTTTAAGGGATGATTTGGCAAAAGAAGCTTTTGTTGAAGCCATAACGGATAAAGACGTTCGGATGCAGGTGTTGCGTGGAAAACCCGAGACGTTGGATGCCGCGGTTCGTTTGGCATTAGAGGAAGAATCATATAGGAGAGTGGAAGTTGCTTCCACTGTCCAACCTTCTGACAACGAAGCTGTTAATTCCGAGCAATTGGAATTATTAACTCAGACGCTGACTGATCTGCGGTTTCAGATTGATGATTTGCGCAAAGAACAAAGGGAAATGAGACGCGAATTTTTAGAACAATTGGGGAAGGAGGATGGAATTGACAAAATAGCGGAAATACAAAATACTCGGGAAGATTTTTCTCGTGGACGTGGTCGAGGAAATGTTCGTCGGAATTATGGGGGTCGAAGAGGTGGAAGGTGGAATAATAGGCAAGGTTTAAAAGAATAAGAGCTGGGGTTGGGGTCAAACCTCAGCTCCAACAGAATGGGGCCCACCCTGAGAAAAAGATTGGTCATTTTTTTCTTCCCTTAACCATTTGTGACAAAGAGGTAAAATTTTTGCTGGACACTGGATCAGCCATTAGCATATTAAGTACTAAGGTATTGGAAGAGGTATTTGGAAAGGATTCTTCAGAATTACAAACAGCTCCTAGAGAGGTTTGTGGAGCTAGCGGACAACCCTTGCAGGTGCCAGGAGTTATCAACCTTCCCATTAATATAGGTAATAATAGTTTTGATCAAGAGTTTTATGTTGCCGAGTTATCATTTGAGGGAATATTGGGGGTTGATCTGATGACTGCCCTAGACTTAGACATTTATCTGGGGAGGAATTGTGTTAAATTAGCAGGAAAAGAAATTCCCCTAAATTTTGGCAATAACAACGATAGTAATGAGGTCATGCTTATTGAAAATGTAACTATACCTCCATCTTCCGAGATTATAATTAATGGTAAGGTAAGTAATGTTTCTCTTTTAGAGGGAATTTGTGAGGTAGATCAAAAATTTTCAGAAAAACATAATGGGATTATGGTTGGGCGAAGTTTTGTGGGTACTTCAAATGGAGATGTTGTGCCAATGAGGTTAGTAAATACCACCGGGGTACCCCAGTCCTTGAAAAAAGGTGAAACAGTGGCAGTATTCCAGCAAGGGGAGGTTCTGGGAAATAGTGTAATTCAAGAAAATGTAAAACAAGAAAATGTTGATAAGTATTCTCTCCAGCAAACAATTGATGAAACTGTTTTGACTACGGATCAGGTATTTCAAGTTAAAATGCTTCTTGATAGAAATGAGTCGGTTTTTATCCGCCATGATAAAGATTTAGGTCGAACAAGTATTATAAAACATGATATTGACACGGGTAAACATCCACCCATAAAACAAAGAGCCTATAGACTTCCTGTACATAAGCGACAGGAAGTTGATAGGCAGTTACAAGAAATGTTAGAACAGGGGATAATACAACCCTCGGATAGTCCGTGGGCGGCCCCCATTGTCCTGGTTAAAAAAAAAGACGGTAGCCTACGCTTTTGTGTAGACTATCGTAAGTTAAATGCTGTAACTCGGAAGGATGCATATCCCTTGCCACGCATTGATGACAGCCTTGAAGGAATGCAGGGGGCCAGTTGGTTCTCTACATTAGATTTGGCTTCAGGGTATTGGCAGGTGGAGATGGCTTCCTCAGCTCAAGAAAAAACTGCCTTTAGTACAGGTAAAGGGCTTTATGAGTTCAAGGTACTCCCTTTCGGGCTTTCTGGGGCTCCCCATTCCTTTCAGAGGCTTATGGAGCTCGTTTTGAAGGTCCTTCATTGGAAGACCTGTCTGATATATCTGGATGACATAATTATTTATGCTAAAATTTTCCAAGAACATGTAGAAAGGTTGGAAGAGGTGTTCACAAAAATTAAGGAAGCTGGTTTGAAACTCAAGCCTTCTAAATGTGCTCTTTTTAGAAAACAGGTATCTTTTTTGGGCCATATCGTGTCCTCAGAGGGGATACGGGCTGACCCAGAAAAGATAGCTAGGATTAAGGATTGGCCGATTCCAAGATGTGTCAGAGATATACGCAGTTTTGTCGGTTTGTGTTCTTATTACAGAAAATTTATTTTGAACTTCTCAGATTTGGCTGGTCCCCTGTTGGAATTAACTAGAAAGAATGTAAAATTTGAGTGGAATAAGGCTAGAAAAGAATCTTTTGAAATTTTAAAGAATAAACTATGTGAGAGTCCAATCTTGGGATTTCCAAATTTTGAGCAAGAGTTTATTTTGGACACAGATGCGAGTGATCAGGCTAGTGGGGCTGTGTTGTCTCAGTTAGTTAACGGACAGGAGAAGGTAATTGCATATTTTAGTAAAGTGCATTCTCCTCCAGAACGTAATTATAGTGTCACTCGGAAAGAGCTATTGGCAGTTATTAAAAGCATTAAAAATTTTCGCCATTATTTGATAGGAAAACACTTTACTCTGCGCACCGATCATGGATCTTTGAGGTGGTTGTTTAATTTTAAAGAACCAACGGGGCAAGTGGCTCGTTGGCTGGAATATTTGAGTGGATTTGACTTTTCTATCATCCATCGTAGAGGAGAGCAACATAAGAATGCCGACGCCTTGAGTAGGATATCTTTGGAGACTAATGCTATTGATTTGTCTCCAGGAGGTGTAATTTCGGTTGATGATCAGATGAGTGATCCAATATTAAAGAAATTGTTTGAAAATAAAACAAATGATTCTAAGCCGTCGGCTGAGCAAATGAAGGGTGAAGAATTAATATTTAAAAAATATGTAGCCCAATGGGAACAAATTGTTGTTAGGCAAGGTATGCTTTATCGAGAATGGTTGGAATTTGGAAAGGAAAATAAATTTTTGTGGATTGTTCCTGGGAAACTAAAACCTGAAATTTTAAAACATTGCCATGATTCCGTGGTGGGAGGCCATTTAGGTATGATGAAAACCTATTTGAAAATTAGGCAAAGATTTTTTTGGATTGGTCTAAAGAAGGATGTAGAACAGTGGGTGCAGACTTGTGAGGTGTGTCAACGTCGGAAAAGTCCCAACAAAGCGTTAAAGGCCCCCCTGGTTACCGACCGTGTTTCGGAACCGATGGAGAGGGTTGCACTTGATGTATTGGGTCCCCTACCGGAATCTGTGAGTGGAAACATTTACATTCTGGTTGTTTCTGACTATTTCTCTAAATGGACTGAAGCCTATGCCATGCCTAATCAGCGTGCAAGTACAATTGGAGAAATATTGGTTAAAGAGTGGATATCCCGTTTTGGTATGCCTAAGTTTATCCATTCTGATCAAGGGGCCAACTTTGAGTCTGAATTGTTTTTGGGAATCTGTAAATATTTTGAGATTTCCAAGACAAGAACATCTCCATATCACCCTCAGTCTGATGGCCAGGTTGAGCGCTTCAACAGAACATTGATAGCTATGCTAGCATGTTTTGTTGAAGATAATCATAACGACTGGGAATACTATCTACCTTTTGTTATGATGGCTTATCGTAGTGCTGTTCATGAGACCACGGGCCTTACTCCAAATATGATCCTTTTTGGGAAAGAAATCCGATTACCTATTGAATTTATGGCTGGTAAAGTTCCTGATAAGGATCTTAGTCGAGTTCAATATGTGATGGATTTGGAAAATAGAATGGCAACCATTTTCCTGCTATTAAACATAGGAAAAGGTTGTACGACCGTAGAGTTCATGGAAGACCTTATGAGGTTGGTGATAAAGTGTGGCTATATATTTCAAAAATAAAGCAAGGTCAAACCCCCAAATTTGCTAAATATTGGTTTGGGCCATTTGTGGTTAAAAAGCGACTCTCTGATGCAAATTATGTTATTTGTAGAGAGCATGGTGGTCGGCTGCAGGTGGTCCACTTTAATAGATTAAAAAAATGTTTTGAACGACCTAATATGGGAACAAGTGTAGACAATTCAGGAGATTCTGGTAGGTTACCTTTTTCGGAACTCATTGATCGGGAGGAAGATTCTGACCAGTCGGCTCAGGGCAGTTCCAGCAACTTAAACAATCCTGCCCCTAGCGGAGATCCTGTCACCCACCGGGGGCGAAGGGTCCGTCGTCCCCGCTGGTTGAACTCAAATGAGTACGATCTGTCTTAAAAAAAAAAAAAAGATTTGTATTTATTATTCTGGAATGACCCCGGTCTAAATTCGGTGATTTTATGATTTAAGATTTGGCTTAATGAATTCATTTGGCGAGAACTCTAGCTCACGAGCAAAGATAAGATTTGCTAAATTTTTGATGTGGTGCCCAGTGATCATGGGAAAATTGTTAAATTACCCGGAGTGTGCCTTATATGTCGATGCAAGGGTTAAATTATGTCTTCCATTTGGAAGTTGTAATTAATAGGCAAGGAGGAATGGTGCTGGGGATCCAAGGAAGGGTTAATGGGCGGAGACAAAATAAACTGCAAATTCATTTGAATTTGCTGTTCGATTCATTTGGAAACTTTTGAATCAGAATTGTTCAATTTTGACTTTCAAACCGTCATATATAGGACAAGTTGTAGGGTCATTGGACCGGTGGTTATGTCCTATGGTAGTGGATTGGATAAAGTAAAGATTGATAAATGATATAGTATTCTCATGGGTCACATAATGTAGGGAAAGGATGGAAATCAATTGATTCCATGGTTTCCCTTACGGGGTGTCGTAATGGAGGTGTTCCATTAGGAAAAATTGTGTAAACGAACACCCTAACTCAGCGCAATTCTAAAAATGTAAAAAAATTACCTTAGTAATCTCAAAAATACTAGCGCTATTTGTGTTTTGTAAATGTGACCCCTGGGAATTACACTTGGAAATGCTCGTGAGCGGGAGCATTATACGCTAGTGAAATTGAGCCAGTAGAAGAGTGATTCCAAATACGTCGTTTATTTTGGTGTGACTTGCATGGCGCGCATGTGGGATGGGCATTTGGGGTGGGGGTTAGGTATGATTGTGTCTGATGGGTGGTGGTTGATGTTGCTAGGGTAAGAATGGGTTTCGTAAGTAATTTATGATGGCGTCGCCAGTATGTAACTTTTCGTAAGTGATGTGTCCGTGGTAAATATGCAAGACCACCAGAAATTTACGACTTAAAAATTTGGATTGCTTGGAAACCTATTGGTTGCAGTTTGACTGAGTCACAGAAAGATTGTTTTTTTTTTTTAAATACTGGAGGTCATTCCTTTCATGTAATGTAACTAATAAATTACATAAATTAATTTCAGCTGTTGGAAACAGAAAATTGCGAAATTTTGTATACTGCTGTGGTGTTCCTTTTTTTTGTTTTAGGTTGAGGGAGGTATTTGGTGGCGATGAATCCAGATGATACTGATGTTGTCCATTGACATTGAAATTATGTATGTGTGTCATGGTATTTGATGGCGATGAATCCAGACGATACTGATGTTGTCCATTGACAGTGAAATTATGTATGTGTATCATGGTATTTGATGGCGATGAATCCAGACGATACTGATGTTATCCATTGACATTGAAATTATGTATGTGTATCATGGTATTTGATGGCGATGAATCCAGACGATACTGGTAGTTGTCCAGTGACAGTGAAATTATGTATGTGTATCATGGTATTTGATGGCGATGAATCCAGACGATACTGATGTTATCCATTGACATTGAAATTATGTATGTGTATCATGGTATTTGATGGCGATGAATCCAGACGATACTGATGTTGTCCATTGACAGTGAAATTATGTATGTGTATCATGGTATTTGATGGCGATGAATCCAGACGATACTGATGTTATCCATTGACATTGAAATTATGTATGTGTATCATGGTATTTGATGGCGATGAATCCAGACGATACTGGTAGTTGTCCAGTGACAGTGAAATTATGTATGTGTATCATGGTATTTGATGGCGATGAATCCAGACGATACTGATGTTGTCCATTGACATTGAAATTATGTATGTGTATCATGGTATTTGATGGCGATGAATCCAGACGATACTGATGTTGTCCATTGACATTGAAATTATGTATGTGTATCATGGTATTTGATGGCGATGAATCCAGACGATACTGGTAGTTGTCCAGTGACAGTGAAATTATGTATGTGTATCATGGTATTTGATGGCGATGAATCCAGACGATACTGGTAGTTGTCCAGTGACAGTGAAATTATGTATGTGTATCATGGTATTTGATGGCGATGAATCCAGACGATACTGATGTTGTCCATTGACATTGAAATTATGTATGTGTATCATGGTATTTGATGGCGATGAATCCAGACGATACTGATGTTGTCCATTGACATTGAAATTATGTATGTGTATCATGGTATTTGATGGCGATGAATCCAGACGATACTGGTAGTTGTCCAGTGACAGTGAAATTATGTATGTGTATCATGGTATTTGATGGCGATGAATCCAGACGATACTGGTAGTTGTCCAGTGACAGTGAAATTATGTATGTGTATCATGGTATTTGATGGCGATGAATCCAGACGATACTGGTAGTTGTCCAGTGACAGTGAAATTATGTATGTGTATCATGGTATTTGATGGCGATGAATCCAGACGATACTGATGTTGTCCATTGACATTGAAATTATGTATGTGTATCATGGTATTTGATGGCGATGAATCCAGACGATACTGATGTTGTCCATTGACATTGAAATTATGTATGTGTATCATGGTATTTGATGGCGATGAATCCAGACGATACTGGTAGTTGTCCAGTGACAGTGAAATTATGTATGTGTATCATGGTATTTGATGGCGATGAATCCAGACGATACTGATGTTATCCATTGACATTGAAATTATGTATGTGTATCATGGTATTTGATGGCGATGAATCCAGATGATACTGATGTTTGTCCATTGACGGTGAAATTATGTATGTGTATCATGGTATTTGATGGCGATGAGTCCGGGCGGTACTGATGTTGTCCATTGACATTGAAATTATGTATGTGAGTCATGGTATTTAATGGCGATGAATCCAGATGATACTGATATTTGTCCATTGACATTGGAATTATGTGTGTGTATCATGGTATTTGATGGTGATGAAACCAGACGATATTGATGGTTGTCCAGTGACAGTGAAGTTGTGTAGGTGTATCATGGTATTTGATGGTTATGAGTTCAGACGATATTGACAGTTGTCCATTAACATTGACTCTTGAATGTGAATTGGTTCTTGTAAACCTTCCTAATTTAACTTTGCTTTTTAGGATTTAATTTTGACTCCTTAAAATGGAGGGTCTGGTGATTGGACACAGTTTTGTGGCGAGATTGTACCGATTTTTATTATTGTGCCCAGAAGTATGGCATTGTACCATACCGTTTGCCTCCGTGAAATTTGTTGGGATACCTGGGGGAAAGATTAGCCATTTGCAAAATATTAATGTCAGAGGGGCTAGATGGATAGTTCTTCAGATTGGGGGTAATGATATTGATTGCGCTACATTCTCTTTTGAATGTTTCCTGCGGGACCTCCGAGAATTGCTAAAGAAATGGAAGCTTGCTGGGGTGAAGAAAATAACATTAGGTAGTATATTTCCTAGAGTAAAGCCCCGAAATGTATCTTATGAGATTTATGAGTTTAGACGTATGGCTGTCAATGATGCTTTTAAGGCTGTAGGTGATGAAGATATTTTATATTTTCACCATCGACAGGTTTATCCTCATCATTTTCTGTCAGATGGTGTACATCTCCGGCCGAATGCACAAAAGAATTTTTGGGATAGAATAAAAAGGAAAATTTACCAGATGTTATAATTTAAAACCCACTAGTCAGGGTGATTGGGAATGTGTTGATGGTTTATTAAGTGGGAAAGAAGTGATTAATGTGAAAGTTGGAGATATTTCACATTGACCTTGATGGCAATTGTTGGCTCTGTTGATGGTTCGATTGGGCATGGTATGGTGATTCCTTGTTGGGCTCACTATGCTGCCCAAGCGAAGCATTAATTGCAACTGTTTTGAATTGGAAATATGGAGTTGGCGATTGAGAAATAGAGTTCCGGGATTCATAAAAATATTGGATAATTGTTTTCTAATCTAGAATGATTCAAGCGCGCCAACAATAAATGGATCTTGTGGCTGTTGTCTGGGTTGTCGTGATGAAAAGGATACAGTAGTGTGCAGGGTTTCCAAGATAGTTTTTGGCGCTGCGAGCAGCATCATCTGGACGATGATAAAATTCATATGTAGTAAATTATGGGTAGTGTTCCAATGAAGTATGGTCCGTTTAATTGTTTTATAAATATATAAGTTATAGTGGTGGCTTTCTTCGGATCAGGGATTTAACTAATCCAGGCGGTAACATCTCTTATCGCATGTCAGTGCAATTTTTATTGAAATTGCTCGGTGGTTGGATTTCTGTATCCCAGGCCTGCCTACCGCTGTATAAAACATAAAATGTGATGGCGGATTATTCCGTCAGATGTAGCACTTCCCATGCCTAAAGATTTAATCTAGATAGTAGGTATGAACAGATCGTACTCAATTTTTTTTTTCGGACCCATTTTTTTTTTTGTGTAAATATAGTCATTATAAATCATTAATCATTTTTTTTTTATTTTTATCTTTATTAATAAGAAATCAAAAACACTATCTGAGCCATCCAAAAACGAGGACGTTTACCTTGGGGTGGGGGTAGTGTGCTGTTTTTTGATAAATGGAGTCGGGGGTTTGTCGTCCAACAGGGGTTAATTCCATATTACTTATTTGCTCTCTCTGTGGTGGTTGTCTCCACCAGTGATTAGAGTGTCAGGTAGCACGAGATCTAGTAACGGTTGATTGAATTGTTGTCAAGTTTCACTGAGGGAAATGCACACACCAGCGATTTCCTGAATCGATACAAGATTTCAGAGGTTGCATGATTTTTTCGTGTTGTGTATGAATTGAAGTGGGTGATCTGGACCGTCGAAAAAGTCAGTTCGAGATAGGATTTCACTGGGGTAGGTTGTTTAGCTTTTCTCTGGAAGGTTTGGGAAGAGCCGGCTGGTCATGAGTTTAAATAGTAATTCCTTGGAGTTCCGGAATGAGAAACTAAACACCGAATTCTCTGTGCCATTGGTGAGACCGAGATAGTTATTTAGGAATTTATTTGGTATTCTTTTTTCTCCGTTTGTCGGATCAATGGAATCAGAGTTAAGTAAGTTTTAGAGTGGTTTTTTTTTCTCTGGAACTCCGGGAATATTTTTTTGAAGAATTTCGCCTTCGACAAACTTTTGTCGAGTGTGAGTTCTTCTTGTTGGGTAGTCACCGAGTGTGCGGGGTGTCAGAGATGGCAGCGCGGAGGTGACTCCTTAGTTATATGTGGAAGACTTCACACTCGACGAACTTTGGTTCTTCGAGGGTGAAAGCTTCTTACTTGATTGAGGCCTGATTATTGATATTTGGTATGACACCTATGGAGGAGCAGCGGTGACTCCTTATTTATATGTGGAAGACTTCGCACTCGACGAACTCTGGTTCTTCGAGGGTGAAAGCTTCTTACTTGACTGAGGCCTGACACCTATGGAGGAGCAGCGGTGACTCCTCATTTATATTTGGAAGACTTCACACTCGACGAACTCTGGTTCTTCGAGGGTGAAAACTTCTTACTTGATTGAGGCCTGATTATTAATATTTGGTATGACACCTATGGAGGAGCAGAGGTGACTCCTTATTTATATGTGGAAGACTTCACACTCGACGAACTTTGGCTCTTCGAGGGTGAAAGCTTCTTACCTGTGTAGTCCTGACCATTACTATTGGGAGATGACATCTATGGAGGAATGTAGGTGATTCCTCATTTATATTTGGAAGACTTCACACTCGACGAACTCTGGTTCTTCGAGGGTGAAAGCTTCTTACTTGATTGAGGCCTGATTATTGATATTTGGTATGACACCTATGGAGGAGCAGCGGTGACTCCTCATTTATATTTGGAAGACTTCACACTCGACGAACTCTGGTTCTTCGAGGGTGAAAGCTTCTTACTTGATTGAGGCCTGATTATTAATATTTGGTATGACACCTATGGAGGAGCAGAGGTGACTCCTTATTTATATGTGGAAGACTTCACACTCGACGAACTCTGGTTCTTCGAGGGTGAAAGCTTCTTACCTGTGTAGTCCTGACCATTACTATTGGGAGATGACATCTATGGAGGAATGTAGGTGATTCCTCATTTATATTTGGAAGACTTCACACTCGACGAACTCTGGTTCTTCGAGGGTGAAAGCTTCTTACTTGATTGAGGCCTGATTATTGATATTTGGTATGACACCTATGGAGGAGCAGCGGTAACTCCTCATTTATATTGGAAGACTTCACACTCGACGAACTCTGGTTCTTCGAGGGTGAAAGCTTCTTACTTGATTGAGGCCTGATTATTGATATTTGGTATGACACCTATGGAGGAGCAGCGGTGACTCCTCATTTATATTTGGAAGACTTCACACTCGACGAACTCTGGTTCTTCGAGGGTGAAAGCTTCTTACTTGATTGAGGCCTGATTATTAATATTTGGTATGACACCTATGGAGGAGCAGAGGTGATTCCTTATTTATATGTGGAAGACTTCACACTCGACGAACTTTGGCTCTTCGAGGGTGAAAGCTTCTTACCTGTGTAGTCCTGACCATTACTATTGGGAGATGACATCTATGGAGGAATGTAGGTGATTCCTCATTTATATTTGGAAGACTTCACACTCGACGAACTCTGGTTCTTCGAGGGTGGAAGCTTCTTATGACAGTTCCCTTTGGTCATTGGTACGTCCTCTATGGGAGAATAGTAGTCTCCTAATATTATATTAGAAAATCTGGGTGGCCTGGACATAATAAAAAGGGCCTTGTTTATCGGATTCTTGATATTTTTTTTTCTCTAGCCTCCGAATTTCAGCCCAATTTAAGATAGTGAAACAAACGCTTTTTGGATATGTAATAATGTTTAATTTCATTCAATAAATTATACCATAACATTTCTTAGTGTTGAATTATTGTTACCTTGCTACATCTTGATGGTTTGTAGTTTTTAATTTCAGTCTAAAGGTGGGTCATCTACCCCGAGAACTTTATGTGGGGCTCCGACCTACCCATTATAACTGCGATCCCTTTTCCTTATTTTAAAGCCCGGTCGGAAACGCAAATGTTAAATATCTCTTATAAAATAGTTCGACCATCTGGGGTGATGTGGTTTTAGAAACCGCACCGCCTCGGCTGATCGAACTGTTTTTGGGAGGGAGAAATTGAATCTAGACTTGTGTTGGGTTGGGGATAGTGGATTCGTCACAATATTCATATTTTTCTAGAATACGTAACCTAAACTTATGGAAATCTTGGACCGACATTCGAGATACGAGATACGGGACACGAACCGACATACGACATACGAGATATGACATACGACATACGAGATACGAGATATAACATACGAGATACGAGATATGGCATACGAGATATCTAAAAAGTGTAGTCCGTGTCGGAGAAAAAGTGTAGTCGGGAATTAAATTATCATTTTCTCATTTATTTGTTGGTTGTTTTCTATGAAATTTGGAAAGTATACCCAAGAGATGATGCGAAATATATATGCCAAAAGAGAAGTATGTACAATGTTATTTTAGGATGTTAAAAGACATTTTCTCTTTCAAACACACTAAAAAGTGTAGCTGACTCGGTGCCGTGTTAGCTTAGCTTAGCTTAGATAGATAGATAGATAGATAGATAGATAGATAGATAGATAGATAGATAGATAGATAGATAGATAGATATTTTTCAAAACAAAGAAGCACGGGCGCAGGTCGGTGAATCGATTTCTGTTGTAAATTATTTCTATGGAATTCAATGTTGTTTTAATATTTTTGAAGTTATATGACTTTATGACAAAATGAACTCATCTCAGAAGTGCTTTCACAAGAATGTTTCGAAGACTGGGATTTTTCTTATAAGCTATGATGCATCGTTTGTTAATGGCTTCTGGCAGTTTTGTATTTAATTCTGTGAAGTTGTTTTTGAAAATTTTTGCAATTTCGACATTGCGTCGATTATAAACCAAAGGAAAACAAATAATTTTATTTGGCAACCCAGAGTACTCTCTATTGAGTCCGTATGGGAGATAGGTCCTGAGCTTACCAATCCAATAGTTTTCACGCTCAAGTCGTTTGTCTGTTGTGGTTTCATCATCGTCCAAAAACGGAATTTGCTCAATGGGTTGAAAACTGAAATGTGACTTAATGTCATGACCCGGGAGGTTAAAGTGGTCTGAGACTGCCTTTCCTGAATTTAAACGGATATTTGATAAATGGTTTTGCATTCTGACGCGCAGAGGGTTTTTCGTCTGGCCGACATATTGGATATGGCATAATTTACATGTGATTAAATAAATGATGTTTTCAGAATCACAGTTGAAGCTGTTTCTAACTTGGTAAAACATACGGGTTTGTTCGCTAAAAAATGTTTTACCGGTATTCATGTAGTTCATACGATGTATGTAACAAATTTTGCGTTGACATAGATTTACTGATCCATTTCCCAGAACAGGGCGGTTATGCCGAATTTTCGTGGGGTGCGTTGGCTCAGAGTCCCGAATGGGGGTCTCTATCTCACGGATTGTGTCAGATTTAATTTTCCGCAAAAGGCGTTTTGAGTAACCGCGTTTAACAAGTGTTTTGAAAAGAATTGAACAGGCGTGACTGAGGTCGCTTCTGTTCGTACAATTTCTATGGAATCGAATAATTTGAGATTTTACCAACCCATTGAATAGTTTGGGTGGGTGGTAAGAAGCTCTATGGAGAAGTTGGTGAGAATCGGTCGGTTTAAAAAAGACTTTTGTGTCTAGAACGTTGCTATGCCGAAACTGAGGGCCCTTGAATACAGTCACATCCAGAAAATCAATGGTATTTTCAGAAATGCAGGGCTGTAATTTGATGGACTCATCGTGGTTGTTCAGGATTTCCAAAAATTCGTTGAAGTCATCACGGCCATGGGGCCATATGATGAAAATGTCGTCTTGGAACCTGTGATAACATAATGGCTGTTTTCTTGCTTTAGCAAGAGCACCTCTCTCCCATTCTGCAACGAAAATATTAGCAAAATTTGGACTGAATTTTTTACCCATACTACATCCACTTATTTGGAGGTAAAATTTATTGTTAAATTCAAAGTCGTTACCTTTCAATGATAATTCTAACAATTGCAGGATTTCTTCCGATGGCCTGTTTGGGTCATCGTACCTTTTGAATGATTTTTTTATTGCCTCTAGACCAGCGTCAATACCAATGTTAGTATACATACTTTCAATGTCTAGGGTAATGAGGAGACTGTCGGAAGGAACCTGCAATTTGTCAATTTTCATTAAAAAGTCCTCAGTGTCTTTGAGGAAGCTCGGATGGCGGCAAGCAATTGGTTTTAAATAAAAATCAATATACTGTGAAATGTGGTAAGATTCCGAGCCACAGTCGCTGACAATAGGCCGACCAGGAGGGGTAAATTCGTCACTCCAACTGCTGAGTGGTTTATGTATTTTAGGCAGGAGGTAAAACTTACGATTGTTTGAATCCCTCTCTGCAATTAAATACTCGACATGTTTTTTCTCAATGAAGTCGTGGTCCAGCAAGCTTTTTAGAATTCCATTAAATTTTGAACAATTTTCTTGCCAAATTGGTGCTTCTAAAGGTTTGTAATATTTTGGGTTATTCAATTGGCGTTCAGCTTCTTTAATATAATTATCTTTTGACATCAGAACTGTAGCAGATCCTTTGTCACAAGGCTTGATGACAATTTGTTTGTTGTTTTTCAACGTCTTCAGGGCGTTTCTTTCGATTTGGTTCAAATTTTGTTTGTCTTTCAAAAATGATTCCGGGATTTGGCTTACTTGTTCTTTAACTTTTTGAGAAATCTCATTAATTTCAGGTTTAACTTTCCGAGGTGATGGGCACCACCCGGTTGGATTGGCAAAGAGGTCTTTTGAGCCTGTTGAATTTCTAAATTTATCTGCCAATGCTGTTGCCCTAAAAAATTGTTGGCTTGCTGGACCACCGTTCATTTCGTTAATGTAACTGTAATCATCCATGACAACTGCACCTGTCCCAAAATCTACGATTTTGGGCTTTGGTTTTAATGGGGCTGGGGCGGGAACGAAAGTTAAACCATACCTGAGTAGATCTTTCTCACCTTCAGTTAATTTTAGATCAGGAACCAAGTTGACTATTTCGGTTCCTAGTCCTACTTTCTCTCCATGGCTGATGCCTTCTTCTGTAATTAGTTTAAAGGCTGTTCTTTGATGTATGGTTCTATGCGTGGCAGCCATCCTTGGTAGATTTTATTCGCTGTTTCCGTTGACCAGTGGATGGGATCACCTGGGCAACATTTAAACTGGCTTGCTGGAATTGCCGGGATTATCTCCAAATTCTTTGTTGACTTCGCAGCCTCGTTGATCACAGTCAAATTTTGTTGGTCCCTAGAACATAAACTAGAAGAAAAATTATGTTCCTGAAAAAGAAGTTTTGTATTAGGGTAACATTTGCGGAAATTGCTTATCATATTACCTAGTCTACCTGTTGATGTGTGGCCAATCTTTTTTCTGTTCTGCACGTCTATGCGCCAGTCTTCTCTATTGTTGACCCCAACGTTGAATAAAATTGCTTTGGGATGTTGTCGATCTTTCTCTTTTTCCATGTTCTTAGCCATCTGACGAATGTGATTTAAGGTTCCACCAGAGTATGATGCGATGAACGTGTTGGGTGGAGGGTTGGTATCAATCCTTGAGATGTTCGATGATCCGATGATCCAAACAGGTTTGTTTGGCTTGACTGGCAGGGTCCAGCTGTTCTTGTTTTCACCAGATTTCCAGAATCGGTAGAATGACGACTTGCCGTTTGTAGATGGCTTCTTTTGAGGTGGTGTTTTGACTATGCTGGCGTACGATGGCGATTCCGGTGTTGTGGAGCAACGTGCTGTAAATGATGGTTTTTTGGTCGCTGGTGCTGTTGGAGAGATGGTTTCTCGTCTTTTTCTTTTCGATGGAGTTTCTCTGGAAGTAGAAAATGAAATTTGCTGGCGGGCCACCGGCGATTTAGAACGAGCACGTTGATTGAAAGAGGTCTGGCTAATGACCGCTGGTTTTTTGAACTGGGACAGAAGTTGATCCGAAAGAGAATAAAATTTGTCAATAGTACTTTCTTGTAGTCGATTACCAAAATTCTTCTGTCCCCATTTAACTGCCGTATTCCGTGCTCGTGTAAAGTCCTGGGGTTTTAGAAAAGGAGCCGAAAGAACCAGGTCTTGTTTTTCTTTTAGAGTTTTTTGTAATAATCTACCAATGTTTGTATAACTTCAAAAGCCCATTTTTTGGTTAAATTGTTGAGCGCGTCCGAAATATAAATGGTTGGCAGAGCCGGCCGAAAGGTTTTATTGCGCTCGTCCACTGTTTTTTGAAATGATTTTGGGAGGACTTTCTGTGCCAAACAGTCCTCTAAAAATGCCAAATGGTGAAATAGTTGTAGAATGTGGTAAAGGGATTTTACCAATTGTGCATGAGCCGAATATGCCGGGTCTTTTTGCCGCTCTTGGCGGTTAACAGATTTAACATTTGTGGAGTTTTTAGCCATTTTCCCGGACTTAATTTAGGCTGAAATAAATAATTATTAGAACAAGTCAAAATGATGAAAAAGTGATGAAAAAATGAAGCAAAAATGAAAATGAACGAATAAATGAAATGTGAATACCTAATGAAAATGTTGATGAAATAAATAGAGCGCACTGTCGTTGCCTCGACGTTTCGGGTTAAATGCCCTTCTTCAGGAAGCAGGTGAATTCGATTTTCCAATTATCCCAAAGCGTTTAAATACCTTTACTTCATCTGTTGATGAGGCCAAACTGGCCAATCACTGTGACTGAGATGGATTCACTCAGTGATTAGTGGAAAACAACCATTCAAATGTCTTCAAACTTCAGCGGTATTTCTACTGTTAATGTTTGATGGCATTTGAATGACTTGTGTTCACTGGCTGAAGACTGTTGGAAATCAAACTCATGACAATGCGCAAAACTAATCGACAGATAATTAATGTTTTTATAATAGAAATAATTCAAAGGTCTGGCACTGGCGGATAGATATTTTTCAAAACAAAGAAGCACGGGCGCAGGTCGGTAAATCGATTTCTGTTGTAAATTATTTCTATGGAATTCAATGTTGTTTTAATATTTTTGAAGTTATATGACTTTATGACAAAATGAACTCATCTCAGAAGTGCTTTCACAAGAATGTTTCGAAGACTGGGATTTTTCTTATAAGCTATGATGCATCGTTTGTTAATGGCTTCTGGCAGTTTTGTGTTTAATTCCGTAAAGTTGTTTTTGAAAATTTTTGCAATTTCCACATTGCGTCGATTATAAACCAAAGGAAAACAAATAATTTTATTTGGCAACCCAGAGTACTCTCTATTGAGTCCGTATGGGAGATAGGTCCTGAGCTTACCAATCCAATAGTTTTCACGCTCAAGTCGTTTGTCTGTTGTGGTTTCATCATCGTCCAAAAACGGAATTTGCTCAATGGGTTGGAAACTAAAATGTGACTTAATGTCATGACCCGGGAGGTTAAAGTGGTCTGAGACTGCCTTTCCTGAATCTAAACGGATATTTGATAAATGGTTTTGCATTCGGACGCGCAGAGGGTTTTTCGTCTGACCGACATATTGGATATGGCATAATTTACATGTGATTAAATAAATGATGTTTTCAGAATCACAGTTGAAGCTGTTTCTAACTTGGTAAAACATACGGGTTTCTTCGCTAAAGAATGTCTTACCGGTATTCATGTAGTTCATACGATGTATGTAACAAATTTTGCGTTGACATAGATTTACTGATCCATTTCCCAGAACAGGGCGGTTATGCCGAATTTTCGTGGGGTGCGTTGGCTCAGAGTCCCGAATGGGTGTCTCTATCTCACGGATTGTATCAGATTTAATTTTTCGCAAAAGTCGTTTTGAGTAACCGCGTTTAACAAGTGTTTTGAAAAGAATTGAACATGCGTGATTGAGGTCGCTTCTGTTCGTACAATTTCTATGGAATCGAATGGTTTGAGATTTTACCAACCCATTGAATAGTTTGGGTGGGTGGTAAGAAGCTCTATGGAGAAGTTGGTGAGAATCGGTCGGTTTAAAAAAGACTTTTGTGTCTAGTACGTTGCTATGCCGGAATTGAGGGCCCTTGAATACAGTCACATCCAGAAAATCAATGGTATTTTCTGAAATGCAGGGCTGTAATTTAATGGATTCATCGTGGTTGTTCAGGATCTCCAAGAATTCGTTGAAGTCATCACGGCCATGGGGCCATATGATAAAAATGTCGTCTTGGAACCTATGATAACATAATGGCTGTTTTCTTGCTTTAGCAAGAGCACCTCTTTCCCATTCTGCAACAAAAATATTAGCAAAATTTGGACTGAATTTTTTACCCATACTACATCCACTTACTTGGAGGTAAAATTTATTGTTAAATTCAAAGTCGTTACCTTTCAATGATAATTCTAACAATTGCAGGATTTCTTCCGATGGTCTGTTTGGGTCATCGTACCTTTTGAATGATTTTTTTATTGCCTCTAGACCAGCGTCAATACCAATGTTAGTATACATACTTTCAATGTCTAGGGTAATGAGGAGACTGTCGGAAGGAACCTGCAATTTGTTAATTTTCATTAAAAAGTCCTCAGTGTCTTTGAGGAAGCTCGGATGGCGGCAAGGATGTGGTTTTAAATAAAAATCAATATACTGTGAAATGTGGTAAGATTCCGAGCCACAGTCGCTGACAATAGGCCGACCAGGAGGGGTAAATTCGTCACTCCAACTGCTGAGTGGTTTATGTATTTCAGGCAAGAGGTAAAACTTACGATTGTTTGAATCCCTCTCTGCAATTAAATACTCGACATGTTTTTTCTCAATGAAGTCGTGGTCCAGCAAGCTTTTTAGAATTCCATTAAATTTTGAACAATTTTCTTGCCAGATTGGTGCTTCTAAAGGTTTGTAATATTTTGGATTATTTAACTGGCGTTCAGCTTCTTTAATATAATTATCTTTTGACATCAGAACTGTAGCAGATCCTTTGTCACAAGGCTTGATGATAATTTGTTTGTTGTTTTTTAGCGTCTTCAGGGCGTTTCTTTCGATTTGGTTCAAATTTTGTTTGTCTTTCAAAAATGATTCCGGGATTTGGCTTACTTGTTCTTTAACTTTTTGAGAAATCTCATTAATTTCAGGTTTAACTTTCCGAGGTGATGGGCACCACCCGGTTGGATTGGCAAAGAGGTCCTTTGAGCCTGTTGAATTTCGGAATTTATCTGCCAATGCTGTTGCCCTAAAAAATTGTTGGCTTGCTGGACCACCGTTCATTTCGTTAATGTAACTGTAATCATCCATGACAACTGCACCTGTCCCAAAATCTACGGTTTTGGGCTTAGGTTTTAATGGGGCTGGGGCGGGAACGAAAGTTAAACCATACCTGAGTAGATCTTTCTCACCTTCAGTTAATTTTAGATCAGGAACCAAGTTTACTATTTCGGTTCCTAGTCCTACTTTCTCTCCATGGCTGATGCCTTCTTCTGTAATTAGTTTAAAGGCTGCTCTTTGATGTATGGTTCTATGCGTGGCAGCCATCCTTGGTAGATTTTATTCGCTGTTTCCGTCGACCAGTGGATGGGATCACCTGGGCAACATTTAAACTGGCTTGCTGGAATTGCCGGGATTATCTCCAAATTCTTTGTTGACTTCGCAGCTTCGTTGATAACAGTCAAATTTTGTTGGTCCCTGGAACATAAACTAGAAGAAAAATTATGTTCCTGAAAAAGAAGTTTTGTATTAGGGTAACATTTGCGGAAATTGCTTACCATATTACCTAGTCTACCTGTTGATGTGTGACCAATCTTTTTTCTGTTCTGCACGTCTATGCGCCAGTCTTCTCTATTGTTGACACCAACGTTAAATAAAATTGCTTTGGGATGTTGTCGATCTTTCTCTTTTTCCATGTTCTTAGCCATCTGCCGAATGTGGTTTAAAGTTCCACCAGAGTATGATGCGATGAAGGTGTTGGGTGGAGGGTTGGCATCAATCCTCGAGATGTTCGATGATCCGATGATCCAAACAGATTTGTTTGGCTTGACTGGCAGGGTCCAGCTGTTCTTGTTTTCACCAGATTTCCAGAATCGGTAGAATGACGACTTGCCGTTTGTAGATGGTTTCTTTTGAGGTGGTGTCTTGACTATGCTGGCGTACGATGGCGATTCCGGTGTTGTGGAGCAACGTGCTGCAAATGATGGTTTTTTGGTCGCTGGTGCTGTTGGAGAGATAGTTTCCCGTCTTTTTCTTTTCGATGGAGTTTCTCTGGAAGTAGAAAATGAAATTTGCTGGCGGGCCACCGGCGATTTAGAACGAGCACGTTGATTGAAAGAGGTCTGGCTAATGACCGCTGGTTTTTTGAACTGGGACAGAAGTTGATCCGAAAGAGAATAAAATTTGTCAATAGTACTTTCTTGTAGTCGATTACCAAAATTCTTCTGTCCCCATTTAACTGCCGTATTCCGTGCTCGTGGAAAGTCCTGGGGTTTTAGAAAAGGAGCCGAAAGAACCAGGTCTTGTTTTTCTTTTAGAGTTTTTTTGTAATAATCTACCAATGTTTGTATAACTTCAAAAGCCCATTTTTTGGTTAAATTGTTGAGCGCGTCCGAAATATAAATGGTTGGCAGAGCCGGCCGAAAGGTTTTATTGCGCTCGTCCACTGTTTTTTGGAATGATTTTGGGAGGACTTTCTGTGCCAAACAGTCCTCTAAAAATGCCAAATGGTGAAATAGTTGTAGAATGTGGTAAAGGGATTTTACCAATTGTGCATGAGCCGAATATGCCGGGTCTTTTTGCCGCTCTTGGCGGTTAACAGATTTAACATTTGTGGAGTTTTTAGCCATTTTCCCGGACTTAATTTAGGCTGAAATAAATAATTATTAGAACAAGTCAAAATGATGAAAAAGTGATGAAAAAATGAAGCAAAAATGAAAATGAACGAATAAATGAAATGTGAATACCTAATGAAAATGTTGATGAAATAAATAGAGCGCACTGTCGTTGCCTCGACGTTTCGGGTTAAATGCCCTTCTTCAGGAAGCAGGTGAATTCGATTTTCCAATTATCCCAAAGCGTTTAAATACCTTTACTTCATCTGTTGATGAGGCCAAACTGGCCAATCACTGTGACTGAGATGGATTCACTCAGTGATTAGTGGAAAACAACCATTCAAATGTCATCAAACTTTAGCGGTATTTCTACTGTTAATGTTTGATGGCATTTCAATGACTTGTGTTCACTGGCTGAAGACTGTTGGAAATCAAACTCATGACAATGCGCAAAACTAATCGACAGATAATTAATGTTTTAATAATAGAAATAATTCAAAGGTCTGGCACTGGCGGATAGATATTTTTCAAAACAAAGAAGCACGGGCGCAGGTCGGGAAATCGATTTCTGTTGTAAATTATTTCTATGGAATTCAATGTTGTTTTAATATTTTTGAAGTTATATGACTTTATGACAAAATGAACTCATCTCAGAAGTGCTTTCACAAGAATGTTTCGAAGACTGGGATTTTTCTTATAAGCTATGATGCATCGTTTGTTAATGGCTTCTGGCAGTTTTGTGTTTAATTCCGTAAAGTTGTTTTTGAAAATTTTTGCAATTTCGACATTGCGTCGATTATAAACCAAAGGAAAACAAATAATGTTATTTGGCAACCCAGAGTACTCTCTATTGAGTCCGTATGGGAGATAGGTCCTGAGCTTACCAATCCAATAGTTTTCACGCTCAAGTCGTTTGTCTGTTGTGGTTTCATCATCGTCCAAAAACGGAATTTGCTCAATGGGTTGAAAACTGAAATGTGACTTAATGTCATGACCCGGGAGGTTAAAGTGGTCTGAGACTGCCTTTCCTGAATTTAAACGGATATTTGATAAATGGTTTTGCATTCGGACGCGCAGAGGGTTTTTCGTCTGACCGACATATTGGATATGGCATAATTTACATGTGATTAAATAAATAATGTTTTCAGAATCACAGTTGAAGCTGTTTCTAACTTGGTAAAACATACGAGTTTGTTCGCTAAAGAATGTTTTACCGGTATTCATGTAGTTCATACGATGTATGTAACAAATTTTGCGTTGACATAGATTTACTGATCCATTTCCCAGAACTGGGCGGTTATGCCGAATTTTCGTGGGGTGCGTTGGCTCAGAGTCCCGAATGGGTGTCTCTATCTCACGGATTGTATCAGATTTAATTTTTCGCAAAAGTCGTTTTGAGTAACCGCGTTTAACAAGTGTTTTGAAAAGAATTGAACATGCGTGATTGAGGTCGCTTCTGTTCGTACAATTTCTATGGAATCGAATGATTTGAGATTTTACCAACCCATTGAATAGTTTGGGTGGGTGGTAAGAAGCTCTATGGAGAAGTTGGTGAGAATCGGTCGGTTTAAAAAAGACTTTTGTGTCTAGTACGTTGCTATGCCGGAACTGAGGGCCCTTGAATACAGTCACATCCAGAAAATCAATGGTATTTTCTGAAATGCAGGGCTGTAATTTAATGGATTCATCGTGGTTGTTCAGGATTTCCAAGAATTCGTTGAAGTCGTCACGGCCATGGGGCCATATGATGAAAATGTCGTCTTGGAACCTGTGATAACATAATGGCTGTTTTCTTGCTTTAGCAAGAGCACCTCTCTCCCATTCTGCAACAAAAATATTAGCAAAATTTGGACTGAATTTTTTACCCATACTACATCCACTTATTTGGAGGTAAAATTTATTGTTAAATTCAAAGTCGTTACCTTTCAATGATAATTCTAACAATTGCAGGATTTCTTCCGATGGCCTGTTTGGGTCATCGTACCTTTTGAATGATTTTTTTATTGCCTCTAGACCAGCGTCAATACCAATGTTAGTATACATACTTTCAATGTCTAGGGTAATGAGAAGACTGTCGGAAGGAACCTGCAATTTGTTAATTTTCATTAAAAAGTCCTCAGTGTCTTTGAGGAAGCTCGGATGGCGGCAAGCAATTGGTTTTAAATAAAAATCAATATACTGTGAAATGTGGTAAGATTCCGAGCCACAATCGCTGACAATAGGCCGACCAGGAGGGGTAAATTCGTCACTCCAACTGCTGAGTGGTTTATGTATTTTAGGCAAGAGGTAAAACTTACGATTGTTTGAATCCCTCTCTGCAATTAAATACTCGACATGTTTTTTCTCAATGAAGTCGTGGTCCAGCAAGCTTTTTAGAATTCCATTAAATTTTAAACAATTTTCTTGCCAAATTGGTGCTTCTAAAGGTTTGTAATATTTTGGGTTATTTAACTGGCGTTCAGCTTCTTTAATATAATTATCTTTTGACATCAGAACTGTAGCAGATCCTTTGTCACAAGGCTTGATGATAATTTGTTTGTTGTTTTTCAGCGTCTTCAGGGCGTTTCTTTCGATTTGGTTCAAATTTTGTTTGTCTTTCAAAAATGATTCCGGGATTTGGCTTACTTGTTCTTTAACTTTTTGAGAAATCTCATTAATTTCAGGTTTAACTTTCCGAGGTGATGGGCACCACCCGGTTGGATTGGCAAAGAGGTCTTTTGAGCCTGTTGAATTTCGAAATTTATCTGCCAATGCTGTTGCCCTAAAAAATTGTTGGCTTGCTGGACCACCGTTCATTTCGTTAATGTAACTGTAATCATCCATGACAACTGCACCTGTCCCAAAATCTACGGTTTTGGGCTTAGGTTTTAATGGGGCTGGGGCGGGAACGAAAGTTAAACCATACCTGAGTAGATCTTTCTCACCTTCAGTTAATTTTAGATCAGGAACCAAGTTTACTATTTCGGTTCCTAGTCCTACTTTCTCTCCATGGCTGATGCCTTCTTCTGTAATTAGTTTAAAGGCTGCTCTTTGATGTATGGTTCTATGCGTGGCAGCCATCCTTGGTAGATTTTATTCGCTGTTTCCGTCGACCAGTGGATGGGATCACCTGGGCAACATTTAAACTGGCTTGCTGGAATTGCCGGGATTATCTCCAAATTCTTTGTTGACTTCGCAGCTTCGTTGATAACAGTCAAATTTTGTTGGTCCCTGGAACATAAACTAGAAGAAAAATTATGTTCCTGAAAAAGAAGTTTTGTATTAGGGTAACATTTTCGGAAATTGCTTACCATATTACCTAGTCTACCTGTTGATGTGTGACCAATCTTTTTTCTGTTCTGCACGTCTATGCGCCAGTCTTCTCTATTGTTGACACCAACGTTAAATAAAATTGCTTTGGGATGTTGTCGATCTTTCTCTTTTTCCATGTTCTTAGCCATCTGCCGAATGTGGTTTAAAGTTCCACCAGAGTATGATGCGATGAAGGTGTTGGGTGGAGGGTTGGCATCAATCCTCGAGATGTTCGATGATCCGATGATCCAAACAGATTTGTTTGGCTTGACTGGCAGGGTCCAGCTGTTCTTGTTTTCACCAGATTTCCAGAATCGGTAGAATGACGACTTGCCGTTTGTAGATGGTTTCTTTTGAGGTGGTGTCTTGACTATGCTGTCGTACGATGGCGATTCCGGTGTTGTGGAGCAACGTGCTGCAAATGATGGTTTTTTGGTCGCTGGTGCTGTTGGAGAGATAGTTTCCCGTCTTTTTCTTTTCGATGGAGTTTCTCTGGAAGTAGAAAATGAAATTTGCTGGCGGGCCACCGGCGATTTAGAACGAGCACGTTGATTGAAAGAGGTCTGGCTAATGACCGCTGGTTTTTTGAACTGGGACAGAAGTTGATCCGAAAGAGAATAAAATTTGTCAATAGTACTTTCTTGTAGTCGATTACCAAAATTCTTCTGTCCCCATTTAACTGCCGTATTCCGTGCTCGTGGAAAGTCCTGGGGTTTTAGAAAAGGAGCCGAAAGAACCAGGTCTTGTTTTTCTTTTAGAGTTTTTTTGTAATAATCTACCAATGTTTGTATAACTTCAAAAGCCCATTTTTTGGTTAAATTGTTGAGCGCGTCCGAAATATAAATGGTTGGCAGAGCCGGCCGAAAGGTTTTATTGCGCTCGTCCACTGTTTTTTGGAATGATTTTGGGAGGACTTTCTGTGCCAAACAGTCCTCTAAAAATGCCAAATGGTGAAATAGTTGTAGAATGTGGTAAAGGGATTTTACCAATTGTGCATGAGCCGAATATGCCGGGTCTTTTTGCCGCTCTTGGCGGTTAACAGATTTAACATTTGTGGAGTTTTTAGCCATTTTCCCGGACTTAATTTAGGCTGAAATAAATAATTATTAGAACAAGTCAAAATGATGAAAAAGTGATGAAAAAATGAAGCAAAAATGAAAATGAACGAATAAATGAAATGTGAATACCTGTGAATACCTAATGAAAATGTTGATGAAATAAATAGAGCGCACTGTCGTTGCCTCGACGTTTCGGGTTAAATGCCCTTCTTCAGGAAGAAGGTGAATTGTGTTCACTGGCTGAAGACTTGTTGGAAATCAAACTCATGACAATGCGCAAAACTAATCGACAGATAATTAATGTTTTTATAATAGAAATAATTCAAAGGTCTGGCACTGGCGGATAGATATTTTTCAAAACAAAGAAGCACGGGCGCAGGTCGGTAAATCGATTTCTGTTGTAAATTATTTCTATGGAATTCAATATTGTTTTAATATTTTTGAAGTTATATGACTTTATGACAAAATGAACTCATCTCAGAAGTGCTCTATGATATACGGAACAGCACGAAAAAAACACTGGGAATATTCCTTTATACACATATCGCTAAAAACAGAAAGATCATAACGTTAATTGATTGGGGAGTGTTTCAAGAGAATACGACTAAATTTATTCAACAATGAAGTGAAGTAATTTATTTTAATGAGTAATATTCATATTTTTCTAGAATACGTAACCTAAACTTATGGAAATCTTGGACCGACATTCGAGATACGAGATACGGGACACGAACCGACATACGACATACGAGATATGACATACGACATACGAGATACGAGATATAACATACGAGATACGAGATATGGCATACGAGATATCTAAAAAGTGTAGTCCGTGTCGGAGAAAAAGTGTAGTCGGGAATTAAATTATCATTTTCTCATTTATTTGTTGGTTGTTTTCTATGAAATTTGGAAAGTATACCCAAGAGATGATGCGAAATATATATGCCAAAAGAGAAGTATGTACAATGTTATTTGAGGATGTTAAAAGACATTTTCTCTTTCAAACACACTAAAAAGTGTAGCTGACTCGGTGCCGTGTTAGCTTAGCTTAGATAGATAGATAGATAGATAGATAGATAGATAGATAGTTATATAGATAGATAGATAGATAGATAGATAGATAGATAGATAGATAGATAGATATTTTTCAAAACAAAGAAGCACGGGCGCAGGTCGGTAAATCGATTTCTGTTGTAAATTATTTCTATGGAATTCAATGTTGTTTTAATATTTTTGAAGTTATATGACTTTATGACAAAATGAACTCATCTCAGAAGTGCTTTCACAAGAATGTTTCGAAGACTGGGATTTTTCTTATAAGCTATGATGCATCGTTTGTTAATGGCTTCTGGCAGTTTTGTGTTTAATTCCGTAAAGTTGTTTTTGAGAATTTTTGCAATTTCCACATTGCGTCGATTATAAACCAAAGGAAAACAAATAATTTTATTTGGCAACCCAGAGTACTCTCTATTGAGTCCGTATGGGAGATAGGTCCTGAGCTTACCAATCCAATAGTTTTCACGCTCAAGTCGTTTGTCTGTTGTGGTTTCATCATCGTCCAAAAACGGAATTTGCTCAATGGGTTGGAAACTAAAATGTGACTTAATGTCATGACCCGGGAGGTTAAAGTGGTCTGAGACTGCCTTTCCTGAATCTAAACGGATATTTGATAAATGGTTTTGCATTCTGACGCGCAGAGGGTTTTTCGTCTGGCCGACATATTGGATATGGCATAATTTACATGTGATTAAATAAATGATGTTTTCAGAATCACAGTTGAAGCTGTTTCTAACTTGGTAAAACATACGGGTTTGTTCGCTAAAGAATGTTTTACCGGTATTCATGTAGTTCATACGATGTATGTAACAAATTTTGCGTTGACATAGATTTACTGATCCATTTCCCAGAACAGGGCGGTTATGCCGAATTTTCGTGGGGTGCGTTGGCTCAGAATCCCGAATGGGTGTCTCTATCTCACGGATTGTATCAGATTTAATTTTTCGCAAAAGTCGTTTTGAGTAACCGCGTTTAACAAGTGTTTTGAAAAGAATTGAACATGCGTGATTGAGGTCGCTTCTGTTCGTACAATTTCTATGGAATCGAATGATTTGAGATTTTACCAACCCATTGAATAGTTTGGGTGGGTGGTAAGAAGCTCTATGGAGAAGTTGGTGAGAATCGGTCGGTTTAAAAAAGACTTTTGTGTCTAGTACGTTGCTATGCCGGAACTGAAGGCCCTTGAATACAGTCACATCCAGAAAATCAATGGTATTTTCTGAAATGCAGGGCTGTAATTTAATGGATTCATCGTGGTTGTTCAGGATCTCCAAGAATTCGTTGAAGTCATCACGGCCATGGGGCCATATGATAAAAATGTCGTCTTGGAACCTATGATAACATAATGGCTGTTTTCTTGCTTTAGCAAGAGCACCTCTTTCCCATTCTGCAACAAAAATATTAGCAAAATTTGGACTGAATTTTTTACCCATACTACATCCACTTACTTGGAGGTAAAATTTATTGTTAAATTCAAAGTCGTTACCTTTCAATGATAATTCTAACAATTGCAGGATTTCTTCCGATGGCCTGTTTGGGTCATCGTACCTTTTGAATGATTTTTTTATTGCCTCTAGACCAGCGTCAATACCAATGTTAGTATACATACTTTCAATGTCTAGGGTAATGAGGAGACTATCGGAAGGAACCTGCAATTTGTTAATTTTCATTAAAAAGTCCTCAGTGTCTTTGAGGAAGCTCGGATGGCGGCAAGCAATTGGTTTTAAATAAAAATCAATATACTGTGAAATGTGGTAAGATTCCGAGCCACAATCGCTGACAATAGGCCGACCAGGAGGGGTAAATTCGTCACTCCAACTGCTGAGTGGTTTATGTATTTTAGGCAAGAGGTAAAACTTACGATTGTTTGAATCCCTCTCTGCAATTAAATACTCGACATGTTTTTTCTCAATGAAGTCGTGGTCCAGCAAGCTTTTTAGAATTCCATTAAATTTTGAACAATTTTCTTGCCAAATTGGTGCTTCTAAAGGTTTGTAATATTTTGGGTTATTTAACTGGCGTTCAGCTTCTTTAATATAATTATCTTTTGACATCAGAACTGTAGCAGATCCTTTGTCACAAGGCTTGATGACAATTTGTTTGTTGTTTTTCAGCGTCTTCAGGGCGTTTCTTTCGATTTGGTTCAAATTTTGTTTGTCTTTCAAAAATGATTCCGGGATTTGGCTTACTTGTTCTTTAACTTTTTGAGAAATCTCATTAATTTCAGGTTTAACTTTCCGAGGTGATGGGCACCACCCGGTTGGATTGGCAAAGAGGTCTTTTGAGCCTGTTGAATTTCTAAATTTATCTGCCAATGCTGTTGCCCTAAAAAATTGTTGGCTTGCTGGACCACCGTTCATTTCGTTAATGTAACTGTAATCATCCATGACAAATGCACCTGTCCCAAAATCTACGGTTTTGGGCTTTGGTTTTAATGGGGCTGGGGCGGGAACGAAAGTTAAACCATACCTGAGTAGATCTTTCTCACCTTCAGTTAATTTTAGATCAGGAACCAAGTTTACTATTTCGGTTCCTAGTCCTACTTTCTCTCCATGGCTGATGCCTTCTTCTGTAATTAGTTTAAAGGCTGCTCTTTGATGTATGGTTCTATGCGTGGCAGCCATCCTTGGTAGATTCTGTTCGCTGTTTCCGTCGACCAGTGGATGGGATCACCTGGGCAACATTTAAACTGGCTTGCTGGAATTGCCGGGATTATCTCCAAATTCTTTGTAGACTTCGCAGCCTCGTTGATAACAGTCAAATTTTGTTGGTCCCTAGAACATAAACTAGAAGAAAAATTATGTTCCTGAAAAAGAAGTTTTGTATTAGGGTAACATTTGCGGAAATTGCTTATCATATTACCTAGTCTACCTGTTGATGTGTGACCAATCTTTTTTCTGTTCTGCACGTCTGTGCGCCAGTCTTCTCTATTGTTGACCCCAACGTTGAATAAAATTGCTTTGGGGTGCTGTCGATCTTTCTCTTTTTCCATGTTCTTGGCCATCTGACGAATGTGATTTAAGGTTCCACCAGAGTATGATGCGATGAACGTGTTGGGTGGAGGGTTGGCATCAATCCTCGAGATGTTCGATGATCCGATGATCCAAACAGGTTTGTTTGGTTTGACTGGCAGGGTCCAGCTGTTCTTGTTTTCACCAGATTTCCAGAATCGGTAAAATGACGACTTGCCGTTTGCAGATGGTTTCTTTTGAGGTGGTGTTTTGACTATGCTGGCGTACGATGGCGATTCCGGTGTTGTGGAGCAGCGTGCTGCAAATGATGGTTTTTTGGTCGCTGGTGCTGTAGGAGAGATGGTTTCTCGTCTTTTTCTTTTCGATGGAGTTTCTCTGGAAGTAGAAAATGAAATGTGCTGGCGGGCCACCGGCGATTTAGAACGAGCACGTTGATTGAAAGAGGTCTGGCTAATGACCGCTGGTTTTTTGAACTGGGACAGAAGTTGATCCGAAAGAGAATAAAATTTGTCAATAGTACTTTCTTGTAGTCGATTACCAAAATTCTTCTGTCCCCATTTAACTGCCGTATTCTGTGCTCGTGGAAAATCCTGGGGTTTTAGAAAAGGAGCCGAAAGAACCAGGTCTTGTTTTTCTTTTAGAGTTTTTTTGTAATAATCTACCAAAGTTTGTATAACTTCAAAAGCCCATTTTTTGGTTAAATTGTTGAGCGCGTCCGAAATATAAATGGTTGGCAGAGCCGGCCGAAAAGTTTTGTTGCGCTCGTCCACTGTTTTTTGGAATGATTTTGGGAGGACTTTCTGTGCCAAACAGTCCTCGAGAAATGCCAAATGATGAAAGAGTTGAAGAATTTGGTAAAGGGATTTTACCAATTGTGCATGTGCCGAATATGCCGGGTTTTTTTGCCGCTCTTGGCGGTTAGCAGATTTAACATTTGTGGAATTTTTAGCCATTTTCCCGGACTTAATTTAGGCTGAAATAAATAATTATTAGTACAAGTCAAAATGATGAAAAAGTGATGAAAAAATGATGAAAAAATTAAAATGAACGAATAAATGAAATGTGAATACCTAATGCAAATGTTGATGAAATAAATAGAGCGCACTGTCGTTGCCTCGACGTTTCGGGTTAAATGCCCTTCTTCAGGAAGCAGGTGAATTCGATTTTCCAATTATCCCAAAGCGTTTAAATACCTTTACTTCATCTGTTGATGAGGCCAAACTGGCCAATCACTGTGTGTGAGATGGATTCACTCAGTGATTAGTGGAAAACAACCTTTCAAATGTCATCAAACTTTAGCGGTATTTCTACTGTTAATGTTTGATGGCATTTGAATGATTTGTGATCACTGGCTGAAGACCGTTGGAAATCAAACTCATGACAATGCGCAAAACAAATCGACAGATAATTAATGTTTTTATAATAGAAATAATTCAAAAAGTCTGGCACTGGCGGATAGATATTTTCAAAACAAAGGAGCACGGGCACAGGTCGGGAAATCGATTTCTTTTGTAAATTATTTCTATGGAATTCAATGTTGTTTTAATATTTTTGAAGTTATATGACTTTATGGCAAAATGAACTCATCTCAGAAGTGCTTTCACAAGAATGTTTCGAAGACTGGGATTTTTTTTATAAGCTATGATGCATCGTTTGTTAATGGCTTCTGGCAGTTTTGTATTTAATTCTGTGAAGTTGTTTTTGAAAATTTTTGCAATTTCGACATTGCGTCGATTATAAACCAAAGGAAAACAAATAATTTTATTTGGCAACCCAGAGTACTCTCTATTGAGTCCGTATGGGAGATAGGTCCTGAGCTTACCAATCCAATAGTTTTCACGCTCAAGTCGTTTGTCTGTTGTGGTTTCATCATCGTCCAAAAACGGAATTTGCTCAATGGGTTGGAAACTAAAATGTGACTTAATGTCATGACCCGGGAGGTTAAAGTGGTCTGAGACTGCCTTTCCTGAATCTAAACGGATATTTGATAAATGGTTTTGCATTCTGACGCGCAGAGGGTTTTTCGTCTGGCCGACATATTGGATATGGCATAATTTACATGTGATTAAATAAATGATGTTTTAAGAATCACAGTTGAAGCTGTTTCTAACTTGGTAAAACATACGGGTTTGTTCGCTAAAGAATGTTTTACCGGTATTCATGTAGTTCATACGATGTATGTAACAAATTTTGCGTTGACATAGATTTACTGATCCATTTCCCAGAACAGGGCGGTTATGCCGAATTTTCGTGGGGTGCGTTGGCTCAGAATCCCGAATGGGTGTCTCTATCTCACGGATTGTATCAGATTTAATTTTTCGCAAAAGTCGTTTTGAGTAACCGCGTTTAACAAGTGTTTTGAAAAGAATTGAACATGCGTGATTGAGGTCGCTTCTGTTCGTACAATTTCTATGGAATCGAATGATTTGAGATTTTACCAACCCATTGAATAGTTTGGGTGGGTGGTAAGAAGCTCTATGGAGAAGTTGGTGAGAATCGGTCGGTTTAAAAAAGACTTTTGTGTCTAGTACGTTGCTATGCCGGAACTGAGGGCCCTTGAATACAGTCACATCCAGAAAATCAATGGTATTTTCTGAAATGCAGGGCTGTAATTTAATGGATTCATCGTGGTTGTTCAGGATCTCCAAGAATTCGTTGAAGTCATCACGGCCATGGGGCCATATGATAAAAATGTCGTCTTGGAACCTATGATAACATAATGGCTGTTTTCTTGCTTTAGCAAGAGCACCTCTTTCCCATTCTGCAACAAAAATATTAGCAAAATTTGGACTGAATTTTTTACCCATACTACATCCACTTACTTGGAGGTAAAATTTATTGTTAAATTCAAAGTCGTTACCTTTCAATGATAATTCTAACAATTGCAGGATTTCTTCCGATGGCCTGTTTGGGTCATCGTACCTTTTGAATGATTTTTTTATTGCCTCTAGACCAGCGTCAATACCAATGTTAGTATACATACTTTCAATGTCTAGGGTAATGAGGAGACTATCGGAAGGAACCTGCAATTTGTTAATTTTCATTAAAAAGTCCTCAGTGTCTTTGAGGAAGCTCGGATGGCGGCAAGCAATTGGTTTTAAATAAAAATCAATATACTGTGAAATGTGGTAAGATTCCGAGCCACAATCGCTGACAATAGGCCGACCAGGAGGGGTAAATTCGTCACTCCAACTGCTGAGTGGTTTATGTATTTTAGGCAAGAGGTAAAACTTACGATTGTTTGAATCCCTCTCTGCAATTAAATACTCGACATGTTTTTTCTCAATGAAGTCGTGGTCCAGCAAGCTTTTTAGAATTCCATTAAATTTTGAACAATTTTCTTGCCAAATTGGTGCTTCTAAAGGTTTGTAATATTTTGGGTTATTTAACTGGCGTTCAGCTTCTTTAATATAATTATCTTTTGACATCAGAACTGTAGCAGATCCTTTGTCACAAGGCTTGATGACAATTTGTTTGTTGTTTTTCAGCGTCTTCAGGGCGTTTCTTTCGATTTGGTTCAAATTTTGTTTGTCTTTCAAAAATGATTCCGGGATTTGGCTTACTTGTTCTTTAACTTTTTGAGAAATCTCATTAATTTCAGGTTTAACTTTCCGAGGTGATGGGCACCACCCGGTTGGATTGGCAAAGAGGTCTTTTGAGCCTGTTGAATTTCGAAATTTATCTGCCAATGCTGTTGCCCTAAAAAATTGTTGGCTTGCTGGACCACCGTTCATTTCGTTAATGTAACTGTAATCATCCATGACAAATGCACCTGTCCCAAAATCTACGGTTTTGGGCTTTGGTTTTAATGGGGCTGGGGCTGGGGCGGGAACGAAAGTTAAACCATACCTGAGTAGATCTTTCTCACCTTCAGTTAATTTTAGATCAGGAACGAAGTTTACTATTTCGGTTCCTAGTCCTACTTTCTCTCCATGGCTGATGCCTTCTTCTGTAATTAGTTTAAAGGCTGCTCTTTGATGTATGGTTCTATGCGTGGCAGCCATCCTTGGTAGATTTTATTCGCTGTTTCCGTCGACCAGTGGATGGGATCACCTGGGCAACATTTAAACTGGCTTGCTGGAATTGCCGGGATTATCTCCAAATTCTTTGTTGACTTCGCAGCTTCGTTGATAACAGTCAAATTTTGTTGGTCCCTGGAACATAAACTAGAAGAAAAATTATGTTCCTGAAAAAGAAGTTTTGTATTAGGGTAACATTTGCGGAAATTGCTTACCATATTACCTAGTCTACCTGTTGATGTGTGACCAATCTTTTTTCTGTTCTGCACGTCTATGCGCCAGTCTTCTCTATTGTTGACACCAACGTTAAATAAAATTGCTTTGGGATGTTGTCGATCTTTCTCTTTTTCCATGTTCTTAGCCATTTGCCGAATGTGGTTTAAAGTTCCACCAGAGTATGATGCGATGAAGGTGTTGGGTGGAGGGTTGGCATCAATCCTCGAGATGTTCGATGATCCGATGATCCAAACAGGTTTGTTTGGCTTGACTGGCAGAGTCCAGCTGTTCTTGTTTTCACCAGATTTCCAGAATCGGTAGAATGACGACTTGCCGTTTGTAGATGGTTTCTTTTGAGGTGGTGTCTTGACTATGCTGGCGTACGATGGCGATTCCGGTGTTGTGGAGCAACGTGCTGCAAATGATGGTTTTTTGGTCGCTGGTGCTGTAGGAGAGATGGTTTCTCGTCTTTTTCTTTTCGATGGAGTTTCTCTGGAAGTAGAAAATGAAATGTGCTGGCGGGCCACCGGCGATTTAGAACGAGCACGTTGATTGAAAGAGGTCTGGCTAATGACCGCTGGTTTTTTGAACTGGGACAGAAGTTGATCCGAAAGAGAATAAAATTTGTCAATAGTACTTTCTTGTAGTCGATTACCAAAATTCTTCTGTCCCCATTTAACTGCCGTATTCTGTGCTCGTGGAAAGTCCTGGGGTTTTAGAAAAGGAGCCGAAAGAACCAGGTCTTGTTTTTCTTTTAGAGTTTTTTTGTAATAATCTACCAAAGTTTGTATAACTTCAAAAGCCCATTTTTTGGTTAAATTGTTGAGCGCGTCCGAAATATAAATGGTTGGCAGAGCCGGCCGAAAAGTTTTGTTGCGCTCGTCCACTGTTTTTTGGAATGATTTTGGGAGGACTTTCTGTGCCAAACAGTCCTCGAGAAATGCCAAATGATGAAAGAGTTGAAGAATTTGGTAAAGGGATTTTACCAATTGTGCATGTGCCGAATATGCCGGGTTTTTTTGCCGCTCTTGGCGGTTAGCAGATTTAACATTTGTGGAATTTTTAGCCATTTTCCCGGACTTAATTTAGGCTGAAATAAATAATTATTAGTACAAGTCAAAATGATGAAAAAGTGATGAAAAAATGATGAAAAAATTAAAATGAACGAATAAATGAAATGTGAATACCTAATGCAAATGTTGATGAAATAAATAGAGCGCACTGTCGTTGCCTCGACGTTTCGGGTTAAATGCCCTTCTTCAGGAAGCAGGTGAATTCGATTTTCCAATTATCCCAAAGCGTTTAAATACCTTTACTTCATCTGTTGATGAGGCCAAACTGGCCAATCACTGTGTGTGAGATGGATTCACTCAGTGATTAGTGGAAAACAACCTTTCAAATGTCATCAAACTTTAGCGGTATTTCTACTGTTAATGTTTGATGGCATTTGAATGATTTGTGATCACTGGCTGAAGACCGTTGGAAATCAAACTCATGACAATGCGCAAAACAAATCGACAGATAATTAATGTTTTTATAATAGAAATAATTCAAAAAGTCTGGCACTGGCGGATAGATATTTTCAAAACAAAGGAGCACGGGCACAGGTCGGGAAATCGATTTCTTTTGTAAATTATTTCTATGGAATTCAATGTTGTTTTAATATTTTTGAAGTTATATGACTTTATGGCAAAATGAACTCATCTCAGAAGTGCTTTCACAAGAATGTTTCGAAGACTGGGATTTTTTTTATAAGCTATGATGCATCGTTTGTTAATGGCTTCTGGCAGTTTTGTATTTAATTCTGTGAAGTTGTTTTTGAAAATTTTTGCAATTTCGACATTGCGTCGATTATAAACCAAAGGAAAACAAATAATTTTATTTGGCAACCCAGAGTACTCTCTATTGAGTCCGTATGGGAGATAGGTCCTGAGCTTACCAATCCAATAGTTTTCACGCTCAAGTCGTTTGTCTGTTGTGGTTTCATCATCGTCCAAAAACGGAATTTGCTCAATGGGTTGGAAACTAAAATGTGACTTAATGTCATGACCCGGGAGGTTAAAGTGGTCTGAGACTGCCTTTCCTGAATCTAAACGGATATTTGATAAATGGTTTTGCATTCTGACGCGCAGAGGGTTTTTCGTCTGGCCGACATATTGGATATGGCATAATTTACATGTGATTAAATAAATGATGTTTTAAGAATCACAGTTGAAGCTGTTTCTAACTTGGTAAAACATACGGGTTAGTTCGCTAAAGAATGTTTTACCGGTATTCATGTAGTTCATACGATGTATGTAACAAATTTTGCGTTGACATAGATTTACTGATCCATTTCCCAGAACAGGGCGGTTATGCCGAATTTTCGTGGGGTGCGTTGGCTCAGAATCCCGAATGGGTGTCTCTATCTCACGGATTGTATCAGATTTAATTTTTCGCAAAAGTCGTTTTGAGTAACCGCGTTTAACAAGTGTTTTGAAAAGAATTGAACATGCGTGATTGAGGTCGCTTCTGTTCGTACAATTTCTATGGAATCGAATGATTTGAGATTTTACCAACCCATTGAATAGTTTGGGTGGGTGGTAAGAAGCTCTATGGAGAAGTTGGTGAGAATCGGTCGGTTTAAAAAAGACTTTTGTGTCTAGTACGTTGCTATGCCGGAACTGAGGGCCCTTGAATACAGTCACATCCAGAAAATCAATGGTATTTTCTGAAATGCAGGGCTGTAATTTAATGGATTCATCGTGGTTGTTCAGGATCTCCAAGAATTCGTTGAAGTCATCACGGCCATGGGGCCATATGATAAAAATGTCGTCTTGGAACCTATGATAACATAATGGCTGTTTTCTTGCTTTAGCAAGAGCACCTCTTTCCCATTCTGCAACAAAAATATTAGCAAAATTTGGACTGAATTTTTTACCCATACTACATCCACTTACTTGGAGGTAAAATTTATTGTTAAATTCAAAGTCGTTACCTTTCAATGATAATTCTAACAATTGCAGGATTTCTTCCGATGGCCTGTTTGGGTCATCGTACCTTTTGAATGATTTTTTTATTGCCTCTAGACCAGCGTCAATACCAATGTTAGTATACATACTTTCAATGTCTAGGGTAATGAGGAGACTATCGGAAGGAACCTGCAATTTGTTAATTTTCATTAAAAAGTCCTCAGTGTCTTTGAGGAAGCTCGGATGGCGGCAAGCAATTGGTTTTAAATAAAAATCAATATACTGTGAAATGTGGTAAGATTCCGAGCCACAATCGCTGACAATAGGCCGACCAGGAGGGGTAAATTCGTCACTCCAACTGCTGAGTGGTTTATGTATTTTAGGCAAGAGGTAAAACTTACGATTGTTTGAATCCCTCTCTGCAATTAAATACTCGACATGTTTTTTCTCAATGAAGTCGTGGTCCAGCAAGCTTTTTAGAATTCCATTAAATTTTGAACAATTTTCTTGCCAAATTGGTGCTTCTAAAGGTTTGTAATATTTTGGGTTATTTAACTGGCGTTCAGCTTCTTTAATATAATTATCTTTTGACATCAGAACTGTAGCAGATCCTTTGTCACAAGGCTTGATGACAATTTGTTTGTTGTTTTTCAGCGTCTTCAGGGCGTTTCTTTCGATTTGGTTCAAATTTTGTTTGTCTTTCAAAAATGATTCCGGGATTTGGCTTACTTGTTCTTTAACTTTTTGAGAAATCTCATTAATTTCAGGTTTAACTTTCCGAGGTGATGGGCACCACCCGGTTGGATTGGCAAAGAGGTCTTTTGAGCCTGTTGAATTTCGAAATTTATCTGCCAATGCTGTTGCCCTAAAAAATTGTTGGCTTGCTGGACCACCGTTCATTTCGTTAATGTAACTGTAATCATCCATGACAAATGCACCTGTCCCAAAATCTACGGTTTTGGGCTTTGGTTTTAATGGGGCTGGGGCGGGAACGAAAGTTAAACCATACCTGAGTAGATCTTTCTCACCTTCAGTTAATTTTAGATCAGGAACGAAGTTTACTATTTCGGTTCCTAGTCCTACTTTCTCTCCATGGCTGATGCCTTCTTCTGTAATTAGTTTAAAGGCTGCTCTTTGATGTATGGTTCTATGCGTGGCAGCCATCCTTGGTAGATTTTATTCGCTGTTTCCGTCGACCAGTGGATGGGATCACCTGGGCAACATTTAAACTGGCTTGCTGGAATTGCCGGGATTATCTCCAAATTCTTTGTTGACTTCGCAGCTTCGTTGATAACAGTCAAATTTTGTTGGTCCCTGGAACATAAACTAGAAGAAAAATTATGTTCCTGAAAAAGAAGTTTTGTATTAGGGTAACATTTGCGGAAATTGCTTACCATATTACCTAGTCTATCTGTTGATGTGTGACCAATCTTTTTTCTGTTCTGCACGTCTATGCGCCAGTCTTCTCTATTGTTGACACCAACGTTAAATAAAATTGCTTTGGGATGTTGTCGATCTTTCTCTTTTTCCATGTTCTTAGCCATTTGCCGAATGTGGTTTAAAGTTCCACCAGAGTATGATGCGATGAAGGTGTTGGGTGGAGGGTTGGCATCAATCCTCGAGATGTTCGATGATCCGATGATCCAAACAGGTTTGTTTGGCTTGACTGGCAGAGTCCAGCTGTTCTTGTTTTCACCAGATTTCCAGAATCGGTAGAATGACGACTTGCCGTTTGTAGATGGTTTCTTTTGAGGTGGTGTCTTGACTATGCTGGCGTACGATGGCGATTCCGGTGTTGTGGAGCAACGTGCTGCAAATGATGGTTTTTTGGTCGCTGGTGCTGTTGGAGAGATGGTTTCCCGTCGTTTTCTTTTCGATGGAGTTTCTCTGGAAGTAGAAAATGAAATTTGCTGGCGGGCCACCGGCGATTTAGAACGAGCACGTTGATTGAAAGAGGTCTGGCTAATGACCGCTGGTTTTTTGAACTGGGACAGAAGTTGATCCGAAAGAGAATAAAATTTGTCAATAGTACTTTCTTGTAGTCGATTACCAAAATTCTTCTGTCCCCATTTAACTGCCGTATTCTGTGCTCGTGGAAAGTCCTGGGGTTTTAGAAAAGGAGCCGAAAGAACCAGGTCTTGTTTTTCTTTTAGAGTTTTTTTTGTAATAATCTACCAAAGTTTGTATAACTTCAAAAGCCCATTTTTTGGTTAAATTGTTGAGCGCGTCCGAAATATAAATGGTTGGCAGAGCCGGCCGAAATGTTTTATTGCGCTCGTCCACTGTTTTTTGGAATGATTTTGGGAGGACTTTCTGTGCCAAACAGTCCTCGAGAAATGCCAAATGGTGAAATAGTTGTAGAATGTGGTAAAGGGATTTTACCAATTGTGCATGAGCCGAATATGCCGGGTCTTTTTGCCGCTCTTGGCGGTTAACAGATTTAACATTTGTGGAATTTTTAGCCATTTTCCCGGACTTAATTTAGGCTGAAATAAATAATTATTAGAACAAGTCAAAATGATGAAAAAGTGATGAAAAAATGAAGCAAAAATGAAAATGAACGAATAAATGAAATGTGAATACCTAGTGAAAATGATGAAATAAATGGAGCGCACTGTCGTTGCCTCGACGTTTCGGGTTAAATGCCCTTCTTCAGGAAGCAGGTGAATTCGATTTTCCAATTATCCCAAAGCGTTTAAATACCTTTACTTCATCTGTTGATGAGGCCAAACTGGCCAATCACTGTGACTGAGATGGATTCACTCAGTGATTAGTGGAAAACAACCATTCAAATGTCATCAAACTTTAGCGGTATTTCTACTGTTAATGTTTGATGGCATTTGAATGACTTGTGTTCACTGGCTGAAGACTTGTTGGAAATCAAACTCATGACAATGCGCAAAACTAATCGACAGATAATTAATGTTTTTATAATAGAAATAATTCAAAGGTCTGGCACTGGCGGATAGATATTTTTCAAAACAAAGAAGCACGGGCGCAGGTCGGTAAATCGATTTCTGTTGTAAATTATTTCTATGGAATTCAATATTGTTTTAATATTTTTGAAGTTATATGACTTTATGACAAAATGAACTCATCTCAGAAGTGCTCTATGATATACGGAACAGCACGAAAAAAACACTGGGAATATTCCTTTATACACATATCGCTAAAAACAGAAAGATCATAACGTTAATTGATTGGGGAGTGTTTCAAGAGAATACGACTAAATTTATTCAACAATGAAGTGAAGTAATTTATTTTAATGAGTAATATTCATATTTTTCTAGAATACGTAACCTAAACTTATGGAAATCTTGGACCGACATTCGAGATACGAGATACGGGACACGAACCGACATACGACATACGAGATATGACATACGACATACGAGATAGTAATAATAACAGTATTTTATTTCTATAAAGATACTTCTTACAAATAAATTACAACGGGTTAACATTACTAAGATTTACATTCAGAAGCTAAAAATGGATTCAGCAACAAGCTATAGCTTATGTAAGCTGTCTCCACCATGAATGGAAAAAATGCTATTGTTCACGTGAAAAAGTATCATTTAAATAATGTAGACTGTTTTCAACTGAGGTCACTGTGCAAAAGATGTTAAGGAAGTAGACAGAAGAAGAACAACACTCAATGACGTAAGACTGACAATTGGCGGCTGGCCGACCACACAGGTAGATGGCTTGTGCAAATATTCAATTAATCTGAAAGTGAGATTCGAAATTCTCCTGGGTTGAAGTTTTAGTGGTGAAGCTGCTGGCGCAGTACAATGATAGGGTGGTGGTGGACCACAGTTCCAAACTTTCATAGGCGACGCCTTTCCGGATTTCGCCTATGTCTGTTTGAAGTCCCAGAAACGACATATCAGAGTAAATGCTAGCGCTACCACTTGGTAGGGATCCGCTATGTGGACACTCGTTAACAGCTGTGTCGCCTGTGCCTATTTTGTGCTTCACGACGTGAGTTCCGTGCCGTCACAAGTTCAGTAGTATTTTATTGCACCTGGGACGCCACGGAACTCAAGGCGCGACTTTGCCTACGACGTGTGGTACATAACGACACGAGATATAAACCTCAGTACGCGCGCATGATGTGAATCTAAAGGTATCTCAATGGGACAGCATTTAGGCAGGTTTAGGCGTTATGTCTTTAAACAGTGTGAGTTCCCTTACGCCAGTGAGCGTTTTGTGGTGTAAAATACAGGAAGTTATGACATCTGAAAGGACATGGCAGTGATAGAAGGACTTTGCTTCGTGTCCGCCGAGAAATGATTGGCATGGCATATTGGTAGTCATTTGAATCTGTTCGTCTCCTCTATGTATTTTTGTACACAGAGGAATATCTCCAGATTAATTCCAGTGCTGAACAAATGCGATCCATATAGTAATGTATTCACGTCAACCCCATACGGAAGTCGATCCAGAGTGGTGGCTCTAGTATCGATATGCAATGGACACTCGAAGAAGAAGTGGTGGGTTGTTTCCCGTTCACCACAGCCACAGAGAGGCGAACTTGTGAGGAAGTTATTGAATAGATGGTCGTTTAGGTTGCTGCACCCTAGGCGTAGTCTACTATGAAAGATGTGAAGTTTTCTTGTTTTTTGGAAATACAGCCATTTGGGATTCAGAAGCTTGTCTCTGTTCAGAAATGATTTGAAGTTTGAAAGCGAATTGTTTTCTCTGATGGCGGTAGGCAAGTTGTTCCAAAGTTTTGTTGTGCTCGGTAGGAAAGAGTTTTGAAAAAGATTGGTTTTACAGTATGGGACACGTAGGTCGTTGCGGTTTCGGACAAGATATGAATGGGTTTCGGCCACGGATGGAGGCACAAGAGTAGATACATAGTCAGGAACAAGACGGTGGGTCATTTTAAAATACTGTGTGAGTTTATGTTTTTCTCGTCGACTTCGAAGTGTTTCCCACCCAGTTTCGGCATACAGAGATATCCTACTTGCGCTACGCGTTCCGCCAGTTATTATTCGGGCAGCTTCGATTTGTATTTTTTCAATTTCGGCAGATTCAGCCTCTGTGCAGTTGTCCCAAATAGTGTCGCCGTATTCTAAGATTGGGCGTATGAAGGCGAAGTATATTTTTTCTAGTGTTTTACGGTCAAGAAGAAATTTATATTTCCTTAAAAGAGATAACCTTTTCCATGCTTTTTGTGTAATTTCTGAAATATGGTCTTTCCAAGATGCAGAGCTGTTGATTATCAAACCTAGGTGCTTATGTTGATTTACTTCCTGTATAGCAGAGTCAGACATTTTGAGAGAGGGATGACAACTTTTGATAGTTTTCCGTGAGATAATTAATGATTCTGTTTTTGATGGGTTGAAGTCGACCAACCACTGTGCTGCCCACTTGTCAAAGTTATTAAGGTCGCTGGCTAGAAGCGCAGCTGCTCTTTGGGGGTCTTCAACTACGATATACAAAGATGTATCATCAGCGAACAGTCGGATGTTACAAGCTACATTGTCGACAATATCATTGATATATATTAAAAATAAAATAGGACCTAGTATTGAACCCTGTGGGACACCAGACTCAATACTCTTCCACGCGGAGCATCCTGTTTTGATTACAACCCTTTGTTGTCTATCACTGAGGTAAGAATGAAACCACTGTAGTAAGTTACCCGTTATACCAACACGTTCCAATTTGTAAAGTAGGCCTTTATGCCAAACTTTATCGAAGGCTTTACTAATGTCGCAAAAAACAAGCCTTATTTCTTTTCCTTCGTCGAGTGTTTCACAGATAGTGTGATAAATTTCAGTTAACTGTAGAACTGTAGAATCTTTTGAAACAAACCCCGATTGAAAGCGTGTTAGTAAGCCATTTGACTGAAGAAAATCCATGATTTTGTCAGCAATGCATCTTTCGAATAGCTTACCAAGACAGCTTAACAGAGATATTGGGCGGTAGTTCGTGACTTGACTACTTTCCCCTTTTTTAAAAATAGGGGTAACATTTGCTCTTTTCCACTCCTGAGGAAACAGACGGTGGTCAAGAAAAAAGTTAAAAATATTGGTCAAGGGGTTGCACAGAGAAGAACAACATTCTTTCAATATTTTTGGACTGATACCATCAGGCCCGCATGCCTTCGATGGATCTAGGTGTTTTATCGATTTTTCTATGTCAGCCTGTTCGAGGAAGATATTGTCAAGTGTAGGACGGCTTGGGTCAAATGAGGCGGGTGGCAACTTGACATTACCATCATTGACTCTAGCTACTGAACAAAAATAGTCATTCAGCGCTTCCGCTTTTTCATGATCGCCAGAAATAAGCATACCATTGTGAGATAGGTTTGGAATTTCAACTTGTCTCTTGTCAAAAAGTAGCTTTAGAGTTTTCCACCAAGTTTGGGGTGGTGTTACGCAAGAGTTCAGGGTTTTCTCTATTTTTCTCAAGAATTGTGATTTTGCGTCTCGAATGGCAGTTGTTGTTTCGTTCCGTTTGGCACGGTATCGCAGCCAAGCCTGATCCGAGTTTTTTCGCTTCGCGATTCGATGCAGACGCTTGCGTTGGCGTATTAGGCGCCTTATACCATTATGCATCCAATTTGGTTCGTTGGGGCGGAACGAAATTACCCTGCTAGGGACGTATTTTTCAGTGAGTTTGTTGAGATGGTTTGTGAGATGATCAACAACCTTCTCGGGGCTGTTGGCAGATAGGACGCCATCCCAGTTTATTCCACTAAGTTCATGTTTAAAATGTTCAAAGTCAGCATCTTTATAAAGCCATATTTTTCGACGCGTTGATTTGTGAATCCTAGAAGCAAACTTTAATTCCGAGATTATTGGGCAATGATATCGGGTAAATGTTCCAAAAAAGGGGTCACCAACTTCGCACGATTCGAACAGTTCTGGACTATTAGTAATAAACAGATCTAAGAGGGATGAAGATGTTTCTGTGAAGAATGTTGGTTGGGTAATTAGTTGGGCCAGGCTTAGTTGTTGGAGAATATTGTGGATGGGATCATCTGGCTGGTTAAGCTGATTACTGTTAAAATCGCCAGTAATTATTATCGGTATATTATTACTCTCTACACCCTTCTCAATGGAACTAAATATTTGGTCCCATGCTTCTGGGCTCGCACTGGGTGGTCTATAAAAGGAACCAAGAAGAAAACTTCGTTTTTCGGTGTAAATTTGGAGCCAGAGACACTCGATGTTGTCAAGTTCCAAGTCCGGCCGGAGTTTAAATGCAATTGTTGACCTTATGTAGACAGCGATCCCCCCACCACGACTAGCTCTATCCTTTCTTATTGGGGCATGGAATCCGGGAATAAGAAGATACGAGATACGAGATATAACATACGAGATACGAGATATGACATACGAGATATCTAAAAAGTGTAGTCCGTGTCGGAGAAAAAGTGTAGTCGGGAATTAAATTATCATTTTCTCCTTTATTTGTTGGTTGTTTTCTATGAAATTTGGAAAGTATACCCAAGAGATGATGCGAAATATATATGCCAAAAGAGAAGTATGTACAATGTTATTTTAGGATGTTAAAAGACATTTTCTCTTTCAAACACACTAAAAAGTGTAGCTGACTCGGTGCCGTGTTAGCTTAGCTTAGATAGATAGATAGATAGATAGATAGATAGACAGATAGATAGATAGATAGATAGATAGATAGATATAGATAGATAGATAGATAGATAGATAGATAGATAGATAGATAGATAGATAGATAGATAGATGGATGGATGGATGGATGGATGGATGGATGGATGGATGGTTGGTTGGTAGGTAGGTAGGTAGGTAGGTAGGTAGGTAGGTAGGTAGGTAGGTAGGTAGGTAGGTAGGTAGGTAGGTAGGTAGGTAGGTAGATAGATATTCTTTATTTCAGTATACATAAAAAAGCGATTACAAATATATTTTTTGAGATTGTTGGTATGCATACTGAGGGAGGTGACATAGCCAGATTGGCTGTCTACCTGTCACCCCCCTTAAAATTGCAAACAGACTGTGATCAAAATTGTTACAGAAGTTTTACATGTAGCAGATCATGTACTATATATAAACGGGGAATGGAACTCGAGTAATGTCATGGCATTGGGCCATACTAATGTCCCAGAAAAATACTGTCCCACACCTTTTCCGGCTGGAGACCGGTGATTTCAATTTGAAGGATGGTAACCAGCTTGTCGTGTCCACTGCACTATTTCAGCTAGCACCGTGTTCCGGTGAGAACTACTTGCAGTACAAGCATTGATAGCACACTTGGTTGGTATGTTTTAGCACTGAGTCCACGTCGGTTAGCACATTCGGGGAGTACATTTTGAAGAGTGCTCGACAAATGCGCTGACCGATGAGTCTCGCATCATAGAAAAAAGGTTGTGAGGGTTTACCGACACATATCTGGGTTGTGCGCTCGTAAGATTAATCAACTGTTCTGAAAGATGTCTAAAAGATTATTAATAATTGTCTATTGTTTGCTGTTTACGGATTCTTTCTTGAGTGTTGAGGAGATTCTTTGAAATAATTTTGGAACGGGCACGACTAACAAGCTTGGGTAGGACGAGGGTTCCAGATTATTATGCAGAGTACGTCAATTAGTCGTAAAAGTACAGGGGCATGTCAGACCCACTGTGATTAAGTATCCTAGAAAATTTACAAATTTAAAGTGTGCAGTCTGGACAATAGGGGTTGCTACAGTGAACATCGACTGAGTATGATGAAAGGAATTTTGAAGTAAGTGTTCTCTTGAATGTGTCTCTATTATTGTTAAGACGAATTGAGTTATCTAGAGCGTTCCATATCTTTGGAAACGCGAACAGAGGAAGTTTGTCTAGGGATTTGGTTCGCGTTTTCTCTATGTGTAGGAGACCAGACTGCCTGGTAGTCATCCCAAACGGATTGTCTACGATTCTGAAGATATCGTTAAAGGATGGTGGTAGTCGACCATTTTTCCAGTCAAAGACGAACATGGACGCTTGTAGTTTAAACAGATCATCAACCTTAAGTATTTTATCTTTCTTGAATAAAGGGTCGGAATGGGCATTATATCTTTTGTTGTTGATTATTCGTAATGACCGTTTTTGCATAATTACCAGTTTTTTATTTCCTTGGAGTTACCCCAAGTCTGTATTCCGTATAACAGATGGCTATGTATTAAGGCGTAGTAAAGTGTTTTCATGGCTCCATGTGTGAGAATATTCTTAACTTTATTGAGACTGTATTGGCGTGCGCTATTTTGGAACATAATTGGGATATGTGAGCCTTGTAGGACAAATGTTCATCAATAGTTATACCCAGAAATTTCGTTGATTTTGTGGTTTCAGTGGCTCCCACTTTGTTTATTGATTGATTATTTATTTTTAGCTCTTGGCAAAAATTATTGTTATTTTTTGATTTGGGTTCAGCACAATATATGTGGTTTTTTGGGCATTCAGTAATAACTGATTCGCCGAACACCATTCGAATACTTTTTGAAGTTCCTCGTTAAAATATCTGGTTAGGGAGTTGTTGTCGGAGCCTGAGCCGTGCCCTGTTGTATCATCTGCAAATGATAGAAGATTCAATGAGGTGGAATTACTAATGTCATTAATGTACAACAGAAAGAGAACGGGCCCTAAGATCGAACCCTGCGGGACTCCACATGTCTGTGTTGCAAGGTCCGACTTATGACCTTCGTACGTTACATACTGGGACCTATTTGACAAATAGCTTCTAAACCAGCTGTTAACAAGACCTCTGATTCCATACTTTTCCAATTTGTGTAATAATATTTCGTGATTTATGGAATCAAAGGCCTTGGAAAAATCCAAGAACACTGCTAACATACTATCTTTCCCTTGTTTATTATTTTGTATTGCAGTGCGTTTCAGGAGCTGAAGAATGGGGTGTATTGTAGCATGTTGTTTTCTGAATCCATATTGATTAGGAGAAAGAATATCAAATCTATCTGAAAAACTTGTGAGTCTGGTCTCCATTAGCTTTTCCATTACTTTTGAAAATACCGGGAGTATACTGATAGGTCTATAGTTAGTAAAACTGCTTTGGTCGCCTGCTTTAAAAATCGGTACAACTTTTGCAACTTTCATCTTGTCAGGCACTATGCCCTTAATGAAGGAGTTATTAATGATATGTGCAACAGGATCGACAACTTCGTTTACCGTATGTTTAAGAAGACGTGTTGAGATATCATGGCAGTCATTTGACGTTTTGGGCTTCATTTTGTTTACCACGTGTGCGACCTCTGGGGGAGTAGTGGGTGTTAAGTAAAAGGTATTTGGAACATTACTGTTCATATAATCTAAGTAGAATTTGTTTGTTTTTTTAATCTGCTCGGATGTTGTTTTTCCAATGTTGACAAAGAAATTATTAAATTCGTTTGCTATGTTATGGGCTTCGTTTATTTCTATGTTATCCTGAATGAAAAATGAAGGTAGTTTCACTTCACGTTTGTCTTTGTTGATTGCTTCGTTTAAAATCTGCCATGTTCTTCGCATATTGTTTTTGTTTTCGATCAGGATATCTCTGTAATAAATCGCTTTGCGTTGTTTTTTAACCTTATTAAAGATTCTACAATAGGTTTTATAATTTTGTTTATTCTGTTCGTTGGGCAATTTGAGCTTTTTATTATAGAATTTTAGTTTGTTGTTGGAAGATATGATAAGTCCCCTGGTCATCCATGGTTGTTTTTTAATAAATTTCCTATTCTGGCGAATGTTTTTGATTGGAAATGCTTTTTCGTAGGCTTCCATATAAATGTTTAAAAATATTTCATATGAAGAATTTGGACAATGGGACTGCATCACTGGGGAAAAATCACTTTGTGAGAGGAGTATTTTAAACTCGGCAATACTTTCTGCATTTATAATTCTCTTCGAGACGAATCTTGGTATGTCATTTACCCTGAGTGCTGTTTCAATATAGAAAACGCCAAAGTGGTCTGAAACATCCGTGATAATTATTCCGGATAAGGTATTGCTTGAGAGATTGTTGGAGAATATATGATCTATCAGACTGGCAGAGTGACTAGTTACTCTTGTTGGTTTTGTAATGTAGGGTAAGAACCCTTGGCTGAACATGAGATCAATATATTCCTCAGTCTTGGAGTGTGTGGCTTCTTTTAAAAGATCAAGGTTAAGATCGCCCGTGATGTAAACCTTTTTACTTTCAACATTAAGAACATCCGTTATTTCGTTTAATTTTGATAAGAAAAGATTAATATCGGCTTTTGGTGGTGTGTTTGGTCTATATATGACACCTACAATTTTGGAATTGTGTTTTTCTATAATCTCGATAAAGAGAGATTCGAAAACGTGGGGAATAAAAACCGAAAGATCACTTCGCACTTTGTATTTTATATTTTCTTTTATATATATCCCTACTCCTCCTCGGCCGTCATCATTCTCGGGTCTCATATTTTTAATGATTGGAGCATAGCCCTCTAGAGTGTACGAACTATTTGAAGGAATTTGAAATATTTCTGTTAGTCCAATTATGTCGAAAATATGTTCTTTCGTTTGCAAGTTGCACAACATGTGTTGAAGGGAATCCCAGTGAGCTTTCAAACTTTGGCAATTGATATGAAATAATGAGAAGCCTGCGTCTATTTTACTTGTTGTCAATTGAAAGTCATTAGGCGAAAAATAGTTACACTCATTTGCATTATGTTTGAACGGCGAATCGTTATTTTCGGGCAAAGAACATACTTTGTCATTGTAGAGCTGTATAAAGTCGTACTCTGCATTTGTCTGCACCTCATCAAGTGTAATGCTACCCGCCGTTAAGTACCAACATACCAGTATGATCTCCAGCTGTGTGAGTACATAGGACAGATCGTAGGATACTAGATGGAAGATGGCTCCTTCCAGGAAAGTTAAACGTTATGCTCATGACCCGGGTCCTATAATAGTTTCGGTAAAAATTCAACGTCGCTTCTGCTACGTCTTCTGCTACAGTCTGTTGCAATAATGATAAAACCAAAAATAACAAATGCAGATGCATGTGGACTCACAATAGCATATTACTGATGTTCTCTAAACTCTCCCACCCTCAGAAAATAACGTTTATGTTTGCCTGTGGGTAAATACAAAGTATACGAATATATTGTTGGAAAAAATATAGTAGAGATAAGGGAATGAAATTTTCAATTCAAAGAATACGTTAGAGACTACCAAAAGGGATTCTATTTTGGCTAAGTTGATCACATTGAGAAGTGAATACGAGAAAACATCAACCATATCCATCCATATAATATATACTTGTGCATTTATGTATGCTCAAATACCCCTATACATAGCGACCCCTGAACTCCACTCCGCTATATATGCCAGTAGGCACATAGAACTGAACGGAACCCAGGTGACGATATATATAGACACACACCCGTATACACATATACATACACATATATATATACATACCAATATATACATACACACACATATACACACACAATCCGAGTACATGTAGACACCCAATTTATTTCAATTATATGTATTTAATTATTCCTCTCTGTCGCGGATATGGTTTTGTTAACTCTATATCCAATATAATTGTCAAAACCGACTAGTACAAGTCACAAAAATATCCATACAGGCTTCAATAGTTTCTCATCTCACTCCCGAAAGCATAGATCACGACACCCCACTGGAATGACCTCACTGAACTCGTTCCAATAGGGTGTCTTGAACCACGCTTTCGAGACAAAGGTGAAGAATTTCCAATAGGGGGTCGTAAACAACCCTTTCGAGACAAAAGGTGAAGAGGTTTAGTCATTTAGCAGTTTTTATGCAAGCGTCGTCTGCATCCGCGTTTTGGGATAAAGGGTCAATAAAGATCCAGGCAGTGAGCCTTGGATTTCAGTATTTCGGTCATAATTTAAGTACGGCTAAGTGACGACAAGAGGAGAATCGCGATCGACTATCAGAAAACTACCCATGCAGGTATAAAGCGACAAGTACGACAATAGCTTTTCGAGGATTACAGGGTTTAGACGGTTGAAAAATGGAAGTTGGATCACCTCAATTGCTTAAACCGAACGTTTGTGGCCTTTTCCAAGCCATTGTGTAAGAGTGATACAACGTGCACGTATCTTGGATGGTACACGTTTGCAACAAATTATGTGGGTTCCTATCATATAGGTTGGGAGCATCGAGGAACCTGCACTTGCTCTTATGTGTGCAGGATATGGGGGAGGGAGGGGGGTGTAGACGTGAATGTATCTGTGGAGTGTCTGTGTTTGAACACGTGGACATTTGAGACTTGTACATGGATATATGAAGGCACATACGTGTGAAAACGTAGTTATGGATGTGTATGTGTGTATCTGTATGCACACAAAAGGGTGCGTGAGGGTGCGTATAAATTGTAAGTAAGATTGTAAGTATGAGAATGAGTTGAACATGTGGGTTAATGTTGACACGGCAGGAAGAGGGATTGGTTATTTGGAATACGAATACGAATAAGTTAACAAATGAGTTGAATGGTGTGTATGTTGGTGAGGGGGGGGGGGGGGGTATAAGTATACGTAGAAGTAGGTGACGGTGTTGGCTTTCTCACAAAAGAATGGGAGATAGGAGACGGGTGTGTGTTTGTTTCTGGAGGGGAAACAGTTTTTATCTCTTCACGGTGGCATCTATATCCTCAAAAATGTCAAATTTCATTTTTCTGCCATCTTTCAATTTCCCCCAAATAGAACCATTACGGTGGTACGCAGACTCAATATCACTGTGCAGGTAAAGTTTCCTGATAAGACTCGAATTTAAGGCTGTCAAATCGTCACTCACTTTCACCGCTGTTTTTTGATCATTGCTTTTCAAAGTCTTTGACATTATTTGCTTTCTATGCATCAAAGTAGCGTCTCTCAAGTCCTTTTGGTAGAATTTCACTATAACTGGACGTGGCACGTCCTTATTCCTCGAGGGAAGACGATGTGTCGCTTGGATGTCAGTTTCTGTCACATTCAGCTCAGTGGTCGTGGATTTCAACAGTGCACAGAATTTGCCGGCTAGTTTTTCGTCCTTTTCCTCTTCGAGACCCCAGACTTTAATGTTGTATTTTCGAGAATATTGTTCATTCTGGTTTGAGGCTCGTATAGCAGAATTTGCTTTCCCGTTGATTTCTTCGACCCTGTCGAGTAGTATTCTGTTTTCACTATTTAAATGATTGATTTTAGTTTTCATCTGCTCATTTTCAACTTCAAGCGAATGAAGTCTTTGTTCGAAACGAACCTCCAGATCTTTCAATCTTATTAATTGGCTTTCGCTGTGTTGACACTGCTGGGCGGGCTGATTATCTTGGTTCTTTTATGATTATGAGGAGATTTGTGGGGTGTAGATTTGCCCCCCCCCCATCCCTCCTCTCTCTCTCTCTCTCTCTCTCTCTCTCTCTCTCTCTCTCTCTCTCTCTCTCTCCCCCGTGCGCCCTCCCAATTTCACTCTCTGTTTCACAAATCGGTTGCGATGAATGAAAGAATGAATGAATGAAAGGTTTTAGCGCACCGAAGGCGCGCAGGGACGATGTGGGATTTTAAAATCCCTTGCAACCCGGTTAACTTTATTTTATTTTACTTGCATCACATAGACCTAGCTTTCCTATTGCCTCACATGAAGACAGAAGGGGTGCGAGCGCGGTTACGGTTTCCTGTAGTATAAATTGGGACTGATAGATTGTCAATAATTGTTCTGGTTCTGGTTGCTGGTCAATTAGCACCTTGCTGTCAACTAGTCAACAACTTAAGATTTTCATCAGTTTTTCCAGGAAAGTGATTACTATCATATTCTGGAAAATTAAAAAGAGTCAAACACATAAACACATTAGCACTAATATTAACTCACCCAGGAAATAAAAATGTCGCAATATATGAAGTCATCCGCCCTTAGCATTCAGGAAAAGAAAAGAGAGGAAAAGAAAGAAGAAATAAAAAGGAGAGAGAGAGAAAGTTGCAAGAAGAGAATCTACGGGAAATAAGGCTAATGCTGGCAGTCTTAATAAAAGTTCGGGGGGGGGGGGGCAATGAATAAGGAGCCGGAGGGGATTAATGAATCATTCTTAAAGCAGTTATGGGAATTAATAGCACAGATTGCTGAGCTAAGGGAAGAGTCAAAGGCCAAAGATGCTGAGATGAAGGAAACGTTGAAGGCCAAAGATGACCAAATAGCAGAGGTGTTCATAAACTCTTTTTCTATGCCATCTCCGCTATCTCTCCTGGGTCTCCAGCTAAAGAGATTCAAGCCGTGGCAGAAATTTACTCTGTCCCAGCCAACAAAGATGACCGCCCAACAAAGTTTCTAGCTCCCTCTGAAGGCATTTTCTCAAGTGAGGAAAACAATAACGTTAATAACCATGAAGTTGGAAAAATAACTGACAGGGAATCAATGAATTCGTTAGCTACAGCATCAGAAGAGGGAAGCAGTCCAAAATCTTATGCTGGAGCTGCACGAACTCGTGGAAATGGTTTATTCCCAACTGGCCGAATCCCAACAGGACGAATTTTATTAAAATTACTATATAACCCATTTATTTTTAGGGTGTTTCTGCAAAAATGTGTATCAGGGGGTATTTTGAAGGAAAAGAAATATAAAACCATTACCTGAAATTCATAGTTTATTGTGAATGAACTCGAGAAAAATTCCTTTGTACGGACCAAACCCCAAAATTATATTACGGACTTTGGGTCCAAGCTTGGACAATGGTAAATGGACAATGGTAAAATGTGTGCATGTAAATCTACCACGTCGAACAATTTGGCAGTCCGACATTATGTCAGTTGTATGAGTGTTAATTTAAAGTTGATGAATGAAAAGTTTCTGCGCGCCGAAGGCGCACAGGGACGATGTGGGATTGAAACCCTTGCGACCCTAATAACTTTATTTGTTTTGTAGCTTTATTTGCTTATAAATCCACGAGTGTCGGGGCGAGAGCCAATAATCTTATTAAGTTTTAGTGTGCGGCTGGCAGTAGGATAGTGGGTTGAGATCCCCAAGAACTTCGAACTGAAAAATGGCTAGGAATTTGCATAATTACAAGAGTTCTGCTCTGCGTTTGATAAGAGAAGTGTGCAAATTTATGGTAGTATTGAAACCGCAGTTTGGTGTTATTTTAGAAAAAAGAAAAAGAAACTCCAACAATTGCTGGTTTGGGATTAGCCCCAGCATATTACCCTTAACGGTTACAAAAAGGAAAAAATCCACCAATATGTGTTTTTTGAAAGCTGGGAGTCATCCATCAACCTATAAGGAGAGTGGATGCTGAGTATTGGCCGTCTGGTCTGCCTTCAGGGGGAACAGATGGCGGAGTGATTAGAGGGAAAAAAAACAAACAAAAAAAACCCCAAAACAAATCACACAAACCTGATATCTACCGTGATCCCAAATTTGATACCGATCCAGAAGAAGGCAACGACGATGACCTCGTCACCCAATCTCAAATGACGAAATCATCAATGTTATCAGAAAATGCAAAAATTCCTCTTCACCCGGGACGACAAGTCAATTACAAAATTCCCAAACAAAGCCCAAACTCTTTAATTGATAAACTCAACACGCTATTCAATGCATTCATCACCCATTGTCACTTTCCAAAATGCTGGAAAAGAGCCATCGGTGTCATGATACCGAAACCAGACAAAGACATCTCCGATCCGGCAAGCTACCGCCCAATCAGTCGACTCAGTTGCATTGGCAAGGTATTCGAAAGAATCATTTCCAATCGACTGAGGGATCACCTCGAAAAAACTGACTTCGTCAATAAATGGCAAAGGGCATATAGAAACCGCAAAAAAAGGCATTGAACATGTCTACCGCCTAGTCCACCAAATGAAAACCGCGATCAACAACCAACAAATTGGCATGGAAGTCTTATTGGACGTAGAATAAGCGTTCGATTCCGTGTGGCACAGTGGAATGCTCTACAAGCTATCCAAAATGAAACTCCCAATAACACTATTGAGATTAATGTCCTCCTTCCTCAACGACCGAGAAATAAAAGTCAGAGTAAACAGCGAAATATCCGACAGCGTCCCACTGGAAGCGGGCACCCAAAGGATCTGTCTTAAGCCCCCTACTATACAGCCCCCTACTATACATCATCTACGTTAATTATCTCAACATCTCCGAGTCTCGCGTTCAAATCTCTCTGTTAGCGGACGATAAGGGCCTCTGGGACTCTACCAATACCGCCAACTTAGTTCAAAAACCCCTCCAACGCGCCCTGGACGACATTGAGGTATGGTGTGCCAAATGGAGAATCAAGCTGAACGCCAGCAAAACCTAAAGAATAACGTTCACGCGCAAGAAAAAGAATCGCGACTTCAATCTAAAACTAAAGGACAAAATCCCCCCCCGAACTTACCATCGACCAAAACCTAGCCTTTAATAAACACACCAGCGACATTGCCAACAAAGCGACAAAACGCATTAACTTAATAATGAAAGTGTCAATGACACTGTAGCTCAACTTGTTAAGACAAGTACATGTATAGTATGTGACACAGCAATGACAAACATCTAGGTAATGACCTGATAACAAAGGTACATATAAAGTATTGTAACGGTCTGTACACAAATACTGACCGTAGCCTGTAACAAATGTATAGGTAAAGTATTGTAAAGGTGGGTGACAGTCAGATGCTAAACTAGAAAAGAAATCTAGAGTGGGTCTGACTGAACCCCAAAATATTTGTTCTCATAGCACACTGATAACAAAGGCACCCCAAAACACACTCGTTTCTGTCCCAAGGTGAACACAAAGGTGCCCAAGAAGTTTCGTGAAGATCAGTTCATAAATACGAGCTGTATAGAAGTTGTGACAAAAAACCTGATTGGACCTAATTTCGGTACAAAATGGCCACTGGCAGCCATATTGAATTTTGGACCGCACCCAGAAACACTCGTTTTCGTCCCAAGGTGATAACAAAGGTACCCAAGAAGTTTCGTGAGGATCGGTTGATAAATACAGCCTCTTGCCCGAGCCGTATTGACATGTGCACTTACAGTGCAGGGAGCGCGGTGGCTCAGTAGGTAGGGGTGCAGGCTGCAAGCCGAGAAGTCCTCGGTTCGAATCCCACCTGCGGCAACCGCGTTGTGTCCTTGGGCAAGACACTTCATCTCCATTGCCCGCGTGGGGGCACGATGACGCCGTGTACTAAGGCGTACTGCACGTCGATGGTATGCATGTCTTCAACCAATCTAACCCTGCCTGTGCTGCAGTGCGGAGTTACGATGTTGGGGAGCTGGCAGCTGCTCGTCGTTGCTCGGTGGTTCTCTCCGGGTACTCCGGCTTCCTCCACCCGTAAAACTGTCATGGTCATGATTAGCCATTGTGCATAAAAATGTGACCTTAAACATCAATAAATAATAAATAACTTACAGTGTATAAGTAGCACTGAATAAATCAAAGTACATCTAATTTGCATAATTTCTGCACGAGAAAAAAACCCGTATTATATGTGATGTATTCCATGTTACTAAACATTCATACAAAAATTTATTCAAATCAGAACTTTCATACAGAAGTTCTGTACAAAAGACTGATTGCACTAATTTTGGTACAAAATGGCTGCTGGTGGCCATCTTGAATTTCGAACCACACCCCAAAACACCCGTTCTCATACCATGGTGATGTCAAAGGTACCCAAGAAGTTTCGTAAAGATCGGTTCATAAATACGGCCTCTAGCCCGAGCCGTATTGAATTCTTCGCCAAAGTTGAGCTAGAAATGATTCGAGGAAGGAACATCCTGGGGAGCCAACCAGAGTATCCTACTTAATCTATACAAAGTTTTTATACGGCCACTACTCGTGTATGGGGCCATAATCTTAACTGACATTAACCAAACTAATATGGGGAAACTCCAAAATCCAAAAAGTCCCAAATCATGCGCATAGGGTCGCTCTCCGAGCCCCGTGGGATACTCCCATCAAAACACTCCATGAAAGAAAGGATATTCCAATAATGAAAGAGCGCCTCCACTCTCTCGCTGCTAAATCCACATCAGGCTAGCCCACAGCCAGCTACCGCCAAAAACCTAAAAACTCGGCAATGACCAATTCCTAAAGTCCACCAATGCAGCCCAAATTTTCAAAAACCGAAAATACTAAAGATAAAACCGGGAAAGAGAAGGTGAAGTAACAGTCAGTGAAAACGGCGAAAGCTGTGACCTTCTACCAGGAAGGGCTGTCTTTACCAACTCAACTAAAAATCAAACGTCTTAAAATATGAAAGTCATCAAGATCCAGTACTCGCGAACCGACGATTTTGGAAGGTGAAATAACAGGCAGTGAAAACGGCGAAAGCTGTGACCTTCTACCAGGAAGGGCTCTCTTTACCAACTCTACAAAAATACTAAAAATTAAACGTCTTAAAATATGAAAGTCAGCAAGATCCAGTACCCATGAACCGAGAATAATGGTAAAGGTAAGGTGAACTAATAGGCAGTGAAAACGGCGAAAGCTGTGTGACCTTAGTAGTATGTACTGTGGTTTTGAGCCATCATTTGGAGGACCCCGGTGGGGGACCCCAGACGTGACGTCATGTCACGTGACCCAGTGGCGCCATGTTGTATTGTCATGGTAACTCGCGTGAGCGGCCATGTTGTAACGTCATCCCGATAGTGATACGTGGTGTTAGTGCGCATGCGCAGCGCATGTTAAGGTGATACGTGTTTCCGTCGTTCATTTTGTATACTGGAGGGCCGCCATCTTGGTTTCTATGGTAGCACGTGGTTGCTATGTTACCCAATTGTTCTGCAATGGGACGGGGTATGTTCGGAGGGTATGTTCGATTGAATCGGAATAAATCTAAATCACCACAAACAAACCCGAAAATCCCCCAAATCACCAAAATCCATCCCAAATCACCGAAATTGGACTTTATTTGATACGGATTTCCCATTTATCGGCTTAGCACGTAGTGCTGTAGTGCCGAGGAGTCCCCTGGGGGGGTGGGGGTGGGGTGTTCGATTAAATCGGAGTATCACGAATTACCACAAACAACCCGACAAGTTGTACTATATCGATTTTTTTTCAGAATTCTCTGCTTCTATATATATGCAATAGTTTACGTCTACCTGACCATGTTCCTTTGTCCTGGAGTATACTCCAATAGCGTAGAAGAGCCTATCAGTTGGAACATTTACCTTATTATTACTATATTTAGCTATTCTGGTCTATTCTTGTTAGGTTTCTGACCCTATTCCGAGTACTCCTGTTGTTTCATTTATCTAGATCATTTATAATAACTAACCAATCAGATTGCTTGATTTCCCATAATCGTACAGAGTTATCTCCCTTCTGTATAATAAAAGCCTATATCCAATGGCAATATCCCCGGGCATCCCAGTTTCGGCAACCCTTTTTTGAAAAACATATGACCTTCGGCACCCCTTTTTTGTTATATGTGCTTATGTGAAAAAGCACAATTTGCCCTAGCACATAGGCACATGCTTTATGTGCCGATATGTGGCTATGTGAAAAGGCACACTGTGACACAATGTGCCCAAGCACACAGGCACGTACGGGTATTTGAGGATACCTACTGGTGAATCCCTTTTTTGTCATATGTGCTTATGCGAAAAGACACAATTTGACACAATGTGCCCTAGCACAAAGGCACATGCTTTATGTGCCGATATGTGCGTATGCAAAGGCACATGCTTTATGTGCCGATATGTGCGTATGTGAAAAGGCACAGTGTTACACAATGTGCCCTATCACATAGGCACATACGGATATTTGAGGATACCTATGGTCTGGTATTGTATTATTTGAGGATACCTATCTGGAGAATCCCTTTTTGTCAAATGTGCTTATGTGAAAAAACACAATATGACACTATCTGCCCTGGCACATAGACACATACGACCAAAAAGGGATTCCATAGCCACAGGCGTTTTCGAAAAAGGGATTCTTAAAAAGGGATTCTGTAAAATGGGACTCCTATCCGACTCTGTAAAATTTGGATTCCGTGTTTTGAGGATACCTATATTTTGGGATCCCCGGGGATATGATATTGCCATTGGATATAGGCTATTATTATACAGAAGGGAGACAACTCTGTACGATTATGGGAAATCAAGCAATCTGAATGGTTAGTTATATAAATGATCTAGATAAATGAAACAACAAGAGTACTTGGAATAACTGACCGCCTAAAAATAATCAAATAATTAATACAGGTAAGAGGTAAATGGTAAATCTCAAATTTTTTAATTCTCTGTATACCAAACTAATTCTGCCTTCTTCTTTTAGCAGGTACACAGAGATGCTTTCTTTTTAATGACCAGCACCCCAATAACCTCTATGGAAACTATAACCGTTATGGAAACAGTCACCTCTATGGATCCTGAACATCCTCCGCTCCATCCCTAGAAGTGGTCACCTACTTCAAGGGAGGCGAGCGTTGGTCCTGCGTCCCGCCTCTGCCCCTTTCGGGGCGCTAAAACCATTTCCATTCGTCAATAATCAATGCCTCAACGCGATGGAGACTCCAAGAGAGAGAGATAGGGAGGGCTACCGTTGGTTTGGGCTTGGCGATGGTAGAAGTTTAAGTCCCGCCACACCTGGCCTGGTGGAAAATCTACCCCCCCCCCCCTCCACCACACACACACACGCACATTTAGTTGTTATTCAGCCTCCACGGTCGGGTGTTACTGTAATATTATTCAGATGTTAAACTGTACACAATGTAATAAGGATAGTCAGCCCGCCTCGCTGTGTCAACACAGCGTAAGCTCCTAAATACCAGAACCCACCAGCCCCCCCCCCCCCCCGCGCCCAGAACCCCCCCCCCCCCTCCTCTAAATTACATTTGCACAGTGTTTTACGATGAAATACGTTTATTTTATGCAATAATCGTTACAGGAAAGAAGAATAGAAGTAATTTCATTCTTATAGTTGCCTTTGTCTAGGCGGTTCTGGGGGGGGGGGGGGGGGGGGGGGTTCTGGTATTTAGTATTTTTCTCCTAAAAACCAGAACCCCCCCCCCCCCCCCCCAGAACCGCTCAAAATTCGCTAAACCCACCCTTTAAATGACATTTGCACGCCACTACCGGGGAAAAATATTCCATTTTCAGTTTCTTTTAGCATCCAAATTCATACATGGTCTGAATGTCAGACACTAAAACCTGCTACCCCCCCCCCCCCCCCAAATTGGTCATTTCCCCCAAAATTTGTTATTCCCGGTCACAATCTTACAAAGACTTGGTCATCCCCACCCCCACCAATTTGTCCATTCCCGAACACTTTTCCACACTGCTTTCTATGCAGTAATTTAATTAAATAATGTTTAATCATTTAACCCTTCTAGAATTTATATGCTGCAAACAAACATTGCAGACGTGTTTTTTCAGGAAAGAATGAAAAAAAAAACATGAGGGAGGACTACTTTTGGAAGGGGGGGGGGGTGACTACTTGGGGGGGGGGGGGGGGATGGCTACTTTTTGGGGGGTGACTACTTTGGGGGAAATGACCAATTTGGGGGGAAGTGACGAGGGGATTGTTAGGGGGGAGTGTCTTGCACCCCATGATCTGTGTCGGCATTTGGTTGGCGCGTGGCTGATCGCTGGGGACGGATCGTCTTTGGGGCGGGCAACTTATACATAAACACCACGCCCTTAAGTGATCACCTCACCAAGCAAGATGTTGACTGTAATCAATCATATTTTGCTGTTATAAATTAAATAGTCCAATAATTAAATAAAATAACTTGAAAAAAATAAAATAAGAGAAAATATCGTCCCCTGAGTTTCAATGTGTTCGATGTGCCGGTAGGCACGTAGAACACATTGAAACTCGGAGGACGATATGTCACCAAAATACTGTTTATCTAACGACCGAAGGGATGTAACGATTATTACTGTAACGATTATTACATAAAATAAACACATTTCATCGTAAAACACTGCGCAAATATGTAATTTAGAGGGGGGGTTCTGGGGGCTCTGTGCGGTTCTGGTATTTAGGTGAACCGAGTCAGCTACACTTTTTAGTGTGTTTGAAAGAGAAAATGTCTTCTAACATAGTAAAATAACATCGTACGAACTTCTCTTTTGGCATATATATTTCGTATAGCCCCCTGAGTATACTTTTCAAATTTCACAGAAAACAATCAACAAATAAATGAGAAAATGATAATTTAATACACGACTACACTTTTTTTCCGACACGGAAGTACACATTTTAGTGTGACCGTTACAATCGGATCTATTTGGGATAGAAAAATTATTGTGAACAATCAGACTCAGGAAAATGACGCCTTTTAAACAACCGTTTTGAATTTGTTTCCCAACTTAATGGGGGAACGTGATTTTATCATAGGCGTACGGGCATTTTTTAGAAGGACTGAAGATTTTGACCGAAAAGTGACGCTGCAGGCATCATTGAGGCGCGTGGAACCGAGGTGAGTGAGTGAGAGCTGGCGGCCCTCCCCCGCAGGCCCGAAGCCAGCCGTATTCAAAAATCCGACTTAGGGGAGGGGTTGGACGGAAGGACTTCATCACCCTGGTAAGACTGCAGTCCAAACTAGCACCCAAGGGAGGTAATATAATTTTTTGGTGTGGCGTACCACGTCAAAAAATATATATTACGGACTCCTGTTCTAAGTTTGGTCTTACAGGGCGGTATAACTTATTTAAAGACAATAGACTGAATGTTGGACACTACAGGTAGGTCAGTGAAGCTTGCCCGCAAAAAATATGAAAACTGCTAGAAAAAATTGATTTCCCCCGACTTCACAGCCCCCCCCCCCCCCCTTCCAGTCACAATGGCCTGTACGCCTATGCATCTTATAATGTCGGTCTCTGCGTTCCATTACTACTTTTGTCGGCCATTTATAGTCTATCGGTATCGGGCATGCAATTAGAAGGGAGGAGGGGAAGGGGCGAAAAGCTATGTGTGGGGGGGGGGGGGGGGCACCCTTGGACTTTCCGCCTCTTTGTTTTCTTTCTGCACCGATAAACCACGCTATGATATACGGAACAAATTCATATTCTCAAATCGTTGCTAGCACGTGGTAATGTGAATCAAATCATGATTAATATATGTTTATACATATATATATATATATGTATCGAAGTGTATATATATGATAAGAACTAGGGAGTAAAAAACTAATAACTAGCAGGAGAGATATAGATATCCCCCCACCCTATCCTTTCATGAAATGTAAAGAAAGCTAATAGCTGGCAGGAGAGATATAGACATGCCGCCCCCCCCCCCCCTCCTATCAAATCAAATCATGATTAATATATGTTTATACATATATATATATATATGTATCGAAGTGTATATATATGATAAGAACTAGGGAGTAAAAAACTAATAGCTAGCAGGAGAGATATAGATATCCCCCCACCCTATCCTTTCATGAAATGTAAAGAAAGCTAATAGCTGGCAGGAGAGATATAGACATGCCGCCCCCCCCCCCCCCTCCTATCAAATCAAATCATGATTAATATATGTTTATACATATATATATATATATGTATCGAAGTGTATATATATGATAAGAACTAGGGAGTAAAAAACTAATAGCTAGCAGGAGAGATATAGATATCACCCCCCCCCCCCACCCTATCCTTTCATGAAATGTAAAGAAAGCTAATAGCTGGAAGGAGAGATATAGACATGCCCCACCCCCTCCTATCCTTTCGTGAAATGTTTTTACTGCCACTGATGGTTTGGCATACCTGTGGTCAACTTATTGGTTGACCACGGCTATGTTAAGCTATTAGTGGTAGTGAGAGTAAGTTTCTCCAGCCAAAGCAAGTAATGGATCCCACGAAGAACAACAGTTTGTCATACAAAGTCTGTCAATCTTATGATTGAGAAACGAATGTTTGCCCCTGTTGAATGTAGTTCGTGACCTACAATTTGTTCCTCAGAAAATAACAATTAATACAGTATTACCAAACATAATATCTTAACAGGTTTGTACCCTGGAAACGCATTTCGCTTGGAATTTTCTGTACTTTTCCCCCAGGTATCATGCTATACGTGGTGTGTGATACATGTATGTGTACTGACGTCCAAATACACTAGAATGTAACACGGTCACCCTTATCAGTTCTCCACCTGGACCCCAATTCTAAGGGTCGAGTAACTCAACGTTTTAGGCTTGTTTACTAAGTTAAACAAGTTATTGGTAAACTGGGACCTGGTGACCAACACCGCCATTCTGCCGGGGGTGCCGGCTGGAATGAGTTGGCATTGCAGCTGGCAACTTTCTCATCCTGGGGCACGAATTACTAATTATTGAAGGAATAATATAATTCAGCCATTGCAAACTGAATCTCGGTCTTGAATAACCCTTGCCAAACTCTTGAATTTTTCCCTAAGGTTCTGTATGAACCATGGATAAGAACCATCTCAATAACACACCATTCCACCTCTCCCTCTCAAAATCCTTCCTTCTCCAATCATGAAACTTGTAAATATGTTCTTGTTGATGTTTGTGTTTACTCTTCAGTGCATTGCGCATACAAATGTTCCTGCATTGTACACGTCTGATTATTTAAGTACAGGTAAAACACACCATATACACAATATATATATATATGGCTGTGAGAGTTCTCAGATCATCCGAAAATATTAACAGGCAACGGTCAAATTATGCTTCTGTGTTTATGAATTGGCACGAAATTGCTCGACTTGGCGGTGTTTTTGTGAATAATGGCGGGTAACATTAGTCTCGACGAGATACAGACGAACCCGGAATTTGACTTTATTAAGGTCTATAATGACAGAACATGTGAACTTTCCAATGATGAAGATTCCCTATTTAAAGATAATACAGGCGACTGTAGTTATTACTCACCCAAAGAATTTCAATCAATGAACAGCAAGCAAAGTGATCAATTCTCAATGTTTCATTTAAACTGCCAAAGTTTAAATGCACACTGGGAATCCTTGAATGAACTGTTGTGTGACTTACATGGTTCGAAAAATGCCTTTAGTGTTATAGGGTTAACCGAAATATTTCGAATACCTTCGAATATGTCGTACCACTTGGACGGCTATTATCCACTCATTAATAAGACGCGACCTGAGGGGGATGACGGGAGGGTGGGGTGGGTCTTTACGTTAAGGAGGGTCTGGCGCCCATAATACGAAACGATTTGTCTGCTTTTATTCCCCATGTAATTGAGTCCCTGTTTGTCGAAATCAAGGTAAATAATACTAAGAAACTAATTGGGGTCATATATAGACCAAATACACAACCAAAAGCGGATATAGATCTCTTTCTTACAAAACTAAATGAAATGACTGACCTAATTAATTTGGAACGCACAGAGGCATATATTATGGGAGACTTCAATATCGACCTACTGAAAACAAATTATCATCTTAAAACCCAAATCTTTCTAGACCTCATGGTCAGTCAGGGTTTTCTACCGTGTATCACCCGACCCATTCGCATAACCACTCACTCAGCAACGTTAATAGATCACCTCTTCTCAAATAATATAACAGCAACCTGTTTGTCTGGAATAATCATCACAGATGTTACCGATCATTTCGGCATATATTATATAGAAAATATTATTACTGCAAAGGGTAGTCCTAAACTTATACGCAAACGTAAATTCACTGAAGCTAACATGGCCATATTTAGAACACTTCTCCACCAAAGTGATTTTTCGTCAATTCTTGAATCAAGCTGTCCTAATGCAGCATACGAGAACTTCATGGATGTCTATTCAACAGCTTTTGAACAAGCGTTTCCTGTAGTAAATGTACAACTGCAAGCTAAATTTGTCAGAAAACAACCGTGGATGTCCAAGGGACTCATGACTTCATCTCTTAATAAGACGAAGTTTTATAATAAAAAAATAAAATCCCCAACAGAACAAAACATACAAAACTACAAAAACTACTGTAAAATCTTTAATAAAATAAAAAAAACAAAGTAAAGCAATGTATTATAACAAGATATTAAATGATAACATAAACAATTTAAGAGAAACTTGGAAAGTATTAAATGAAACGATAAACAAAGCAAAACGTACAATTAGCTTGCCTTCTACTTTTTTCAAAGACAATAATTGCGAAATAAATGACCCAAAGGAAATAGCATGTGCATTTAATAACTTTTTTGTAAACACGGGAAGATGTTCTAGTGCAGAATTGATGCAAACAGATAAATCCTTCCGAAACTTCATGGGTCCGTCTTCCACAAATAACTTCTACATTACACCCACTACCCCTTGTGAAGTGATGGATGTGGCCAAACGAATGAAAGCCAAACGGTCAGAAGACTGTGATGGCATCTCAACATATCTTCTAAAGAATTCTATAGATATATTAGCCCACCCGTTTGCCCATATCGCTAACCAGTCCTTTATCAGTGGTGTTGTACCAAACCGAATGAAAATCGCTAAAGTTATCCCAATTTATAAAGCAGGGGATGAAAATAGATTTAATAACTATAGACCTATAAGTATTCTTCCAGCCTTCTCTAAAATCTAAGAAAAATTAATGGCTAATAGAATGGTTAATTACCTGGATACATTTGATATTCTTTATCAGCATCAATATGGCTTCAGAAAAAATCACAGCAGCACACATCCTGTGATGCAACTTCTTAGACATATTGCTATAGAAAACAACAAACCAACAAAAGATTTAACACTAGCGATATTTATAGACTTTTCGAAAGCTTTTGACACTATAAATCATAGTATTCTAATAAGTAAATTAGAAAGATATGGGTTCAGGGGTATTAGCATTGACTGGTTCGCAAGTTATCTATCCAACAGAACCCAATATGTAAAATGTGGTGAAAATAATTCGAATGAAGCTCAAATAACATGTGGAGTACCACAGGGTTCCATACTCGGGCCGATCTTGTTCCTGCTTTATATTAACGATATTCGTCACTCGACTTTATTAAACCTCCTATCGTTCGCGGATGACACGACAGCCTATGCTTCAGGTTCAAATGCAAGTAGATTGGCTGAATATATAAATCTGGAATTAACCAAATTAAATGAATGGTGTTCAGCCAACCAGCTTGTCTTGAACACAAATAAAACTAAATACGTTCTTATAAATCCAACCCGCAGTACACAAGTCCCAGAAAATTTAGCTATCAAAATACAAAACCAAACGATAAAAAGAATAGGAAGCCATGAACAAGATAAATCATTAAAATTTCTTGGTATCAGTATTGACGACAATCTATCATACAGTGCCCATATCTCACATGTTTGCTCCAAAATTGGAAGAGTAAACTATGCATTGAATAAAGTAAAAAAAATATTGCCACATAAGGCTTTGAAGACATTATACTTTGCCCTTATATATAGCCACCTGTTATATGGCATCCATGTATGGGGTAATGCTCGGGCAATTAGTAAAATTCTTATTATGCAAAAACGCTCACTTCGTATCAGTAATAATTCAAATTACAACGCCCACACTGATCCCCTATTTGTAAAAGACAAACTACTTAAAGTTAATGACTTGTTCAAACTCCAAGCATGTCTCTTCATATTTGATTGGAAAATGGGACAATTTCCGTCGTCGTTTAATGACTTTTTTTAACCCAACACAAAATACTTCACAAAGAGTTACGAGACAATCAGACTTATTACATGTGAGTAGAACGCGTACTAAAGCCCTCGATAGGTTACAGATCCATGCATTCCCTAGGGTGTGGAATGATTTGGATCAAGACTTAAGGTCTATCACTAATAGAAATCTATTCAAAAAATTATTAACACAAAAATTCATCTCTCAGTTCTCAAGTAGTGTGGAATGTGACAATCCCTATTGTCGAGATTGTAATTTTAATGCCAGCTGATAATTATGGATTCAACCCCCTGAAAAATAACTAAATGTCTGCACAGCCATTAATTTCGCACTTCACTATACTTTGGTCATTTTCCGATTTGTGTGCTCTTTGCATGTGATAACATCAAGTAATATACTCCGTCTGTTAATCTCGCCCAACAGAAAAGTATGATTTAACTGCCAAGTCCGACACTTTCAACACCAGAAAATAAATCTGAATGCGATTGATCAATATGCCTATAACCCACATCCGTAATCAGTGTACAATGCTCACCCTAGAACAAATATTAGTAGGAGATGACAGGTAGACAGCCAATCTGGCTATGCCATCTCCTTACGGTATAGATATTTATTCATATTCTCATATTGTACTAATGTTTTTTTGTGCCTTCTAAATCTTGTATTACTATACATGCATTGCTGTAATTCCTAGCTATACCGTTAAATAAATAATGTAATCTGATCTATTTTGCTAGAATACGTAACCTAAAATTAGCGAGGAGGTGTAATCTGGCCCTGCTCACAACTACAGATACTTATTTCATTAAAACGAAATAATATTTCGTTATTTCGAAATATTATTTCGTTAAAACGAAATATTATATCATTATTTCGAAATATTATTTCGTTAAAACAAAATAAAATAAGAGTGAAACCAGTCACCTACTGGGCTCCAAAGTTTTGAACGACTGAATTGCTTTCAATTTGTCAGTCAAATGAAATCCAATTTTGTTCTCGAGTGAGCTCCCCTGATTTTTTTCTCCTTTTCATACTTTTGTTCGACAAACTCGATGTTAATTCTCCAGTAATCTCCCCTGATTTTTCTATTATATTCCATAATTTTGTTTCGTCTCCGGTCTCCAGCCATACCCTTCTCCAATTTGTTGTCTGTTTGTTTACAAACAAATGACAGGTCACATGATTAATCAGCTGATTTAATTTTACGGCAGTGGAGCGAAATTGAGAAATGTGATGCTAAATTATTCGCTAAATATTCAACATTTACTTCCAATAATGGCCACAATTAATCAACTAAATGATCGATACTTACGTTAAGTGTGAACTAAAACTGTCATTATTCATAGACATTTCGATGAATCCCATAAAAACAAATTATCGCATTGTTTTTTCCCTTTGAATTTCGAAGCAGAGGAATAATTACCGGTAGCAAACTCTAAATTCTTCGATGACGTGACACGAGCTTAAAGTGGCGAGCTGATATTGGACATTGATTTCGATAATGGCTCTCCAATTTCAACGCCCGGTAAAACATCGTTATTATACTATGGAACGCCCTGTAAAATGATAATAATTGTGAATAGCACTGGCCGGTGTTTGCCGTTACGTTTGTTGGAGGTTTAATAACCTTACAAACCGTATTACATCTAGCGCAATACAAACCAAACATGACTTCTTAAAACGTAACATCAAAAGAAGAAACATCAAAATAATAAAAACAGTTTACATGGCAAATATTAAGACCCAAATTGGAATATGCAGTAGCAGTGTGGTCTCCCTATACCAAGTCAAACATTCATAAAATTGAGATGGTCCAAGATAGGGCTCTCCGATGCATTCTCAATGACTACACCCGGTATTCCAGTATCACAAAAGTGGAAAAAACATTATTGACATTATGACACTGGAGCACAGAAGAAATGTTTCAAAATTATGCCTGTTCCACAAAATTTCTCAAAAACAACGTTGCTATTCAGATTCCGACCTATCTTGTAAGTTGTACACGATTACAACTTGAGGAATAGCAACAGGGAAACATTCCGACGCATTCATGCAGGTGCTGACTATTTTGGGCATTCATTCTTCCCAAGATTTTAATTCTTTGGAACAAGGCCCCGTCTGATCTGACCCTGCTCTCTGACGCTGATATCATCAGGCAGAGAGTGGATCAGCTATTATCACCATCTTAAGATTTTATTGTCTTTTTAACCCTTTACCCAACGTAAAGGTCAAAACCGGTCAGCGCTATTCACAAAAATCGCCAGCTAATTGTAATTTTTTTTTCATTGTTTGTCTTAAAAACATAGGTTATGACCCCTCATTGGAACGAGCTCGTCGAGCCGTTCCAATGAGGGGTCATAACCTAATTTTTTGAGACAAAAAATGAAAACAATTAGTTATTCAAGAATTGTGTTTGCATGTATCGTCTGCTTTCATGTTAGGTAAAGAGATAACTTGCTTTTACTCTTATCTGCAACATTGTTTTTAACTTTTGCTCTCCTTTCGCACTGTCCCCTCCTCAAACTGTACTCCCCTTCTGCGCAGACGCACACTGGTCATAATACCCGTAAGTGGCGTGTACCAGAAGAAACAGATAGAAAGATGGAAGGGCAAATGCCTATCTAGGAGTTTTGACAAACTAAGACACTCAAAAATCCGGGTTCGAACGATAACTCTAAAGGGGACATACCAATTCTCTTTTAACCCTTGAGAACTGGGTAATTTTCCAGACTTTCTACTATACTATACTACACCTTATGTCTGAGTCTTGCGGCTTATTGATTTTCTGTCAATGGCGTAGCTTCGGGTTGGGGGAGGGACTGTACCCCCCCCCCCCCCCACCCCATAAAAATTTCGCTGTCTTTCCCAAATACTAGCCCAATGCAACTTTCACACAGCATAGCGTCCCAAAATGGTCCTCAATTTGGGGACTACACACGCTACAAATGCCCCAGATTAGCTCTTAGAGCACCAAATGTTGCAAAATTTTCTTGGAGTCCCCGTGGAAACCCCGGGATGTGAAGTAGTGCTTCTTTACTGTGGTAAACAATATTTGTTTTACCGGTATTTTAGGACCCGGTCACCAGTGCATGGGGTGTATGTCCCCTAAAATGGGCAACATGGGAATAAATAGGCTGGACTTGACTTTATTCGCATGTTGAGATCACGATTGGTCATTGTTCAGAAGAATGTGGCCTTAAACACCAATATATAAATAAATTCTTGGGGGTCGATGAGGAGGGGGTTTGTCGTTTCGCTAATATTTTCAGCCAATTTGCACCCCTCCCCCTCCGGCGAGACCGAATCATCCACCAACAATTTTACCCATATCGCCCACCCGAGAAACAGAAAATGCAGAGTACGTACCTAATATGTTCAAGAACAGAAATAACAACTTAGTCTTTTTCATTTATTTCTTCTGCATAAAATAGTACATCGCAGTTACAAACAAGTGAAAATACATGAAACTTACATAATGTAAATACAGACAAATTTTTCGGCATAATAATTATTTCAAACAATTGTTTTGGCACAATTCCAACAGAACTTCCTGTAATGCTACTAGATAGATTTCTCTAATTATTTCGTAATATCCGTGACTCGAGAAGACTTGAGAGAGTCAAAATTAAACGCAAAAAATTGTGGCTTCTGGAACTAGGGTATCAAACACAAGTGTCATGTCGAATCGCCATGACACCTGTTTTGATACCCTGATTCCATAACCCACAATTTAATAAGTCCAACATAACTCATATCAGAGACCAGATGTGTCGACCAGTGATTGTGCAGAAAGCTTCTGGTACGGACTGAAATAGAACCCTCGCAATCTAAGTAAACTGCTTATGTCACAGTGATAATATGCCCATCGGGTTATTCCTATCTATCTCCCCGACGAATTTGGCCGATTTCCCCACTGGTGGGGGGGGGGGGGGGGGTTGAGGCGGGGGAGGGGGATACTAACCCTCCCCCCTGGCACCACCTCTGATCATTTACGAAAAGCATACTGAACTGTGAGGGTGTAAACGTTTGTGAAAGATCTATTGTGCAAAAAATATATAAAATTTGAATTTGACTCAATTCCGACAAGGAAGGATCTATTACAAAGATTATTTGTTTCAAATTTTATTTGAATATACACTTGATTTAAATTTATTCTTGGATTTCTAATACAGAACATCAAATTTAAACTACGATCAAATGTATAATACTTATTGTCAAAAAATAAAATTGAAATAACTTAATAGAAAAAAAATGAAAAAACAAATTAATTTGAATAAAAATCTTTTTTGCGGACTCGTTTCGAATAATTGTAGCAGACGACTTTGGTAAAATTGCATCGTACGATATGGGTGTAGTTCGGACCCATTTGCGTCTCAGTTACCCACACTGATTCCGAAATACCAAAATTTTAAGACAAAAATTTTTCTCATAATCCACAACTCGGAATTTAACCAATTCAAGCTTGTCCCACAGAGCTCATTCCTGCTTGCAGTGTCGGAAAAAAATTGCTTCTTGAAATGATGATACTAAGATATCAATATGCAGATGTTTAACTTACAGCCAACTTTTTGTCAAAAATTAATGTGTTGTCTCGATAAGGCAGATGCAGACTGGCCGTGTGGTCCACTGGGGAAATTCCCGGTGGGCCCCCATTGCGTTTCCATTGGGGCCCAAAAAATTGACGCAGCCAAACACATGTTGGTGCGTGAAATTTCCTGAAAATGACCAAAAGGCGAAATGCATCCATCTGATTGTATAGACTGCCGGTTTATCGAAATGTTCTCTCTGTGGACTGCCAATGCATTGGGGAGGAACTATGTTCCATTGAATCGATTTTGTTCCTAATTTTTTTTCCAGTTGCATACCGACGTCTTCCAGTTCAATTCGGAATTTGAAAACTAAATTTGAGAAAAATGAGCAGATTTAGGTAAGTTTTATACGTTTGTTGTGCGATTTAATCGTGGATTCTTACCCCGACTAACCATAGGAAGAACGAACTACAAAGCTAAGACGATAATTTCACCGGACACGGCGCTTCAAACTGAAAATAAATTTTGTGTACAAATTCCGTTGGTGGAATTTGGCCGACGCTTCAGTTTTCACTCTCTGATTTTACCCCAATTAAGAGTCTTATGCCGAACAATATAACGCGTGCGGCAAGATATATTCGTAGTCTGTATTATCCAAACTGGTTGACAGCTAAAAAGTCCAGTTGCCTGATAAAATCTGATAAGATAAATATTGCGAAAAAGGACCACGTTCAGTGGCGGCGCCAGAAATTTTTTTGTGTGTGGGGGGTGGGGGATGGGGGCAACTAGGGGGGCAGGTTCCCATGAAGGGGGGCAAATGCAAATACGTAAAGGATCATATCATTACTTTGTTATGAGGTAGTCCAAACTTGGACCCAAAGTCCGTAATATACTTTTTGGGTTTGGTACGTCCTGTGGACGTACCAAACCAAAAAATTATATTACGGACTTTGGGTCCAAGTTTCGACTAAATGTAATGGTAATTAGCGGTCCTCCTTTCAAAAAATCCTGGATCCGCGCCTGGTGGGTCTGTGCGTGAGAGAGAGAGAGAGAGAGAGAGACTTGTTGGCTCATAACTTAATTATAACTTATAAGTATCTGCATACGAGTCTTTAAATCTCTACTGCCTGGATGTGTTCATCAGCTAGCCTGAGGCTTTGGGCTAAGTGTGTATGGGAAATTATTGGGAATAAAAAAAGAGAGGGGTGTGTGTGTGTGTGAGAGAGATTGACTGAATGTGTTTGTGTGTGAGGGTGGATGGAAATGCATGCGAGATGGTTGGGGGGGCAACTGGGGGGGGGGCAAAGCCTTCGTTTGGGGGGGGGGGCAAATGCCCCCATGCCCCCCCCCCCCCCCGTAGCGCCGCCACTGACCACGTTCACCAATCACCATTGATCACAACTGTTCTGATCTGTTCACTAGGGCATTTTTATCGGGCGCATTTAACCAAAATATAGTGCATGTGTAAATGATATGGGTATCAGTGGCTGATTGTTCAGAAAGAATATTGAATAAAAGCTGAAACAATGAGCTACCAAAACGGTATGGCAAAACCCAAAATCAATGTTAGCATACAAATCTTAACACTGATTCATATAGTTGTTGTCAGTTTTAAACCTAAAATCACATTAGACCCCGAAGCCGCCGCCATGAGCTGCCGCCGCCAGCCATATTTTTTGTCAGCCGCAGCCAGCCACATTTTTCGTCAGCCAGTCGTATTATAAATCAGCCGCCACGAAAGTTTGCGCCGGCTAAGCCGTGTAAATTGTCAAATTTTCATTAAATGATTGTTAGAACAATGCCCAAATGTGTTACTGCTGACTACCTAGCCCTAATTCCTAGAAGTAGAAATCTTCCCGAGTAAGATATGTGCTTGTGCATTTCCTCCGCGTTTGAGTTTTGTTTTGGTCTACTAATCTGTGATACAAGTACACGATTTATGCTTTTCTGTGGCACTAGGAGAGGAAGAGGGTATTGAGTTTTCCTATCTACGGCAGGGTTCTCATACCTATTTTGGGACAACGTCAAGGGTCTCATACTACTGCCATTGTGTAGTCACCAACTTCGTTGCCGGTATTCACAAAAAGATCAACATTGGAACGTACTATAACTCACCGCACATGGCTGAGTTGTTCATATTTATGAATTCCTTCAATTCAGTTGGTAACATATACAACAAAAGAATAAAACTGATTTTAGCTCCGAAAATGTACTATTTCAATCATAATAAAACCCCTTCTCTCCATGAACAATAGAAATTCATTGACGAATGATAAGAGTTTTGGGATATACAACTTCTTTATTACGATAAATGCGACGTTTCACTGTAGACACTAACACCGTTTCCACTTGTTTGAAAACGATGTTAGTAATTAAACTAAAACGTAGCGTTTATTGTAATAAAGAAGTTGTATATCCAAAACCTCTTACCATTGTTCAGATCAACAACTTTTATATGCCACTAATGCCAGTCAAAGAAATTAGAAACATAAGATTTTGGAACCGGGTCTATTTCATAGAACACAATAACAAAAAAACATTTTTATAGTATATAATTGTACCCTTAGGCAACAACAGCGTGTCAATAACACCAGAATATTGATTTATTATTGCCAGATAACTATAGCAATGTGACAATAATAAGACAATAATCTGGCTTAAAGAAGAGTGTTCGTCAAAGCCTAATCAGTAACCAGTGAGTTTCTGTTGTAAAATGTGTTTAGGGACGCTTTTATTCCTTAAAATTTTAATAATAAAGAACTTTAGCGCGATATTATGTTGTTATTAGCCTGTTAGTAGCGTGACGAGCTTTACACTTCATCATAGGCGGATCTGTAACACCACTCAGTCAGCTGAGCCGTATTGAGCCGTCAGCCGCGAACATAAAACCTTAGCCGGCTGAGCCGGCTAGCCAGCCATATTTTCCTTCAGCCAGCCATGAAAATGAATTTTCATGGCTTCGGGGTCTAAATCACATATTTTACAGACCATAACTTCCGTTATGCTACATTTACCACGAGGGAGTCAGTGATGGTCTGGAAAATAAGTTAATTTGTATTAAAATTTCCAACAACTGCGATTTGTTTTGTGGGATATTGTAAATGAATCCAGGTACTAAATAGCAATATTGAATAACCAAAACTGGTAACGTCAGTGAAATTTCAGCATGATCCGAGAACTTTGGTACAGGCGACAGCCTTACTATCGAACCACGTAAACAAAAAGCGCAAATAAACGTAAACAAAACGCGATAACCAATATAGGAAAAAAACCATCAAATCCCAAAGACAAAAGTGCGATTTATATCGATATTTGCATATGTAGCCATGAAATAGGAGACCTATTTGGTTCTTTATTCGTAATTCAGTTTTAAATTCCAGCGTCTATCTGCATGTGGTGTGAAAATGTACCCCATTATGCGAAGGACAAATGGGCATTTAGATCTGACGGTAACAAAATCATCAGATATCGTTCGGCAGCTATACATGACTATCCCTATGTAAAAGTGTTGCATCGCACGAGACAAGCTGGAGATATGTGTATACATATTCAATGATGATCATGCTACAGCCAAAACATGAAAATAATAGCTCCAGGTTGTTCTAAGTTGTAGTTTAACTAACATACCAATGGGTAGACCGATCTGTATGTTTGACTGGGATACATGATAGAAGATCAATCATTTCTCCAGCAACTTTAAGCTTGTAGCTTTAGTTTCACATCATTTTAGAGTTTTCGTGAAGTTTGTAGTCTGGATGTACATATAAAGGCACCAACGCCTTGGTATTTCCTCCGTCATTGCCATTTTTGCCATTCAGTTCGCAAAAAAACGACGGATTGATTCGGTTCGATCTGCAGATAAGTGAACTGGAGCCGGTGATTTTTAGAGTGGAGTGAACCGGAATCAGGCTTTTATTGAACTGAAGCTTACATATGGTGTCACTTTATTGCGTATTATTGGGTTACGATAGCAATTTTCCTTCTGTTATTTTCTTGATATGACACCGAAGTATTCGTGAAGCAACTGCCGAAAGTTTGCACACATGTTTTCCGCCATAGACCATAAAATAAAGACATCACAGAAGCAATCGATATTTTTGCAAGGAAAACGGAGTGATCATCGACACTTGACCATGGAATTCGGTACATACGTAGACCGAGCAGGAATAGTTTAATATCCGCAAAATATCTACTTACCATATTCGCTAATTGCTGTCGGAAAAAGTTTTCTCCGCGATAGGTTTTAGCAGCAACAAGCTTGCGACGTCACATTTTTTTATTAGGGTTTAACGACACATTAACAACCAGGGTCATATCATGTCGCTGACAGTTTTACGGGTGGAGGAAGTCGGAGTACCCGGAGAGAACCACCGAGCAACGACGAGCAGATGTCAGCTCTCCAACATCGTAACTCTGAACTCTAACAGGCAGGGTTAGATTGGTTGAAGACATGCGCACCTTCGACGTGCAGCACGCCTTAGCACACAGCGTCATCGTGCCTCCATGTAGGCAATCGGGGTTAAGTGCCTTGCCCAAGGACACAACGCGGGAGCGCGAATCAGTCGCTGAAATGGTCACCCATCTAACTACTCACCGCACTCGACGTTGCTTATCTTCGGTGATTTGACGAGCCTGAACCGGTTACCGCGACGCCGCCCCCCCCCCCCCCCCCCACCCCCGACGTCACATTGAAAACAATGATAGGTAGCGCACTGGAGTAATTTTCCGGAATTGAACCGGAAAAAAATGTCGGAACATTATCGATTCAATGGAACATAGTTCCTCCCCAGTGCAATGGCAGTCCACATAGAACACATTTCGATACACCAACAGTCTAGTCTGCCATTGATCGCTCAGATGAAAGGAAACAGAGTTTCTTCAATTTGAAAAATCAAAATTTTCTCCGATTGAGCCGAACTATGGTCTTCCCGAAGGGTCTTCCTCCGGTAGAACTTTTTTTGTCGAATGATCGATGAAGATGATAGATATAAAAAATGCCATCGTAATATCCTCTATGTGGACTGCCATTGATCGCTCAGATGCAAGGAAGTCGCGTTCGTTCAGTTCGAAAAAAAATCTCTCCGTGTCTGCCCCCACCCCACCCCGTTCCCGGTGCATTCCCCGGTACCTTTCCCTGGCCGCCCTTGCGATAAGGTAAATCTGTAATGACCCATGCATGATGTTGCGTACTCTCGACAATCAGGCTGAGAACACGTTTGCCAGCCCTTCTTGGGCATCTTGGCGAAAGAGGTTAAAAGCCACCATCGAATTATGGGAAACAAGAGTCAAAACGTGGTAAATAAGCTCTGTTTTACTGGTTAATTGGACCCAGTCCTTAATGCCTGGGGCTGAAGTCCTCTAAAATGGGCAACATGGGTATAAACGATTGGCTGGACTTGTCTTTATATCCACGTTGCGGTCACGATTAGCCACTGTGCAGAAATAAGTGACCTTAAAAGCAAATAAATAAATTTGTTTTAGTCCCCCTTTAAAAGTGGCCATTCAACCTTGGGGCTTGCCGACTTGCTAATCCACTTACTCCGTGCAGACAAACTGCTAATCAAAATGTTCAGAATAAAACACATCCCTGTCTGCACTAATTAATCTTAATTTTGTCATGGCGATGAGAGCAAAGGGTAGATGAAGGAATTAAACATTAGAAGACAGAGTCTAGGGTTCGCAATTGCAAAAGGCATCTAAATGATGATTTCATAAATCACTAACAAACACGGTCTCATATTTAGCTTGTGATGTAAATGTTTTAGTGTGATTAGTTTTACGGACGATGTGACACAAAATTCAATACTAGCAGGTTCCAAAATGTCAGTCTTCGATATTTTGCTCAGATGGCGCTACCTGAATCAGCAGCTGAATCCAGATGGTTATTTTGTCTGAAATTAAAAAAATATTTGAGTGCCGTAACAAAAGAGAAACGAGAGAATAGCATGAGTCTCAAAAAATGAATACAACGTGTAATAAGCTTTGTGCACAAGAGACTTGATAAATGGATGCCTGCGTTTCCAATAAAATGATTCAATGAGCAAGAATAATTTATGCAATTAACCAGAATATGGTCAGTTCCATACCCTTTGGTGATTGATTCAATATTGGCCCACTACATCTTGTCAAACAAGAAAACAATGGACCCTGGCCCGAAGCCAGGTATCTATTTTGGATGGGGGGGGGGGGGGGGGGGGGGGGCACATGGGTCTTTTTATTGGGGGATCTAAGCACTTTTACGCGTAGGCATTTCACGAAGACCAAAGCTTTGAGTTGGGGACGGGTATTAAAGTGGTGCCCTCGTATAGGTAGGCCGAGGGAGAATATTTTTTCAAAATTTGATACCCGCCCCCCCCCCCCCCCCCTCGCAGAAACCCCGGGAAGTGAAGCAGTGTTTGTTTACTGTGGTAAACAAGCTCTGTTTTACTGGTAAAATAGGACCCAGTCACCAATGCTTGAGGTGGATGTCCTCTAAAATGGGCATTGAGTATAACCGATTGGCTGAACTTGACTTTTCCTCAAACAGAAAAATGAATAAGTTTCAAAATGTGTGTCCCAAATGTCGCGATTTGTAGACATTTTGAGGCTCGAAAGAACATCAAGAGTGGTGTTTGTCATCTGTAATTTCATTGGGTGACGCCCTTTGCAGATCGTAGAATTCTGTATTCGTAGGGGAGACCGTTGAGAATTTACGGGGGAGGGGAGGGGGGGGGGGGGGCTCCTCCAGGCCCCCAATGACTACACCACTGGATGGACCAAATATTTGCGATGAATATATTGATTCCAAAAGTATACAAAATGCAAAGGAACTGCCCAATGCCCATTTAAATTTCCAGTAGGCCTAGATTACAACATTTTTCATTCAGTTAATAAAGTTTTTGTGAACATCTCATATACAATGAACAGGTAATGGTAAGGTAAATGGTATGAACTTTGACAACTAAAAGTATTTTAGAGAGTTATTTTTTTAAAACAATATACAATTATGTGGGATCCACTGTGCTTTGAAATCTCTTGTCTAGCATCCATTACGTGTACAGTTCCTGTAAAAGCCAAAACCTTAACACCCCTACAATGTTCTGCTTAATAGTGGAATTTAAAACACAAGTGCGTGACGTTATGATGAAACTACTGAGACCTTTCCCGGTCCTAAATGATAGTAATGATTTCCCGAGATTCAAACTAGTTTTCACAGGCGCTATTCACGTCATGTCAGTCTAATGCAGGTAGTCTTACAAAACAACACGGCAGCATCTAAAACTATGTCTCTGAAGAGATGAACATCTTTATAATCGATATCCTTATCTAGTGTTCCATTGCTGATCAAGGATATTTAGGAGATGGAGTGAGGTTTTGGAGTGGGGTGTACAATATGGTATTCTTTGTTTTTATCGGGTCATCATTTATACACTTCATTTGCAGTAATGAATTATTAGTTAGATGGAACTACCACGGGTCTTTTAAAGACAGCATTTTAAAAAATTAAATTGAATATGTTAGCATGCCTCATGTTATTTTAAAAAAAACCCCACCCACCCACCCCCAGTTTACTTTGTTAGTGATTTCAACACCTCACATTCTGGGGTGGTATTGTTCTCGTTAGTACTATTGTATTCAAATGGGTATGTGTGTGAAGAAGGGAAGTATTTTGTATTTAACTCTTAACCTGCTAGCTGACCAGCTGAGTGTTTTCTTTAATTTTTCTATGAAATTCAGTCATGGCTGCTGGCAAGCAGTCATGACTGAATATGATGAAACATTCAAGCAGATGATGCCAGGATATCATTCGAGATATAATTGGTTCAATTTACAGATAGTTTAATGACAATAACGTCCACATGAGACAGCTGCCAGTAAATAATAACAATAAACAATATAAAGATACCCAATTATTTCAGTATCTATTACTGTATACATGTATATAATCAACACTTATTAGGTGAATCATTTCTTTTTCGAAGAAATGATCTAACCATGCTGCAAATGACGTTGCGTGTATCACTTCTCTTGTTACTCATTATACATATGAATTTTTGTTTGTCGCTCATGTTTGTAAAGTTTTGATTTAGTTTCCCAATTTCCGCGAAATGTTGTTTTCTGATTTCTGTATATATTGGACATCTCATGATGAAAGGTTCTTCTGTTTCGATTTCTGAATTACACTTTTTGCAAATCCTTTCATTGAGAGGTTCTTTGGGTTGCTTGTGTCGCCCGTCATCAGTTTCCAATAAATGGCTACTAATTCGTAATTCACAGAAGAGTTTTCTCAAGTCTATATCTTTAACATTTTTCAAATATGATTCTAATTCATGAGATTTAAATTATCTATATGCTCTTAGTTTGTTCTTCCCACTTGATCTATCGTCATCAAATATGTCTGCCATGAAATTAGAAATATAGTTATTCTCCAGTTTAATGATGATATCTACCATAAAGGAATGTGTATTATCGTTATTCATTATCTCTCTTATCATTGGTATATCGATTTTTTTTACATTTTCTCCGGGATGGTAAAATCACTGCTTTATGCTGCAGCCTTGAATGTTAGCGATTCTTTATTAGTGGCATGAAGTTTTGAAGTGAATTTAACAGCGCGAGTCAATGATTCAATTACATATACGATAATACCATAGTGTGTTTTGATATGTTTGATATCTCAACGAGTTGAAAGTGAGTTTTTTTCGCGAGGCTTGCCGAGCGAAAAAAACTCACTTTCAATGAGTTGAGATATCAAACATATCAAAACACAGTATGGTATTGTTGTATTTATCTTATACCGACCATTTTTGTTCTTTTCTGCCTTTTTAAAAGGGTTTTGGGGATGATTTCGTGTCTCCAATCGTTCTCCAATCTATATGACATAGGGGTATGTGTTATAGATAATCTATAACACATGGGCTATATCTTCAACAGGTATAAGATAAATCATAAGAATTGAGGCGTAAGTATATTTTCTGTAATTGTTTTCCCAGTTACAGGGCCACTTTCTAGGGGGAACTATACTCTATCATTCACTTGAATTTGTAGCCTTGTTACGCACCAACAGCTTTTCCGGGCACATCACATGTATTCATGCCCAACAAGAGAAAGCAGTCGACTCCACTCCAGATGAGTCGACATTTTGACACGAAATCATCCCAAAACCCTTTTAAAAATGCAGAAAAGAACAAAAATGGTCGGTATAAGATAAATACAACAATACCATAGTGTGTTTTGATATGTTTGATATCTCAACGAGTTGAAAGTGAGTTTTTTTCGCGAGGCTAGCGAAAAAAACTCACTTTCAACTCGTTGAGATATCAAACATATCAAAACACTCTATGGTATTATCGTATATTTATGACAAAAATATGTTTGATAATCAATTTCAGCAGATTTGACACGATTTGTAAACAATTTTGCGAATGTCATCATTATATTATAATATAGAAAAAGACTATAGTCCGTTCTCCAATCTATATGACATAGGGGCATGTGTTATAGATAATCTATAACACATGGGCAATATCTTCAACAGGTATAAGATAAAACTGGATATCTGCCGAGTTTTGCGGCGCGTATTGCATGATTCGACGGCCTTCTATTTACACCCGTGTTGAACAGAATCCATAATGTACCCCTTTTGTTGGCAAGAATATTGGTTTCTGGTGGGAAAACCTGCCTGCAAATGGTTAAAAGAACAATAAGCCGCGATTTTGCAAAATTAAAAAATAAAAAGTAAGTTGACCATTTAACAACACCACCATTTCCGTTATGCAAAAGTGTCCTCGTGTTCAGCATATCATTCGTATAAAAGCGTTCGATTCGCTCAAATAAATTAACTCGAAGGCGAAAATTTATCGGACATTTGAAAAACGGCTTGCTCCAGTTTTTCAACTAGAACTGGTTGGCCGATCACTCACGGACAATTCCGGTACAGCACAAACTGCAATATTATTTTCCAAATTCGGCGTTATTAGGTTTGAGAACACGACACGTGTTCTATTTATAATGAAAGCGTTTATGCAATTTGATTCGGATATTAATCTTATGCCAATTTTTACAAAAATAATGCACAGTTATTGTTCGTGGCGGGCATTCAAGAGACAAAAATAAAGGTAAAATTAGAAACCACGTGTATTCAGAATTCACTTCAGAGTGTTGTTTACTTCCGATAACTTTTGGGGGAACTTATTTATATCTTCACAATGTCGTATCTTCTGACAATTCGGCTGTATTAAATTTTTTGTTTTTTTTATAATTACAGATTTAACTTTTGAACCTGAGCGGCCGCTTTTCCGACCAGGAACATGATACGCCATAACGTCCTTAAATAGGATGACTCAATATACCAAAATCCATTTAAATGTGGTATTATGGACAACAAATTAAAATACTTTCAATACAAAATTATCAATCGAATATTAGGAGTAAACAAATATATAGCTAAATTTAACAATACTCATTCCCCTCTATGCAATTTTTGCAAAAAAGAAGAAGAAACTATTTCTCAGATCTTTTGGTCCTGCTACATAATCAAACAATTCTGGGAGGAATGTCAAATATTTTTACAAGAACGGGACATATCTATCTGTTTGACTGAAAGAAATATACCACTCGGAACAGAAGACCCTAATGCCATAATCAATAGTATCTTCATTTTGGTTAAACACCATATATAATGTTGTAAATATCAACAAATATATCTCCTAGCCTCGCCAACGTTAGAATCCGCCTAAAAAGATTTTACGAAGGAGGAAGGAACACATATATACAAAAAATAACCTAGACAGCGAATTTTCTGAAAATGGAACAAACTCAACAATATTGCATGCGAGTAATTACCTATTCCGTCATTACCTCTGTAATAATCCGATAGAAGAGGTCATGTGTATCTTGAAGTTCCACGTAATCTGTATAGACACACAGGGCGCGGATGTAAATCTCTCCGACCTCAAAAGTCCGTTCCTCAGACATATATATTTGCTTGTAGCCTATAAGGAGTGGTAAGTTACTTTAAGTGCGATTTTGGGCATTCTTTTCTAGAATTCGGAGGCACTAAAATTTGTGGGGGGACTGAAGACCTGAGACCATTGCAAATTACACCTTACTTAGAGTTACGCTCATCTCCTCTTCATCCGCAAAGTTCCCGGGAACACCGCATCCAGTCACTAGGATGTCTGCCTTCAAACAAGTGAAAACTGAGCTAATCGACAAAATATGCCTGCATATATACAAATAACGAATTGTCTCAGCAAGTCATTTCAAATTACCCCTTCTATCGTCTTTTTGATAGTAGCAGTCTCAATCTAACCCACCAAGCCCTGAGGCTGCACGTTTAATATATTAATTAGTCTACCCCAAATAATGAATATGGACTCTTCTAATTGTTACCATTGAACTTGCATGGAAGCTACCACTAGAGTTCAAAGGGTTAAGTAATTACGCATTACGTCTGGTTTCTTACACTTTTGCATGCTCTTTCACGTGCAAAATCTAAGAGTCGATATTTTTTCAAATAAGCGACTTGTGAGAATATGTACTAATTCGACCTGACAGCCCCATAGATATTCCAGTTTAAATTATTAATCTCTCTAGATTAATTCATTGCTAGTTGAATCATCTAGACGTCTCCTCGATGTCCATTACTGAAAAATATCAAGATCTCAAATCATCTGTCTAATTCTGTAAGGAATTCGACGCTGTTATGGGATGTTTGCTTACCCACTTTTCTTCCGGGAGTTTACGCGCAGACTACCGTCAATGTAATGTGATCTTTCTTCACTCACAGAGATATAGATATTCTGTCGTGTTCCAGTTATAGATATTATAACCAATAAATATTTAATTCACATTGAAACCACCAGTGTATTAACACAATTAGTAGAACTACGTGGCCTGTTCACTGCGGTAAACAGGCTCTGTTTTACTGGTAAAATAGGACACAGTCACCAATGCTTGGGAGGTGCAAACCCTCTCTAAAATGGGCAACATGGCTTATTAACGCTCACCCCTGGTCTTGAGTTGATACTCATGTTGTGGTCATGATTAGCCACTGTGCAAAAATATGTGACCTTAAACACCAATAAATAAATAAATTAATAGAACTACGTGGCTCAACAAAAATAATGGCTGTGGTGAGTCTTCATTTCTAATGATAATGTCCTAACAAATCGGTCAAATCATCATGTCCCAATTGAGCAACATTTCTTGCGACGATTCACAAAAATGAATGTTTATGGTATTTTTTAGATATATCTATTTATTTATTTATTTATTGATGTTTAAGGTCACATATGTATGCACAATGGCTAATCATGACCGTGACAGTTTTACAGGAGGAGGAAGCCGGAGTACCCGGAGAGAACAACCGAGCAACGACGAGCAGCTGCCAGCTCCCCAACATCGTAACTCCACACTGCAGCACAGGCAGGGTTAGATTGGTTGAAGACACGCGTATCATCGACGTGCAGTACGCCTTAGTACACGGCGTCATCGTGCCCCCACGTGGGCAATGGAGATGAAGTGTCTTGCCCAAGGACACAACGCGGTTGCTGCAGGTGGGATTCGAACCGAGGACCTCTCGACTTGCAGCCTGCACCTTTTTTTTTTTTTTTTTTTTTTTAATAATCTAAAAACAAGGAATATTTACAAATATCACAGACAAAACATAATTAAAAAGTGCTATATGAAAATGTTCAACAAATTGATCTACAATGTTTTATCCACAGAATAGTAAACAGGAGTTCTGAAAAACATACACAAAACTACTCTGAAAGACCTTCATTAATATATGCAACACTAAAGAGCCCAAGTGATTAAATACGAGATTAATAAATGTTGTTCAAAAAATGGGGACGAAATTACCAAGGACTGAATTTAACATGGAGGTTATATTGTTAAACTTTTGGAAAAGAGAAAGCAACAAGCAGTTAGCTCCCTTTGCATGAGTGTTGCGATACATGGAATTTGGAAGTAACATGTTTTGCATAGTCCAATAATTCAATGAATAAAGATATCACCCTACAATTGATTAAGGAATCAAATAACATGGAAAAAAGAAATTAGAAATTTGATGTCTAGAACAGTTAAAGAAGAAATACTTTCTGTAGAAAGAACCGATTAGAAATACTAAACACCGAAAAGGAGGAAAATTTAAAATGCAAGGATGAGAATAGTTTTGCACATGCCGAAAGGAATGATATTATCTATCTGAAGTTGATAATAAAAATGAAAAGCAGATCAAAATTAGTCACTGTACCATGGCTTAAAGCCCATCCCGACCGTGTAAGCTAAATGTAAACAGAACTCACAGATTCATGAGTTTTTGTTTCTGAATGTTTGACAAAAATTATAAATGGAATAAAAAATAAATCTCAAATGAAGAAATCACTTCTATGTCTTCAAAAACAAAATGCAGTAAGCAGTTCACCACATTAAATTTAGCCTAAAGCAAAACCCAACAATGACAATATTCCCAGCCCCCAACTCCAATCGAGCTGCCAACCCCCAACTCTACTCAGTATCACCCCGTGTCTGACTCGCACTCATTTCTAATAATTTTAGAAATTTAACTGAATACTATCATTTTCATCCATGGAAATGATATTATTCTTCCTCAAGAACAACTGATTAAATTTATCAGATTTATTTTTAAACAGGAAATAATTTTTCAAGAAGGACAAATGATTCTTCAGTAATAATTTAAACAACTGAAAAGCATTAAGCAATTTATCGTTTTTAAGGAAGTAAAATCTTCGTCTTAGAATTGTGGTCCTGTAAGCACTCAACAATAAGTTAATAAGGATAACATTTACAGCATGATTTGTATAGTTGTACCTAAATAGGAGTAACTCATGAAACTGATCAACTGAAAGAGGCAAAGCATGTATGAAAAGATAATCAAGAAGATCTCTTATCTTTTCTTTAATTATGGAAAGGTGAATGCAGTACAGAAAAATGTGTTGAATGTCCTCATTTACAAGTTTGCATAGTGGGCAAAGAGGTGATTCAGTGTTGTCAATTTTATTTTTAATTACATTAGTATAAACTATGTTGTGAGCAACTCTGAAGTCAGAATCAATCATGTCTGCTGATTTTATGTTCACATGTATATTTGAATACATGCTTTTAAAAGGGAGACGTGGAAATTTTTCAAGCCAAAAATGTTGACTAGTGGGGACTTCTTGAATCTGCTCTATCAGGATTGTATAAGCTACTTTGGTTGTCAAGAATTCTATCGAACAGATTTCTCCTGAAGGATGAACAAATTTAATTTCCTCCAAAGTTCGGTTTTGCATCAATTGAACACCTAAGATTTTTTTAGGTGGTAAACTTGACTTTAAAATAATCAGATCTTTTTCTGATAGAGCATCCATAATACTTTCGAATTTTCTTTTTACATCTTTTTCATGATAATATAAGTTTGAGTCTGATACAATTTCACATATTGCTGCAACTGGTAGTATTCCAGGAACAAATTCATATACCAGATCTCGAATCATTGAGATATTAGCATTAACAAATTGTTTGTAAAACAAACAATCACCATCATTGTTTACAATTTTAGGATTATCAAACAGGCATTGATCAAATAAATTTGGCTTATTGAAACTTTGTAAATCCTTATTTAAATTCAATCTTCTCCAAGCTTCAAGAACTTCATAATAAAAGAAGTTTCTTTTCAGTAAGTTGCGGTCTAAATGAATGGAAAAAATATTGTCAGTTAATTTGAGATCTTTATAATTGTAAATACATAGTTTAAAAAACTGAGTCCAAGGGAAATTACTGGAATACAACTTTTTAACCCATTTACAACTCAAAGCAAATTTTTTGGTTTCAATATCAACAAAGTTTAAGCCACACTTATTTAGCTGACCTATTATTGAATTGTATTTTACAAGATGTTTACCATTGGCCCAGAGAAACCTTAAACTCAGATTTCTAATTTTTGACAGATATTCATTAGGAATTGAAATTACATGTAGTGAATACCAGATAGTTGACATCAGAAGACTGTTCACAACAACCGCCCTTCCTTTTAAAGAAAGTTGTCTTTTTTCCCAGAAGAAAAGAATTTTTTTCATTTTAGTAATTTTTCCGCCCCAGTTTAAATACATACATTTATTAACATCTGGTCCAAGATAAATCCCTAAAATTTGAATAACATCATCAACACGCTTAAATGGTATGTCAGAAAGATTTATTACCTTGGACTTGCCTAGTGGCATTATTTCGGACTTTTCCATATTAACTTTTGCACCAGAACCCTTTGAATATAAGTTTAACACTTTCATTACATTCAGTACAGACTCTTTGTTTGTAACTGTCATTTCAGTGTCATCAGCATGATTGAAAGTTTTACAAATTTGTCCACCAGGAATGGGTACCCCACAAATATTTGAATTATAATTAATAAGATTAATCAATGGTTCAGCTGAAAGAACATACAACATGGCTGATAATGGACACCCTTGTCGAACAGATCTCTCTATACTGAAATAAGATGATAAATGGCCATTTACTTTCACACAACTCTTAACTTTGTTGTATAAAATTTTAACCCATTTCAGGAAATTTTCACCAAATCCAAACTTTCTGAGTACATGGAACAAGTAATCATTGTTAACATTGTAAATACAGACAAGTCATTTTGGACACAGCTGTACATATAGTGCCTGGTGGAGGGATACATTGAAAGGAAGTGAAGACTGAGCATGTGCAGAAGTGATGTGTGAGGAAAAATGTAATGGTGGACAATAGTGGACAACTGAACTCAGTTGAAGTGTAAAAGGTACAAATATTTCAATTATCATTGGTAGCAGAGCGATCTACAGTGACAATTCTTCAAGGAAATATAGAGATCTTCATTATGATGACTATTAAATGTGATTCTGGGGAGAATTTAAGTGGAAAATAACTTTGAAATTTTTTGGTACCTTAGCTGGTGAACTTAGATTATTTTTTTTTGTGACAATGGCGGCTTCCTACAAAGCTCCACCAACCTTTGTTGATGAAAGCAGATATGAAAATTGGAAGAAGGAACTAGTCATTTGGCAGGCTGTTACTGAACTGTCAAAAGTGAAGCAGGGTCCAGCTGTGTATTTATCACTTTCTGGTAAGGCCCGTGATGCCGTTTTGGAACTTGATATATCAGAACTGAACACCGAAAAAGGTATAACGAACATTCTCGAGCGACTTGATAAAATATATTTGAAAGACATTCATCAATCTGCATTTGAAGCGTACGATAAATTTGAGAGATTTCAGCGTCCATCTGATATGGAAATAAAAGATTATATTAGAGAGTTTGATCATCTATACCATAAATTGAAAGTGCATAAAATGGAATTACCTGAAGGCGTTCTAGCGTATAGACTTCTTAAAAGTGCCAACTTATCACAAGACCATGAACAATTAGCAAGAGCTACTCTTTCTGAACTTACTTACAATAAAATGGTTGAACAATTGAAGAAAATTTTTTGTGCTGTGACTTCTCAATCTCAAACTACTCAAATCCCACACATTAAAATTGAACCAAGTGAGACACAAAAGTCGGAAGTATTTTACACTACAGGTAATAGATTCAACAAGTCGAAATATGGTGCAAGAAGTAAGCAATTTAATGATACAAGAACAAACTATAAACGACAGACAAATCAAAATCCCAAACAGTACACACGTCGAAAGAATCCTTTAGATAAAGATGGCAATGTAAGCAAATGTAGTATTTGTGAGTCAATTTTCCACTGGGCTCGTGATTGTCCTGATTCATATGAAAAACACAGTTTGTATAGTGAGTCATACCAGACGTATAAGAAACCTGTAAGAGAGTACGATGAAGAAATTAACATTACTTTGTTTCATTCTCAACTAGAAACTGATGATGTTCATATGACTTTATTGGTTGGTGAAACATTTGGTGATGCTATATTAGATACAGGATGTACTAAAACGGTTTGTGGTACTACATGGTTAGATTGTTTTCTAGAAACATTGGATGATGAACGTAAACATTCCTTAAAGTATGAGTCAAGTAATACCACATTTAAGTTTGGAAAAGGAAAACCACTAATATCAACTCGAAAGGTTTTTCTTCCCATATGGATTGGTACAAAACATGTATTTCTTGAAACAGAGATTGTATCTGGAAACTTTCCCTTACTGTTGAGTAAAGCTTCAATGAAAAAGGCATATACTGTGTTGGATTTCCAAAATGATTCTGTGACAATGCTTGGGCAAAACTTAAAATTAAAGTTTACGCAATCGGGACACTATTGCATTCCAGTGTGTAGGAATTTAGTGGAAAGTAAAATTAGTGTTACTAATTATAGAGAATTGAATGTTACTCTGTTTTCCAATATAGCAGATAGATCTACTACCGAGAAAGAGAAGATAGTGGTGAAACTACATAAACAATTCAGTCATCCATCAGGCGAGAGATTAAAGAAACTCTTGGTCTCTTCCGGTGTGACGGACAAAGATACATTGTCCTTAGCAGAAAAAGTGACAGGTTCATGTAAAGTATGTACTGTGTTTAAAAGACCTAGACCTAAACCTGTTGTTGGTCTCCCATTGGCAAATGAATTTAATAACACTGTTGCAATAGATTTAAAATCATTTGGCTACAATACTTGGATTTTACATATGATTGATTGTTTCAGTAAATATTCAGCTGCAACCGTTATTCATAGTAAAGTCAAAAGTGTTATTGTTGATTCAATATTCAAAATATGGATATCTTATTTTGGTCCTCCCAGTAGACTACTCTCTGATAATGGAGGTGAATTCAACAATGATGCTGTGCGAGATATGTGCGAAAATCTCAACATTACTGTGTTAACTACAGCAGCTGAAAGTCCCTGGCAAAATGGGATATGTGAACGACACAATGGATTAATTGGTGAATCTGTGAATAAAATTATTGATGACACACAATGTTCATTAGAATCAGCTGTTTCTTGGGCAATTAGTGCTAAGAATGCATTGTTAAACTACAATGGGTTCAGTCCAAATCAGCTTGTCTTTGGAAAAAATCCTAACATACCAAGTATATTAACTGATAAATTACCAGCTTTAGAAGGAATCTCAGTGAGTAAAACAGTAGCTGATAATTTAAATGCAACTGTGATAAGTAGGGCAGGGAAAGCTACTGGAAGAAATAAATACTTTTTAAATATAACTGACCATTCTGAAGAAGCTACAAAATGCATTGACTTTCAAAATGATGTTAAAGAGTGGAAGAAATCAGAAAATAGCGAAGAAAATATTCTTCTGTCTAATATACACAACAATGAAGACTCAATTGACATTGCCAAGCAAAATGAATTATTAAATTGGAAAACAAACAATGTATATGAAGAAGTGACTGACTGTGGGCAATCATATGTGACCACTCAATGGGTAATAACAAATAAATTAAAAGGTGGTTCAACAATCACTAAAGCACGCCTTGTAGCTAGAGGGTTCGAAGAAGAAAGTTTGAAAGAATTGAAAACAGACTGTGCAACTTGTTCCAAGGAAGGATTAAGAATTGTTCTGACTCTTATAACAACCCTTAATTGGAAATGTAATTCATTAGATGTTAAAACAGCATTTTTGCAGGGAGGGGAAATAAACAGAGTTCTTTATATCAAACCTCCTAAAGAAGCTCAGACAGACAAATTGTGGAAACTTAAAACCTGTGTGTATGGCCTGGCTGACGCTTCAAGGTCATGGTATGATCGTATCAAAGAGGAATTGTTAAAACTTGGAATGAACATATCGAAATATGATGAAGCCTTGTTCTATTGGCACAAGACTGGAAACATTCAAGGTATTTTGGCAATGCATGTAGATGACTTTTGTTGGGGAGGTACATCAAATTTTGAAAAAGAAGTAATTGTCCCACTGAGAGTATCGTTCTCAATAGGATCGGAAGAAGAAGGTGTATTCAAATATCTGGGAATTTCTATTAGACAAAATAGACATAATATTGAAGTTAACCAGAATGCTTACATTGAAAACATAGAACCAATGAAACTAAAAGATGTAAGAAAACACCAAAAACTGTCAACATTAAGTGCAGATGAACAATCAGATTTCCGTAGTTTGTGTGGACAATTAAATTGGGTAGCAGGTCAATCTCGACCAGATATTGCATTTGATGTATGTCAGTTGTGTAGATGCTTTACTAAAGCTGTAGTGGAAGATGTATTCAGAGCCAATAAAATAATTAACATTTTGAAATGTAAAACTGTTACACTGAAACACAGTTCTCTTCATGATTTAAATGACTGTGAACTGATAACATATTCTGATGCTTCATATGCCAACCTACCTGATGGAGGATCCCAAGGTGGTGCAATAATATGTGTGAAAGACAGCAATAATTGTGTATCCATTTTATCATGGTATTCAAAGAAAGTAAAACGTGTGGTAAAGAGTACTCTAGCAGCTGAAACTCTTGCTCTAGTTGATGCAGCTGAATGAGTTATTGGATATCCTCAATTATAGAAGAAATACTGAAATACAGACTACCAATAATATGTTACACTGATAATAACTCCCTATTCACAGCAGTTCATTCTACTAAGGTTGTATCTGATAAAAGACTCAGAATTGATATTGCAGTGTTGAAAGAAATGGTTCAGAAAGAAGAAATATATATAAAGTGGATAGGAAATGATTTTCAGTTAGCAAATCCATTGACCAAAAAAGGTGCCAGCAGTTCTTACCTCCTTGGCACCTTAAACAGTGGTCAAATTAAGTTCTAAAGAAAACTGAATGATTCCCAGTGTATATAGTGTACATATATGTATTGACAGTTATTCTAAAAGACTTTGCTCCTTCAATAAAAAGACAGTGGGGAGATTGTTAACATTGTAAATACAGACAAGTCATTTTGGACACAGCTGTACATATAGTGCCTGGTGGAGGGATACATTGAAAGGAAGTGAAGACTGAGCATGTGCAGAAGTGATGTGTGAGGAAAAATGTAATGGTGGACAATAGTGGACAACTGAACTCAGTTGAAGTGTAAAAGGTACAAATATTTCAATTATCAATCATGGTTGACTCTATCAAAGGCTTTCATTTGGTCAATTTTTAATAAAATACCATCAGTGTTCTCAGTTTCAATGAAATTTATTATATCACGGATACTTGCAATATTTTCACTAATATCCTTTTTTGGAACACAGCAGGTTTGTGTTGGGGACACTAAAGGGGAAATAACTGTTTTGAGTCTGTTGGCTAATGCCTTTGACAGAAGCTTATAATCCGTGTTGAGTAAGCTTATTGGTCGCCAATTTTTCAGATCTCTTTTGTCACCCCTATTTTTGTAAATAATGACAATTATCCCGGTTTTCATCGATGTACATAGTTCATTTCGTTTGAATATTTCATTGAAGACTTTATTCAGAACTGGACCTAAAGAATTCCAAAAATGCCTATAAAAACTGGGTGTTAATCCATCAGAACCTGGAGATTTATTTGTTGGCATTGAAAATAAAGCATCAAAAAGCTCTGCTTCTTCTAATACCTCATCACAATAAATTACATCATCTTCACAAATGTGGCTATTAATACTGTCTATTAAGATTTTTTCTGATTCAACATCAATGAATTCACTTTTGTATAAAGTCTGATAAAAGTTTTGAACCGTTTCCACAATTAAGAAGGGGTCAATAACATTTATACCATTATCATTTAAGACTTCGAGGAGAGAATTACTTTGCTGATTATGCTTTTCGAGACCAAGAAAATAAGATGTACATTTGTCTTCTTCTAATGTAATTTTTGACTTGGATCTGAGAATTGCACCATCTAAATCTGACTTTTCAATATTGTCAAGTTCCATTTCAATTTTTTAATATTTGACAGTATATCATTAGAATTATTGAACTTGGCTAGTCTTGACATTTCAACTTTCATTCTTTTTTCCAACTCATTTTTCCGCGCATACTTCTCCTTATTAATTTTTTGACTATAATAAATACTAGTTTTTTTAATTTTGAATTTTAGGTTATCCCACCATTGTAAAATATCTGTGGAATGCAAATGGCATTCTAAATTCAAACTAATTAAGGAGTCAATTTCATGACAGAAAATTTCATTATTTAATAATTCATTATTAAAAATCCAAACGCCCGGACCTCGAACATTGTTTTCCAAATTACATTTCATGAATAAGAAGGAATGATCACTGAGAGACGTGTGATTAATAAAACAATAAGAAAATAGCACAGTTAAATGGAAAGAATTAAGTACCAAATCAATTCTACTTTGTTGTAAAGTTTCCTCGTGAAATCTGTGCCATGTAAACTCAACTCTGTCTGCATTTTTGTGACGCCACAAATCTGTCAGATGATTTTGATTCAGGAGTTCATGCAATTTTCGGACACTGTTATCTATTTTGAATTTAGGTCTATCCAAAACTCCTAAACCAGTATTAAAATCACCAAGAATGATTAAGTTCTTTTTATCAGAAATAAAATTATTCAAATCATTGAAAAATTCTATTTTTTCCATAATACTATTTGGGGCGTATATACTTAAAATATTGTATTCCACCTTTTCGATACAAAGCGTTGCATTTAATATTCTGCCATCATTACTTCTCCAGGTATTAACCAAACAAGTTGCAAATTTGGGAGACAGCATGATAGCCACACCTCTACTGCTTGACATATAATTGTTATATAAGATCAAACCATCCCAATATTTTTTAAAATCAAAATCCGGATCTTGTGTCCAATGGGTTTCCTGGAGTGCAACTATCCCAGCATGCCGTGTTTTCAGGATACAACAAATCTTTTGAAATTTTTCGCTGGCTAAGCCATTCACATTTAGTGAAGCTAAAACCGACATAGTTATGATAAGAAAAAGGAAGGAGAGTAGACTTTTATAATAATTCATTAGGATTTTTTCCCAAAGTCAGATATTTCCTTTTTAACTCGTTCAACAATATTAGGGTTGAACTTCATCTTCCTTCTTCTACCAATAACCGTCAGCTTTCCATCTGATTTAAATTTCCCAATATTTTGCAACTTATTCTCTGGTTTCACCTTACTTCTAGCTTTTTCCTTATCAACTTTATTTTCTGCTGAATCAACTTTCAGATCAATATCCACAATAACATCATTAGATTCCATGTCAGTTACCTCATCCTCTGAAGAATCAGCACAGAAAGCCATATTATTATCAACATTATTAATTTGTATATCGGCCAAATCTTCAGTAGATGGTACCCCACTGACACATTGTGGATTTAATTGTACTTCAGCAACTACAACTGTATTGCCATCTGAACTAACTTCTACAGAATCACCCGAAACCATTACATTATTATTATTATTATTATTATTAAAATTCTCTGGGACATTTATGATTGGAACTGTTTTTGACATGTCTGATTGAGTATTCAAACTTGTGGTTACATTTTCCCATGAATCCCCCCATATAGTCGTGGAACTCCAAGTATCTTGTTCTATTTCAAAGTCATTATTTTGTTTCACAATACTGTCAACACTATTTACACATCTGCACCTTTGTTCAATCTTTCCACAGTTTTCACAGAACACAGTTACACAATTCTTGGCTGTATGGCCATTTAATTTACATTTAAAACAAGCCAGTTCTGGGCAGTTTTTAATCAAGTGTGAGTCTGATAAACACTGTCTGCAAACTCGAGTTTGGTCATTATGAATTACTCGAAAGTAACCTGGTCCGTCAACAGTATCAAATCTAAGGCTGTATGGAAGTGACTTTACTGTGGGTGGAAACTTTACTTTTAAATATCTGGTGCCATCTGCAATGTCAGTGTTTGCATAATATCTACGTCTGATATCTGAAACAGGTGTGATGTTGAAATTATGAAGTTTTTCAAAATGTCATCATCATCAATGTAACTGGGTAAGTGCATAAAAGATACAACCACAACTTCTGAAAATATTACTCTAGGAAGCCAGTCAGGATGAGATTCCTTTAAACATTCAACTGCAATTTCTGCATTAACTCTGGTAATGAAAGTAATGTCATATGAGTCTCCACTCACTGGGACACAAGCTAAAACCGACTCCCCATCACAACATTTCTTGACAATATTTATAATTTCACTGGGTTTCACTTTTCTGTTGTCTGACACCAACACACGAATAGTACTATCACGTTTGTATGAAAAATGATTAACTGATTTGTTAAAGCTATCTTTATTAGTAACATTTCTTGGATTATCAATCACTGGGCTGGTTATAGATTTATCATGAACTTTGTTGACATTAGAAACGGTCGCCATATTGGTGCTCTGTACGTCAGACATCATCCAAATTCAAATCTTTAATGTCCAATAAATGGACAAGGATCGAGTAACAGAACTGTCCGCTTCTCAACTATGAAGTATATAGAGGCAGTATATACATATTTATCAATAAATAATGAGTTTGAAGTAACTTTTTCAATAAAAATTGAGGAGCTCATGAAAGAATAACCGCACACCAAGGGCAGATAACTCTGCAATCCCAATTCGGCTGTATTAAATTTTTTGTTTTTTTTATAATTACACATTTAACTTTTGAACCTGAGCGGCCGCTTTTCCGACCAGGAACATGATACGCCATAACGTCATTAAATAGGATGACTCAATATACCAAAATCCATTTAAATGTGGTATTATGGACAACAAATTAAAATACTTTCAATACAAAATTATCAATCGAATATTAGGAGTAAACAAATATATAGCTAAATTTAACAATACTCATTCCCCTCTATGCAATTTTTGCAAAAAAGAAGAAGAAACTATTTCTCAGATCTTTTGGTCCTGCTACATAATCAAACAATTTTGGGAGGAATGTCAAATATTTTTACAAGAATGGGACATATCTATCTGTTTGACTGAAAGGAATATACCACTTGGAACAGAAGACCCTAATGCCATAATCAATAGTATCTTCATTTTGGTTAAACACCATATATAATGTTGTAAATATCAACAAATATATCTCCTAGCCTCGCCAACGTTAGAATCCGCCTAAAAAGATTTTACGAAGGAGGAAGGAACACATATATACAAAAAATAACCTAGACAGCGAATTTTCTGAAAATGGAACAAACTCAACAATATTGCATGCGAGTAATTACCTATTCCGTCATTACCTCTGTAATAATCCGATAGAAGAGGTCATGTGTATCTTGAAGTTCCATGTATTCTGTATAGACACACAGGGCGCGGATGTAAATCTCTCCGACCTCAAAAGTCCGTTCCTCAGACATATATATTTGCTTGTAGCCTATAAGGAGTGGTAAGTTACTTTAAGTGCGATTTTGGGCATTCTTTTCTAGAATTCGGGGGCACTAAAATTTGTGGGGGGACTGAAGACCTGAGACCATTGCAAATTGCACCTTACTTAGAGTTACGCTCATCTCCTCTTCATCCGCAAAGTTCCCGGGAACACCGCATCCAGTCACTAGGATGTCTGCCTTCAAACAAGTGAAAACTGAGCTAATCGACAAAATATGCCTGCATATATACAAATAACGAATTGTCTCAGCAAGTCATTTCAAATTACCCCTTCTATCGTCTTTTTGATAGTAGCAGTCTCAATCTAACCCACCAAGCCCTGAGGCTGCACGTTTAATATATTAATTAGTCTACCCCAAATAATGAATATGGACTCTTCTAATTGTTACCATTGAACTTGCATGGAAGCTACCACTAGAGTTCAAAGGGTTAAGTAATTACGCATTACGTCTGGTTTCTTACACTTTTGCATGCTCTTTCACGTGCAAAATCTAAGAGTCGATATTTTTTCAAATAAGCGACTTGTGAGAATACGTACTAATTCGACCTGACAGCCCCATAGATATTCCAGTTTAAATTATTAATCTCTCTAGATTAATTCATTGCTAGTTGAATCATCTAGACGTCTCCTCGATGTCCATTACTGAAAAATATCAAGATCTCAAATCATCTGTCTAATTCTGTAAGGAATTCGACGCTGTTATGGGATGTTTGCTTACCCACTTTTCTTCCGGGAGTTTACGCGCAGACTACCGTCAATGTAATGTGATCTTTCTTCACTCACAGAGATATAGATATTCTGTCGTGTTCCAGTTATAGATATTATAACCAATAAGTATTTAATTCACATTGAGACCACCAGTGTATTAACACAATTAGTAGAACTACGTGGCCTGTTCACTGCAGTAAACAGGCTCTGTTTTACTGGTAAAATAGGACACAGTCACCAATGCTTGGGAGGTGCAAACCCTCTCTAAAATGGGCAACATGGCTTATTAACGCTCACCCCTGGTCTTGAGTTGATACTCATGTTGTGGTCATGATTAGCCACTGTGCAAAAATATGTGACCTTAAACACCAATAAATAAATAAATTAATAGAACTACGTGGCTTAACAAAAATAATGGCTGTGGTGAGACTTCATTTCTAATGATAATGTCCTAACAAATCGGTCAAATCATCATGTCCCAATTGAGCAACATTTCTTGCGACGATTCACAAAAATGAATGTTTATGGTATTTTTTAGATATATCTATTTATTTATTTATTGATGTTTAAGGTCACATATGTATGCACAATGGCTAATCATGACCGTGACAGTTTTACGGGAGGAGGAAGCCGGAGTACCCGGAGAGAACAACCGAGCAACGACGAGCAGCTGCCAGCTCCCCAACATTGTAACTCCACACTGCAGCACAGGCAGGGTTAGATTGGTTGGAGACACGCGTATCATCGACGTGCAGTACGCCTTAGTACACAGCGTCATCGTGCCCCCACGTGGGCAATGGAGATGAAGTGTCTTGCCCAAGGACACAACGCGGTTGCTGCAGGTGGGATTCGAACCGAGGACCTCTCGACTTGCAGCCTGCACCTCTACCTACTGAGCCACTTTAGATATATCAGGTGGTCGGATCCCCGTGGGAACCCCGGTAAGTGAAGCAGTGCTTCTTACTGTGGGAAACAATTTGTGCTTTACCAGTAAAATAGGACATGGACCGAACACCTGGGATGGAAGTCATAGGTATAAACGATTGGCTACACTTGAATGTATTCCTATGTTGTAGTCATGAGATCACCAAAGATGCCGAAATAATAAATCAGCTAGTAGAAAAAGCGACCCGTAAATATTCCAGATGAGTGAAGCTATACATAGGCGATGGATTATTTGAGGGACAGTTTGGGTCTAGTCCATAACAGCGTCGAATTCCTTACAAAGTTAGACGGGTGGACCGAGAGCCTGGAAAATATAATAATAACACAAGAACACTTTGGCCAGCCGCTGATTTGTCGCAGTTCTCAGGTGAGAAGGCCTTGATTAGCCTGGTGCTCCCAACTTTCTCCCTATGCCCACGCTTCTTCTCTCCTCCCAACACTCGGAGACAAACTGCTTGATGACATCGAGTGCCCCATTCTTCCCAATCTCTCCGATAAGCATACTAATCCTCTCCATTGTACCACCCACTAACTACCTGTCCTTCATTCTCCCATCTCACTTCCCCATTTTACTCCCCGTGAATCTTATTCTGTCAGACTGGTATTTTGTGCATGCTTTTAGAAAGTGTTTCAGGGTCTCCACCACGCCTAAATTACACATCTGGCACTCCTTTTCATCGTTTTTCCTAATGCTCCCCCCCCCCCCCCTGCGCTCCATGGATCGCGACCTCAGCTTGAACAACAGTGACCCCCAAAGGGGCCCTCAAGGTACTCTTCAAAACCGGGATTCTTTTTATCATGCAGACCATCAAAAGACCTATTTGACCTTTGACACCCCCCCCCCCCCTCTGCACTCCATGGATCGCGACCTCAGCTTGAACAACAGTGACCCCCAAAGGGGCCCTCAAGGTACTCTTCAAAACCGGGATTCTTTTTATCACACAGACCACCAAAAGACCTATTTGACCTTTGACACCCCCCCCCCCCCCTGCGCTCCATGGATCGCGACCTCAGCTTGAACAACAGTGACCCCCAAAGGGGCCCTCAAGGTACTCTTCAAAACCGGGATTCTTTTTATCACGCAGACCACCAAAAGACCTATTTGACCTTTGACCCCCCCCCCCCCCCGCCCGTTAAGGTTATCATCCTCCACGCCCCTTTCTCTGGCGATGTTTTACCCCGAGTTGTCCCTACTTCTAAGTCTGAGATCTCGAGTAAGTAATTCCCTCACTTGGACCATCCACACTGTAATTGAATTCCAAGCATTCTGGAACATTAGTTTACACCTTCAGCTGTCTGGAGATTTACCAAATAGTAAAGATAAAAGAGATTCAATAAGTCTATTCTGTCCTTGATCCTCATCCACCCAAGCTCACCCCTGATTACATCTAGTGCCGCGACATTACTCAACCCCGTTATCCATCGGCCTGATTCGTTCTGCAGGTTTTCCTATATATGTCTGTCGTATTGAAAGGGTACCATTTCTATATGCTGAAATAATTTAGAAAATAATTTGGATTCTGCATTTTAAATTTTATCATACATCCGTTCAAAACGATAGTAGTATTGGATGACTCTATGGGGACCTAATTTAACTGAAATTCCCATACACATTTGTTCACCAGAGAAAAATCAATATCGTGTGTACAATTGGGACCCGATTTAACACTGAAAATTTCCGATGGCACTCTGACGAAAATTGTCTATAGTACACATGGCACAAATTTTTCGAAAAATTCAAAACACTATGGGAATTTTCGGTGTTAAATCAGGTCCCCATAGTACACACTATCATGATTTTTCTCTGGCGAACAAATGTCTATGGGAATTATAGTGTTAAATTAGGTCCCCATAGTGCCATCGCCTCTTAGCACTGATTTACGCATAGACAATCCTGGAGACACTCTGGCGTAATTGCAATATTTTATTCCCAACTTGATTTGATGACATATTTGGTTTTATACCAAATCAGTTTTGGGAATCCAACTATCAAATATCTTTGGATATCCTTCCCAATGTACTTTAAGTTCTTTAATAATTTTCTTCCCCACACATCTTGAACCTCTTTTAAGAACTGATTCGATAATATATTTTTTATCATCTTTTATATGTTGAATTTCCTGAGGATAAAATATTCCCTGAGTTTTCTCTCCACCTAAATCTTCAAGTTTGTAAGTAGGTGGTATTGTACGTTTTACATGTGTCGTTTTAAATAATTCTTTAGTCCAATTTGGTAAATACCCTTTTCAAATGTACGTTTGGTTTTTATTAATGTGTACCACATCCCCCACTTGAAATTTTTTTTTCTTCTGAGTTTTTTGTCCATACAAATGTTGAGAAGCTTCTACTTCATTTACTATAGATACAGAAGCAGGAGTTCTTTGAATACTCTGATGGAAACTATGATTGTAACTATCCACTAAGTTTTGTAACACATCAATATATTTTAATGTTCATTTATGTGTGAAATATTTCCTCATATGTGTTTTCAGTGTACGTTGAAATCATTCTACAATACTTGCTTTTGTTTCAGGATTTTCTGTTGTGAAAAAATAAATATTTTCTCTCTTCAGAAATTTCTGAACAACCTTATTTTTAAATTCAGAACTTTTATCAAATTGTAATGATAATGGTTTACAACGAGAAGTTTTCAAAATAGTTTGAAATGATTTTGTTAATGTCTCTCCAGATTTATTATGGATAGGTAATACCCATGCATATTTTGAAAATACACCAATAACACAAACTAAATAACGAAATTGTTTGTTGTAAGATTGTAAACTTTGTACATCTACTAAATCAATTTGCCATTAATGATAAATACCACCTAATATAGTTTTATGTTTTGAAAATTTCCTCCGGATAGGTTTATGTAAAGTATATGTTCTTTCTCCCTTTAACCATTCTTTTACTTGATCAAGTGTAATAGAATTATCTTTTTGATGTGTTGCCTTGTATAATTGTTGTCCATTACCATATCCAGCAGGATGTTTTGTATTTTTATACAATTCACTTAATAAATCATTCAATAGGCTTTCATTTGTCAGAAATTTTACAATTAGATAATTTACGTTTTAATATTGATTTTGGTGTGTCTTCACTCCACTGTTTCTTCGTACTTTTACGTATTGGTAAAGGAGATTCTGACTGACTATCTTTAGGGGAACTCTGATATTTACTTCTAGGTTTATGAGTGTGTTATCTGTGCATCCACAGTCAACTTTTACGATTTCCTACAAAATCTTGTGGCATATTTATATCTTTTAATCCACAACTGAATATTTCCCATCCTCTTGGTTTGAAACCTTTGCGATGTCTAAGAACATCATTAACTATGTCAATAATGTTTTAACCTTTTATGGCTTCTCCATCATAACCTTAATATACACTGAGAATCCCAGCTCATATATGTATGAGTTAATAACGCAGATAATAATGACATTGCTTTACGTCTCATAGTAACATGGACACTTTCTATAATTTGATCTCGTAAAGATTATGATTTTTTTTCTTCTGAATCAGGTATGACCAGTGAAGGTTGTAATGCTTTTTTATGTGGCATTTGAAATTTCTGCAAAGTTTCCTCATACTTAAGGTCTTTCTCACTTTCTGATAACTCTGAATTGTCTAACACTGATGTTAAATTATTTTGAAGTTGTGCAGTATTTGTAACTTGTGGGCTAGGTGGTAATCTAGGACGCTGAGCTTTTTCCTTTCTAAACCGTTGCATATCTTCCAATAGTTGATAAGGTACAATAACCATTTTCTTCATATTTTACTGACTAATTTATTTCCAAGATATGTTGCAAGTCCAACCACTGGAGCAAGTAATCCAAGTAATAGTAAAAAAACATCTTTCTGATTTAATATTTTTTTCTTTCTTTTTAATAGAAACTGATTTACTTGCAAGTGTTCTCAGTTCTTTACGCTTCTGATACAATTTGTTTCTGACTAGGTGTTAGATGTAGATTGCCTTTTTAAAGATTATTATAACATTCTGACAAACAATTAATTAATTCTTTAGGTGCATATCTTATTATTTCTTTTTGAAATGCTACGGGAGTTTGGCTCATTGCTAGTAACATACCACCATATTTTTTCACCAAAGGAATTTTTAATTTCTTATTTTGTCTCACCATCCTTCTCTATCAGTATCTATGGATGAAATGAAATTATTAAATGTATTGCTATTTATATATGTGTGAAGAGTGTATGTTATTTATTAAAACATTTTCACTTAAACTAAGCTCTTATTCCACGAGTAGGTTTCGGAGAATTTAAAGCTGTAAAATGTGTCACTGTGGAAATTTTTCCTTTTAATGGTACATACTCTGTATTTGTACATAATGCATTGGTTCATGATTTACATTTTTTACACCATATTTTGTTATTGACACTATATGTGTTAATTAAGTGGTGATACTTTTCTTTGTTTTTGAAGATTTTTCACAAGTAATGCTTTTGTTTTTGTATGCTTGGCAGTTGGAGAATTATGAGGTGAGATTTCAAAATTTGTGTACATGTATTTAGGTCCTGCCTTTGGTTGATTTTTTATCTCTCTATAACTTGATGAATTATTTGATGTTTTTTAATGAGACTTTCTTTTCTTAGGTGTTTTTTCTGGAATACTGATTGAAAGTTTCTAGTTGTTTTATAACCATCCCATCAAATTAAATTATGAATAATGACACCACCAAAAAACCCACCACCACCAGTTTTTAAACTAATGTTTCGTTTTGTTGCATGATCTACTCTCGGATTTGCAAGTTGTTCAAGATCTTGCTTATGTTTATCCATATAGGTTAAAGTTTGTTTTGGCAATTTAATTTTCTTATTATGTATGATTCTACTTGCTAATGTAAACCATTTTAAAATTTTCTTAAATCCTTTCTTAAGTAATTTTTCTCTTTCAAATGGATTGGTCTGATTACTAAGTTTTTCCAAAGAATGTATGAAAGATACCATGATGATGTGTACTCGTTAACAGATTTTTAAACAACTGACACAAATATCATGACACTATCCTTTTTATAGTTTTGTACAAATGATAGGTCCACGTTCATCTTGTGTTACCCATGGATGAAAAATATCAGTTCTTAATTTCCATGAATCAGGAGTTCTATGATGAAAATCAATTAATGAATAACCATGACTGACACTCGTTGCATCTTGATCAGCTGAATGTAAATGTGGTAATTGAACTTGATTTGCCAATACTTTAGTTTGTCCTTTATCTCTTGTATTTTGAAATAAAATCATATAATGTGCATTTAAACTTATGGTACGACTAGATTTAGATTGTTGAAACATGTTCTAAGTTATGTAAATAACACTTGCATTGTGATGATGTCCTTTATGAGTAAACCATAATTTGATTTTTTCTTCGTCTTTATCACCTAACATATCATCAAGAACTAAAAGATGTGGTATACTGACATCATTGACAATGTAAAATTAATCGCCGGGAATACCTTCAATGGATTTGAGGTGTTCACTTTCTTTAAGTAAAGTATTAAGTACTCTTTATAACATCAAGTGATTTTTGAGGTACAATTTGAAATAAATTATGTTTCATATCAATCATTTTTTTTAACAAATTCTGTTTTCCCTGAACCACTAGGTCCTGAGATGAAAATATTACAGGGATGCTGAAACAATAAACATTCACTTAATACCATAATTGTTTTTGTGAAAAAGTTTTCTGTCACTAACTTGTATACTATTTTCTTCCATGCTTTCCTCGTACTGCTTTGAGGGAATTTTCTGTAAAAGTGGTTTTAACTCAAATGTGGTTTCTGAAGAATCTATTCCTTGAACAATTTCTGGTACACATTTTTTATATAAGTAATCTATGATTTGTTCATCATAAAGAATAAAAACCTACATAACTCTTGACCAAATATTTTGTAAATTTTCTTTGTAAAAAGCATTCATCATGTATAATGCATTACAAAATTCAATATACATTTCTGTTTTTTCTAATTGGTTTTGAATAACATATTTTGTTATTGTTTGATGGTTAGGAGTAATAAGTCAAAAAGCATATAATAATGCTTTATGTGAGATCTTATTTTCTAAAGACATCCTGCCTGATGCATGGTTGAGGTCCAAATGTTCCTTTGACATCATAGGTGTGGGCTATTTATGCCTTTAACATGTATGGACATGTCTCATATTTATTTACACTTATCTATTCTTGTTTCATTTGATTCTATTTATACCTTTAACATGTATGGACATGTCTAATATATTTATTTACACTTGTCTCTTCTGGTTTCGTTTAATTCTACTTATACCTTAAACCCGTATGGACATGAATCATGTTTATTTACCACATAAGGTTTTGTGTTTTCAGATCGAAATGTTTTGGTTTGTGTTTCACTTGTGGCTTGTCTGTTCTTGTTACGTTAAAGTCTATGTGTGCATTCAATGTTTATTTTGTAATTCTGTTTCTCTTGCACACATTCAACCATACTTTCAAAATTGACTTTCTGTGTGTGATGTGTTGAAATCTAATGTAATCCCTCTGACTTTACATGAAGTGTGTATTAGTCCATCTTTAATGTATTTATAACCATATTTTTTAGGACCTAAAGTTACATATTCAATGATTTGTGTGTCTGGATGTTCATCTGTCCATTGACCTAACCTACTGTTTATAATTGTTGGGTTCCAAAGTAATGGGTTATGTATATAAATGCAACTATCTGTATCAAAATATAAAACCCGTTTACATAATCCTCCTATAACTCTGTACAATTCCAAACGTGCATATGTTGTGACAAAAGAAGCTATAACAACAGTGAGGCTCATACATTTGTTTTGTATCTGTGTAATTCACTAAAATAAATTGTTCATGGTCAAATATTTCTGCATGTTTAACAATGATATCTGAGTCCTTTAACCAATCTTTTTCTTGATCAAGTGTAATAGAATTATCTTTTTGATGTGCTGCCTTGTACAACTGTTGTACACCACCATAACCAGTAGGATGTTTTGTATTGTAATACAATTCACTTAATAAATCATTCAATAGGTTTCCCATTTGTCAGAAATTTTACGTTTAGATCATTTTAGTTTTAGTAATGATTTTGGTATGTTTTCACTCCACTGTTTTTTCTTACTTTTACATATTGAAAAAAGAGATTCTGACCGACTATCTTCAGGGGAACTCTGATATTTACTTCTAGGTTTATGAGTCTGTTGTCTGTGCATCCACAGCCAGCGTTCACGATTTCCTGCAAAACCTTGTGGCATATTTCCTATAAAATCTTGTGGCATATTTATATCTTTTAATCCATGACTGAATATTTCTCATCCTCTTGGTATCAAGTCAAAATATTTGGATGGATTATGTATGTACACTGTTTTAGTTTTAACATTGCTTTGTGCATTTTCCCCATAAACAGTTCAACATGGTTTTAACAAATGATCTTTTTCCTGGATTTTTTTCAATGTCTTGTAAATTTATGTTTTCAGTGTCTGCATAATCTTTTTTTAAAGTGGCTTTATCTGTATCTGTTTTCACCCAGTCTGGATACCCTCTAACTTCTTGTTTCATTTTAAATATTTATTCACGTGATGTTTGTAAATTTTCGAAGACCATTCTTCCCAGTGCCAAATCTGATAAGTGTCAAGTATTTTGTTCCCCATACCCATTGCTTTGAAAAGTTTGACAGTTGTCCATGTACCTACAAGACTGCATTGTTCTGGTGTGTGTTCACAGTGATCATTTTCTTGTTCTGCACATGTATTGCAAAATTTGAAAACCATTTTCTTGTTACTGTGAATTGATAAAACTGGCATGTGAAGATTTTGTGGTGGTAAAAATTTACATTTATTGAGTCCCTTATACTGTCTTAAATTATGTGTATCTATGTTTTTTTGTGAGTATTTTTAGATGACCTACTGGATATTCTCTGTGTTTATTAACACACGGATAAAGTGAACAAATATCTATGTACTTTATTTCAGTGTTTGAGCTTTGATCTATTTTATGGTATAATTTAATGGAATTTGTTCTCCCTCCAAATAATGCTTCCTGTGGTTTAACTGGATCCGTGTTTGGAAAATATGAATTGAGTGCTGTTATAATTCAGAATCTGCTTTCCATAAAGTGTCATTTTCATGTTCCCATATCCCTTTCACAGTGTACCCAAGTGACTTCAAATGTTCTATGCAATCCTGTGTCTGTATGTATAGAGTTTTGTAACATTTTAACCCTTTCCCCAACGTAACGGCCAAAACCGGCCAGCGCTATTCTCAAAAATCGTCAATTAATTTTCAAAATATTTTCATTTTTTGTCTCAAAAACATAGGTTATGACCCCTCGTTGGAACGAGCTCGTCGAGCTCGTTCCAACGAGGGGTCATAACCTATGTTTTTTGAGACAAAAAATGAAAAATATTAGTTATTCAAGAATTTTTTTTGCAAGTGTCATCTGCTTTTCATATTAGGTAAAGGGTTAAATTGACTAGATTTTTTTTGCATTTCTGTCTGGGTAACATATTTCACATCCATGCCACATACATCCAAAAAATTCAAAAATGGTCTTTGTGGAATCCATCTACACAATAATCTCCTATTTTAACTTCGCCACCATTCAGTGCATGTTGTATGTGTATGTGTTCTTCTTGTACAAGTAACTGTAAATATCTATTAGCTTTTATAGGGTATTTGACTGCAGATAGGTAACCAATGTCTGAAATGATGGCAGGTGTATGTTCTGTCATTGATGTTTGTCTGCAAGCTTATTACAGGCATCAGCTAAAGTAACTGCTTCTCTGAAGGGGACTGTTCCATCACTATCTAAAAATGTATGTCTAAATTACTCACAACCTCTTCGTAAAATATCTACATCTGACCGACAGTACATTTCCATTTCCTTTCAAAAGATAAATATAGCATTGGTGGTGAATTTCTGATTACACCATTTGATGAATTCTTCCCTATCTGATGGAGACATAGAATCAGGCATGTAAAATTTTGCATCTAAATAATCACCAATATAATTTTGATAAGTTTGTGTATTTGCCAAATGAGGCAAACAACCTTTTGCTAATTCAGTCAAACCAAATGTTTAAGGAATTGTGTCAATCTCATTGACAGAAAACTTAAAGAATCAATTAAATCAATTAGTCTCACAGCATGAGCTTGAAGTAAAATAATTTTGTTTCCATTCATACAGTTTCTGCAGTTGTATCATTTTCAACAAGATGTCTTAACACAAATTGTCCATCAAATCCTCTTAAATTATGAACAATAGCTGCAGTCCCTTTATGTTCTTTACTGAAAAGTCATTTACAAAAATCTGTCAAAGTGGACTCCCCTTTAAATATTGTTTCTCTTTGTCCAAATTGATCACATGAACTACATTTTTGATCTATGGGTTTACGGATACAATCTGCACAAATGATGAGCAATACAAAAATCTGAATGTGAACTCCTGAGTCTTGAGTGGTTTCAAAATAAAAAAATATGCACAGAATTTTTGGCATTGTGTCATTATCAGGTGATGTGGATTTTGGAATGAAGCATTTATGTTCAGAATGTTCTTGATGACAATATTTACATTTTTTAGGCCCCTCAAAAATGTGTTTTCCTTTCCTGGAATAAAATAACGTGTTACATTTTTTACATTTTTGCACTAGTTGACAAATGGTTTTCTGTTCTTTCCCTGTTGTAGTGATGTGGTTTTGATAACATGATGAACTTACAAACTGTCTATTACAACTGTAACAGGTTATGGAGTGTTCAGGAATACATTTTGATGGGGCATAGCAAACACAACCAAATTTACATATGTGTCGTTCCTTCTTAGAACGATAGCCTTGATTGCAAAGTTCACAATAATACTGATACCCTAAAAATCATGTTATGTTGGTAATGGTGTCAAAGTGCTGGTGATGGTGGTATATATATAACTTCAGTATCCTTTGTCGTTTTTTGGAAGTTCAAATAAGAAATCAGTTTTATACTGGGTATGAATTTTATTTTGATGACATAGTCTGGAGAAAGCAGATCTTGTATTTTATAATACGCCTTATACAAAGGAGTATAATAATCTTGCCCTGCTTTGTCCATCAGTGTCTTAGCTTCAGTTTCTTGAAACTTCAGTTTTGATTTGCTAATTTTTTACCATTTCTTTTGCCAAAGTTCTAACCCATCTTGATCAACATGACAATTTCCTACCACAATGGCCCGCGCGAGACACATGGAATCATACACATTTTGAATTTCAACAATACCTCCTTTATTACCAATCATTTTATCAGCAGATTCAAAATTTGTTTTTTATCGTCCGGACCCTGTGGTAAGGAAGTGTGTGTTTCTTCTAAAGATAATTTCCCATCATGGATAGTAAAGTTATCATTGGATTGTACAACTTTTTCAATTTCATCTAACACTGTATTACCAGTGATAGAAGATGCTTTGTTAAATGGAATAAATATACCTATATCCATGCCAGGGTGATTCATGGACGCTCTCATTTGGTCATTTTCTTCTATCATACATTCATTTTTAATCTCTGCTAACATGCTGTCACATACTTTGGATTGGTTTTCAAATGGATTCTTCTCATCAAATTCTTTAAATGTTATTCTATATACATGGGATTCTGAATGGAATTTTCTTGATGTTCTTTGCATCTGAGGATGGATTTTACATAACTCTCTTTCATTCTCTAATCTTTGTCTCTCACTCTCTCTACTGGTATACTCTGTTTCATCCAAAACTTCTCTTCATCTTCTGTATTCTCTTGTAAAAAATCAGTCTTTTTTTCTTGGCATCCAAAAAAGCAAGTGTGAAGAAAACTGAGAATCACCCCCTTTTTATACCCCTTTATTTCTTAACAATAAAATGTTTACAAGTCACTCTTCTATTCTAATTTTTTCTTCATCTTGAGGTAATGTACTTTGTAAATCTGGATAATCATTTTCTACACCATCTATGAACATTTTGTCTAACTTAGTTTTGAATTTATTTGAAAGTGCAGCTTTTCTTGCAATCACATCACTAAATGATATATTTACATTATCTAATAACATGAGTGAATGTAGAAAATTAGAATCTGGAATATTGTCTAGACACTTGTCATATTTTTTCATAGTTGAAAATATTTGTTTTAAACTGTATCCATAATCCATCACTGATAATATTTTATCTGGAGGTGATTGCATACATGACAGTGGTTTGTAAAATTGACAATTTCTTATCAACTGAATGTAAGAACAATTTGGAGACCACTTAACATGTTCTTGTAAAGGAATATCTTTAGGTTCCCAATTCATTAAACCTTGTCCACAAAAGAAGCATTCTACTTTACCATTTCCCACACAGAAAACCCCAGATTTAGCTAATTCTTCTTTCTTGGATTGTAAAATAGGATTTGTAGTCATACTAAAACTCGAAAGTCTTGTAAACTCTTATAAGGATATAGGAATTGCAGGATTAAGTGGCAGAGACATGTTGACTGTTCAATGTTTTACTTTGACATTTCTGTAACAGATATAAGTTGTCTTTTCATACCCATAAGATTCATAAGTGGGATGAAATGTTTCATGTAATTTTGTAAATAAACTGTGTGCATTTGTTACAACACATTGGAAATAAAATGCATTGAATTGCAATTCAATACATTTTATTTCCAATGTGATGTAACAAATACACATGGTTTATTTCAATAATTACCAGAAACATTTCTTACTATGAGAGCTTCATCTTTTCTTCACACTTGCTTTTAGACTACCAAGAGGTTAAGAGTGAATTTCATACTGGTCCAAAGATGTATAAAGTGAGAGATCCAAGATTAGAAAAAGCAAGTGACCTGAACAGTATTTATTATAAAATGAATGATAGAGAGATAGCCAGATCCAAGAAAGTAGAGAAAACAAGTAATCCAAACAGTACATATTACAAAGAAGTGAGATTTCTTGTAGGGGAACTTTATGAGATAATACCTGATACATGGTATGAAGCAAAAACTATTATCAATCATCTGTACGAACTCACGAAGCACTGTTATACTTGTAAGGAGAATGGACATCTGGCGAATACATGTCCAAATAAAGGGGCATGATATTATTGCAAACAGAAAGGACATTGGATTAATGAATGGGCATTGAAAAAATTATCTAATCAATCAAGTTGGGGACACAAGATGTTCCATCACCTACTGCAGGGTTTGGCATTCTTCCAACACCTACTACAGGGCTTGGCATTCATCTGGAGCAGATAGAATGAAAGATTCCACCACTGGATATCACAATACCTATACCTCACCAAAACAGCCTGATGATAATGTGTTACCAGATTTTGATGAGGAATCAGGCACTTTGTTATATAATATGGGCATGCCAAGTGAAACAAATACAGATGATGAATTAGAAACATTATTCCCAGAGAAAGAGGCACTGCCAATGAAAGTTTTAAAAAAACGTAAAGCTAAGGACAGTAAACCAAAAGTGTTGAAACTGCCCAAGAAACTGTAATGAACATTTGAAAAGTGACATTCAAAAAATGACATTCAGAAAGTGAAACATAAATGTGTTGTATCACAAAATATTCATGGAATAAAATTCAGTAAAGATAATGATCTTATGTTTTCTGTTCAAATATTTCTTGGTTAGGAATTTTTTTTTTATACTTGCCTGACAAATAAAACTAAAAAACTCAAAACATATTTTTCTGTTTGCAATTTAGTTTTCTGAAAAAATTTTTTGGAAAAACTTTTTTCAGAAAACTATTTTGCAAACAAAAAAATAATTTCATAGAAATAAAAAAAAATGCAAAAAATATTTTTCTGTTTGCAAATTAGTTTTCTGAAAAATGTTTTTACAAAAAACTTTTTTCAGAAAACTAATCTGCAAACAGAAAAATAATTTCATAGAAATAAAAAATACAAAAATTGTTTTTCTGTTTGCAAATTAGTTTTCTGAAAATCTTTTTCAGAAAACTACTTTGCAAACAGAAAAAATAATTTTTATGTTTGCAAATTAAGTTTCCAAAACATATAATCATTTTCTCAAAAAGATTTTATGTTGAGGAGAACTTAATTTGTGTACAAGTAAAAATAATTTTATTTTAAAATAATTTGAGGTACAGTGCAAAACTTGTCTGTGTTGCACACAAGTATTTTTGTTTTTCTGAATTTGTACAATACACAAATTTTGAAAAAAACAAAATACTTATGTGTAACACAAACACGTTTTGCATTACACCATTTGTAAAATCACCAAGTATGTTACCAAAATGAAAAAAAAAAACTTAAATTGTTAAAATGCGGAAACTATGAGGTTTATAACTCTTGAATTGAACAAAGTCTTGACACCAAGACTCAAGTGAGGGAACTGTCAAGTGTGTGTATCAAGAGTTTTCTCTTTTTACAATATGTGGTGGCCCTGAAAAGGGCCTTTTGCTTTGTTTCTCCTTATTTTAATCACTAACCCATCATATTTATTCCATTCTTCTTACATTCTTTGTTAACATCAGGTTTAGTAACAATGGCTTATTGCCTCCTCTTAATCTTGCGTATTGGATGGTATCCCTGATGACATCCATAGAAATTGTTGTAAATCTTGTTGAATTTCGTCAAATACTAATGGTGAAATTCTCTCGACTCCAGCCCTTCTTGCAAGTCTTCATAAATTATTTCTTGGAATAGTAATGGTTGATTCCCGTGTCATTTCACCTCTTCCAACTCCATTTCTTGATATCTTCATCTCTGTAAATGTATTTTCATGGTTGGTTCAGTATCAAGTATAGGTGAGCTCGAGTTGACAGTTTTATACTTACTCCAGCGATGTGATAGTAAACGTCGTAAAGGATTGATTTTCTACCGCCTTATAATCAAAATAGCATGTGAGCATTCTTTGGAGAGGTTTTGATCCGAATGGCAGCTTGCTTTTGCCTATAAATACCAGGTCACAATAACAAAATGATGATTGTATTTGTTCAGTCAAGAAAATATTGCAGAGCTCCATTTCTTATCAGACTTTGACGATTTAATAAGCATTAATCCTGCAAGACTAGTATCAGAAGATGGGAAAGAGAAGTCTATAGCGAGTTAATCGGAATCAACCACTACTTCAGCATATCGTAATGAAGGTTGAAGGTTTACTGAGGGATATTTTAAAAGCTACACAAGAAATGAAATTTTGTCACAACCAAGTAGTCCTATCAGCAGAGAAACTAATAGTATTGGTGGAATTCAAGATGGTAGAAGAGAATCCAATACAAATTCCACAATGGGCAAAAACATGGACGAAAACCACATAAACGACTTATTACTACTGATACACAAACTGAGGTCTTTGAAGAGGAGAAAACGGAACAGATCAAAAAACCACTCACTCCACTACCCAACATGAAACATGTACATTTCAATGGAATTGGAAGATATTCTAATAGAATGTATAAGTGAATACAATGACAGGCCTGAAAAAGCCCTTTTGAGGGCTACCTAAATGATTCAAAAGAGAGGTACACACGTTCACAAAAATCAAGTCTCATAGAGACACAGTCCCTTTTTGTTACTTTATTTCTTCCTTATGTTCAAGCAAGTAGGAGGGAGAGGTCAGTTGGATATTTTTGTTTGATAAAAAATTGCACACCTGACTTTCACGGGGAAATACATTTTTTAATTCTTGCTTTAATGTTCAAGCAACGTGGGATGGGTGAGGGAACTGTGTCTCTCTTTCTGAGGCTTGTTTTTAGAAAAAAAAACTTGTAATGTGTTTGAGAAAACTCTTTTGAGAATATGTGGGCCCTGAGAAGGGTCGGCACGAAGCCAATTTGGAGGTGAAGTTCACCCTGCCAAGGAACGGTGTTGAGGCGATCTCGTCTCCTCTTCAGTTAAGACATCTTTTTCCCAATCTTCTCTTTTCCAAACATGATCGCCTCGTAGACGGCCGTTGGGTAATCGCAGGGATGTTTTGGTCTGTTATGAAACTGGATCTCTACAAACTGTCGTCTCCGACCCCATCTCAGGAAACTTCTCCATCATTTCTCTGAATTCATTTTTCAGTAGAGTTGAACTACACTGCTGGTAGAGAGCTAACAGGAAAACTTCATTTGTCCTCTGCCTTCTTTCTTTCAAACATCTTTCTGCTTCTTTTTCTGCATCTTCATCTGTTATCGCTCTAATTTTTTTAAAAATCCATGTCGACGAAATAATTCAGCTCGCGTTGACAGTCTTATACTTAGTCCAATGACTTGATAGTAAACGTCGTAAGAGACTGATTTTCTCCACCTTATAATCCAATAGCACGTGAGCGTTCTTTGGGGAGATTTTGATCCGAATGACAGTTTGTGTTGGGTATAAAAAGCATTGAACATTTCATGTGCCCATCATTTTTTCTTCGATGAAAAATGAATGTAAAGTTCTCTCTTGATCAAGAAGTATACAGAAAGTGGAGGATCGGGGAAATATCTGATAACGAATGGAATAAGCGACTGGAAGAAGAACATGAAAGAATAGAGAAAGAAAAGATGCGGGGAAGACAGTTATCAGAAGATTGTTTTGCAAACACATTACAAGTTTTTTTGTAAAAATGAAAGTCTCAGAGAAGAGAGACGCAGTTCCCTCACCCATTCTGTGAGTGATTGTTGTTTGCCAGTGAAAATTTGATAGACAATCATATAATCCTAAATATTTTACACCTAAAACAACTGTCACAGAAAGTTCGACCACAACACGTGCCATCACGTTTTTTTCATTTTGTTTTTTTTTTCTTCTTAGCTTTTCTAAAAAGCAGAGGAATAGAAACAAGATATTCGAAATCCAGTTTGTAATAAAGTGTTATTATGCCAGAGTGTCTCCAGGATTGTCTATTGGGAAATCAGTGCTAAGAGGCGATGACACTGTGGAGGGGGAGGCTAATTTAACACTGAAATTCCCATAGACATTTGTTCGCCAGAGTGACATCGGCCGATGGCACTGTGGCGAAAAAAATGTCTGTGGGAATTTTCAGTGTTAAATCAAGTCCCCATAGGACACAGGTAACAAATTTTTCAAAAACTTCAAATCCCTATAGGAATTTTCAGTGTTAAATCAGGTCCTCATTGTACACACGATCGTGATTTTTCTCTGGCGAACAAATGTCTATGGGAATTTCAGTGTTAAATTAGGTCCCCATAGTGTCATCACATACTACTAACGATAAATATATAAGAGCACATGCACTTGTTACCAAGCTTTCAAGCCATCAGTCTAAGTCTGCAAGGAATTCAACGATGTTATGACTTCGAATCAGTCTAGCCCTGAAATAGTCCATCGCCTATATTTTGATTCACTCTTCTAGAATATTTCAGTCTCCCGACCAAGTGATATATTCCTGATGATTGAATCTACAAAATTCCATAAAGATTTATTTTCTTTGAATCAACGCTTGATGTGACTGACTATTTGATGAAATTACCATTAGAAATGAAGTCTCACTGCAGTCGTACTTATGCGATTATGCCCCATGGTTTCACCAACTCTGTTAATATCTTGGTGTTTCCAAGTTGAATTGAATACTTATTGATTATAAGATCTATAACTGATGCCCGAAAGGATATCTGCACATCTCTGTGAGTATAGGAACACCACATTGTAGCAACAGTCGTCTGCACGCAAACTCAACGAAAAGTGGGTAAGACAATAGCCCACAACAGCATCGAATACCGAACAGAATTCGACTGATGGCCTGAGAGCTTGACGTGTTACGAAGGCCTGGGTGACATATCGCGTGGTTATATTTTGTGTAGTTACATTATCACTTCGTCGAATGCAACACTGCGACTGTGTTGATATATCACTATGTTAAAAAAAGATATCCCATCCCGATGAACATCCAGTGTCTAGTATATATTACTTCCCTGGCATGTAGAGATAATTATGCGGCAGACACTTTAAATTAGCTTCAGAGTCAGTATCAGTTAGTTAAAGCAAGTTCCATTTGTCGATAAATGAACGCCGTAAGGCTAAAAATTTGAATCCCTCATTGGACATTTTTATTGTCTTTCAGTGTGTTTAAATATTAGTATAAACTCAGGGAGGCCCGAAACTTTTTAATTGTTTGATTGATGCATATTTATTAGTTGCGTCTCCAATATGTTTTCCTTGTTACAATTTATGGGAGAGTGCCTATACCTATAGGCACTCTCCCATAAATTGTAACATGGCAAATACCCATAGATTAAATACTTTTACTTCAAAGATAATATGAAGAGCATCGAAAGAATATAAAGCCTTTGAATTGCAGTATCTACAGTTTGATTTTAGTGGAATGTTTTATTTTTCAAATTAAAAATGAATTTATTTGTATAAATATGCACTTTCTATATTTCTGTGTGTAAAAAGACAGCCGAAATCCTCCTCATGTTTGCTCACTTTTTGCAAAATAAAAATTAAAAATAAAATACTCCCTCCCTACCTCCCTCCCTCCCTCCCTCCCTCGTTGGTTTAAAAAAAATGCCGGAGAATCAATTAATTTATTTTGTGTGGCCTAATAATTGAAATTTCTACGTAGCAATTCTGGGTTTTGTTTTACTAGGGGAAAATGAAACAAATTACCAAATGGGGAAATGGCTGTTACATTCGTGTTTTAGATTAAGTGCACAATGCACTGTGACAATACAATTCCGCCTTGTACACTCTATATAGATTTGTACACCCGTCAACCAAATGTCGAACTTTCATTCAAAATATTTTTAACTAGCTGACTTGCAAAGTCGACGTGAAAAATGAAGGGCAAGAGAGGCGAATGAGAAAGTTTAGAACAATGGTAGCACGTTTGTGCGAGCGAGAGAGAGAGAGAGGGAGGGGGGAGAGAGAGGGGGGGGGGGAGAGAGAGAGAGAAGGGTGGGAGTGTCTTTCTGGATGTAAAGCAACATCTCTTTGATTTGTTTTCCTTGGAACTGAACAAAACATATGTTCATCTTTGACGACAGAAAACACTGCTTTCCTTTTCAAAAGTGTTCGGAGGCGCGGTGGCGGTAACCGGTTCTCGTCAGATCACCGACGTTGAGCAACGTCGAGCCCGGTTAGTCCTCGGATGGGTGACCATCTGAGCGATCGATTCGGACTCCCGCGTTGTGTCCTTGGGCAAGGCACTTAACCCCCATTGTCCACATGGGGACACGATGACGCCGTGTACCACGGCGTACTGCACGTCGATGGTGCGCATGTCTTCAACCAATCTAACCCTGTCTATGCTGCAGTGCGGAGTTACAATGTTGGGAGCTGGCAGCAGCTCGTCGTTGCTCGGTGGTTCTCTCCGGGTACTCCGGCGTCCTCTACCTGTAAAACTGTCACGGTCATGATTAGCCACTGTGCAAAAGTATGTGACCATAAACACCAATAAATAAATAATATAAATATTTCAAAAGTGTTCATTGTTGTCTGGAAATGAGATCGACTACCACATACTCGACATTTTCGTAATTGTTTAATTGTATTCGTTCATATTCAGCATTGTGCATATTCAACACCAGCACACAAGGCTTAGGAAATCGAACAGACATGTGCTGTATATAGTATGGCAATCTAAGAAGCGACAATTTTCGTGATTTTCAGCTTGGTTTTCATGTTCATGAAAATCGCGACATTTAAGAAGGCATTCAATCCGTAAAAGATCATTAGCCAGGCTACTGGTCAGCTATGAATATAAATGGCAGATATCATTCACCTGGTTTTGGTTGGGCATCGCTCCCGTGTTCCGCCGGTCCTGTTGACTTATAAAATTTACAAAACAACTCCGTTGTCTAAAACGACGTGCCGCATTTCATTGACCTGATGCAAGCAACAACAACACAATTCGGTAAATTTTGGCTAAAATATATCGGCGAATCCCATTGCTTTGAGATCTGTTGACGGCAACGCGGCGTACAAGAGACTTTATCATTGCTCACTATATTTCATTAATCGTTTTCTTTTCTTTCTTCTTCTCGGCTGACATTTAATTCAGACTCCTTGATCAGTATCGTAATTCGACTTAGGTGATTCCCTTCTACTTATTTCCTTCCAAAGCGTGGAGTTTAATCCTGGTCATGTACGTTTGGCTACCTGCTTTTAACTACCCTATTGTCTTTCTATGCAACCCTTTAGTCGCGACATCTCGAGCGCTAAATACGCTAGGTCGTGTAAGAAATCTGTGAGCATGGTGTATAACCGATGCGTATACATTCTGATGAAGGTACGGATGTACGCTAGTTGTTTTTGCAATAATGATTACACCTCGTCGATATACAAGGTGATTTTTCATAGCATCTAGTCTTCGATGTAAACCACAAGTTTCGCGGCTAGTCAAGGTGAAATTTGGCTGAGAAGAGGGCACTGCTAAATCGTTTATGTATTGACTACATTGCAACCTACTGCTGTAATCTTAAACGATTTTTCTCCTTTTTTTCATAGGCGAAAGCAGTAATGCCTCTGGAGGTTTCATGGCCTATTTCTTGTGTTTGATTTGTGTGGCATATGTAGCAAAAGTCCCCTGTTCAATCCCGAGGTGTGTGTGTCCCATATGTAGCCAACACTTACATTCTGCAAGGCGACACCCACGAAAAATCTAGGCGCGGCTAGAAACTGGAATGCGATTTACAGATTTACGCAGATACCAAGTTTGCCAATGGTACGAATATATGCTGGCGACAAATATATATAATATTTCCGAGTGTACTTCGTTATGAAAAACACTTTTATGGACGAAATTCACGATAAAAATTTCAAATGTAGGCGTATGTGAGTGTTTTGAACGACCAAGATATTCCAGATCAAAGCTTAACTTAGCAACAGAACAACACTGATATCCCGGGTATTATGCTTGTCCCACAACGTTAAAAGAGGAAAACCATTTATCTTTACTATATATAGTAATAATAGTGATGATGAGAATCATGAAATCTCTTAATTATTTAGGGTAAAACATTTCAAGCTATCAAATATTAAAGCGTCTATGGGAACTGACAACATAACTCCAGTATGTACTATGGTAACACTCAGTTTTCATTTTCTTAATAATGAACTCTGAAATTGAAAATAGGTTAAGCATTCAAATCCAGTTTAATTATTTTACATACCAGATTTATTTAGTTTAGAAAATCTTCAATCTTTTCACCACAATAGAGAGAGGAGGTTTTGATGGTGAGAATGTCTTTGTAGGGGTCTTTCTCATGTGGCGATGAAAGTTTTGGTCACGGATCTCCTTTGCCTCAGCATATTTTAGATCGTAGGTTAGTATTATGTCTTGGTTCTTCATGTGGTAATTGCTATTGGCGAATTTGATATAGTCGTGACAGTGAAATCTTGTCTGAGAGTCCCGAAGAGTATGATGGTGTTCTGATCCAGTGCTTCTATAAAGTTACCCCGTGCCGTCTTTTTCGCCTCATCGTCGTCGGAATCCGAGAATGTAGATTAGAACAGGCGCTGTGGCTCGAGTGGTTAGAGCTGGTGGGAGACCTAGGACAAGATTAGTTGATTTTCAGCTCTCCTTCCTCCTTCTCCATCTCCTCCGTGATTTCCGACCTCCTTGGGGAGAAGATGCAGATTGGCGTGGGTGGAGTAGATGGTTGAGATGGATCGATGAATGTCTCTCTCTCATTCTCCAGTTTCTCTTCCTCAGCTTGTCTCCTCTCCAGCCAAGCTTCCACCCACCTGATATCATGATATCTGGCTGATGATGGTTTGCAATTCTTCTTTTTTCTATTGCTGTTGTTGCTGACCCTTTTGAGGTTTTCCAGAATTAGAGTCTCGGCCCTTCTTTGGGTGTGGACCAGTGCGGAGCAGGGCTCCGCGAAAGGCCCTACCACCACCATTGGAAGGTTCTTGATTATACTTAATGGTGTGCTGAACGCAGTCCCCTTCAACGTGGACAGTCCGGTTGATTGGAGAACTGGCGTTCAGCGCCATCAATGTGTTTCTGATCTGCGGTGATAGGTCATCCATAATTATATGCTAATTCGGAGCTCTCGCAGATGTGTGTGATCGCTTGGACAACCAAAAGATCGATGGTGTGAACGATGGCTGGGGTACCACAGCACGTCACAAATGCTTCTATTATAATATGTTATATAACATGTTCGGTAGCAGTGTCATCTGTTCTGTTCTTTTTGTTTACTGATAGGATGGACCGAGATTTTAAACAGAATAACTAATTTTGCATGTACCTTTCATAAGGTTACTTTTATGACTGGTGAGGTATACAGGCCACGTAATATATCTATACTATAACCTCAATTATATTATCGTATAGATGCTATAATATAATTGAGACGATAGTGTGATTTTTTTTTTATTTCAATTAAAAGTTGTATTTTTTTGGAAGAGAATATAAAACTTCAGACACATATATTTTCCACAAGCCAGGTAAATCATACTATTACCTCAATTATGTTACCCCATGCTTGGTATAATGTAACTGAGGTTATAATATGATTTTTAAACTGATAAGACGTCTTTTATAGCTGTAGGTTTATATATTTTCTATAGGCCACCCGGAGGACTTCTGAATGCAAAACACTGAATGGTCAGTTGTTAAAAATGTGGTAGAGTATGTCTGATATCCACGTACTTTAAAGAAAACGTGTTAAACCTGCTAAGCTAAAGCAATACTCTTTCTTTTAGAAAAAAAAACAGTTTATGTGATTTATTATATCTGTACCTTAAGAACAATGTTCTCTGCCCATAAACAGAATGTTTCTAAACAAACCACAACATACTCTCCATACAGATGTTCTATCTCCAAAATCATCATCCCCGTTTGGCATTAAAAATGTGCTAGAACTTAATAATATTTCAGAATAGAGTAGAATATGTACGCATAAAATGACATAGAAAATTAACCTATTCTACGCCTGAGGAGGTACAAATGCCAGATGCCCAAATCTTTGACCCTCGTTTTATCGAAAAAAAGCTGACCCTCAAAAAATTTGCGTGAAAATTTCTAAGTCCGAACAGTGTCTGAAAAATAGGGGGAAAGTCGGAATTTGATCCAAATTGAAATGGGAGAGCACGAATCATGTCAAAAGAACACAGTTAAGGTAAAAAAAATGAAAAGTTCAATTTCCATCGAATTTCCATTGAATTTCTAATGACCAAATTTGAATATCAGTTGGATATTCAAATCACGTGATCCCCACCGCTTGCGACAATGAAATTTAAAAAGTGGTGTTTATTAGGGATAGTGGGCATGCGTGTCAAATTATACCCCAATCGGCCCATAAACAAGGGTAGTTTGTCTGAAAGCTGACCCTCAAAAAATTTGCGTCCAAACAGTGTCTGCAAAATGGGGGGAAAGTCAGAAATTGATCCAAATTGAAATGGGAGAGCACGAATCACGTCTAAAGAACACAGTTAACATGAAAAAATGACAAGTTGAATTTCCATTGAATTTCCAATTTCCAATTTCGTTCTAACTTCACAGACCCCACTTAGAACACTGTAATCATCAGGCGAAAAATTGGTACGTACAAATATTTTGAATTTAAACGCTTAAAACCGTATCTTTAACTTGAAGCATGCTCAGAAAAATCATCCCCGACTTTGTGATTTACAAGCCCCGTCTATATTTGAATTGTCTTTTGACAGTGGAAGACCCATTTCTCGTGTGTACTTTTTGTAATTCATCATTAAAGATATGGAAGACAACCGTCTGAAGAAGTTTGGGTATTTGATTCCTTCTGTGCAAGTTTTACGATACCGTAAATAGTTATTCGGAAAAAGAAATGTTTGGGAACATGAATTGTTACAGGCGTGTTTGCTTGGTGAGGTGGAATTGAGATAGTGTGGACGCGTGTCAGATGTTCTGGAAAATAACTTCTTTGATCATGGCAAGAATCTTCTATCTCTCTTAAAGCTATATTTCCAATATATAATCAAACAAACGCATAGTGCCTCAGCCCCTCCGAGAAACATAATGATTAGTATGCACTTGATATCTGTCATATCCGATCTAATCTGTTTTTGAAATATCATTTTATACAGGTATATAGAAACTATAATAATAAGCCTGTGGCTTACTGTCGAATCCACTCCACATAATATTGTACATTACTACCTGATATTATTGGAAATAAATATTGTTTAAACTATCTCAGAATGGACATTTGATGGGGCGATCTTAGATGGATGTGTACACTGTACTCATGCACATGCAGTCACATCATTCACACGCAGCTTGAAAGTAGACAAAAGACAACATCTTTCCACACAAGTCACAGTGTGAACCTATGGATGCTTGCTTGTCATCCCCTAACTCAGTGTGTCTCGTCTGAAAAGTGCATTGCGGAAAATCGATACCTGCTACCAGTGGCATGCATAGCCGAATGTCTCTAAAACAAGCGTTTGGTCGATAAAGTTTTAATTCCACCGATTATAAGAAAACTTTATGCAAACACACGCACGCGAAAATGGATCATGAAAAACATTTATTTTCTGTATATGTCATTGAATCCCTTCGAATCAGAACATACCCAACCTGGTGTTGTTTTAGTCACAAAAGAATCAAGTGGAAACTTATGAGGGTGTAGCAAAAGCTTGGTGACCTCACATAGATACCCAGCCGAATTAATTTTTTTCCGTATTACTTTTCAGTATAATCTCCCAAGACTTCGGGACAGACATTAGTTATTTCACAATATTTATTTATTTACTTATTTATTGGAGCTGAACGACACTTTCGGACAGTTTTACGAGTGGAGGAAGCCGGAGCACCCGAGAGAACCACCGAGCAACGGCAAGCAGCGGCCAGACTCCCCAATGTACCAACTCCACACAAGCAGGGTTAGCATTGGTTGAAACAAGTGCACCATCGACGTGCAGTACGCCTTAGTACACAGCGCCACAGCGCCACCGTGCCCCTCCCCCACCCACACACACATGGGCAATCGGGACTAAGTGCCTTGCCCAAGGGCACGACGCAGTAACCCCTGGCAGGGATCGAACCATGGGCCTTTCGGGTTGGAGTCCAAGCCGTAACCACTGAGATGCCGCGTTCCCAGTCATTTCACAAAGAGAAAATACTGCAAAATGCAAACAATAACAACACTCAATGTTCCAATAAGACTAAAATCTTCGCCCTCTGATTGGACGAGAGCCCTCTTAGTTGTTTTTTTATGTTTATGTTACCGTTTTATGTTTTTTTAGTGGCATATGTTACCGTTCGACGTCACCAAGTGATCTATTTGAAAAGATGATAACAATGGGAGGAGGCTGAAAGTGCATACTACCTATAAAACCATACTTGCCGAGGCCAGTGATCATTCTATGAATGTATACTCACAATCCACTTATAATCAAGAGGCCTCTCAGCCTAGACAGTTCCGTCTAGGGTCACTGCTTTTAGGGGAAGCTAAATACAAGACAACAATCCAAGTGTTACTGCTTGTGATCTTAATCTTCATATGACAATGGGTCGAGGTCGATGACACAATGTTAGTTTATGGGTAAAAATTGTGTGAAGGATGAACAAGATCTGCCACATAGATTCAATTATACAGAACAGGCAAGGATTGTATAACAATATCAATGTTTTGCTGTCTGTGACATTGGATCAAAGTCGCGACACACCTTTGAGCCATAAGCAATATTTGTACCAAGTATGAATAAGATCTGTCAATCATACCAAGTTACATTGACCGGACAAGTGCTGTATAACAATATCAAAGTTTTGATGTCTGTGACCTTGACCCTGACGATATGACCTTGGATCAAAGTCGCGACACACCTTTAAGTCATGGGCAATAATTGTGCCAAGTATAAATAAGATCTGTCAATCATACAAAGTTATATAGACCGGACCAAAGTGATAGTGAAATGTCAAAGTTTTTCTGTGACCTTAACATATGACCTGTGACCTTGACTCTTGAGGGGCACTTACTATATTATAATTCGCGACACACTGTCTTTTGATAATACATATTCTTATAAAGTTTTGTTAAAAAATATTCAGTGGTTACGAAGTTATGGCCCGGACAAACAAAATGTTGACGACGGACGGACGACAGACGACGGATGACTTAGCATTAGAAAAGCTCCGCTAAAAATTCGAGGTTACCACCTCTCAGTTCAAATCATGAACGTGTTCGTGATTTGAACTGAGATGGAGTAACCTCGCTCTTTTTCTAAGTTATTGATTTCTTGTTGTCCTGTGACGTCGTGAGGTGTACGAGAGGTTTACTTCCTAAATTTGTTATCGGTAAAGTTGCCTTGTTCATTGAAGTTGCCTTGTTCATTTCAAGATGTGGGCTTTTGGGCTCTGTATAGGGTCTTACTGTAACATATACGTCATTGTGAAGAATTGACGGTAACTTGGTCTGAGGTTTGCTCGGAGCGTAAGTTCAACCTGGACACGTCACGTCTCGATTGAACATAAGCTCCGAGCGGCAAACCTCAGACCATGCTACCGTCCATTCATTCTAGTGACTTATAACGTGGGGGACAGTAGCACGCAAGTCGCATTATTCAATGCATTCTATATAAATAAGAAACTTGGAAGAACCTGCGTCTGGTCCACTAGCTGAATATACACAAATACACTATCTTTCTAGCCTATTTGTTTTCACACCCCGAGTGTCCGCAATTCCTAAAACACCAACAAGGCATGCTTTAAATGCTCCCAACTGATAAAATAAGTGAACGAACGCCGGGGTACAGTTAAAATAAGTGAGCAAAATATGGTGTGAGCATGCCAGAAAAATTCAATTTACTGCCAAAGTGAGAAGCAGTTCAAACTTTGTTTTTTAGAATTCTGTAATCACAAAATAACGAGATGACCAGAATTACGTCACAATCACGTTTTCAGTTTGTAAGCAAAAAAAAAACATGATTTACTTACAGAGGAAGAGTTGGAGATAACAGACAACTAGAATGGCAGATTTATAGGTTTATGGAGGTGTTTGAGAAACTGGGAGAAATGGACGAAGGATACTTGATAGAAGAGAATGAGAAATGTCGCCGACTCTCCGAAACTCAAATATAGAACGTAGTATGTAAAACGACGAGAAACCAAGTCAACCTTCAGGTCTTAAATTGATGCTGGAATCAGAATCGACTTTAGCAAGGAATGTAATGAGAATCAACTTTGATTTGCGCAAAAAAGTTTATTTGATTTTTATCATAGCTTCGGAATGTGTCCTGCAAGGCCTGGATAATTCTTTTTTATTTGCTGCTCCGATACAATAAGGCAATATCCTGACTTAGCAGTGGTGTATATAGAGACGCCTTGGCAAGCAAGGCTCCTGTAGAAATCACTGCCAAGATGCACGCGTGTGTTACTGCCCGCATGGTTACAAAATACTTAGGTACACAATAAATATAGATATAATTCTGCTAGCATGACCAATTTATATAAATCTGGTACGAACGGCAGCTGTGAAAATGAGGGGGGGGGGGGGGGGTGTCTACGTGTTTTCACGTCAGCTGTACATGGGTGAATTATATACCAAAAACATGTTAATTTCGATGAACTCGTCGATAAGCGCATATACTCCGTTTGTTCTTTTTTTAACGAATGGGAAATATATCAAACCTAGGATACTGACATGGGCCTCGGCCTTCCAAAGCAAGAACGTTCTCATCGGCCAGGAATTTGTTAGCTGGGCATTTAAATAGGTGTGTGGGGGGGGAGGGGGGAGGGGGGGGGGGGTATTCGAATATCATGAGAAATGATAGGATACCACAAGGGTCTTTTGGACTAATTTCAGTCCGAAAGATTTCAAAAGCGGATTTCAGGTAGGTAAAATGATTTTGCTAATAACGGATAGCCGAACCCTCTGCACTCCTAAACAATTATTGACCAGTCAATTTCCGTACGATTTTTTAGTGTACGCGTTCCAACAAAGCTCACGATTAGAGGGTTGATACACATTCTTCCAAACAAAACAGGCCGTCTTACCTTTCTGTAAATGAATAACCAACGCCTTTGAACACCATAAGATGAGAGTAAAGTTCCATTGGTACTTCCTCTTAATCTGTCGAAGAAATCAGAAAACTGACCGTATACATCAGGCGCGTCAAGAAAATTGGCGTCAAATGTCTCTATAAGAACGAATTATCCTCTTTTTTCGCGACATATCTATTCTATTGAATATGACGGACACACTGGCAAAAAAGTTGTGTTGATCCCCATTAAACCCTTTACCTAACGAATCGCCCGCATCCGCCCGCGTAATATGCAAATTGAGCAGATGAAAAATTAAATTTTTCAATATATTTCAACAAAATCATATCATGTGATCCCTCACTGGAACGAGCTCAATGAGAACGTTCCAATGAGGGGGTCACATGATATGGTTTTGTTGACAGTTTTTGAAAAATTTAAGAAAATGATATTTAAAATAATAAATGTTGATATCGTCTGCGTTGGGTAAAGGGTTAAAAGTCGGAAAAAAATAAAGTTTTAGTGGACCTACTCTGCCACCACTTAAACATTTTGGCGAGAAGATCTACATACCTGCACTGGAATGTATCTTTTGCGGGCACCCATCGAGTTCGAGTTCGCATACCGACGACTGGTGTTCTTTTCAGGTCAAATTTAGATGACCGTAAAACCGAGAACTTATTGTGTAAGGGTTACCATAATTCTGCAAGGTGAATGCTTGAAAAAAGCCCTACTCTAAGGTTTGCTCAGCTGCGAATCTAACTAGCTTTTTAAGTGTTTATTAGCCGATGTTCCAAATTTTCAGTTCCTCGTGATATCCCAAGGATTTAATACGTCAGAACACGTAGGTATCGTGGGGAAAGTAAACCGCTTTAGCATGAGTAGAATTTCGGTCGGTGACAGAGGCAATTTCAGAATGTGTGAAAAATTATTTGTACTTGAAGAAGTAAACGTCAGAACCTTGTAACTTGTGTTTTGCGATCCCATTTTGTTGGCTTTCATCTCGTTCGACTATGTAAAAAACTAGCGCTGACTTTACAGTATTCTAGAGTTTAGTTCCTCCCACCAGGACCAGAGGTTTTGATACATTACCCAGCGTATAACGGCTGTACGATATATATCCAGTGCTGTTCACCAATTCATATTTTATTGTTTTTTAAAGGGCGCCTATGCGGCTGGGGGTGGTAGGGGTAGCGCGTGCCCTTTTTCGCTAGATATGGACCAGTAGAAAAGATTTTACTCTCCCAGGGCCCGTATTCATCATTGAACTTACGCAAGATTTTTTGCCTAAGATCATCTTATGACGGTTTTGCGCATTACCTTCGTATTCACGAAAGTAGCGCAGCTGAGAAAGTACCTAAGTCACGCTAAAAAGCTAGGACACCTACCAACCATGCCTAAGTTCTTCCTAACTATAAACAAAACATGGCGGCTACTTATTTGCCATTACAAAATCGTCGTGACTTGCGACGCCAGAGAGTATTTAGGGACAGGACTAACCCTCAAGACTCACTGGATGATATAGATATCATTCAGAGGTACCATATGACTCGGGCGCTGATATTTGATGTGTGTCAAATGGTTAAGGATGACAAAGAAAGAATGACTTGACGAACACGTGCTTTGCCTGTAGCGCTGCAAGTGTTATCAACATTCAGATTCTACGCGGCCGGCAGCTTTCAAATGGGGAACGGGGATGTCCATAGAGTTAGTCAACCCAGTGTCTCAAGAACAGTGAGTGGGGTGTCTAGTGCATTGTTCCGACATTATGCTGCACACATCAATATGAGTAGTATGTCAGGTTGAGATCTGGCCTCTTTACCAGGACCTCGGCGCCCAAATCCATTAGGCCTCCCCGTCCCCTCTCCCCCTCCCCTCTCCATACTAGGCCTAGGTTATTTTAGGCGTCCCTCACCATACCCGCCATGTATGTACCCTATTTTTTAGGCTATCCTTCCCCAAAGCCCATTAGGGGTCTAGACTATGTATAGCCCATTTAGGCTTTCCCCACATTGTTCAGGTTTTCCCTGTATGTGGGCTCCCCTTCCAAAAGCCCAGTCCCCCTCCACTGGACTGTTCCTCCCTCCTTCCAGAGGCTAGCCCAAAGCGGGGGGGGGGGGGGGGGGGCATTCAAACTGAGGAGTCCAATGAATACTAACAAAAGAGTGCCACCATCCCCTAATCCCAGCCCTGCCCCACATAAATTTCGAGCTCTGTTGGTGTATCTAAGGTAAATATTGTCAAGGACATGTACACGTAACGGCATACAAAATGCTTTAGACATAAAGACTACCTGGCTTTGTTTAGACATGTCATAAAGAAATTATGATAGAGAGAATCTTTGTTTATAAGATGATATGATAGTGTCACGTTGTACAGTTATGCAAATAGATAAGGGACAACTGGTATGTTTGATTATGTCATACATAAAGGTATTATGATAAAGGGTGCCTTTGTTTATAAGAAGCTTAATATGATAAAGACCATGTACACTGTTTGATTATGTCATAGATAAGATGGTGTCACGTCGCAGGTGTTTGATAACCCAGAAAGATTGCGGCGGTGTCTGAGTGGTCAAACAGTTGTCCAATCAGTTTACCCCAGTGACCCCACAGGGCGGTATGTTCCATAAGACCAATAGATAAGCGTGTTGGAAAATTATTCCAATCAGGCGCTCTCTGATTGGCCAAACAACTGTCCAATCAGATCGTGCCATGCAGTATTTTCTGTGTGGCGAATAGATGAGTGATCCGGAATGTTGTAGTAAACTACTTTCGCATGCTCAACTCACAGGTAAGCTGAAAAGGAATGAACAACTCTAAATTTTCTCTCTATTAAATTTTATTTTCACATAAAATCAGTTTTACAAGTAATTAATTGGTTTTACAATAGTCAAAATGGATTTGCAATCAGACTTACAAATTTACAAGTAATTTTTTCAAAGCGAAAATGGTTTTACAATCAATTAAAATGGATTTACAATCAGTCAAAATGGATTTTCAATAAGTTTTTACAAGTAATTTTACAATTTCACCATAAGTAATTTCTACAATAAGTAGTTTTACAATACTTTACATGTTAGTATACAATAAACATAATTAAATGTTCAGTAACTATCTTTTGTGCCTGAAAAGGGATAGTTTTTGTTGTTGTCGTTCTTCTGGACTTTCTCTAGTTATGATCCCTAGCTGTCTGCACATCCAGAAAACGTGTATTTTCTTAATAATGGATCAAACAAGTATTTTTGTTTCTCAATTGCGAATTTTTCAGCTTCGTTCATTCCGTAACCCTCCTCATCTCGAAGTCGCTGAGCAGTTTTTCTAATTTTTCCATAGACCGGATGTTGCTTGAAGTGCCTTACTCAACTCATTGCCTTAAATAATCTTCTACAGAGGGAAGCTGTCTCTAAGAGCTTCCCTGGCCGCTTTGGTGGCCTCGTCTGTGGGCAAGCCATTTTCTATGTACGACACTTTCAATCTCTGAAATTTAGCTGTATTATCTTCATATCCTCTTATGATTAAAGTGTCTATTATGTTCGTTTTGCCATCTTCCGCTTCTGAATATTCACTTTCAGTGGTTGTATCACTATCGTCTGACTCTGAATTTGTGCTCTCGTCAGAATCAGACAAGTTATAATCTTCGTTTGACTGTTTGCCTTCACCCGTCATCCCAAACCTCTTGAGGCAGTAACCATCTTCATGTCTATTGCGTGTAAAGGCTCTTGCGAATGCTTTCCTACAGAATTTACAGTTATGGCTCGGCATGTCTTCTCTCTTTGAACGCTCTGAGAACAAATGAGAACTGGGTGGACATAAGGATTTATAAGACAGTGAATAGTACCCTCAAATACGCGCATGCGGACATCAGTTTTACATATGTGCACATCCATTTTACATACGGGCACATCCATTTTACATACCGGCACATCAGTTTTAAACATATACACATCGGTTTTAAACATATACACATCAGTTTTAAACATATACACATCAGTTTTACATATGCGCACTTTGGCTCTACCCACCCTACCAATTGATGGTTGCTTCAAATTCTCCCACAGTACATTGTGGGAAATTACAGTGATGCGACTCTGGGGTAAAATAAGTTTTTGCTTGACTTCACACTACTTGACACAGTTTACTTAAAAAAAACAAAACAAAGACATAAAAGTCAGATAAATGTCAAGTCGGAGAATGATACATCTAAACTTCACACGCCAACTTGATAACAAACTTCTGTTCATCAATGTTACAGGAATTTTTTGCTTATTGAACAACATATGTGCCACAAAATGGGCTCTAATGGTCTTAAATATTTCTGAAATGGTCTCAAATCGTCTTAACTGGTCTCAAATGGTCTTAAATATTTCTCAAATGGTCTCAAATGGTCTTAAATGATCTGAAATGGTCTTAAATATTTCTCAAATGGTTTCAAATGGTCTTAAATATTTCTTAAATGGTCACTAAATGGTCACTAAATGGTCTTAAATGGTCACTAAATGGTCTTAAATGTCACTAAATGGTCTTAACTTGTCACTAAATAGTCTTAAATGGCTGAAATGGTCACTAAATGTCTTAAAATGTCTTAAATGGTCACTAAATAGTCTTAAATGGTCTTAAATGTTCACTAAATTGTCTTAAATGGTCACTGATTTGGTGCCTTTACTATATGTATAACCACATGCACATATGTAAAACCGATGTGCACATATGTAAAACTGATGTGCACATATGTAAAACCGATGTGCACATATATGAAACTGATTCCACATATGTGTACATCGGTTTTACATATGTGCACATCGGTTTTACATATGTGCACATGGTTTTACATATAGTAAATACACCAAATTAGTGACCATTTAGTGACCATTTAAGACCATTTAGTGACAATTTAAGACCATTTAGTGACCATTTAAGACCATTTAAGACCAGACCATTAAAACCATTTAGTGACCATTTAGTGTCCATTTAAGAAATATAAGAAATATTTAAGACCATTTGAGACCACTTGAGAAATATTTAAGACCATTTGAGACCATTTAAGACCATTTGAGACCATTTGAGAAATATTTAAGACCATTTGAGACCAGTTACGACCATTTGATACCATTTCAGAAATATTTAAGACCATTTTGTGGCACATATGTTGTTGAATAAGCAGAAAATTCCTGTAACACTGATGGAAACTGATTCCACATATGTGCACATCGGTTTTACATATGTGCACATCGGTTTTACATATGTGCACATCGGTTTTACATATGTGCACATGGTTTTACATATAGTAAATACACCAAATTAGTGACCATTTAGTGACCATTTAAGACCATTTAGTGACCATTTAAGACAATTTAAGACTATTTAGTGACCATTTAAAACTATTTAAGTCCATTTAGTGACCATTTAAGACCATTTAGTGACCACTTAAGACCATTTAAGACCATTTAGTGACCATTTAAGAAATATTTAAGACCATTTGAGAAATATTTAAGACCATTTGAGACCAGTTAAGACCATTTGAGACCATTTCAGAAATATTTAAGACCATTTGAGACCATTTTGTGGCACATATGTTGTTCAATTAGCAGAAAATTCCTGTAACATTGATGGACGGAAATTTGTTATCAAGTTGGCGTGTGAAGTTTAGATGCATCATTCTCCGACTTGACATTTATCTGACTTTTATGTCTTGTTTTTTTTTTTTTTAAAGTAAACTGTGTCAAGTAGTGTGAAGTCAAGCAAAAACTTATTTTACCCCAGAGTCGCATCACTGTAATTTCCCACAATGCACTGTGGGAGAATTTGAAGCAACCATCAATTGGTAGGGTGGGTGGAGCCAAAGTGTACATGTGTAAAACTGATGTGTATATGTTTAAAACCGATGTGTATATGTTTAAAACCGATGTCTATATGTTTAAAACTGATGTGCCGGTATGTAAAACGGATGTGCCCATATGTAAAACGGATGTGCTCATATGTAAAACTGATGTACGCATGCGCGTATTTGAGGGTACTCTTCACTGTCTTATAAATCGTGATGTCCACTCGGTTCTCATTTGTTCTCAGAGCATTCAAAGAGAGAAGACATGCCAAGCCATAACTGTAAATTCTGTAGGAAAGCGTTCACAAGAGCCTTTACACGCAATAGACACAAAGATGGTTACTGCCTCAAGAGGTTTGGGGTGACTGGTGAAGCCAAACAGTCAAACGAAGATTATAACTTGTCTGATTCTGACAAGAGCACATATTCAGAGTCAGACGATAGTGATACAATCACTGAAAGTGAATATTCAGAAGCGGAAGATGACGAAACGAACATAATAGACACTTTAATTATAAGACCATATGAAGATAATACAGCTAAATTTTAGAGATTGAAAGTGTCGTACATAGAAAATGGCTTGCCCACAGACGAGGCCACCAAAGTGGCAAGGGAAGCTTTTAGAGACAATGTGAGAGCTTCCATCTGTAGAAGATTATTTAAGGCAATGAGTCGAGTAAGGCACTTCAGGCAACACCCGGTCTATGGAAAAATTAGAAAAACTGCTCAGCGACTTCGAGATGAGGAGGGTTACGGAATGAACGAAGCTGAAAAATTCGCAATTGAGAAACGAAAATACTTGTTTGATCCATTATTAAGAAAATACACGTTTTCTGGATGTGCAGACAGCTTGGGATCATAACTAGAGAAAGTCCAGAAGGACGACAACAACAAAAACTATCCCTTTTCAGGGACAAAAGACAGTTACTGAACATTTAATTATGTTTATTGTATGCTTACATGTAAAGTATTGTAAAACTACTTATTGTAGAAATTACTTATGGTGAAATTGTAAAATTACTTGTAAAAACTTATTGAAAATCCATTTTGACTGATTGTAAATCCATTTTAATTGACTGTAAAACCATTTTCGCTATGAAAAAATTACTTGTAAATTTGTAAGTCTGATTGCAAATCCATTTTGACTACTGTAAAACCAATTAATTACTTGTAAAACTGATTTTATGTGAAAATAAAATTTAATAGAGAGAAAATTTAGAGTTGTTCATTCCTTTTCAGCTTACCTGTGAGTTGAGCATGCGAAAGTAGTTTACTACAACATTCCGGATCACTCATTTATTCGCCACGCAGAAAATACTGCATGGCACGATCTGATTGGACAGTTGTTTGGCCAATCAGAGAGCACCTGATTGGGATAATTTTACAACACGCTTATCTATTGGTCTTATGGAACATACCGCCGTGTGGGGTGAACTGATTGGACAACTATTTGACCAATCAGACACTGCCGCGATCTTACTGGGTTATCAAACACCTGCGACGTGACACCATCTTATCTATGACATAATCAAACAGTGTACATGGTCTTTATCGTATTAAGCTTCTTATAAACAAAGGAGCCCTTTTTCATAATACCTTTATCTATGACATAATCAAACATACCAGTTGTCCCTTTTCTATTTGCATAACTATACAACGTGACACTATCATATCATCTTATAAACAAAGATTCTCTCTATCATAATTCCTTTATGACATGTCTAAACAAAACCAGGTAGTCCTTACGGCTAAAGCATTTTGTATGCCGTTACGTGTACATGTCCTTGACAACATTTACCTTAGAGACACCAACAGAGCTCGAAATTTACGTGGGGCAAGGCTGGGGTTAGGGGATGGTGGCACACTTTTGTTAGTACTCATTGGACTCCTCAGTTTGAATGTCCCCCAGCTTTGGGCTAGCCTTTGGAAGGAGGGAGGAACAGTCCAGGGCTTTGGTGGGGAGGAACTGGGCTTTTGGAAGGGGAGCCCACATACAGGGAAAACCTAAACAATGTGGGGAAAGCCTAAATGGGCTATACATAGTCTGGACCCCTAATGGGCTTTGGGGAAGGATAGCCTAAAAAAATAGGGTACATACAGGGCGGGTAGGGTGAGGGGCGCCTAAAAATAACCTAAGCCTAGTGTGGAGGGGGAGGGGGCGGGGAGGCCTAATGGATTTGGGCTCCGGGGTCAATGACCCCGATCATGGTCTGACCTCCGGGGTCCTGGTAAAGAGGCCAGATCTCAACCTGACATACTACTAATATGCCAACATATGAATGCAATCCGCGCGTTGTTAAAATGGGCTTTTACAGCATAGCTCATTTTTCCAATATCATCGGTGCGGTGGATGGTACGCACATCTGAATAAATGCGCCATCGGTGAACTACTGCGTTTATCGGTCGTAAACGCTTTCATTCCATTAACATACAGGCAGTTTGGAACACAAGATTGAGGTGTTTGGATGTTGTTGCTCGATGGCCCAGATCTACTCACGATGCTTTCATATTTAATATGTCTGGCATCAATTGTGATTTAGAGAGAGGCGCGATTCCATCGGGGAGGCTTATTGGAGATACCGGGTACCCATTGAGACCATTGTTGGTGACACCAGTCCGGATTCTAACCACACAGAAGGAGACTGCCTGCCACGCGGCGCATCGAATGTCAAGTAACCCAATTAAAGAGACATTCGGGATATGGAAAATGCGCTTCAGCTGTATGGACACATCAGGGTGAACACTGTTGTTCACGCCTGATAGATGTTATAAAATGGCGGTTGCAACAATGGTACTTCACAATATGTGTATAGACAACAATGCGCCATTAGTTAAGTCAGCCGGTTTACCCCCAGAAGTCGACGTGAATGGTGTGATTTTTCACGGTGAAAGAATAAATGCAGCCGTTCAATTGAATAGACACTAATTAAATGATCTACACTTTTGGAACATGTCTATGGGACATATATAGTGTCAATGAAAGTTCATTTTTATACATTGGCTTGGATACACATGTATCAGCCTCTGTATGCCCCCCCCCCCCCCCCCCCCCCCCCGCGTTTTTGTTTTACAATTAATGTGGTGAGCTCTAGCGGAACAATTGGCCTTGATGAATATTTCAGGGCAAAGATATTTCTATGGCAGTAAAGTTTGGGCTTCGTTTCGACATGTCGCCGACAGACCTGAATAAAAACTGATACTGGTCCTAGCCATGTATTTTTAGGATCAGAGGTCGCACCATTCAATCCACGTGAAGTTCGCGTTGATCAATAATGTCGACCCGCCGCTGCGGTTGTATATTATGTAAATAACTTCCATGCATAGTTTCCGAAAAATAGGCATACAATTATTAAATCTTCAGCAGCTATATCGTCCGTAAAGTTTTTGTTTTTTAAATAACTATTGAAAAAATCAATGCCCATACTGACACGCATAAGCATGCAAGTATTACAGAGATATTTACGTTGGATGTGATATATCCTGAGAGATTTCAGCTTAGTTTGAGCGGAACTGTATTGCATAACTCTAAAGTAGGAATGTCAAGCTAGGACAAGCGAAGGCATGTGTTGGTGAATTCCGTTAGGAAAATCCTAGGTTGTGCATAAGATCTACTTATGTAAGAGCATAGGTATATCTTAGGAAAATACTTATGCTGTATTGATGAATACGGGCCCAGAACTGTAACTGAGAAACTCTCGAGTATTCCTTTCTAGCGTATTTTACGTGTGGCAATGGCGAGGGTCATGAGGTATAATGACGGAGATTGATAATCATACAAAAAAGCCATACAATCGACGGGGAGGTTCTAAAGGTTCATATCTTCCCTTCCTTGCGTGTAATAAGGCGTCATCTGCAATAGAAAAGCATACTCACCCATGTATGGTAGTGAGATCTTGAAATATATAAAAGGAACGTAAATTAACACTGCAAGCGGTAAAACAGCTACGGCAAGTAGGTATTCAAGACGAGGCCTGAAGATCAATGGTACGATCACTAGAGCTATGTTCACAAATATCATCAAAATGGGAATTATTAATGGAACCTGCAAAACAAACGTCATCAATGTTGGAAATCCACCTCTTTACAAACAAACAACTGCACACAAACGAGGCGACGAAAGATCATTGAAAGTGGATACAAATGTCGAAGAATCACGGAACCAAGGCTACTGTTGTTCGACCCGGTGGAACAAAACACTTAGCCGCAAATAGGGCAACGTCTTTTCGTGTCATGTCACACATTATAGTCTTTTATCAGCACATATACAGCTAGCCGGTATCCTTTGATCAAGTAATGGTTTGGTCGATTTATTCTGCTGCAACAATCTTTCAAGCCGAAGGCGAAAGTCCACGTTGAAAGATGGGTGAAGATGAAGGAATAGATCAAACCAGCTGAATGTGGACAACAGCAACTTACTTTGTTTACACTCTCAGATGTATTATAGGATTACCTTTATACCAGTGACGGATCAGCCGATCGGGAAATTCTCGACGTCCAGTGCTACAGACAATTTTCTTTATTTAGATAGCTTCGAAGCTGATGTCTCGTTCGTAAATACGAGCTGTTTGGTGCTAGGGACAACTTGAAGTAATTTGCCACAACGGGGCCATAGTGGGAAAGATAGCGCTATGATTATTTGGTTAACAGCTCCACTTATTGGCCGGTGAACCATGGAGTAGGATCGTTTTCAACCTAAAATAAAAATAGGGCCAACTGGACCAGTGTGATGGTGAGCCGGCCCACGATAGAGAGCGAACCGACCCAATTTTGAAGGTGGCCCGGCCCAAGGTTGATGGTGAACCAATCAGCGGTTGAAGTTTACTGACACGTGTTCCATCGACGTGCAGTGCGCCTTAGTACACAGCGTCACCGGGCCCCAAGTTCCTTGTCCAAGGATACAGCACAGTTACCCCTGGTGGGGATCGACCTTTCGGTTTGAAGTCGAATGCCGTAACTATCTGGTCATTTTAAAATTCGTAACCAAAAGAAGACATTGTGTTGTGGTAAAGGCTCTTTTTAATTGGTATTTCATTATATATGCAAGTTGTCGTTCAGATTCAATTAATGTTTTAGTGACAATGTATGGGGGAGAAATTATTTTACTAACTGAAGCTTGCGTATGTTTTCATAAAGAAGAGATTTCTTAGTAGTAGGGGTTGTAGAGATCGGGGTTCATTGGATTAACGTTATAGTCACGTGAAACAGCGATGTCGTGCTTCATTGACATGGTAGCTCTCATGAGCGGCTATATTGTGACCCTAAACCCATGTGCAGCACGTTTTGTTAGGGTCACGCGTGTTTCCGTCGTCCATTTTGTTTACTGGAGCCGGCATCCTGGTTTATATGGTGGCACGTGGCTGCTATGTAATTGAAAGTTCTCTAATGGGACGGGGGGGGGGGGGGTGGCTGAGGGTTGGGGTCGTCGATTGGACAGGAGTAAATCTAATTACCCCAACAAACCCGAGCAGTACTCCAAATTACCAATAGACACTTTATTTTGTTCGGATTCCTGCAGCATCATCCTATAAAAGTAACACGTAAAGCTATAGGATTGCTTGCAACTTGGGTTTTTTGTATAAGAGTAAATATAATAACTATAAACAATCCGAAAAATGCCCCAAATCACAAAAACACGATTCCAAAACAGCGAAACAAACTCGGATTCCCCCAGAATCCTCCTTATAAGAGTAACACGTTGTGTGGGTATTTTTCTTTTTCTACAGGACTAAGTATAATTACCCAAATCGACTCGACAACTACTTACCTAGTTTGGTTCTCTTTAGAATCATCCCCTGCTTCTAACTATTCTGGCCACTCTAACCCCAATATTCATGTACCTGTACTATCTATGTTGTGAATTCTATCTGCTTGACTACCTATTTCAATTTTACCAGATGTGTCTTTGAGCTAGTACACGATATGTAACAGTGCGAACACAAATGCCGGATGTGCTGATATGTGCTTGTTTGCTAGTGCACAATGTGCGCAGAACACAGGCGGAACATGGCACATACGGTGAAAAGGGGATTCTATGGGCATAGCCATACCATAAAAGGAATTCAACGAACGTGTGACTTGTATTTAGAGGAATGTGTTTGTTTGCTAGTGCACAGCGTGTACACATCACATATAACACATGGACACAGATTGCATGTTCTGATATGTGCTTGTGTGCCAGTGCACAGTGTGCGCACAGAGGCATATTTTAGTATTGGAGGACACCTATAATATAATGATGTACTATTGGAGAATATCTATTGTAGGATACCTTTTGGATGATAGTTGTGGTAGAAGCTCCTACATCTTGGTACTTCACGCTACAACCTGGTATTTGGACGGTTGGTTAAAAAACAACTCAAGAATACATAACAGTGAATTCATTCGACATACTACTCTTATAATGAGGATTCTGGGCGAATCCCAACCTGTTTCGGTGATTTGGCGTGTCTTTGTGATTTGTGGTATTTCTCGGGTTGTTTGTGATATTTATATTTACTCTTATACAAAAGAACACTCATACAGCACTATAGCACTAAGTGCTGCTTTTATAAGATGAAGTTTCTCCAGGAATCTGAACAAAATAAAGTGTTTGGGGGTGGGGGTCGATTAGGGATATTTCTCAGGTCTATTTGGGTAATTAGATTTACTCCAGTTCAATCGAACACACCCTCCGAACAGTTCCCGTCCTATTAGAGAACTTTCAGTTACATGCCAAAGACGGGTCATCATAGAAACCAAGATGGTGGCCCCAGTAAACAAAATGGACGATGGAAACACGTGTCATCCCAACAACACGCCCTGCACATACGCATTAACACCGCGTATCACCATGGGCATGGCGTGACAACCTGGCCGCTCACGCAAGCTGCCACGACAAGCAAACATGACATCACTGGGTCATCTTTCCCTCCATCAAATGAGCCCCGATCTCTACATGATCAGGTTAGCAATATAGTCCAGGCACATTAGACATAAAAATGAGAAAGTAAGGAAAAAATCGGAGAAAGCTGATTTTTTTTATATGTTTCCGGGACACACATTGCGGATAAAGTGTGAAAAGTCCCCGCGAATCCGAGTTGAACTTTTTTAGTTATAGCGTTTTTTTGATGAAAAAAAAAATTTAAAAAAAAATTCGACCCAGCTCCATATTTCTCATTCTTATTCGCCTTAGTAGGGTGAGAATCATAAATATCGTGCTGAATTATATTGATAATACATATCCCCAACAGAAAATGCCAACTTTGTACCAATCCTCACACTCAATGGTGAAATATTCACGAAAATGTACAAAATTACGAAAAAAAATTTATTGTTTTCATACACACAACGGTACACAACGTCCATTAAATCAAATCTACGACTACTTTGGGAGTTAAGTTATATATCAAAAATTGCAGAAAAGCAGTGGCTTTATAATGATATATAACAATAGTCATTTATTCCATAATGAACTGGTGAAACGTGTGAAATATTAACCATACCCCCTAAACTCAAATTCAAACGGCATCGACTTTTCTCATTCAAATACCGTATTATAGCATCATTGTTGCTCTCATGTTTGCACAAACTGAATGTGAGAAACAGGGACTGAACGTTTGTCCAGTGACGTTTGACCAACCACTTTATATCAAAGCAGTGGAGATTGTGTCTTCGTCAGATAAGTTGACAAAAGTTTTTGTTAGACTCGGCGGCTTCCATATGATTATGTCATATTTAGGGGCAATTGGTTCGATCATGGCTGGTAGCGGCTTGGATGAACTGTGGGGGACTGTTTATGCTGGTGGGTCAATCCATCATTTGATCAGTGGTCATGCATATTCAAGAGCAGTTCGTGCCCATTTGCTAACACAAATTGCCATTACAAAACTTGTGTTTGAAGAAAGCCGAACACTAGATAACATAGACTGCACAGAAGTCAATGAAATATTCTGTGGACTTGCCAGAGGTGACTGTACAACAGCTGACGCTGTCAATCAAGAAAGTGTCAACCATCTACTGTCAAAATTACACGAACTGCTCCAGAATGCGTCCGTAGGACGCACAGGAAAGCTTTGGGTACAATACTACGAGCAAATAGGTCTTCTCCAGTTGTTCTTGAGAGCAGAGCGCACAGGCGACTGGGAACTCCACACATATTGTGTTCGCAATATGATTCCAGTATTTCACGCAGGTGGTCATTTTGCATACGCAAAAAGTTCTCATCTCTATTTGCAGCAGATGAATGAGCTAACAGAAATAATGCAACAGGATGATTTGAAGTTGTTCACTGAGAAAGGTTACTTTACCATAAGGCGCTCAGATAAATTCTGGGACGGGATATATTCTGCTCAGACCATAGAGCAGTGTTTAATGAGAATGTTCAAGCTCCCTGGTGGTCTCACACATGGCAGGGGAATAACCGATAGCACTGTTGCGAAATGGGTACATGGACTACCTCTTTGCCTTCCGATATGTAATGCTCTCGAAAATTTTGTTCATGTTCACACTGGTCATGGCGAACAACATCGGGATCTCCGTCAAAGTTCACAATTGAATTGACTGATGCCAATGATATCACCAAATTATTGAACTGGCTCAGAGTGCATTCCCCCTTTCAGAATAGAGATCCACTACAATTAGTCTCTATAGCGACCGGGCTTGTGGCCGACGAAACTGTGAACTGTGACCAAGTTCGCAAAATTGGTGAATGTTGCGTATCGAATGTTGTAAGCAAAACGTTCAACAGCATCAAACTACGACGTGTTGACACTGTGAAGTCTTTCGCATCGATGGCAAATAGCATCAAAGTCCGTGGAAGTAAGGTAGTGATTGACCCCACAATTCTGTTCAACCGCATCACATGTGTTATTCAGTCACAAGCAGAGGTGGAAGAGTATCTCAAATATGAACTCGCCCCGAACCCACCAGCATTGTTTGATTCTGCTGGAATGAGGAAGACACAGAAAAGCACGCTCGGTAAGATCCTCAAAACATACGGTTCCGAGCAAACTAAAATCCCAGAACATTCTCTGTTTGTTGTAGATGGTGGATTTTTATTGAGGGCAGTTGTGTGGCCTAAACAGTCGTCATATAAGGACATATGTACATCATATTCCAATTATCTAGTGAGACATTTTGGGGCGAACGTCGTGGTTGTTTTTGATGGTTATGCTTGTACAATGTCGACAAAGGGCATGGAGCAAGCCCGTTGATCTAAAGACAGGTATTCCATTGATATCAATATCTCACCCGAGTTACCAGCCACCACACCCCAATCCGATTTCCTTGCAAATGCCAAGAACAAAACCCAACTGATCGATCTTCTAATGCAGGAGCTATCTGCTATCAATATCCAGTCCAAGCAGGCCGAGGCTGATGCTGATGTACTGATAGCCGAAACTGCACTTGACATCGCTCAAGATGACAACAATGTTGTCGTTGTGGGAACAGACACAGACTTGTTAGTCATTCTTACCTCTCGAGTTCAACCGGGATGTAATATTCACATGATGTATTCCATTACCCCAAACTTACTAGTTTCAGTTAGTGAAATAGCAACCAAAATGGGTGACCATAGAAGCAACCTCCTTGTAGCACATTCTATAAGTGGTTGTGACACTACTTCTGCACTCTTTCGAGTTGGTAAGAAGAAAGTATTCAGTACAATTGTCTCCGATGTTACTAGCGACTCACAACAGTATGTCAACACAATTTTGGCGGATGACAGTACACCAAGTGCAGTAGCCGCTGCCGGGGAACAACTTCTCCTGATCTTATACGGGAGTAAAACTGTTTCCTCTCTCGACCAATATAGATATGTCACTTACAAGCGTTATGTAGCAAAATCTAAACTGAATAAACCCATCGACCTAGCCTCACTCCCACCAAGCAGCGATGCTGCACAACAACATGTCTACAGATGTTATCTCCAGGTCCAACAATGGCTGGGCACTTCGCTTCCTCCGACGGATTGGGGGTGATCGCTAGACAATGGACTTCTTGTACCGATTGCAGCCACAAAGCCATGTGCCCCCGATAACCTACTGAATCTGATCAGTTGTGGTTGCAAGAGTGCTTGTACAAAAAGGTGTGGGTGTAAGAAGGCAGGACTCTCTTGCTCAGGTTTGTGTAATTGCAGTTCGGATTCTTGTAACAACCACAGAAACACTGTCCTGTCGGAAATTTCTGAGTTCGATGAATAATATGTATATAGGTCATGTCATTTCTGTATATAGCGTTGATAATAGTCAATGTAACTTAATCCATGTTGATTGATTTGTACATTCTGTAAATATTATTTATTGATTTTTGTACATTCTGTAAATATTATTTATTGATCTAATGCTGCCAGACACAGACGTGTCTCTTCGGTCCCAAGCCCGAAAATAGTTGAGTTCTCATGCTGACGAATTTTATGCCAAAAGGGGAACTCGGCCAGAAGCAGAGGGGGGTCTTCCATAATGTCTATTTTGTAAGCAATGATAAAAGTCTTCAAATGGTGGTGGATTTTTTATCGTCTGTCCAACTAACATCCCGTTCTGTACTACGACCCTTTGGGCAAATTCGTTAGGAAAATCGTCATTTTTTGCGTAAATCCGATACTTTTTTGTGAATTTTCAATAATTTTTCGCAGAAATTGTCACAGAATGCACATTTTCCTCTAGGTAAATGTATATTAGACATTATGTAGCTCGAAATACGCGTAAACAAAAAATACAGTTGGATCAATTCGAGGTTACAAAGTTCGTGCGATTTTTTTTGATTTTTTTCAAACGCGTTTTCGAAAAAAGGCTGTAGAAAAAAAGCTCAACTGGGATTTTAGGGGACTTTTGTCTAATCGTTCAGTGACATGTACTCGACATTCCCTGAAAAAATCAGCTTTCTCCGATTTTTTTCCCTAGTGAAACCTAATGTTCTTGGGCTAATAATTTCCATTCAAAAGAGCGTTTTGCTTTCAAAAACTATTCATGGTTCTGTTGATTCTGTTAATTACCTCACGTAGACCCTTTTTGTTATGAAACACTAACCGCATTTATGTTCGTTTGTTTATTTGACACATTAAACAGTGGTGGAAGTACCTGGAGAGAACCACCGAGCAGCGCTGAGTAACTGTCTGACTCACCTACTAATAATGCACAAACACAATTAGCATCGATTGAAGGTCTCGTAGCCCCCAGCGTAGGCAATGGCGATGAAGTGTCTAGCCGAAGGATACAATGCAGTTACCACTGGTCAGAATCGAACCGTCGACCTTTCGGTTTAAAGCCCAGTGCTCTAACCACTGATACACCGCGCTCCCCAGTCACTTGTGTGTACAGATGCCTGAAAATCGCTGTTAGCTTTTGAGGACTACCTAGAGGAATTTTTTTCCCCTTTTATCTCGGGCTGTGGGGGGGGGGGGGGGGGGGCATTGCTCGAAGTTAGAGCAGCTTTGGAAAAACGAGGACAATGGGAGATTTTAGTATATCACAAATATATACCTAGTAGAATAAGGCTCTTTGAAAACTAAGGAAAAATGGAATGAAAATATGAGACAAACAGCATTAGGGAGGGCACATGAGGCAAGGTCAGTATTGTCGTTGGGGAGAATGAAAAACGCCAACGAGGGATATTGTAAAACAGTTTGTATCTGAATGATAAGAGGCGCGTTCCGGCTTCTTCGGAAATTAAGAGAGAAGTGAAAAGACCAACAGAGATTCCCAAGATGATTTTTGAATACGGTCCTGTACCAGTTCAAGCTGCTGATATCTGTGTTTCCTCTTTAAATCTAAAAATGCCGATAGGATCACCGATCCAATGTCGAGATGTGACAGCACAAAAGTGGGCTTAATCATTATCAACTTATCGTCCGGAAACCAATTGTTTACAATTTACTATGCGAAGAGTCACTGTGAGTAGGTAATAAAGGCAGATTTACCAACCACTTTGTACATGTACGTGTACAATATACGTACACGATGCGTTCACCAACGTGGAATTCAGTGTTAAATCGCACGCTTGTTCACAAAATGTACAGTGGTCTTGAATCCCCCATGTTTTTTTGTGACTCCTAGTTCGCACTTTTAACGTTCAAATACTCGTGGTGAACGCGCGTTTTTAAAAAAAGGGTGAAATTGTACATCTTCAATTTTATCTTTTACTTTAAAAATTTTGTATACGTTTCCATCGCAGCTCAGACCATCGATCCATCGTTGGCGAACGCGAGCAAAAAATTCTAGGCTAGATAAAAAAAACGGCCTGCGGATTCAAGACCAGTGGTCCAGAACCCGCCATTGTTTTGAGGCGGTGGGTTTTTCCTATTTATGACGTCATTAGGGGAATTCCCCAGTATGGGAATTCCCAAACTCAGCTAATCGACCGATCGGATCGCTCGATTCTCCGCCAATCGACTGATCGGATCGCTCGATTCTCGTAAACTCGATCATACGGAGTTATCTCCCCTCGTCGTGGGGTGGGTGGGGGGAATACCCGAGGAAATAAGTGAAAAAAAAGTGATTGATATATATAGGAGAGAAAAAAAAATATATAAACAATAGTTATTTAGAAAATTAAATACATCAAATCGAATAGATAATAAAAACGTAAATCATGAGCGATTCTCAGGATATTAGAGTGAGGTTTCTTTTAAAAATGCTGATGAGAGCCTACGCATTCTGCGTGAACGAACAACTAGGTCGTCTCTTGTTAGAACGATGCGTCAGATGTCGGGATCACCTAGACTTCGATCACGAGAATCATTCGTGTCTGTGGATGGAAAGGGAAGATATGGTCGTCAAGTATTTCGAACCGGCGTTCGAATGCGTTCAAATCAATGAAGTGATCGCGTTTTGGAAGAGATTACTCTACTGTAAGGATCAAAGCAAGCCCACAGTTTCGGAAGAACTGAAATTGGCGTGTAAAAGTTTGACTTTAGAAGACAAGGGATGCGTCATGAAATTATTGTTCAACGAAGCATATGTCTAAGTTTTCTCGTTGATATAAAATAAGGGAGAATAGAAAATAAAAATAAATACACACATAAATTTTTTATCTAATATTAGAAAGAAAAAAACAAAAATGAGAACCAGAAATAAATTGTATCTGGCGTTAGTGGATGACGAGGACGAGAAGCCGAACAGCGTTTTGCCGACGGCACCGTCGCTAGAAGAAAGAGAAAAAGGAGAGAGGTATCGCATCGATCAAATCAATAGAATCCAAGAGTATCTAATTCGAGAGAGAGAGATTCTCGTCGTTCCCTCAAGAAGAAGTATTCGCGTTTCGTGACAGTCGTCAACGCGATCGACACGACACTCATCACGATTTCTCTGGGTTTACACCCGGCCGGCATCGGATATTTGTCGACCGCGGTCGGCATTCCGATCGTGTTGACCGTAGAAGGAGTGGCTCTCGCCGCAGGATTGTTTAGCACGCTCGGAAACTTTTTGAGTAGGAAATTATATCTGAAGGCGAGGAAACATGACAAGATTCGCGTCTTGGCCGACTCCAAGATCGACACGATATCCGAAATGATGTCTATGGCGTTGAAAGACAGTAGGATATCGGACGGAGAATACTTCGCGATATTGAGCGAGAAATCGAAATACGATGCCATGAAAGAAGCCGTGAGAATCAAGACTCGTCAGATCATCAAGGAAGAGATGAAGGATTCTCTCGTGGAAAAGGGGAGGAAAGAGGCTAGGGAGGAATTCAGTAAGATGATAGAACTCAAGAGCAGTGACTGAAAAAAAATATATATAATAAGAACAGAATTTTAAAAAATAAAAATATTAAATTTATATATAAAATAAAAAAAACGAAATTAATTTAAATAACTCTTAAAAAATGTATTGCGTAAAGTGTAAGAGAGTTACTGAGATGAGTAATTCTAGAGAAGTGCGAACTAAAACGACAGACAGATGCTTCGCGGAATTTGCGATGTGTGTGGTTCTGTCAAGACGCGATTCATCAAAAAAAAGAACGTGAGCAAAGGTAAAGGCATCGTGAATAAAATGATCAACAATCTACCTTTCGAAATGCATCTGCCCGGTAACAGTTTCACGGGACCCGGAACGAAATTGAACAAGAGACTCAACGCCGATCTGACTCCCAAATCTTGGAGCAAACCCGTGAATAGGGTGGACGCGGCTGCGTACAATCATGATCTGTGCTACGCCGGACATCCCGACACCAAGACTCGCAACAACGTCTGTGACAAAAATATGTTGGGGAGATTGAGAGGCATATCGAATTCGACCAGGAGAGAGAAGATGGAACGTTCGCTGGTCGGCAATCTGATCGGTGCGAAACATCGATTCGGATGGGGCATTAAAAAAAAAAGCGCATCTGAAAAGAAGAAGAAACGATTATTGACGAGCAAATTGGCCGAGGAGTTACACAAACCCATAGTGCGTAAATTTCGAAAGAGAAGGGTGTTCGTGAAGGGTCTGGATGATATTTAGTCTGCCGACTTGGTCGACATGAGATCGTTTTCGAGGTGGAACGAGGGCGTCAAATATTTATTGACGGTCATCGACGTGTTTTCCAAATACCGTTGGATCAGAGCTTTGAAGAATAAATCGGGACCTCTCGTCGCCGAGGCTCTGAAGAGCGTGTTCGACTCGTCTTCTCGAAAACCGAGTAAATTGTGGGTGGATAAGGGAAAGGAATTCTACAACAAGGATGTTCGTCGATTGGTAGACCTCTACTCGATTGAAAATGAAGAGAAAGCCAGCGTGGTGGAACGTTGGAATCGAACGATGAAGGAAAAGATGCACAGATACTTCATGGCGAATTCGACCAAGAAATACATATACGCTCTGAATGGTCTGGTCAAAGATTACAACAACACGTGACACAGATCGATCAAGATGACTCCCACGGAAGCTAGAGATCCTCGAAACGAAAAACGGGTCTACGCGAATCTATATCCCGAGAGATCTAAGATCAGGAAGAAGTCTAGAACGCTGAAATTTGCGGTCGGTGATCGAGTGAGAATCTACGCTTATAAGAAGCACTTCGAAAAGGGTTATACTCCTCGATGGACCTCGGATATCTTCATAATCATCAAAATATTTCACACCGATCCGGTGACTTACGAAATCGAAGCTTTGGATGGAGAAGAGATCATTGGAAAATTTTACGAACAACAATTACAGAAGACGAAGTTTTGATGAAGACAAAATTTTTTTTCTTTACTCTCTTTGACATTTTCTTGTTTACACACATATATATATAAGAGAGAAAAAAATAATAAAAATAATTAAAAACTATTTTTAGATAAAGAAAGCAAGTTAATTAATAAACAAAAAACTAAAAAAATCCTTTAAAATGACAAACATACTAGATATAGCACAAAGCATAGTGAAAGATGAAAGTATTCAAGAATATGAGGTTCATGAATATGAACCAGTAACCAGGACGAGTTTGAACAATGCGGGAGAGATAAGAATCAACGTCGAAACTCAAGATTTATTTGTACATCCTAGCGAGAGTTACATAGTGGTGCAGGGACGTCTCACCAAGGAAGATGGGAGCGACTACGCCGACGACGACACGGTTACTCTAGCCAATAATGGCATCATGCATCTATTCAGTAACATAAAATACATGCTATCCAGACAAGAGATAGAATCTGTGTTTCATCCCGGTCAGGCCACCACGATGTTCGGACTCTTGACGTATCCTGATGATTTTTCAAAATCCAGAGGACTTAATCAGTTGTGGGTGAAAGACACCGTAGGCCCTGCTAGTGTCGGCGCCGCCTTGATATTCGATTACGTCGTCAAGACGTCCAGACCTAAAGGAACGTTTTCGTTCAGGATACCTTTGAAACACATCTTCGGATTTGTGGATGATTACAACAAGATCATGTACAGATTCAAACACAATCTGATGTTGATTCGAAAAGGAAACGACGACGCAATAGTGAGACTCACTGCGACCAATGCGGGTAAGATAACTCTACACAAGATATCGTGGTTCGTTCCACACGTGGAGCCTTCGATTGTGGAGAAAGCACGTCTCTACAAGATCATAGAATCCAAGAGTAAATTACCCGTGGGATTTAGAATGAGACAGTGTGACACAGCTAGCATTCCTCCCTCCACGAATCACTTCGATTGGAGATTGATGGTGAAATCCGCTTCTGAGAGACCGCGTTTCATCGTGGTTGCATTTCAGACTGATAGGGACATGTCTCAGGAAAAGAATGCGTCGCTGTTCGATCACTGCCATTTGAGAAACATGCAAGTGTTTCTGAACGTCACAAGATATCCAGCAATCGATTACAATGCGTCGTTCGACAAGACTGATTTCTGCAGACTGTACAGCGACGCCACTGATTTTAGAAAGAAGTATCATGGTCTAGACGAATTGATGAGCAATCCTAACATGTCTCCCGGCGAATACAAGTCGATGTATCCCATGTTCGTATTCGACGTCAGTAAACAGAGTGAACGACTCAAGAGTAGCGTGTTAGACATTCAGATCAAGATGCAATTCGATAGGAACGTGCCGAGAAAAACTGAAGCCTTTGCCCTGGTCCTGTCAGACAGAGAATTACAATTCGAATCGGATGGAAATAAGATGTCGATCATTCGATGATAGATGAGTGTGTGAAAAAAATAAAAAACAAAAAAAAAATAAAAAGTAATGAGTCATTATTAAAAGCAAAAAACAAAAAAAGAATAAAAAAATAAATTCGTTTTTAATGATATTTTTTAACAAAAAAAAAAGTTTCATCCGAGAAAAAATCGTCTTTTTTCAACATTCTCGACGTACAAAATGTTACAATTCCTAAGTAGTCACGTAGAAAACGAAATACATGTTCCATTTTCATGTTTGAAAAAAAAGAAGATTTTTACGATTACGTTCTGAATTATTTAAAAGATCGCGTGCTATTCACTCGAGAGAAACAAAAAGGATATTTCGTGACAAAGATATTAAAACTCGAAGAGATCTTAGATTGTTCGATCCTGTGCGATCGTCTCTCCGTTTCCGTCAGATGTTCCATCCTGTGTTGCAAGCCAAAAAACAAAACAAAAAGATGTGGAAAAATGGTTAGGTAAACAGCGGGATAGACGGTTGGAAATGAAAAGAATGAGACGTGTTCCACCATCACCACTACCTTCTGAAGAGAATGGTAATGATGTGAGTGTTACCAAGAAATGCACAACATTCGTTCATAATTATGATTCGGATCAACAAAAGTGTTGTTATAAACGTATCATATCACAAAGAAAAAGAGAAAAAGAAAAAGAAGAATCGACGCTGAAAATTGAGAAAAAAGGAAACGTTATTATAATATATGGTGATAGTGAAGAAGAAGGAAAACAAAAAAAAAAGTAATGAGATCATCTTTAGATCTCATTTTTTTTTTGTTTTTTTTGTTTTTTTTTGTTTTTAATAATCACACATTATTTTTTTTTTAATTCATTATTTTCCACACGTTCACTGTTTGTTCTAGTTCGATCAGTAGACTCACCACGGAAGTGGTGGCTTCGGGATTATTGGTTTTCGTAATGAAATTAATCCTGTCTCCGGCGTTCACTTTGAGAGGCGTGCCAAACGTGCTAACATTCACGTTTTGATTCTCAGTCTTTTTGACGCTGTATCTCTTATCGCTCTCTACACCATTCACCATGAGATTGACGACCGCTCTGTTATTCAAATCCGAGGAAGCCAGACTCATTCGAAGGATTTCACCTCCCAACAGCATGGGATATCCCACCTGACCATGTTTCGATCTGCTACCTCCATTTCCGAAAGACCACTCAGCTTTTCACTCATCGAAGGCGCCGGCCTCTTCGGCCCACACTGTGATCAATTGTCTAGCATATTTGACTTTCTCCACCACCGAAATCAGGGTGCAGGCATCTGTCATGTTCACGGGATCCGGTAGATTCGTGAGCGCGTGTCCACCCATGTCTAGTTTACCTTCCATGATGTCACCCTTTCTCCAGACCGAGTTGTCCTCCACGTACTTCCTGCTTACCACACTGGAATCGAATTCGGGATCATGACCGAGACCAAATAAATTCCCACCATTCATGTTGATGCCACCCTCCATGGTTCCGCCAGATTGTTTGTTCAGGTAGAGATCGTCCACTTGCAATTCTACGTATTCTTGTGATCATATCACGGCAGAATCTACGTAGCCCTTGTTGACCGCGGTTGAGTCCGCATCCGTGTCGTCAATCTTCGACAGATTCAATATCTTGTGGAATCCCGCATTCAGATCCGATTTCATTTCTCGTCTGTCAGACTTTCTCTGTTCCAGATCTACGTAGTGTTTGGTCGCCACGTCCTTGGGATTCGTGGGAGTGGCCACGTTCGTTATCTTGTTAGAATTGGCGTTCAATTCCGAGTGCATCATTTTCTGAACGTATCTATTTCTCAGGTGTTCGCTGAATCTCGCGTGAGAGTTGTCCGCGTATTTCTTGGTCGTGGCATCGGTGGGATCTATGGGATTCACCAAACATTTGGATTTCAGATCCAGATCGTCGGTCATGGTTTTATCCACGTAATTATCCAGCAAGATTCGTTCGAAATCGGCGTTCCCCCTGTCGGCGTATTTTTTAGTTGCAGCATCTGCGAGATCTATCGGCTCGGGAAGATTGTAGAGCTTCTTATCATTCATGTTCAAAGGTTCTTCTCGAGGTTCGTATCTCCGAACGTAACGTTCGTTCAAGTAGGCAACGTCGTAACCATCGTCGACTTTGAACGTCTTCCTCTTCTTTCTCGGGTTGACTTTTTCGTCGTCACTTCTACCAAATTTATCGACTGGCATGTTGTTGTGAGGATTTTTTGTTTTTTAGAAAAATATGTTCAAACGCAGTTTATTAAAAATGAACTATGTTATTTTATTTTTCGTTTTTATTCGATTAAAATTTTTTTAAAATAATTTTTTATCTTTATATATACTATAAAAAAAAAAATCTCTCTCTAATGTAAATCATTGAGAATGTCTTGAAATCGATCTCCTTCAGACCATCTCTTGAGAACATAGAGACACAGGTGACCGCAAAACACTTGATGTGATTGCACTTGTTCCGTGTTGTAACAAACCATCGATTTGATGAAATAGTTCTTTATTTCTTTTGGCGGCGAGATTCCGTAGCTGTCGAAATAATAATTTTTCTTCTTCCCGTTCTTCATCCACGCCACCCAGTGAGTGCCTTCACCAAATGAATCGTCTAGATTTAAAATTCCGCATTCCGATTGTCGAGGTCTTCTCTTCAGCAAGGCATCTCTGGAAAACACTCCTAGAAAATCTTCGATTTTCAAATCTTTTGCCGCATTCAACATATCGATGTTGGATAGGGGTTTGTTGGGTAAGACGACACCTTGTACGGATATCTTTATTTTCTTATTCATAAATGCGTATATATTTTTTTTATTTATTTTATTATAATTTACTAAAAATGACGTTATTTTTTTTTCTATTTTTTTCTTTTTCTTTTTAAACTAACTTTCTTGATATCACTATCGATTTCTATAATTTTGTGTTCATCTAATTCTTCTTGATTTTCTGGAATCCTATCATCCGCAATCATATCCGGAATCTTATCATCCACAATCGTATCTAGAATCCAATCATCCCCATTCATATCATCTAAAATTAGATCCAAAGTCCAATGTCCCCATGCCAAAGTGCTTATTTTATCGTCTAACATGAATCTCTTATCGTCGTCGGCCGTCAGCGAAATCTTGTTGACTATTTCAGTATACAAGTCGTGATTTTCGCTTCGAATCGATTTCATAGTCTTATACACCAGACCACTTCCTAACAGACAATCTTTATACTCTTGGAAAGAGATGTTTTTCTTCACCACGCACACTTTAACTCCTTTGCACTTCTTGATCTCTTCATCATCTTCTAGACGATAAGCATACAGTTTGGGTCTCAAGCCCACGAATTCGATGATCTGTTTACCGCCGCTCTCGTCCTTAAATTTACCCAACACCTTCTTGTTGTCGTTCGATTGAATGTTGGACAGATGATCAACGGGATAATTGCTCGTGTCGAACCACTCGGCCACGTCTGGAGATATATCTCGGTAGACGTCTTTCGTCTCTATCTCGTAAACTAAACTGTCCGTGTCGGTGAACAGTAGTTTGGCTTTGTCACCAAATTTTCGTTTGACGTAATCATAGTGAAACTCGTACATCAATTGCTTGCTGATATCTAAGATGATCGGTCCGAGATAATACGGTTTGTTGAACTTCAGGTGCGTCTTTTGCATGTGAACGGCCACTAGATTTTTGTCGAATATGGTTCGGTGTTTGTAATTGGGTTTCGCCACTAATTTTTAAGCTCTTTTCCCAGACGTGATGAGTCGAATGTCGGTTCTCTTCCTGATGTTTTCCATCGATTTGCCGTACACGCAGTTGTTCATGAGTTTGAAGAAATCTTTTTTGAAATCGTTCTCGGCTCGAGTTTTGAGATTCGTGTTGAGATCAATGTATTTTTTCATCCAAGGCTCTTCGTCGAATCGAATGATGCGATGTATGTCGACTAATTTCATCCCGTAATCGACATACTGTTTCAAATTCTCGCTGTACACGACGTAGTTACGTTTGTTAAATAAATTGGGAATGAGTTTTTCCTCGTCTCCTTCGTTTGGTTCCATTCGTTCGGGAGCTAGCGGATAATCGTTGTGTGGATCGTGTAATTCTTCCGGATAGTTCAAATCGACTTCTAAAATGCAAGGATAGTCTCTCCATTTTTGCATCTCTTCCGGTTCCTTCACCCATTCGAAATTTCTAATCGGTAAAGGATGACTTATAGCCCAACCATACAGATTATTGGCGTCCCAATACTGTATGTATTTAGTCTACCGTTTCGAAATGAAACCTTCTTTCATGTAGGGATTGTTACCCTCAGAATATCTGTGAGAGATCATCGAGACGCCACCTCTCGCAGCCCTTTCGAACATGAGCAACATGTCCACATCGGATAATAATTCCAATTGGACTTCGGTGGTCTTCAACAGAGCATCCCACGCCAGACCGGGTGCGGTGAAATACCAAGCGGGATCCAGATCGTAATTTTGACGACAGACGTCTCGAAAATTTTCGAACACATCTGCCAAGAGCAGAACGTCGGTCTTTAGATAGAGATCGTGATAATCTCTCATGGTTTTCATATCGAATGATTTCCACACGTTTTTGGCGTGTTTGTAATTCTCGTCGGAAATGTCGGATTCGTATAATTTCGAATAAAAATCTTCTTTCGAAGGTAGTGCGGTGTCTTCGAATCTCTTTAGATCGTTCATGTAATCGTAAGGATAGACTCCTTTCCTCAACATGACGTCTACTCGTTCTCTGAAATGTTCGCTCGTGATTTTAAATTTATCCTTGCTCAAGTTATCGACTAATTTTTCCAGAGTGGTCGACATGAATTTAAAACTGTCGATGAAACGTATGCATCTACGAATGGATTTCGTTTTTTCTTTCAACGTATTTCCGTCGATTACTCTTTTCTTCTCCATGAGCTTCCATTTCGTGAAGGAAATGTATCTTTCTTCGCTGTTCACGATGCAATTTAATTCTTCGTGTGAGGTGCCGAGATTTTTCACGAACAGATGACTGTCGTAACCCGAGAGATTGTGAAACATCACCGGATAGAAAGCGGCATCTCGATATTTTAAATTACACTTGCTGTGAGCCGGACCATGATACAGACCCATGTAATGATCGTGGTCTCTGACCTTCTTATTTTCCTCCGAATTCTCATCGAACGATTGTCTGCATATGTGACATTCGGTGGCTTTTTTCGTCCTGCTGCTCTCGCATGATGATCATTTTCGCCGGAGTTTTGAATTTGTCGTATAACATTTGAATTTTCGATTCTAACTCTTCCATGAACCTTTGAGACACGTCGTCGTCTTCGCACTGTTTCATGTAGGTGAAGGGACCCATGTCGTGTTGCGAGTCAAAAGCGCATTTCACGTAAATGCAATAGCCTGAAGGTATGTGTTTTTGATATCTTTCGACGTAACTTTGAAGAGCATTGGGTTGACAGGAACTCATTTTTGCGGTGAAACATTCGAAATCGGCATACACGACGAATGGTACTTTTAACCTTCTATTGTGATTTTCAAACTTCACGATGGTGTTGGATTTGGGCATTTCGACGGTGACACCTTGATTTTCGTTGCAATATTCCTGATGTTTCACTAATGATTTTTCAGTCTTAAATATGTTCATGCAATTGTAACATAAAGATATCTTTCCTTTATGATTATTATTTTGTTTCGACAGTAATCGGGTCGGATGTTTAACCCAACAATAATGACGATTGTCACCATTCGAAATCAATAATAAATTAATCAACTTTTCTCTTTCAAGATACGAAGTCTGTCTGAGAGGATAGATCATTCATTTTTCATCATCGTATCCCAAGACATTCACCGCTACGGTTTGGTTTTGAGCCTTAAAATGTTCGATATATTTTAACTCTGTTGGAAAAGTCACTCCGGTCCAATCAAGATTTTTAGAAGTCTCCTCGTAACGAGAAACTCTATCAGAGCTCTTTTGACAGGGTATAAAGCAGAGGTGACTGCACATTTAAAACACTGATCATCTTTATTTCTCACGTTGATCACGGCATGTTTCTTAGTCAAGAAATACGGTAATTCCAAGTAGGAAGATCCTTTCAACGGATCGTTTTTATTTATGTGAATTTCGAGTTTCAACACCTCATCGAACGTCCAATTACTACCTTCATGTTGATAATTCGCGAGAGACGTCAACATCTTGTCTTTCATCTTTTCGAAAACGTCCGATAGATCTGAACCTCAAAATACGGGTTCGACGTTAGATCTGAAATATGCATTTTTCACGATGCTCTCGCCTGACTTCACGTCGATTTTATTCATTATGCAATGGAGTATCATCTTAATTTTTAATCCCACTTTCATGTATTCGCGAAACAAATCCAATACTTCTTTCTTCACCCGTTCCATGAACAATTTCGGATCGATTTTCTTCAACGAGGGAATCACGTCAAAAGTTTTAAAAACGCCTTTGATCGCACTCTCCCGTCCTACAGGTTTCGATTGGAATAGTTCCGCAACGTGTCGTGTTACATATTATTCTCCTTTCTCTTCATCGATTGCTCGTTGAATTTCGCTTGATATATCTCGTTTGTCTTGAATCTGAAGTGCATCACTCGTTTTTGTTTTCGTTTTTCTTTTCTTTTCTTTGGAAACTTGATGTTCTTCAATGGCTTTTCGTTTAGTCGTCTTCTTATTTTTCACAATCGAAACGTTTTTGGTTTTTTTCCGACGTCAGCATTTCGATTCCTTTTACTATCTTCTCATTTTTCACAACCGATGCGTCTTTTGACATCGTTGCTATCGACATTTCATTTGCCTTTCTAGCGTTTCGCAAATATTCTTGTATGACATCAATTTTTTTTGATTTAGTTCTATGATTTCTGAAATCTGAAATTTGTAATAGTTTACAAATCTCGTTTAACTGAGGTATGGTTTTCTCATTTAAATTTACCATTGTTTTATCTGTTTGCTTCATTTGTAAGAATATTTTTTTTTGGAATTTTGTATTAAATAATTTGTTAAAAAAGTTTTGCTTTTTTACTCTTATTATATATGTATAATAAAAAAAAAAAAGTTAAATTTTAAATTCAATTTTTTTTTCTTTACTATGTTTTTTATTCAAAAACAATTTAAGACCGCTTTTATTTCTCGCTCGCAAACCGAACATATTTTCTCATCTTCGGAATAACAATCTCTACAGTAACGCAGGTGTGCACATGGTAGAAACAAGATGTTTGCGACACCTTCGCAGACCACACACTTGGTGGACGTTTTGCTCGGCTTGTTTTCGACGAGTGATGATAACTCGTCCGCTTCTGCCATGAATTTGATGAGATGTTCTAAAGTTATGAACTGAGACAGGGTCTTGTTCGTGATGTTTAACGCATCGTACAATTGTTCCTTGGTGTATCCGAGTTGTAACATATCCATCAATAATTTTTGGTTTTTGTCTCTATCCCTCTCTTCATCTTGGATTTTGATCAATCCCAACGTTAGGATCTTGTTCCAATAATCGCATTTGCCTTTTTCAATATTACTTATGTGTTCTAGTAAAGGTACGTCGTGAGGTTCCCAATTCATCAAATGTATGTCACAACAAAAACATTTGACTTTGTCGCCTTTACCCATGTAAACGAAACCCGCGGTGGCTAAATCTTCAGGTTTTTGAGCGAGATGCGAAGGCCAATTTTTAAACGTTTGAAGTCTTGCACGTTCTAGACTATAATTCAGATGTTTGGACTTGATCATTGTTTTTACCTCAAAATTGATTTTGTAAGAATATTTTTTTTTTTAACTTTTATTTATATATAAAGAGAAATAAAGAGAAACTTTTTTAACAAATTATTATTTAAATACAAAATTTAAAATATACATTATTTGCAAGAATTCATAAAAACCAAATAATCGATCATGACAACAACACCTAAAAGATGCGAATTGAAATTGAAACGAGTCGAAAGGTATGAGAAATGCGGTTTTAATATCTATACATTACAACAACACGATCCCATCGAATTGAACGAGGTTGAGATGGTGGATTTAGAGCACTACTACTACGAATATCGAATGTGTTTGAAATTGGATGAAGCTGTGCTCGATTTGTTTTACGAGTACCAAAGCGATCTGCTGAATAATATCATCGTCGCCAAAGACAGAGAATTCGACAAGGGTGATTTATTGTTGTCCTATGGTGGTTACATATATCCAATAATCTCACCCGAACTTGTGAACAAATCGGGGGGTGAGAGCGCATTCGCCTATGAAAAAAAACTCAAAAGAGTAAAGATAAACATTCACACCATTTTCGTAAGTGGAAAAATGACGAATGTCAACATGCTAATAACGGACTTGGAAATATAAACAATAGAGAGGTTGAAATGTTAAAATTTAACTTTTTATATATATATAAAGAGAAAAAAAAACTTTTACTAAAAAATTTTACATTAAAAAAATTAAAAATTAAAAAAACAACTTTTTTATATATATATAAAGAGCAAAAAAAAATAAACTTTTTTAACAAATTATTATTTAAATACAAAATTTAAAATATACATTATTTGCAAGAATTCGTAAAAACAAAAAACTAAATAATCGATCATGAGGACAACAACACCTAAAAGATGCGAACTGAAATTGAAACGAGTCAAAACGAATAAGAAATTCGGTCATAAAATCTATAGATTACAACGACACGATCCCATCGAATTGAACAAGGTCGAGACGAAGGGCTTAGAGCACAAATACAACAAATATAAGATGCCTTTGAAATTGGATGAAGCCGTGCTCAATTTGATTTACGAGTGCCAAAGCGACCTGCAGAACATCGTCATCGCCGAAGATAGAGAATTCGACAAGGACGATTTGTCGTTGCCCTATGGAAATTACATATTTCCAAACATCTCATTCGCACTCGTGAAGAAATTGGGTGGTGAGTGTGAGTTGACCGATGTAAAAAAACTCAAAAGAGTAAAGATAAACATTCAACACGTTTTCGAAAAAGGAGAAGACACGAGTGTCAACATGCTAATAACGAACTTGGAAATATAAACAATAGAGAGATTGATTTTTAGCGAAGAAAAATGAAAAAAAAAAAGTAATGAGATCATCTTTTGATCTCATTTTTTTTTTGTTTTCCTTCTTCATTATTGCCCATATATTATAATAACGTTTCCTTTCTTCTTAAATTTCAGCGTCGATTCTTCTTTTCTTTTTTTTGTGATATGCTACGTTTTTATAAGAACACATTTGTTTATCCGAATCATAATTATGAACGAATGTTGTGCATCTCTCGGTAACACTCGGATCATTACCATTCTCTTCAGAAGATAGTGGTAATGGTGGAAAACATCTCATTCTTTTAAATTTCAACCACATATCCCGATCTTTATTTAACTCTTTTGTCAGTTCTTTCCTAAGATATCCGTCATTAGCGTCTAATCATTTTTCCGCATCTTTTTTGCACTCTATCTCGCGATATTCATCATTATCGTCTAATTGTTTTTCCACCTTTTTATCCATTTTATATATTATTTTATACTTTCTATGATTTATATTTATATAATTTTTTTTACATTATAATAACATATTCAAAATCGGTATGTTCTTAAACGGCGAATTCTCACCGAACAACAAACCCTTGCCGAGTCGCTCGACATTCCGTCCACTCTTCAGATAGAGACCATTTCCTCTCAGAGAGTTGCCACCTCTAACGGGTTCTAGATACAATCCTTTACTGCTGTCATCTATGTGGACGCGACACACGGCTCCTCCCTTCTTCAAAAACAGTCCGCTGCCACCCATTAATTTCTCAACTGCCGAACTAGCGAGTCCCGTGAGAGCTCCCATGCCGAGAGTCTTTCCGAGAAAGGGTAGCACCTTTGCGGCGAAGGGTAATGCTTTTGCGGCTATTCCTGCCAATAGCGGTAGGAAACCACCTTTCATTCTCAAATTGTATCTCAATTGAGCGGGACTCATTCTCACCGTCAACCCTCTTCCATCGCGAATCGCTTTCTCCATCCTTTTGATTTGACTTCTGGTCCAGGCGATCGAATCCTGACCGCCACTCGTCAGATCTTCGTGAGTGAATTTGAATCTCACCGCCTCGCCTCGAGTTGTTAATGCTCTCTTAAGTTTCTTCCTCTGTCCTGCGGATATGTTCAAGTTTTTAACCACGTATTCTGTCATAATTCTGTTTTTTAAAATATATTTACTTCAATTGTTTCTTGTTTAATAATTATATTAAAATAATTTTGTAAAATTAATATTGCGTTTATTTTATTTTTGTTATCTATATATATAATATTTTTTTTTTTTGCTTTTATATTTCTCTTATGTGAAATCGTATCGTCACTCTCTCTCCGCAAAGATCTAACAGTTCACCATTTTGATCCATCAACGTGGTTTTGAGACTATACAACGTATCACTGGTAGATAAACTAAATTTCGAGGTCGCTCCACGATCTTATAAACCGGCGACACGTTTGGAAAGAAAGAATAGATCGTCGGCTGAGTGCTACCATTCACGTAGCTTCCAGCAATCACACAATCACGTCCACGTTCACCAGAATGCTATTGCCAGCGAGAATGTCAACCGTATTTTCAGATGCCGCGTGGCCTCGATACATCTTTCGATCGAATCCCAACATCTTGCCTATAGAATCGTCCGTGTTGAAATCCACTCGAAAATTATCTTCCAAATCCAACATCGTCTGTAAGGTATTAGGATTGGGAGCGAGTCTGATCTTGTTGCTTCCCTTTCCATCCGTCTTCATTCGCGTCTGAATGTAATTGTTCAAATCGTCTATGTCGTAACTCCCTTTGGGAATTCGAATCTCCAACCAATCCATTCCGTCCGAATACTTGAACGAGTTATTCTTTTCGGTGACGTTGGGAAAGGAATAATAAGTCTCCAGATTCACCAAAGCCATCTCGTAACTTTTCTCTCTATTCAATTCGATGGAAGGTTCGAATTTCGTAGCGAATCGAGTCGAATCGCCACTCACCACGATTTGAATGGATTGTTTCGCAGCCGTATTCTCGGCTATCCGTCCTAACAATTCTCCATGTTCGAACATTATATTTAATTTTATTTTTTTATTCAAAACTAATTATTTGAAGATTTATTATTTTCTAAATTTTTATTTTCACGCTCTATCTTATTATTATCATCGAAAACATAAAACTTGTCGAATCCGCACCGATATTTTCCACGATTAAATTCGCTTGTCAAATCGATCACGACGAAATTGTAAAGTCCACCATCCCAAACCCTCTTGCAGAATCTCCTGAATTCCGCAGCGCTCATGTCGTTTGCGACGTGATCGCCGTAGATGTGATTGAGATTCTTGAGATCTTGGCGAAAGAGACATAGAAAATTAGCGTTCTCCCTTATCGTCTGTCTGGGCAATGGAAAATAATTCTGCGACAGGTAGAAACAGTCCACGTTGCTGTGTCGACCCCTAACGTAATACGATTCGCATCGGTTCTGTCTCTCCAAAAGCAGATCGTTGAAAATCATGAGATTCTTATCTTCCGATTTCAGTTCCCTAGGATCCGGAACGTCGCTCGCGTTCTCATAAAATCGACACTCGACGTTCGAAGATGCATTTCTCTTCATCAGCTCTATCGCCGCACCGTCCAAAATGGTCGAAAGTGGAGCTCTGCTCTTGTCGAATTCCTCCCTACTGTCAAAGATTCTGGCCATGACGTCCTTGGGCAATCTACGATCCAAGCACTCTCGAAGCAATCTGTTTTCAGGTTGAAACAAGCTCGTGCCAAACACGAACAATCTGTCGTAATCCAACCAGTCGGTTTGGGACAACAGATTCATCAACAGATTGGTCTTTCCACAATTCGATTTTCCACTATCAAACCTCTTATGCTCTTGGGAAAGAACTCGTTATTCGACCTCTTGGTCGCGGCGTCATTCCAAGACATATCTTTAATGTTCATCTTTGTTTTATTTTTTTTGTCTGTTATTTTAGATTCTTTTCAAACACAATTTTTTTACGTTTTTCAAACTCTGTTTTTAATGTTATTATTTATTTATATCGCACCATCGCGAGTTCTCTTCAATCCGGATCCACTCGTCATTTTGGCTAAATCTTGTATGGGCACCACGGCATCCTTAAAATCTTTCCAACTTTTTGGCATTCGCTCTAACGCAGCTCGCTTCGCCGGCGGACTGATCAACTTGTCGATCAATGCGTCGGCTGCCCTCTTGCCAGCCACAGAAGCTATCCTACCACTGGCTTTGGAAGCGGCTTTCTTACCAGCATCCAAAGCCGTCTTCTTACTGACCTCAAACGCGGTCGATGCGAGTTTTCTACCCGCATCACCCGTGAACACTCGCATTATAGAAACGACGATGCCAGAACAGCCTTGAACGTAAGTCCTGACGTATCCCCTGTTCTTTATCACCAACATATTTTATTTTTATGATATATTTTTGTTTTTTTCACTGGTAAATCGTTTTGTCGTTTTTAAATACTTTTATTATTCTAGTGTAAGAATTTACTGTTTTATTTTTGTTTGTTTGTTTGTTTCTCTCTACTTATTATATACACATCAATCCTTCAATTCGTTCATCAGCCTTTTATACTGGTTTTTATTCAAAACCTTCTGTCTTAACAATTCGTCAGATATAGTAACTATCTGATTATCTAATCCCGTGTTACCAGCCCGTCTGCTCGCCATCAACAAACTCAATCTCTGAGACAGAGCGTCGGAATCGCTCGGAAGAAAAGTGGTTTTCACCCCTTTGCCGGTCACCGATTCGACGAACTTCTTGTTCATATCCCATATGGGTTTCACCACTTTCGTCCACTTGTAACCTCTGTTGGCTTTGGGTATCGTCTCTCTGGCATCGTTATTTCTCTTCATGGCGTGGGTCTGAACCAGAATGTCTCCGTAATTATCGAAATCCTGATCCGTGTAATCGCCAGGCTTGTCGTAAAGGAGCAATCTGTGCAGACCATCAGTTACTTTATACTTATTCGAACCCACGATCAATTCATCATCATCCATTTCTACTTCTGTGTCTCCCACAAAAGTTCTACCCTCAGAATCCTTATAAATTCCATACGACTGATCTCTCTTACCGCCATCATCATCGGACGATGCGACGCTACTAGTGGTGATAGTCGAAGCTGTATCGTCGCTCTCGATCAAATCTGTTTGAATTCCTGTGGGAACGTAATCCGGTGTAGATTGAACGGAATACCGATTTCCAAAACTAGGAGGCAACGAACCCATTCTCAAAGAACTCTCCTTTATGGGTCTCAATTCCTCGACTATCTCCTTCCTGCTTCGCTCTTGACACTCCGTCAAGGGTTTAAATATTTTTGTGGCTTCGCATCTGAGTTCCATCTCACCAAGACGTCTGCTTCTGTCAGCAGACTGAATGCCCTTCTTAGCACGTTCATACTCGCCTAAAATTAAATCTCGGCGCCTAGGATCCATCTGTAAAAACATCTTTCGTTTTTAATTGTTAATGTTCCTTTGAGTATGCTAATATGAGTTATTTATTATTTTCAAAATTAAATGTATAATTATTTTTATGTTTTATGTTTTAAGTAAATAAAAAATCTTCCGTCTTTAATATAATAACTAAAACCAGTTGAGAAAAAAAAAAAAACATTTACAAAATGACACCTCGATAAATAGTTAAAAATATTAAAATAGCATCCGTTTCAAACGTGTTAAAAATCAGAAAGAAATAGTTTTTCAGATAAACCATTTAAAAATTAATCTCATTTGAATAAAAACCTGTAATACATCTCAGGCGTGACAAAATAGCGTTCTCAGTAAGTGTTTATACAGTAAATGTCACTTTGACATGCAACCTGCTTGTCAGTTTTGATAAAAACACAGACTGACAATTGTAGACTGACATTGGAATGAAATGGTTTAACACGCCAAGGCGCGCAGGAGCTCTATTTATCACTTTTATTTATTTCCTAGGATATTCCCCCTCCCCACGACGAAGGGAGATAACTCGTATGAGCGAGTTTACGAGAATTGAGCGATCCGATCGGTCGATTGGCAGAGAATCGAGCGATCCGATCGGTCGATTAGCTGAGTTTGGGAATTCCCATAGAGGGGAATTCCCCTAATGACGTCATAAATGGGAAAAACCCACCGCCTCAAAACAATGGCGTGTTCTGGACCACTGGTCTTGAATCCGCAGGCCGTTTTTTTGATCTAGCCTAGAATTTTTTGCTCGCGTTCGCCAACGATGGATCGATGGTCTGAGCTGCGATGGGAACGTATACAAAATTTTTAAAGTAAAAGATAAAATTGAAGATGTACAATTTCACCCTTTTTTAAAAAACGCGCGTTCACCACGAGTATTTGAATGTTAAAAGTGCGATCTAGGAGTCACAAAAAAACATGGGGGATTCAAGACCACTGTACATTTTTGTGAACAAGCGTGCGATTTAACACTGAATTCCACGTTGGTGAACGCATCGTGTACGTATGTTGTACACGTACATGTACAAAGTGGTTGGTAAATCCGCCTTTATTACCTACCTCTGTGACCTTGACGTTAGACCTACTGATTCCAAAATAAATAGGGCTCTTTCTTGCCTCAATGCCAACCTACCTGTGAAGTGTCATGAACTTGGGTGGAACCTTTGTCAAACTATCATCTGGAAAGCAATTCTTTCTGATTTATTATGTTCAAGGTCACTGTGACCTGGACCTTTGACCTAGCGAGTCCAAAATAAATAGGGGTCTTCCACTCATCTTGGCCAACCTACCGATGAAGTTTCATGAATGTGAGTCAAACCGTTATCAAGTTATCATACGGAAACCAATTGTTTACGATAAGGTTACAGTGACCTTGATCTTTAACCAAGCTAGTCCAAAATAAATAGGGATCTTCCACTCACCTAGGCCCACATACCTATGAAGTTTCATGAATGTGGGTCAAACCACTATCAAGTTATCCTCCAGAAACCAATTGTTTATGTCTTACTTTGTTGAAGGTCACTGTGACCTTGACCTTTCACCTAGCGAGTACAAAATAAATAGTGCTCTTTCTCTCACTGATGCCAACCTACCTATGAAGTTTCATGAACGAGGGTCAAACTATTATCAAGTTATCATCCGGAAACCAATTATTTTGATTTACTATGTTCAGGGTCCCTGTGACCTTGACCTTTGATCTAGTGGGTCCAAAATAAATAAGGTTGTTGCTCTCACCGATGCCAATCTCAGGCTTGGGGCGAATACTTTGTAAATGTATTCGAATACGAATACGAATACTTTGAAAATTTCATGAATATGAATACTACTGCAAATACACAAATTTTCAAATGCATTTGAATACGAATACAAATACATTACAATGTATTCATGAATACATTTTTGAATACTTGAATACTTTTTAAATTAGAAGTATTTATAGCAAGGCCTTTACGTTCTTTGTTTGTTGGGTTAAAAGTAATTTTTAAACTGATGGTCCTTTAGCTGAAGCTTTAATTGTGCTTACCATGCTTTGTTGGAAAACTAAAGTAATTACCTGACGGGAAATAAACTCTATTGGTGTCATAGTAATTAGACTACTCTCCATGGACAACACATCAGAAAATGTGAGTGGATTACCTCTAAAAAATCACAGACTGGCGTTTCCTCCTGAACGTTAAGTATCAGTTGCAATGACACCACATAAGAAGGACCAGTAAAGTTTTAGCCAATGCACTTCATGGTTAAACCTGGAGGTCTGTTGGCTGAAAGTTTGCTAACAGCAGTAGTATTTTCTTAATAATATTTACGTGCTTTCACCGATTATAATTAGACATACTGAGCTGTACAAAGGTGACCTTAAACAGGAATAAATAAATAAATAAATAAATAAATAAATAAATAAATAAATAAATAAATAAATGTTTTCACTGTGAAATAATGGATAAATAGAAAAACTTTAAATAAATCCAAAAATGTTAGAATATAATATCATTGAATAACTGAGTTGTGTCCAATAACACAAGTTTTTTTTTATTTTCATTATCCATGTTTTCAACAATTTAAAAAGCCATGGGGATATTTGGTCATTGTTACATAAATAGGTTGTATTGTGACAAGTTAATTGATAATTAAGTCTACTGTCTGCTTTCAATGCAGAATTTTCAGACAAGGTGTTTGGTGGTATATAAATAATATCGGGGATTATTAAGTCTTTAATATTGATATGAGGTGTGAATTTGTTGTCTGGAGTCCATGGGCTTGATCTGATAGAACCTTTTATTCAGTATATGGTCCTTTAATTCCAAAATATAGAAACTATTCAAAAAGTATTCAAAATGTATTCATGAATAGGCCCTACAGCTCAAATTTTAATGTATTTGAATATGAATACGAATACATGTATTCATAACATTCAGTGAATACCGCATACATGTGAATACTTGATAGGCTGTATTCTTTTTCTTTTTTTATTAGGGTTTAACAACACAGTAACAGCCAGGGTCATATCATGTAGGTGACAGTTATACGGGTGGAGGAAGCCGGAGTACCCGGAGAGAACCACCGAGAAACAACGAGCAGCTGTCAGCTCTGCAACATCGTAACTCTGCTTCTACCTCTGCTACAGATTTTGTCTACCACTCTCTGTTCGTTGTTGTGGAGTATACTCCAGTATAGTAGAAGAGCCTATCAATTGGAACTGTCTTGCTCACTGTTACTATATTTAGCTTTCGGGTCTGTTGTGGTTAGTGCTAACCCTATTCCGGGTACTCTTGTTCTTGTTTCATTTATCTAGATCATCCACTCAGTTCATTTTACCATCACGACCCCTGGTACCCCAATTCCAGCACTCCTAAATGACAAACGTCTTTGGCTATGGAATCCCTTTTTGTCCCATGGAATCCCTTTTTGAGAATCCCTTTTTGGAAAACGTCTGTGGCTATGGAATCCCTTTTTCTGAAATGAGACTTTGAAGGCCATGAAAAAATCCCTCCATGAGGTCTAATTTTCCTCCCATACAGCTGCGGATTGTAGATGTTACTTGATCCTCGCAACATTCCGTTATAAATTTTTCCTTATAACTCTTGACTGGAACGAAAATGACCAGCTAAATGTACACTGTGTCGAATACCGTTCCAGCATGTTCAAAGGGTTAAGTCTTATTCACCTAACAGATACCGATATGTTTTTATCATAACTCGTCCATCAACTGTATTATATGTACCTGCTCAAGCACACGAGAAAAAATGAATTTATACTAAAAATCAATGTAAATTTGATTGTTTGACTGTTTGCTTTGTTGTTTTAACCCTCCGACTTCAAGAAACCTAGAGTGACATCAACCATTTCTCTGTAGCTGATTAAGGAGGGCGTCGAGAATAGCAGCCGTAGGATGATTCGATAAAAAGTCATCGAAATTATTATTATTACTATTATTATTATTATTATTATTATTATTATTATTATTATTATTATTATTATTACTTTTTTACTTACATCTGCATCCCCACATACGTATGATGCTTGCCTGCAAGTCACATTAGAAGCATAGCGTCCGCCTCAGGATACATCTCTGTCGAGCAGGACAGACATATTTGAGCTTCGCCTGTCCTATCCGGTATTTCAAACTTGCTTAGGAGCACCTGAATCTTTTTTAAAAAGCCCTATGCAATAGGAACAGTTGATGTTGTAATGATCCTTTTATTTTTCTTCTTCTTCTTCTTCTTCTTCTTATTATTATTATTATTATTATTATTATTATTATTATTATTACTTATTATTATTATTATTATTATTATTATTATTATTATTATTATTATTATTATTATTACTTCTTGTCACCTAGTAAATACTAATGTAAATTAGACCAGTTTAGCTCCCATTCACCTTTTTCGCCTGTTTTCTTAAGTTTCAGCAGTCAGAATAAATTTCAGATGATGTTTTCAGTTTGTACTGTATTTGTATTTTTTTAATATAATCTTTTTTTTTTTTTTGCTCTTCTTGGTAATGTCTTTTTGAAACTCGGCCACCTCTCAGTTGTATTACCACATGGTGGATGGCCTATTGGCTGTGGGGTGGCTTGAGGTATTACTCTCTTTAGGACGACCTAATGGGGCTTGACATTTTGAGCTTTCGTCGGCGGTGGGAGTCTTCCACAACAGATTGTGTATCAAACTAAAAGGCCACACCATAGGTAAAAAATCTCTAAATACTTCAAACGTGAAGCAGAGCATCTTGAGCCTTTTTGTGACCCTAATCTTAACGCTCTTGTGCATTCTCATTCGATATGGAAATATAGGACTCAATCCAGGACCGCCGGACTTCTATGTGCCTAGTGAATCGAAGTCTATTACAATACTTAGTTATAATGTGCGTAGTATACAAAACAAAATTTCGGAACTTACAGATGTATTTGATGAGTTTGATATTCTGTACTTTACAGAAACTCATCTTGACGAGACCTTTGATTCCAATAATATTCTAATATCTAGATTTTCAAGTCCCATTAGACATGACCGAAATCAGTAGGGTAGGACTACTTATCGAGAACAATCGAGAACAAATTAAAATAATAAATAAAGGCAAAAATAAATATTAATGGTTAGCACATAGGTGCCCTATGTTGTACATAAAATAAGAAAAAGCAAATTTAAAGCTTTTAGACAGACTCAGTCTGTAGTGATGGGGATTATTTATCAATTTCGGATTCGCCGCCAAACCGAGAAGAGGCTACTTGCCGAGAACAAGATTGTGACTCTTAATTGACACCGAGAAGAGACTATTCGCCGAGAACAAGATTGTGACTGTTAATTAACACTGACTGCGTCTAGTTTCATTTATTCTCCAGACGTTGGCGTTTACCACTAACGCCACTACTCGTTTTTGAGTTCTTCACTCGCTTTCGCTGGCCAGGTTTTTTGTCACGACTGCAGTTTTGGGAAGTCATTTAATTTGCTGGACAGATAAGACAGAAAATGATGGGAGCATTGAAGCGTGCCATCCCAATGCAAAAATACTGGTCCTATAAGTGTTGGTGGATCTGAAGTTGATTTCCGTATTAAGTTTGGATTTTTAAAGACAATAGCAGTTACATAACAGGCGGCCAGATTAAAAGTTCTGTCAATTCCACTTTGAATTGCGGATTTAGTAGATACATGCCTTAGACGCTAACAGTAAACTTTTATTTTCATTTTGAAATATTATTTTGTTTTGTTCTCGACAAGTAGCCTCTTCTCGGTTCCGCGCCGAATGTGGGAATTAATAAATAATCCCATTCACCGTAGACCTGGCTGGTTTAAAATTGTTTTGTTACTAATTTGTACATAATATACAGTAGATACATGCCTTAGACGCTAATAATAAACTTTTATTTTCATTTTGAAATATTATTTTGTTTTGTTCTCGGCAAGTAGTCTCTAGAGTAGATACATGCCTTATACGCAAACAATAGACTTCTATTTTCATTTTTAAATTTTTGTGTTGTTCTCGGCAAATAGCCTCTTCTCAGTTCGTCTCCGAATTTGGGAATTAATAAATAATCCCATTCACCGTAGACCTGGCTGGTTTAAAATTGATTTGTTACTAATTTGTACGTAATATATAGTGGATACATGCCTTAGACGCTAACAATAAACTTTTATTTTCATTTTGAAATATTATTTTGTTTTGTTCTGGGGGCGGCATTGCAGTGTATTTCTCTGAAAATCTGTATTATAAACAACTAAACTCTCCCGCTTTTGATGAGGACATTTTCTGGTTCGAAATTGGGGTAAGGGAGAAATTCATTTTATGTGTGTGCTATAGATCCGATTGAGAATGCACAGAAAACTTTTGGTCTAAGTTAGAGAAGAACATAGAGGAAGCTTTAGACCTAAACCCGTCTGTGATCATTACTGGAGACCTTAACTGAGCTCTTATCAAACCACAAGGGAACCTTTTTTAAATAATGACTAGTTTCAGCTTTAAAGATGTTGTTAGGGAACCCACACGAATTACACAAAACAGTAAAACACTAATTGGCCCAATCCTCATCAGCGACACAGTATCCGTTTTGAATTCTGGTAGTATCCAACTAGGCCTTTCTGATCACAAAGCAGCGTACGCATTTGTCAACCAAAAACGTCCAAGTCTACATCCTATGGTAAGCACAATTTGGAACTATAAAAAGCCGACTTTGCAAGAAAGAATGGTGTAATTTCCGACACTGATTGGAACTAAATCATAAACGTAACTAAAAATATAAACGTCGCAGTTTCCAACTTTGTCGATGTCTAACCGAAATAGTGAAAAGCAGTACCCCATAACAAGGTCATGATTCGCAAAAAAGACAAGCCTTGGTTCGACAGTTCAATCAGGCGTGAAATTCGACACAGAAACTAATTAAGACAACAGGCCTTATGATTAAACTCTCCACAGGCCTGGCTGAAATAAAAAAGAACTAGCAGAAATAAAGTAAACAATATGAAAAAATATGGAAAATTATATGAAAACCATTGATCAGTCCCTATCTGAAAGCACGGAACCAAAACAGTTTTGGCATATTGTCAAAAGGTTTCTGAATAACTTCAGTGGCGGTTCTAGCATTCCTTTCCTCCACCATGCATTATCCACAGGCGCTTAAATTTTGGACGATGACAGTGGAAAGGCTACATTACTGAAAGATACCTTCGTTAAAATAGCGAACTAAATACACAGTGCCACTCCCTTCCACCATCCATCGCAATTGTCACCAAACTCTAAGCGATATTTCATTCACTAAATTGGACATTACTAATATTCTGAAATCTTTACCCGTTAAAAAGCGAGTGGTCATGACGAGATTGGGCATAACATGTTGAAAGAGACAAAATCTACGGTGTGCAAGCCCTTATATTTATTGTACAGAAAATCCCTAGACGACATTACTTTTCCAGACGAATGGAAACTAGCCGATGTTAGTCCTCTTTTTAAAAAGGGCGACAATTTTGACGCAAAATATTACAGACTAATATCTTTATTGTGTTTTATTGGAAATGTAATGGAGAGAGTTGTATTCAAGGGGATACACAAATATTTTCAAGAAAATAATCTCTTCTACAAATTTCAGTCAGGATTCGTGCCCCAAAATAGTACAGTTGTTCAACTGTTTCAGATTCACCATTACTTATGTCAATCTATTGATAGTAGCATGCAAACCTTAGGAATATTTTGTGATATCTCAAAGGTTTTGACAAAGTATGGCACGGCGGATTAATTTTTAAATTAAAGCCATATGGTGTTTCAGTGCCGCGCTGCTAGGATTTATACATATCGACACATTTTTCCGCAAATCAAATTCCCCGTATTTATATCTGTATATGGTTGGGAGAGGAGAGTTCCTAAGTGGAAAGCACTTGTTCTCCTTTTTTTCTGAAATGAGTCAAAGAGTCGTATGTGCGAGTCATTCGAACCAGCAATTGCTCTGTAGCTCATTTGCTTGGTGGGATTCGAGTCGTTCGAGCAGTATGTGCGAGTCACTCGATAGAGCAATTGCTCTAAAGCTCATTTTCTCGATGATCTTCGAGTCATTTGAGCAATGACTTTTCAGTAACTGCTCGATGGCTTATAGGGGGAATTTGGGATAGGTATATCCTGGGGTGACCTAGAAGGCTGGGCCAAACAAGTAATAGTATCCTTAGGTAAGTATCCTATAAAAGGTATCCTCAAATAATAATACAATACCAGGCCATAGGTATCCTCAAATACCGAAATGAATCGAAGAGCAGTATGTGCGAGTCTCTCGAACGAGCAGTTGCTTTATGGCCCATTTGCTCAATGGGATTTGAGTCGTTCGAGCAATGACTTTTCAGTAACTGCTCGATGGCTTATAGGGAGAATTTGGGATACGTACCTCCTGGGGTGGCCTAGAAGGCTGGGCCAAACAAGTAATAGTATCCTTATGTAAGTATCTTGTAAAAGGTATCCTCAAATAATAATACAATACCAGGCCATAGGTATCAACTACCGAAATGAGTCGAAGAACAGTATGTGTGAGTCACTCAAACGAGCAGTTGCTCTATGGCGCATTTGCTCAATGGGATTAGAGTCGTTCGAGCAGTATGTGCGAGTCACTTGATCGAGCAATTGCGCTAAAGCTCATTTGCTCGATGGGATTCGAGTCGTTTGAGCAAATGACTTAGCAGTAACTACTCGACAGATTCTTGGCTTTAGGAATGATATAGGCCTTTGTGGTCCACAAGGGAGATAACTCTGCATACAGGTTACGGAAAATGAAGCACTGTGATTATAAGACTTGGACGAGAGAATCAGAGATAGTTTGGATTGGATAGACTGTTAGTGTTAGAGTAGCATCTGCAATTGGCATAAAAATGGGGTTCTGGTAAAATCAGGTCCAGTGGACCTATTAAATAGAACATACCCCAGGAGATATCTCGGTACTATAGCATTACGTGTTATTTTTACGTGCCCCAAAATAGGGGTTCACCAGTCCGTTTTGGTGGTTTGGGATAGATTCTGGTGGTTTGTAGGGGGTTGTCAGGTCTATTTAGGTAATTCTACGAAGCATCCAAGCCAGAAAATTACTCTAGTTCAATCGAACTCACCCCGGGGGGTCCCTTCGGTCCTATAGCATTATGTGCTAAGCCGATAAAATGGGGGAATCCGTATCAAATAAAGTCGTTTTTGGTCATTTGGAGGGATTGGCGGGTTGTTTGTGGTAATTCTGCGAATCGGGAAATTACTCTTGTACAAAGAAATATACCCTCCGAATATACTCCTGTCTTGTTGTAGACCATTGGGTAACATAGCAACCACGTGCTACCATAGAAACCAGGTTGGCGGCCTCCAGTATACAAAATGGACGACAGAAACACGTATCACCATAACAACACGCGCTGCGCATGCGCACTAATGCCACGTATCACTATGAGGATGACGTCACAAGATGGCCGCTCAGGCAGGTTACCATGACAAAACAACATGGCGCCACTGGGTCACGTGACTATGACGTCACTTCTGCCTCCCCCATTCCCTCCCCCCAATAAGGGTCGATCTTCGCTCTCCTACTACTTCTAGTTTGTCTTCTATTGCCAAATAAAATATGTTTAATGAAAATCCCTCTTAGCCTCATCTCGGTATTTACCAAGCAAGTCCCATGAATCCCTTTTTGAGAATCCCTTTTTGGAAAACGTCTGTGGCTATGGAATCCGTTGTTCTGAAATGAGGCCATGAGGGCCATGAGAAAATCCCTCAATGAGGTCTAATTTACCAGTCCTCTTAGCCTCATCTCAGTATTTGAGGATACCTATGATCGTGGGCTCCTACATAGCTCCTATATGGCTCCTAGCTCCTATACAGGTAGTCTTATAGACGGCTTCCATTTTGTCTACAACTATCTGTCATATGATTTGCCTCTTTTGTAGTCATCCAATACTATAATCTACGAATCTTGCAGTCGTGTGCAATTGCGGCCTTATACTATTACTATTGGCTACCGTTATTCTGCCCCATGTCTCAACCATTACTATTGACTTGTTTCACTACTTCCTGGCTATACCTATCTCTGTCTCGACTGTACCCTCGGTCAGATTGCTTCAGGGTCTCCATTTTGTACCATTTCATACAGCGTTCAATGTAAAACATCTTTAGACAGGCTATATAAGTCATTCTGTAAGTTGGATTCCTAACCGACTCCGTGAAATTGGATTCCGTGTTTTAACATAAATTCTCGAAAAGTTCTGTCCCCAATACGAATTTGCTACCTGCGACTACAAGAACGATTAGGGGGTGTACACAATCCGTAAAACTATCCGACACGACGTGATCCTGGCTGTCGAAGGTGTTGTTAAACCACAAAAAACAATGACTACTTTATCTCCTAGATGGCTATCATTGTTACCTCTCAATCGGCTGAGCGAACGATTCTACAAATCACTTTTTCCGTAGTACTTGACCCTCTTGCTAACGAAAGTGATGTTAAACATCAATAAACCAGTGCTTGTTATTCACTGCCAAAGTATACTGGCAGTCCTACAAATACCACTGCCTTTTCATTGTAAATTGTATCAGTCCTCTCTTAGGTCAAAGGAGGGTGATGAATATGGCATGGGAAACCAAACTAAAAAAAATGGGCTTAAAAAGTAATCCGAACACCATTGTGGTGACCTGAATACTTTTGAATGTGGGCACTGAGTCTATCTTTATATCATTTAGTTGACCCTGGAAAGGGCCTTGGGCAGTGATCATACATCACTGCCCAAATTTGCTTCCTGTAGGAAACCGCCTAGGGTTTTTCAATTATCCGTTATTTATTTATCTATTTATTGGGGCTTAACGACACTTTTGACAGCCAGGGTCACCTCGTGTCGGACAGTTTACGGGTGGAGGAAGCCGGAGTACCAGGAGAGAACCACCGAGCAACTGTTAGACTTCTCAACGTACTAACTCCACAAAGGTAGCGTTAGCATTGGGTGAAGGCTAGTGCATCATCGACGTGCAGTACGCCTTAATACACAACGTCACTGTGCCCCCACGTGGACAGGTGGGATTAAGTGTCTTGCCCATGGATCAATTATCCATTGACGGTACTCGTCATTGGACTGCGTCCTGTAGACCCAGTCCCGCCAACCACTTTTAAGTTCAGCCATTAGCTCTTGGTGGTTCATTCGAATCACCAAATTTTTTTTTTTTTCCTGAATTTCCACTGGAAGGCGATCCATTTCGAGAAGGTAGCCCGACGAACGTTTCAACTTCAAGCGTTATTTTGTAAACTCTCGACGGACGTCAAAGGAAACCTTTGTTTACTTGTGAGTATCGAAGCGGAAATTTCTTTCGCTTCCAGGCAATTGTGTTTCATCGTTGACACAAAATATATTGGCATTTCATTATTTGTCAATGCTTTTTAATAAATAATATATCACAATAATCGGTAAAGATCACTCTTTTCATCAATGTTACTGTTTTGTTACTAACCATATCTCTACGTCAGGTGCATACAATTATTTTAAACGTTAAAGGAGTTGAAAATACTAATTGTCACTTCAATAGCTCTCAGCCATTTCTTGATTTAAACATATTTATTTGCCATAAATTTGCAAAAATGATTGGAACACAAGTTATACAACTTATGTTAACTCCTCTCCATAAATACAGCAGAAAATCAATACATAGACGCGGCTATAAGATATATGGAATTATTCACAAATGAATAGGGATTTACTACGGAAGACTATTAGCTTCACGTCATTTTTAGTTATTAAACTGTAGCTACAATTTAATAAATTGTACCTACAATTTAGCTAAATTGTAGTTATAATTTAATAAATTGTAGTTACAATTTAGCTAAATTGTACTTATAATTTAATAAATTGTAACTATAATTTAGCTAAATTGTAGTTACAATTTAATAAATTGTAGTTACACTTTAGCTAAATTATAGTTGCAATTTAATAAATTGTAGTTACAATTTAGCTAAATTGTACTAACAATTTAATAAATTGTAACTACAATTTAGCTAAATTGTAGCTACAATTTAATAAATTGTAACTACAATTTAGCTAAATTGTAGCTACAATTTAATAAATTGTAGCTACAATTTAGCGCCTGTACTTTTATTGGTCAAGCTAAATTGTAGCTGCAATTTAACTGGCCAATCGGGTTCGTTGTTTTGTTTTCGCTGAAAATGGCCTGAATAATCTCTTTCTTTGCGATGTTTCACACATTCCGCCGGTTGATTCAGTCACGGCAACAAAATCTAACAACAGAAATGAGAAAGTAAAATCATCATCATTTTATTACAAATATAATTATTTTTATTTTGGTTATCATTGGGCATAATTTGAGTATTATTTGGTAACATTGGCAACTTGGGTGTCATTGTGTATCATTGGGGTAAAACACATGCCGTAAGAAATAGAGGGCCCCAGGTAGCGCCGATCTGCGTGGGCCTGTAGGTTCAAGTAATGTACAAGATCAACCATATTGTGGCCCCGCGGGAGAAAATTTGTTTAATCCAAAAGGAAAATGAGCCATTTCCTGGTACTTGAACCTCTCAAAAATATCGTTTCACGCGATTCATGTTGCATATTTGAGAGAATGTTATTGTTTTGCACAATTCCGTGTGAAATGTGGGACCCCCTAAATGAGTGAAGCCCTGGGCGTTTGTCAGTCTGGCCATTCCTCAACAATTGGAGGAAAGGTTTTGTGTACGACTTTTGGTGATAATATAGAACATAGGGAGAAGGGCGTGCACAGTGGGGGGGGGGGGGGGGGGTATAGTCATAATTATACAAAATTGAAAATGGTTGTTTTTAAAACAAAAACTTCAACAAGTTCTGCCTTCAAGAAAATTAATAAAAAATTGCGTAAATTGTTTGTTTACCCCCGTGTGCCCCGCCCCAGACTGCTGACCAAATGCAGATAGCTTGGTTTCGCCCGGCAAGTTCATGATTTTACATCTTAGTCACATACATCCCCGATTTCTGGATTCGATCCAAGCTAAAGCACTCGGCGCCAAAATCTACTCCCATGATTTGAAATACCTTGGCTTCATTCTCTTAGCATGCAACCAGGACATTCATAAAACAACTGCAAACCCCACAAGTGACGAGAAGGTTATTTTTGTTAGGCCTAATTAGTTATTGTGGTTTCATGACACTTTCAACGACTAGTGTTGTGTTATGTCGGTGACAGGTTTACGGATGGAGGAAGCAAGAGTACCCAGAGAGAACCACCTAGTAACGATGGACACCTACCAGCTAACCAACATCATAACTCCACCCTGCACCATAGGCAGGGATGGGGCGATTGACAACAGAAGTAAGTCGATTGCGGTTTATATATCTCAATACACAGAGTCATCGCACCCAATGTGTGCACTGGGATGAAATGCCTTGTCCATTATACAATGAGGGTTGCTCTTATGGCTTAACGAGCTTGAACTCAGAACCTCGAGCACAAAAATCAAGCCGTCTATCAGTGATTCACCACTACCCCTAAATTTATCATAACAGTATCCTCATGGAATTCTATCATATTTTACCAATTGAGAATGTTGGTTTTCCTTTACAAATGTTCAAGCATTTTGGAGCAGAGTGTGCTTTCAAAGACAGAATTTTTTCCGGGTCGGGAAAACATCCTCAAAACGCTTACCCTCTTTGAGACGCATTTTCTCCCACTACCGGTACTAAAACACCCAATTCCTGCCGGTTTGAGTGTTATGATAGTGAGCCAATTTTCAGCTATCGACTAAAAATGCCACGGCTTCCGTGTTTCCTAGGCTACACATATTACATTCCCTTTCTGTCTAACACTCTTTTTAATGCCCCCGCCCCTCGCAGTTCTAGTGATTTCGACCTGACCCTGAACAACAGTGACCCCAAGCGAACCACCAAGATAACGTTCAAGAGCGGGCGCCTCTTTCTTACTTAGCCCGTCAAATAAGCTTTTAGATTCAACACCCACCCCCTCATTCGCATTACAATTCTCTAAAATTCTATAAAAAAAAACTCGCCGACTGATACTGTTTTAAACTCCTAAAATTTGGCCCTCAGATCGATATGCAGAATTGGGTAGTGAGCCATGGTACATGCGAATGCCACCGATTGGCCACTCAAATTGCAGCTACAATTTAGCATGACCAATAAAAGCACAGGCGCTAAATTGTAGCTACAATTTATTAAATTGTAGGTACAATTTAGCTAAATTGCAGGTGCAATTTAATAAATTGTCGTTACAATTTATTAAATTGTAGATACAATTTAGCTAAATTGTAGTTACAATTTATTAAATTGTAAGTAGAATTTAGCTAAATTGTAACTACCATTCATTAAATTGTAACTACAATTTAGCTAAATTGTAGTTACAATTTATTAAATTGTAAGTATAATTTAGCTAAATTGTAACTACAATTTATTAAATTGTAACTACAATTTAGGTAAATTGTAGGTACAATTTATTAAATTGTAAGTACAATTTAGTTAAATTGTAGGTACAATTTATTGAATTGTAGCTACAATTTAATAACTTAAACCGACGTGAAGCTAATAGGCTTCCGTAATTTACACTATTTACAATTGAAATGTGTGTTGTTGAAACAGGCAGCCAAGTAATACGGCCTCGAATCAGGGAATACATAGGGCTGGACGCTGTAGCCTTTCTCCACGAAAGCTCTTGGATGGCAAGTCCAACGGTGATGGGTATGACGATTATAAAACGTTTCATCTCGTGCAAGAGGGAGGCTAGTCCGAGAATATCATGACTCAATTGAAGCGACCACTAGCTGGGGTGAACGCTTGGGTTTTGAGAAAGATATATTCGTTTTGTTTTGTTGTCAGTGTGGGTAGTTTCTTGCGTGCAATTTGCTACATTTTCTTGTGGTGATATGGATGGGCAATCATAAAATATTTTAACATACAATATTCACACACAAATCATTGTATACTTGAAACATTTGTAACGAGGGGGATACAGACAAAACTCTTCAATGTTATACTTCTATGCCAGGCATAGATATCAGATAGTAAAACATGTTTTTATTATGTGCTAGTCTGTGAATTATTGCAAATTATCCAAAGATATTTCTCGATATCGACACGATGGATGTTGAGGAATATCCCTCAATAGCTTCCTGAATGACGTCACGCTACGCCACATGACGTCGCCTTAAAGGTCCGATCAGCTGATCTTTGTTATTGTTTTGGAACATACGCATTTGGGATCGAATTGGGCTGAATATTGTGCAATAAAATGTCTCGTAGCATATAATAAAAAAGAAAACCTACTTTATTTTAGTCAGTATCTGGAATTATCTCATGAGTGTGGACCTGAAAGTTTTATTTTTCACAATATTTTCTGGTCCACACGATGATTTTTTTTCAGAAGCTTCCTAAATGACGTCACGTTTCGGCGCATGACGTCACCTTGAACGTCGCCTTGAAGGAACGATCAGCAGCTTTTTGTTATTGTCTTGAAACTGTTTGCAGTCGAATTGGGTTGAATATTGCGCAGTAAATTGTCACGTAACATATAATAAAGAGAAAATCTAAGCTGTTTTTGTGAATATCGGGAATTATCTCATTCGTGTGGACCTGAAACTATTTATTCGATATCTTTGATGTCAGCAGCAGACTGTGGTGGGTAGAGTAAAAATTTGAGAATGTGTTCCGGAACTCAGTATCCGGAATCATAAACACTTACTCTCAGCTATACAACAAACCCTACCATTTTGTCGTGTTATACACGTTTGTACTAATATAGAAAGTTTCTTAAATACCGTAAATAATTTATGTAAAAACACGGAATCCAATTTTACGGAGTCGTTTAGGAATCCAGCTTATGGAATGTCTTAGATAGCCTGTCTATAGATGTTTTACATTGAACACTGCATAAAATGGTACAAAATGGGGAACATGAAGCAATCTGACTGAGGGTACAGTCGAGACAGAGATAAGTATAGGTAGGAAGTAGTGCAACAAGTCAGTAGTAATGGTTGAGACACGAGTCAGAATAACGGTAGCCAATAATAATGGTACAAGACCGCTTGGCACAAGACTGCACGGATGGTAGATTATAGTACTGGATGACTACAAAAGAGGCAAATCATAGGACAGATAGTTGTAGACAAGATGGAAGCCGTCGATAAGACTATCTGTATAGGGGCTAGGAGCCATATAGGAGCTGTATAGGAGCCGGTCATTAGATATCCTCAAATACCGAGATGAGGCTAAGAGGGCTTGTAAATTAGACCGCATCGAGAGATCTTTTCATGGCCCTCATTGCCTCATTTCATAAAAAGGGATTCCATAGCCACAGACATTTTCCAAAAAGGGATTCTCGAAAAGGGATTCCATGGGATTTGGTTGTTAAATACCGAGATGAGGCTAAGAGGGGTGGTGAATTAGACGTCATTGAGATATTTTCTCATGGTCCTCATGGCCTCATTTTATAAAAAAGGGATTCCCTAGCCACGCATGTTTTCCAAAAAGGGATTCTCAAACAGGGATTAGTAGTAGTGTATGCACGTTTCACCTCTAGGTTGCAGGACCTCGCTGCAGGACCTCGGAAGTGATGTCATGTCACGTGACGTAGTGGCGCCAAGTTGTGTTGTCATGGTAACCCGCGTGAGCGGCAATCTTGTGACGTCATCTCCATAGTGATACGTGGTGTGAGTGCGCATGCGCAGCACGTGTAGTGATACGTGTTTCCGTCGTCCATTTTGTATACTGGAGGCCGCCATCTTGGTTTCTATGGTAGCACGTGGTTGCTATGTTACCCATTTTTTCTGCAATAAGACGGGGTATGTTCGGAGGGTATGTTCGATTGTAGAAGAGTAAATCTAATTACAACAAACATCCCGACAATCACTCCAATTCACCAAAATCTATCCCAACTTTTACTATTTCGAATTCTTTCAGAATTCTCTGCTTCTATCTATATATGTAATAGTTTACGTCTACCTAGGCATGTTCCTTTGTTCTGGAGTATACCCCTAGCGTAAAAGAGCCTGTTAGTTGAAACAGTTTACCTTATTGTTACTATATTTAGCTATTCTGGTCTATTCTTGTTAGTTCTGACCCTATTCCAAGTACTCTTGTTGTTTCATTTATCTAGAACATTTATAACCAATCAGATTGCTTGATTTCCCATAACCTGTATGCAGAGTTATCTCCCCTCATTACAACGAAGTTGTATCCGATTCTCATCACATCTATATCCAATGGAAATATTCCCGAGCACCGCAATTTCAGCACCCCTTTTTTGAAAAACATATGACCTTCGGCACCCCTTTTTTGTCTTATGTGCTTATGTGAAAAAGCACAATGTGACATAATATGCCCTAGCACAAAGGCACATGCTTTATGTGTTGATATGTGCTTATGTGAAAAGGCACAATGTGACACAATGTGCCCTAGCACAAATGCTACCATAGAAACCAAGATGACGGCCTCCAGTATACAAAATGGACGATGGAAACACGTATCACCCTAACAACACGTGCTGCGCAAACGCACTCACACCACGTATCACTATGGAGATGACGTCACAAGATGGCCGCTCACGCGGGTTACCATGACAACACAACATGGCGCGACTACGTCACGTGATATGACGTCATTTCCGAGGTCCTGCACCGAGGTCCTGCAACCTAGAGGTGAAACGTGCATACACTACTACTGGGATTCCATGGGACTTGGTTGTTAAATACCGAGATAAGGCTAAGAGGGGTGGAAAATTAGACCCCATTTGGGGATTTTCTCATGACCCCCATGGCCCTCATGATCTAATTTCAGCAAAAGGGATTCCAGAGCCACTGACCTTTGTCATTTAGGGGTACTGGAATTGAGGTGCCAGGGGTCGTGATGGTAAAATGAACTGATTGGATGATCTAGATAAATGAAACAAGAACAAGAGAACTCAGAATAGGGTTAGAAATAACCAGAACAGATCAGAAAGCTAAATATTGTAACAATAAGCAAAACTGTTCCAACTGATAAGCTCTTCTACTCTACTGGAGTATACTACAGATCAAACGAACAGAGTCAGGTAGACAAAAAACTATAGCATAGGTGGAAACAGATGATTTCGAAAGAACTCGAACTAATACAAATTATTGGGTTGTTTGTGGTAATCCTATAAAGTAAACGAGGATTCTGCAGGAATCCGAACCAGAAAACTACTCTTATACAAAGGAACACGCCTTTATTGGGAAAAGAAATCAAAAATGGTGGTCTACCAAGTACGTTTCGGTAAATTTTGGGTGGATTTTGGTAATTTGGAGGGTTTGTTGGGTGGTTTGTGGTAATTCTCCGAAGTAAACATCCTAGGAAACTACTCCTATTCAATCGAACACATTCTCCGAACATACCTCTGTCCTATTGTAGGCCTTTAGGTAACATAGAAACTACGTGCTACCATAGAAACCAAGATGCGGCCTCCAGAAAACAAAATGGACAACAGAAACACTTATCACCCAAACACGCGCTGCGCATGCGCACTAACACCACGAACGACTATGGTAATGACGTCACAACATGTCCGCTCACGCGGGTTACCACGGTAATACAACATGGCGCCACTGGGTGGCGTGACATGACGTAACTTCCGAGGTCCTCCACCGAGATCCCTCAAATGAGGGCTCAAAACAACATTTCATACTACTGACATCAATTCGAGAATCGATTGATTTTTTTCTAAACTCTAAAATCAGTTGGGTTAAAAATTAACCCAAATCAACTGAGCAGAGTGAATTTGAACCCAAATGGGTCACATTCACTCAACCCAGTTGATTTAGACAGAATTTTTCATTAGTACCCTAGATTTGAAGGAAGGATAATGTTTTGGTACTTTTATTTTGGTTTTGAAAATTCCTTCCTATGTTAATTAACTGAAATTGAACCTCACCCTTCTTAATTCTACGGAATGGGACTGCGTTTGATCATTCCCAAGGGAACCGGAAGCAGGAGAAGTTTCCCCAGCCCTGACGTTTGGGCGGGGGTGGGTGGGTGGGGTGGGGAGGCAAGGGGATAGCGCGTGTCCTTTTCGTCAGAAGTTCACTAGAGGAAAATACTCTACTTTTCGAGAAATGTAACACAGAAACCCTCGAGTATTCGTTTCTAATTTATTTTACGTGTGCCAGTGGCAATGGTCATGGGTGGGGTCGATAATCATCAAACGAAGAAGGAATACAATCGACGGGGTGTGTGCTAAACCTTTATATCGTCCCTTGTGTGTAACAAGGCGCCATCTGCAATGCAACAGCATTGCAGAAGGCGCCTTGCTACACTCAAGGCGCGATATATATGAAATGTTAATACTATTGAATGTCACTTTACAATTTATGACACGTTGTCAATTCCCAGTCTTACCACATCACCAGCGTCGAGTGCCATTTTGATACCCCTACCCCCCCCCCCCCCCCCCCCCTTTCACTCAGATGTTTCCTACCTGTTCTTACTAGCATAAGATGATATTGTTGTCTATAGAAAGCACACTATGTGAATTATCAAATACCTTATATGGTCGCGGCGATTTTTTTCTTGTAAATCTCAAGATGACCAATCCAAGCATAGCTAGGATACCGAAGACAGCGAACAAAATTGACATAAAATTTATCAGATTTGTAATGTCTCCCAGGAAAATAAATACGAAGGCAATAGCTGACTGAAAAGAAAGTGTAATAAAAATAAAAATGAGAACACAGTATGTGAAAGTAAGAGTTTTTTTCGCTCAGAACGGAGTTGTGCAAATCATACCCAAGGGCGCCCATAAAAACAATTATTTCCACACTGGTTGGAAAATCCTAAAATGTTATCTTTCATGACAGTGAAAAAAATATGGCGAAAATATAGGTTCCCGTGAACGGCATTTTTTCCAAAAGACTTTTTCGCAAGATAATTAATATTCTCCATCGTTGAATATTCTATAAATTAGACATGTTGTCACCTGTAAACCCTAAAAAGCTTGATGGAGAAATTCAATCTGTCCGCAAATTTAATCAGTACATGAGTGACATAATTATCCAGAGTTCGCCAAATATGGATCATATACACCTGGAACTTAATTATTGTTACTGATTATTATGTTCTAATGATTGCTATGTCTTGCAGTACATTTCTTCTAGTGAAACATGGTGTTTCTGGTTGATAGTGTATCCCAAACACATCCACTCGTCCACATGAAGCATGCTTCCCACGAATGTCATAAAAGCACTATCATCCACATGCAATATCTGGGTATAAAACAAGAAAATGTGTCACTTCTTTTATCAAGAAATGTTAACATGGCAAGGAGAAGGGCTGTCAGAGGCACTAAGATGGGCAAATCGTTGGCATGCATGCATCAGGCGCGTCATTCAAAGCTATTGGAAGGCAAGTTGGCTATAGTCATTCTGTCATCAGCAGACTTGTCTGAAAACATCAACAATCCAACGATGTTAAGGACCGACCAAGGCCTGAACAACCCCAAAAGATCTCTCCTCGGGAAGATCGGAGTCTGGCACCCCTCGTTTTGGCGTGAACCCCTTTGCTTCAAGTGGGGTTTGGAAACGCCTTTGTCTCCCCAAAAGGCGTTTGTGTAAGAAAACTGTCCGAAAACGTCTCTCAAAGCACTGGATATGAGGTCCAGAAAGGTCGTCAAGCGTCCAGCTCTGTACGATCAGCATCACAGGCGACGTTTGGAGTGGTGCATGACACAACATTGGAATCTCAGGACGTGGAGGAGAGTCCATTGGGCAGAGGAGAGTACGTTCCTGCTTCACATCACAGATGTTCGCAAGAGAGTGCGGAGGCATAGAACTACTGCTGGGTCACAGATGATAGCTCTATATTCCATTATCATGTAATGAAAGCTGTTCTTAGACATTCCCCTGGACTGCGTTGGAGATTTCTATGGATGAACCCGCGAGTGGTGTTTGCATTTTTACTTAAATTGTTGATGTTTGCTTTCCATTTGAGATCTTCCTGTATTTGAAGGCCGAGAGAATGATCAGATGGAATATGTTCAAGTATATGGCAGTTTAGGGTGTAGAATCGATTACTTTTCCTCTCATGTCTGCTCATGTTCAGAATGTAGGACTTTTATTGCGTTAAAGAGCATTCTCCAGTATGATGCCCATTTTTGTAGACAAATTAGAGTCGTTTTGTAGGGGGAGGGGGGGGGGGAATTCCTCTCATTATGTATTTCCCGATAAAAATAGGCAGTCATTGGGAGGTTCAGTAATAATTTAATCGTACAGCTCGGTTAGATTATTTCTAATCCCCACAACCGATTTATCACTCATTGCGAAGAATGTTCGTTCACTACTATCGCACAAAAATGTAAATATACTATTAAAAAAAAAGTAGGGGATATTTGATAAAAGTGAGATACATGAACAAATATATTTATATTTTCATCAAAAAGACAGTTGAGGTATTGCAATGTGACATCTGGGGAATGATTTCAGCGATAGTTGGGTGTCTGACAAGCACACGTTCCACGCACTGTGCCGTAGGAGACATGGACGGTCAGTCAGAGAATTTACCATATTCAGTCGAAGACTTCAATATCTTGTAAATCCTCCTCGGTTGGCGAGACTAGCGCGGATCCGACGTGGCATACTCCTCACCATACGTCCAAGATCAGTTTGACTGATGTTGTTCCATTTTCCCTGCAGTGCAGTGGAGAGTTCCTGAACATTGGTGGGGGGGGGGGGGGGGGCTGTTGTCGTAGGCGGCTCGATTGTTGAAAGGTCTGGACTTAGTTCTGCTCCTGGGGGAACTCTGTAGCGACACGGGCCCTGTGTGCTCTTGCATTGCTATCTTGGAAAATGAATCGATGGCCGTGACGTCGCGCAAATGGCACCACATGAGCTGCTAACATGTTGTCACAGTAGTACTGCCCTTTGACACGCCCTTGGATGGCATGTAATGCTGATCTGCTTGTCATTATTATGCCTCCCCACACCATACCGATCCACAACCAAAACGATCGTGCTGCCTAACGGTTACGTCATGGTATCGTTCATTCTGCCGCCGTCACACTCTGTTTCGCCGGTCGTGGAAGTCAAGAGTGAACCTCGACTCATCGGAAAACATGACGTTGCTCCAGCCAAGATTGTCTCGGCGCTGTCGTGCTCCACCCCAATTACCCCTTGCTGCGATGTGACCTTCAGTCAAACATGGAATTATTCGAGGTCGTCGAGCGTACAAATTCCTACTGCGTAGGCAATTTCGGATAGTCTGACCACTGATTCGCACATCTGTCGTTCAGGGCAGCTGCTGTCCAATTTCTGAGGCACCTTGATGGCGGTTACGTAATGCTGTGGTTTGGATGAAACGATCCTGGTTAGCAGTTGTCGCCCTTGGATGACCTGAACGACGTCTGTCATCAGCATTGCCTGTCTGACGGTAGCTTGACAACAACCTGCTAATCACCGACTGAGTAACATTGAGAAATTGAGCCACTGCAGTCTGTCTGTTGCCAGCTTCCAACAATCCAGCGGCGCGTAAATGTTCGTCACGTGTCAGTCTTCGCATGCCTCAGAAACTATTGATGAACGAGTTTATACCAAGAAAAGAATGATGAGACCTCCGAAAAAAACCCGTTCAGTACAAATGAAAATTTCAAAACATACCCCACAGACATTAACGCGGCGCTCGTGCGAGAAACCTGCACGGAGTTCTCGTGGACCGGTGACATTCATGATCCACACTAAACTTGGTAACTTGTCCAATCACGCGTATCCAATATCATTTTCCGAAAATATCAACATCAGTTTGAATATATATATATATTGAATAGTATATACCGCGTTGGAAGGGAAGGGTAAACTGACAATTCGGGAGCGCGGTGGCTCAGTGGTAGACTGTTGAACTTCTATGCTAGAGGTCCAGAGTTCGATCCCCGTCTTGTCTTTGGGCAAGGTACTTTATCCCGGTTGCCTACATGGGGGTACGATGACGCCGTGTACTAAGGCGTACTGCACGTCGATGGTGAACATGTCTTCGACCGCTGTAACCCTGCTTGAGCGGGGCTTGAACAGAATTAGAATATTGAGGAGCTGACAGTTGCTCGTCGATGCTCGGTGGTTCTCTCCGAGTACTCCGGCTTCCTCCACTCGTAAAACTGTCACGGTCACGATTGTGCATAGACATGTGACTTTAAACTCCAATAAATAATAATAATTATAACTGACAATTCAGGTTTGAGAGAGACCACAACGAGCGGCATCACTTGGGGTGGCAAAATATGTTAATAAAGCCATGATGTCAAAATGAAACCATCACCAAAATGATATAGGTAGCGATCCACGGATAGGACGGCATCTTATGTTGGCCTTGAGTGGCAATACAAGCTTATCGCAACTCGCCCACCCCACCACCATATCTACGCCTTGCACATATTCGAGATTCACAGGACTACAGTGACCCAGATCACAAACACGCTCTCCGGCCACCTCCTTCTGTGAGAAATTCGACGCTGTTGTGGAATGGAATAGGTCATCGCCTTTCTTTAGATTCACCTCGTCTGGAATATTTCAGTTGGTCGGTAAAGTGAATGGTAATTAGCTTTTTCGACCAACTGATATACTCCAGACAACTGATTCATTTTCTGTGAATCAAAGCTAGAAATGTTGCTCAATCGAGATTTGATTTGATCGACATTTTGATGACATTACAATCAGAAACGAGGCTCACCACAGTCGTAGTTTCATAATTACGCCAGATAGTTCCACAAATTATGTTAATATCTTGATGTTTTCAAAAAAAATTAAATACTTATTGATTGGAATATCTATAACAGCGACAAGAAAGAATAAATGTATATCTCTGTAAGTAAAGGCATATCATATAACATCAACGGCCGTCTGCCCGCAAATTTTCATAAAAATGGGTTAACAAACAGCCCATAACAGCGCCGAAGTTCAAACAGATTTAGACTGGTGGCACTTAATACAATGCGTTAATGAGCTGGTGACACTTGATACAATGCATTAATGAGCTGGTGCCCTTTCACTGGTGTCACCAAAGATTGCCCCTCCTCGACACATATATGTAACCAAATGTAAACCACATCCCATCCACTTCACCCCATTTTCCCTGTCACCTGTTTTTAGTTGTGGGGGCAGTTACATTATATGTTTCACAATACTCAACATTATCGTGAAATTTTAAGTGTATTTTTCACATGCTGTTTGGGCAAGTGCTCCAGTAATAGGCGCGTAGCCAGGATATCAAAGTTATGGGAGCAAGAGTAATATGCAGGGGTGTAGTTCAGCGATCTTAACGAAGCGGATACCACCTACGAAGGGGGATAGCCGCTAGGTTCAGATCGCTGAACTACTAGGGGGCATACAAAATAGGATGCGCAGCATCATCCGAGCCACCTAGCGGCGAGATGGGGCGAGCACAAGAGGGAGACATCCCCTCTCGCTGGGAATTTTCTTTCTCTGAGTCCGTTTGTGTCCATAATTTATAAGTTGTGAAAGGCATCAATAATTAAGGGGGGACATGACTAAAATTGGGGGGGGGGGGGGGGGGGCATGTGCCGTCCTTAGCCTCCCTCCCCCTGGATACGCCACTGTCCAGTAATAAAAATGTTGCCCTCAGTGTTGGACTCAGCCTCATTAATTGGTAGAATTTACACAATTCGAATCGCTACACTGTTTGATTATCAGACACACAAACCTTGAATACGACTGCAACGTATGGAGTATTTCTAGATATGTGAACGTAGGATAGAACCTCCGGAAACTGCTTTTCTCTCGCTATCACATAAATAAGCCTAAAATAAAAAGAATAAAGGGGGATCAGATAGGCTCCACGTTTAAAAACTGTAACTGTTGAAATGCGGTAAGCTCCAGCCTTTCGTGCATTGGCAGTCTAGACCACGTTCAGGCTTAAAATAATTGGCAGATGTTAGTGACAAGCAGTGCGATTCCATCTTTTAGACATACATGTATTTCAAACAGGGTTAAGGTGGGTGGTGGAAAGGGGACCATGCAATTTTTTGCAGGTAATCATCATTTGTACGTGGCTAAATGGCTAGTTGCAAGAGGTTAGATCAGTTCAAGGGATCTGTGCGAGAAAAAGGCAACATGCAAGAAAACCTTTAAAATCAAGAGTTTTTAGGGGTAGACTATAGGCAACTCTATGTACAGTATGAATTCCACGATGGGACATGCATTGTCCTCCTATTTTTTTCCACAGCAATCGATACACGTGATCTAGACTATCACTAAACAACAAACAAGACTGACATGCTTCTCAGAATAACAATACATTGTGGGTAGTACTTCCGAAGTACGTATTTCAACTGGTCTGCAAACTGATACCCAGATCTGGAGGAAGTAACCTCAAAACATTACTATATCCAAAATTGTGTATCAGTGATGTTACGAGGACATGATCGTGTCAGCTCCTAACTCAAGCCGAGCTCACTTCAGCACTCCAGACCATTCATTATCTGACCCCCCCCACCCCCCCCCCCCCCCCCCCCCGCCATACATCTGATGACCTTATCCATCAGCGCTGTTTTAACATTTTTCGGGCCTGCAATGGAGGCTTCATATTCGCTGTATGCAGGTAATATTCGACTTTAAACCAGAGCGCCCCACCAACATTGGGCTTTGCAGCTAAGTCCAATCAAACCAAAATTTCCAACGAAATTTTTGATTGGTGATGAGAAAGATGTACGCCAAACATCGAAGTATTGTATATTTCAAAACTGGTTTTCCCATTACCCATTATTGTTAGTATATGGAATCCTCTAACACTTCTAAATATTACCTTAGGTACTGGATTTGCACAAACTTGTAAATCGCTTTGACAAAATTGTTATTTGTCAAGTTAACTTTCCAGTTGGTTATAGAATGGAGTAATTAAGTATTCATAAAAACCAATCCTAAGAGATCTTGGAAAGAGATTGCATTTTGCCATATTTTTGCGTGGAGTCATTTCTAGCAATTTGCTCATGATCTTCTATATTATTTCCAAAAATCCAAACCTACAGTCGTTTTAAAAGTCCAACTTTTTATTATTCTAACAGTTATTCAGAGACATTTTATAATGGATACACTGTGTATGGGTGGCAAGAATTTGATGGGAAAATATGCGTGCTTGGTGGGTGGTTCAGGTCCTGACAATGGTAAAACAAAACGTTCCACCTTGTCTCTGCATTTTTTCCCAGCCAACCTACTATACACCTGGAACTTAATTAAGCACCCCCTAAAATGTTTCATGACAGTGCAGTTGCTGTTACTGATTATTATGTTTTAATGATCGCTGTGTCTTGCAGTACATTTCATCTAGTGAAACATGATGTTTCTGGTTGATAGCGTACCTCAAACACATGCCTTCGTCCACGTGAAGCATGCTTCCCACGAATGTCACAAAAAACACTATAATCCACATGCAATATCTGGGTATATAAACAAGAAAATATGTCACTTCTTTTATCAATAAATTTTGACATGGCAAGGAGGAGACTTTCAGAGGCGGCACTAAGATGGCAAATCGTTGGCATGCATGCAACAGGCATGTCATTCAAAGCTACTGGACGGCGACTTGGCTATAGTCATTCTGTCATCAGCAGACTTGTCCGAAAACATCAACAAACCAACGATGTTAAGGACCGGCCAAGGCCTAGACAACTCCAAAAGACCTCTCCTCGGGAAGATCGGAGTCTGGCACGCCTCGTTAGGTGTGAACCCTTTGCTTCAAGTGGGGTTTGAAACGCCTTTGGCTCCCCGACAGGCGTTTTTGCAAGATAACTGCCCAAAACCGTCTCAAAGCACTGGGTATGAGGTCCAGAAGGGCCATCAAGTGTCCAGCTCTGTCCGATCAGCATCAAAGACGGCGTTTGGAGTGGTGTATGGCACGACAACATTGGAATCTAAGGACGTGGAGGAGAGTCCCTTGGTCAGACGAGAATCGGTTCCTGCTTCACGCCAGAGATGGTCGCATGAGAGTGTGGAGGCATAGAAATACTGCTTACGCGCCCAGGAACACCAGACCTTCTGTTCCTTATGGTGGAGGATCGGTAATTATCTAGGGATGCCTCTCTTATGATTGTAAACTTGATATGGTGACTGTACGTGGGAATCTCAATGGTCATCAGCACATCCGGGACATTCTCAGTCCGGTTGTCGTGCCTCATTTTGACAACCACCCATTGGCTAATCGCCCTATATTCTGGACGACAATGCAAGGCCACATCGTTCCCATGCCGTGAGAGAATTCCTTCAGAACAACGCTATTACGACACTACCTTGGTCTGCAATGAACTCCGATTTGAATCCCTTAGAACACATCGGGGACTTTCTTGGACGTCGTGTGCAAGCAAGGGATCTGCCCATAAAGAATTTGTCCGATTTGGAAGTTGCATTGCATGAGGAGTGGCAGCAGTTGCCTCTGTTCCGTATTAGAAAGCTCACTGGTAGCATTAGGAGGGTTCAGGCTGTCATCCGGGCACGTGGTGGATACATTCGCTACTGTCGTCAGACACTACTATTGTGTTCAGGAGATTACAAGTTACATTTTGTTGTCAGTAATTACCGGCATTGTTTCATCATGGACCGTTCCAGCACCGTACTTGTCGAGAGAACATTTTTCCATCAAAAAAATAGTGACAGATATGTGTAATTGGCGCCATTAAAATAGTGCATATAGTGCATATTTTCATCATTGTGTTGTGTTGTCTTTCATTTGTCAGTAGACCATTCTTTCCGCAAACAATCACTTTTGGCCGTCTGAAAGATAGCATGAAAGTAATGACAGTTTCTATTAACACCACTGCGAAAAAACAGGGGTGTATAATTAGGTTCCAGGTGTATATATATACTGGATTATAGGAATATAACATGGGAAAATAAATGGCAATGTTGTTATAGAGAGGAAATCTACTCTTTCGGAAAGGGTACAGGATGTTATATTAACCAGTATTGTAATAGAAATTAGCCAGGAGTGTAAATAATCAGCCAGTCTGTTACAGAAAGCAACCTATAATGTAATAAACAATAATATAACGAGTAAAGAAAGCAACGCAAAGCGTTGCATATACCCCTTCCTGTTTGCATATGCTCCATCCTGTAGTAGCATGGATAGCAGGTGCTGCTCATTGGAATAGGGGCATTTCTCAAGATGGCATAAATATCTGCCATTTTGAAACACTCACACACGCATCTTCGAAGATTAAGTTAAACTTCCTCTGCATACCCACAAAGATTATTCTATTTTCTGTGGTCATTCAATAAAAAATATTCCAATTGACAAAAACAACAATGCAAAAAGTTCATAGAGACAGAATTTCTATGTCTAACAAGAGGCATAACATAGGTAAGTATGCATGGACAGAACTCGAAATATGTGCCCCCCCCCACCCCCATACAAGTCTATCGCCATTTGTTATCCCCGCATTTTTTTTTAAAAAGCGGGGCTATTGTGGTGATCTCCGTTCGTCCCTTCCCGTACGAACTTCATATCACCAAGAGTATGCAATTCCCAACATTTCAACTATGCTGAGGTGTTAAGGTAGCATCTGTAAATTTGCATAAAGTTTTCGGAATTTTGTTTTGGCCCAAGTGGTTCCAGTGGAACCACTTTTATTATCCCCGCATTTTCAAAAAATAGTGATGATCTCCGTCCGTCCGTCCGTCCGTCCGTCCGTCCGTCCGTCCGTCCGTCCGTCCGTCCGTCCGTCTGTGCAGACATATGGGGTTTAGGTGGCTATTTGTTGGTACAAATGGGGGTTAGGGGACTACCGCAATTTATGTGACTAGTCACATAGTTAAATGTCATTATTCTAGGGTGGGGTTTAGAGTTGGGATGGGGTGGGGTTAGGGTCAGTAAAGGGTAGGGTTAGGGTTTGCTACCACCCCAACAATTTTTCACCCAAAAAGTTGTTTTAATACAATGGACATGCATTTTAGTTAAAATAGACTAGGCACATAATGAATTTTCATTAGTCTAGGGTGGGGTTTAGAATTGGGGGTGGGGGTAGGGTTAGGGTAAGTAAAGGGTAGGGTCAGGGTTTGCTACCACCCAAACATTTTCCCAAAAATCACTTGTTTTAATATAATGGACATGCATTTTATTATAGTCCCATAAAAATAGCCACAAAAGTACCAATTGTTAGAATGTCCGTCCGTCCGTCCGTCCGTCCGTCCGTCCGTAAGCCCGCCCGCCCGTCCGTCCGTCCGTCCGTCCGTCCGTCCGTCCGTCCGTCCGTCCGTCCGTCCGTCCGTCCTCCGTCCGTCCGTCCGTCCGTCCGTTCGTCCGCACGAAAGGCTCCTAAGGTATTCATTTCGAAACGTTTAAACTTTGCTTAGGTTTCCAGGTAGCAACTCTAGATGTGCATGAAGGTTTCGGAATTTTGATTTGGTCCCAGGTGGTTCCACTTTTATCGTTAGAAAATCAGTTTTCGTCGAAAAGGCTCCAAGGGTATTTAATTCGAAACGTTAAAACTATGCTAATATGTTCAGGTAACATTTCTAGATGTGCATGAAGGTTTCGGAATTTTGATTTGGCCCCCAAGTGGTTCCAGTGGAATCACTTTTATCATTAGAAAATCAGTTTTCATCGAGAGGCTCCTAGGGTATTTAATTCGAAACATTATAACTATGCTAAGGCGTTCAGGTAACATCTCTAGATGTGCATAAAGGTTTCGAAATTTTGATTTGGTCCCACGTGATTCCAGTGGAACCACTTTTATCATTAGAAAATCAGTTTTCATCGAAAGGCTCCTAGGGTATTTAATTCAAAACGTTAAAACTATGCTAATATGTTCAGGTAACATTTCGAGATGTGCATGAATGTTTCGGAATTTTGATTTGGCCCCAAGGGGTTCCAGTGGAACCACTTTTATCATTAGAAAATCAGTTTTCATCGAAAGGCTCCTAGGGTATTTAATTCGAAACATTATAACTATGCTAAGGTGTTCAGGTAACATCTCTAGATGTGCATAAAGGTTTCGGAATTTTGATTTGGTCCTAGGTGGTTCCAGTGGAACCACTTTTATCATTAGAAAATCAGTTTTCATTGAAAGGCTCCTAGGGTATTTAATTCGAAGCGTTTAAACTATGCTAAGGTGTTCAGGTAGCATCTCTAAATGTGCATGAAGGTTTCTGAATTTTTAGTTGTCCCGAAGTGGTTCCCGTGGAACCACTTTTATCATCAGAAAATCAGTTTTCATCGAAAGGCTCGTAGGGTATTTAATTCGAAACGTTTAAACTATGCTAAGGTGTTCAGGTAGCATCTCTAGATGTGCATGAAGGTTTCGGAATTTTGATTTGGCCCCAGGTGGTTCCAGTGGGACCACCTTTATCATTGAAAAATTAAATTCTAAACGTTGAAAGTGTGTTTATACGTTCCAGTAGGATGTCTTGATGTGCATAAAGGTTTTGGATCTTTAATTCCGTCCAATGTGCTCCCCGAAGTGCACTGTTGTCGTTAGAGAAATCGTTTTCCGGCGAAAGCTCCTAGGGGTTTTTAATTCGAAATGTTGAAATGTTGTTCATATGTTCAGGTAGGGTGTCTAGATGTGCATAAATGTTTCAGAATTTTGATTCGGCAACCATGTGGCACCCTTAGCACCACTTTTGTCATTAGAGAATCAATTTCCGGCAAACAGCTCCTAGGGGTTTTTATATCGAAATGCTTAAAGTGTGTTCATATGTTCAGATACAATCTCTAGAAAGGTTTTGAATTTTTAATCCGGCTCCATGTGGCTCCCATCATGCCACTTTTGTCATTAGACAATCGGTTTGCTGCAAAAGGCTCCTCGGGATTTTAATTCAAAATGTTGAAATTTTGTTTGTATGTCCAAGTAGGATCTCTAGATGTGCATAGATGTTTCGGATTGTTGGTTCAGCACCATGTGTCACCCGTAGCGACACATTTGTCATTAGAGAGTTTCCAGCGAAAGGCTGCTAGTGGGTTTAATTCAAAACATTGAAGTGTGTGTTCAGGCAGGGTCTCTAGATATGCATAAAGGTTTCAGATTTTAGATAATACCTTTTCATTTCTGTCTGTATCAAGCATTAACCAATAATCAAGGATGCAAATGCGGGGATAAAAGTAGGTGATTCTGGCGGATTCTGGCTCATTTCCAAACTTTGAGCCAGAAAAATTACGGTTAGGCCACAAAACTGAGTTATTTTCTAAAAACAACTTGAGGTTTTCCCGGAAGGAATCGATCACCTCGCGAAAACGTCGGTTTTTTCGAGAGATGATCAACTTCTTTCCTGGAAAGCCCCAGATCTTTCTCGGAATGACGACTTTACTGGCTCGGGAATTTTAAAAATTCCTGGCGGAAAATGCCCACCTTTTTTCGAATTTAACACTGATTTCCCATAGGGGGTGAATTTTTTGTTGTGGAAAACGAACGTGGAAAGTGCTCATTGAGGTTTCGATCCAGAACGGGGACTTCGCGGGAAACGCGCGACATTTGGGTCGAGTGAATTTTTCCGGTGAGCCAGAAAAGACTGCAGAGTTCGTTGCGAGACTCGAGGGGAAGGGAACGATTCGATCGGGAGGAGGGTGGCCGTCGGAGGATGCGAGCACATTCGCTCGTGCTTGTGTGTGTATATAATTATGTGTTGGGAGACGAATGATGGATGAGATTGTTTTTTGTCATTAAGTTGTTGTTTTATTTTTTTCTACATATATATATAAAAAGAAGAAACAAAAAACAAAAATATTTTTTTACAATTAATAATTATTATCATTTAAAAAAAACAAAAGCACAAAATTTAAATATTTTCATGATAAAATAAAAAATAATAATGAAATCGAGAGCGGCACCTGAACAAAAGAAATCTGCGTTCAAATTGAAGAGGGTCAAGAGATACCCGAAGTTTGGCAGTAAAATTTACAAGTTAGAATCTCACGATCCCATTAGATTTAAAGGCGTGGAATGTGATGGTTTGATGGACGAATTCGACAAACACGTTCTGCCTTTGAAGTTGAGCGAGACCGATCTGGATTTGATGTACAAATCCCAAGACGATTTATTGAACCTTCTCTCGGTGGACGTGGAAGGGTTAGATCCAGACCGCGTGTCCAACATGTTCTATGGAAGGAAGATTTTTCCCGGCGTTTCCGAAACATTGGTTCGCAGATTGAATCTGATCATTGGAAAACAACAGCAACTGACGTTCGAGACCGTGGACATGGTGTTTCGATGGGTCTATCAAAAGGGAATCGATTTCAAAATCAATGTTCACGGCGTGGATGCGACGTTGCACGAAAATCCATCGTAGATTTCTTTTAGGGTTAATATTTTTAAATGTCTGGATATAAGTATATTTTTTTTTTATTTTTAATGGACAGAATCATTTTTTTTTCTCAGAATGCGAATTTTGTTTTTTTCAAACGCACGACGGCCGAAATAATATTGCTCGCACAGGTATTCAGTTTTATTTGCGATAATTAAAAGTACTGTACTAACATAGCATTGAAGGTTGTATTTTAGTGTGTGAAAAGTGTACTGTCACGATCTCAATATATGTTTCACAAAAACCTACTTTATTATCAAAGCAATATTACACCTACAGCGCAGATTGCACGAATGTGATGTGAATTATAATGTGAATTATAAATGTGAATCATAAAATGTTTCAATGATTGTCAAAAAGATCGATGAGACTATTTTAAAGGAAAGGCAAACAAGAATTTTATTCGTTTCTATTTCACTGAATGCACCGTTGCAAATCTCATGAATGAAATCTTTACATAAAATCATGAGGCAGGTGTTTTTCTTTTGTGAAATGTATATTGTGATCGGCACGTGTCGTGCGTTATTCTTCAGTGAACTTGAAAGTCTAAGGATTTTTCTCGCTTTTATCGCCAGTGAGAATGAAATGGCGACTGAATGCGCACTGTCGTTTTTCTTTCTATTTGGGTTGTATAACATTGAATCTTGTGCTGTCGTGTGATATTTGCGTTTTAGATAAAAATTGATTACCGTGTTTGAAAAAAAAAACAAAATTCACGTTCTGAGAGAAAAAAAAATTAATTCTGTCCATTAAAAATACAAAAAATAAAATTATATCCATATATATTTAAACAAGAAAAAAAAAATTCACAAAACTCAAAATAATAATATATATATTTGTTAAAAAGATAAGAAATTATTTAACATTCAAAATGCCAAAAACAACAAAAAAACCTCGGACGTGGCAAAGTTATGTTTCTCTACCATATCCCAGTTGAAAGAGTACTGTAGAAATTTGGGAATTGAAAATCATGATGTCAATCAAAAACCAAGAGAGAATTGATTAATCTTCTGTTTGCCAAGACTTATGAACAACCGCTGGTTAATTTACAAGCCAAAGTGCGTCTGTGTTTGAATTTGAAAGGTGTTAAACGCATGAAGAAAGGAGAATTCATCGATCGTTTACTATGTGGGAAGGGGATGAAGGGGATGGATGAAAGGCCTGCGACAGAGGCGAAAACTCGAATCGTGAGGAGAAGTTGTGATGTGAAGACAAAGCAACCTCGACTCATGGAAACTGAGAAGAAGAACAAGACTGTCAAACGAAAAGTTGAACCGCGGGCTCCGGAAGGGACTGGGAGTAAAAAAATGAAAAGCAACATGGGTCGAGATGGCGATTCATCGGGAAACAAAATGCTCCACCAAATCTTGGAGGCATTGGATAAGGACAATGGAGTCGATGTGATAAGACAGTGAAAAAATCGTTGTTTCCGATTGAACGTGACCACGCCATTAAAGGATATTTCAAAATTTTCGACATGATTTCCGATTGTGCGAATCTCGATCCCGAATCATTCATGGAAAGGGCAAAGAATGGAGTGTTGGATGTGTTGCGAAGAGAACTGAATAAGGGTTTAAAAATAAATAAAGATGATCCTGCATTGTCTGATGAAAAGGATCGATGCGAAAACAGGTGAGAGCGTGGTGCAAGATGGTTATTTCCATTCTAAAATGGAAACTGTATTTGAATTTGATGAATTATTCGATGTGTACAAAGTAATGTAAGATAAAATGTTGGAATCGATAGCAAGTTATCATAAGAGGGGAAGTGGTTGGATCTTCGAGAAGGTATTAAATCTCGAGATTTATGTGGACAGGCATAATCCTTTGGCGACGTCTTCCTATGTAGAATTACCTTGTTTTCTGTATAATAAAAAAGCTCTGGTTAACATGAAAAATAGAGAGGATAGCGAATGTTTTAAATGGGCGATCACATTGGCCCTGTATCCCGCGGAAAGAATGCCGATAGAGTTACAAAGTACGTCGAGAGTTGTGAAAATCTCGATTGGACGGGAGTGCCTTTCCCAACGGAATTGAAAGACGTCAAGCATTTCGAAAAGTTAAATCTCTCCGTGGCAGTGAACGTGTTGGGATACGACGGGGACAACGTGGAAGGAATAGTCTGTCCTTTCAGACTGACTTCGCTTAAAGAGAGAGAAAAAATTATTAATCTGCTGTTAATTTCGAAGGATGACAATCAAAACATTATTGTTGGATTAAAGACATGAGTTGATTGTTGTCTAAGAAAACATCTAAACATAAGGGAGAGATTTTTTTCTGCTTCAATTGCATGAATTCGTTTCATTGTCAAGGATCGTTGATGCATCATCAGGGATACTGCAACGAAAAGTCGAATGCTGCAGTCAAAATGCCTAAAGCTGACAGTAATTGTAACTACAAAAGAAGATTGAAGTCACCATGTGTCGTCTACGCTGGTTTTGAATGTATCACAGCGAAAATATTTCTTGTCATTGGGAGTTACGTCGAAAAACTTCAGAAGCACATACCTTCGGGCTATTGTTATTACATGAAATGTCTTTCGACGATGGAGAATCGTTAGGTCCATTCATCTACTGTAAACGTTCGGATGATGACGACGTGGCTAAAAAATTCGTGGAAGAGTTAGAATCGAAAATACAAGGATTATACGACAAATTAAAAAAATCCAAAGACATGATCATCACGCCAGAGGAACGGGAAGAATAGTGGGAAACTACCGAATGTCACATCTGCAGACAACCGTTTGATACTAATTGTAAAAATAATAAAAAAGTTAGAGATCACGATCACTACATGGGTCTGTTTCACGGCGCTGCTCACAACAAATGTAATTTGATATTTTTGAGGCGTGCATTCTATCTGGTGATATTTCATAATCTCTCGGGCTACGACAGTCACCTGTTCATGAAAAATATGGGTGTTAGCAAGGGAGAATTGAGCTGCATCTGCATCGCGGAAAACACCAAAAAGTTAAAAAATTTATAGTAATTTATATATTTTTTATACTTACCAATGACCCAGACATAGCTGGTGCTAACTCTTAAAATATAGGGCCAAACACAAATTTTGCCCCCCAATCCCCAAAATTTGCATCTAAAACTAAAGAAAACATGTCCTGAAAGGCCCTCCACACTTCGCCCCTACTGCGCATGCGCAGTGTCAAGGACGTTCCGAAATTGGCGCCATCTATCATTCTAATAACCAGTGCCTGGTAAGCGCTATGTACTCAGCGGGGAGGCAAGAGTTCCCAACTCCTGGGAGGGCCATCCCCGTCTGGGTCATTGGTAAGTATAAAAAATATATAAATTACTATAAATTTTTTAACATTTTTATACTGTACCAATGACCCAGACATAGCTGAATAGTAAAAAGGCTGGAGGGCCAAGGACATAGAGCAAAATGGAATACGCTCAATAAAATAAAATAGAGTCATCCCCTGTAGGGAAAAGAAGTAATAGGCCTTACATGTATCTTTCTTATTTATGATAAATTAGAAAGATACAACACCTTCCAAAAATTGAGCTTCATACATCCATGTACTCTATTAATATCCAATATAATCCTTATACTAATAATTTTTAAAGTAAGCCAATAATAAAGTAAGTCTAGAGAATAGAGACTGTTATACTCCTAAAAGTGTCTGAGAATTGCATAATCATGTCCGTTGACATATGCAATATTCAAAAGCTATACTTTAAAAACTAAGACTTGAATGAATTTTATAAACTTAAACTTCTCACTAAACAACCATCCCAATAACAGCTCAGAATTACTAACTCCGGAGGAGGTATCCCCTTGTTTTCATAGTAAAAACAGGTGACCCAAGGGAACACCCTCCCCCCCCCCCCCCATTTTTCTTGCCCTGGGTCAAATAGCCCAGAGCGAAGAGGGCAGCCGAACGGAGACACTGCCGAAACAGACAGCCTACCTAGCTATAGTAGCAACTGTTAAGAGAATGACATTCTGAGCAGTAGATAATAGACCTAACAAAAGAGGCCTCAAGAAATTGACTCGATATTTCTAAGATAAAATTCATGAATGTGGATGGCTGAGCGCAATGAGCGGCCTTCAAAAATCTATAATAGCGACACTATTAAAGTAAGCCCAAGAAGTAGAAGAACTCTTACTTCATGAGCCGAAATCTTAAGCACAACTGCTAAGTCAATGATATACCATAAGCAGTACGCTAGTTAATAGAATCCATTAACAATAAAATGGAGCGTAACGTCCTTCTACTAGACATCAAAGACAGAAGAAGCTTACGCCCTTGTAATAAACAGATATCTGTTTATAAATACATAAACTGTACCCGGAAAGAGTAAAGGCCTATGCCGATACGAAGACGGAAGGACCTTAAAATAATAGGTTCCGGATAATAGGAGCCTAACTCTTATGCAACAATCCAACCTAAATAGTAACGGAAGTATTGATTCCGAAACTATGAAAGTGAAAATCATCCATCGATAGTGCATGAAACTCACTGACTCTACAGTAAAAGAGAAACCAACAGAATTACTGTCTAAAAGGTCAGAATTTGAAAACTACTGTTTCCAGAGGCTCAAATGATTACTTAGCTAAATAAGAACCGAAGTTAAAATCCGTATAGGAATTTAATCTAAAGATTCTAAGTCTATTTATCAAAAAGTTACTAACTGACTTAGATAAAGAGACAAGAGACTCAATTGTAAACTATCGTAGAGTGCATAGGTATGAGGTAACATAAACCTATAACCTAAATAATAACAGGCTGCAGTAGATCTTGTGAAACAAGTATACTAAAAAAAATAGCAATGAGTAGTATGGAGGGATCAACAATATGAACATAATGATCCCTACACCACGGCGGAAGAGCCTCCACTTTAGTCGCATAGAATAGCGAAGAAGAGGATCTCCTATAGTAAGAAATCGCGTCCAAAGCTCGTCCAGTACAGTGCTTACAATGCAATACGGACCACACAACGGAATACATGAAGGTTGCGACCTTGCTGGTTGTGATAAAGATGACACGATTTACCCAGTGAAAAAAGATCCTCACATAGAGGAAGATTTCACGTTAAGATCCACAGTAGACAAGAGAGTAAATTACTCATGATCTCTGTGAAGATAGAGATGCTATCAACAGAAATGTATTGTGGTTGTTTATCTTAGCAATACCTGCTAAAACAACAGCGCCGGGGGATACGCGTATCCTATCATTCCGTCCTATAGATCAATAGAGCGTTAACAGTATTAGCTCAGAGATCTGGACAAGCCAACACATACGTCTGCAATTGATTAGCAAGCTGTGTCATAAATAAATCATCATTGGGCGCTCCCATAGATAGCAAATCTGATTGAATACTTGTTTGTTGAGAGTCCATTCTGACAGCAACAAGCGACCCGTAAGAGAACGGGAGTCCGATAAAACAATCAGACGACCCAGAATATGACGGACCAAAACTGAACTTGGTGTACTATAACCAACAGACGGATTCTTTCCATTAAATTGAATAACGGAAACGAAAGAGTGCCTCCCTGGTTCCGGAGATACGCCACTACTGTCGAATTAAAGGACAGGAATTTGGGCATGCGTTTCTGAATAATGTTCATGCAATGACATAAAGCAAGCCTAAAAAACATTATTCCGCGGAAGTTAAACTGATAGCTAAAAGACTGCGGAACGCAAAGACCCTGGCACTTCGAATCCGTAGGGATCAGTATATATCCCAATCTGTTTGACTGGCAACCGTCATAACAGCCACACTCGGGTCCGGCAACTGCGGCGGCACTCTCTAAGTCAACCACCGAATGTTTGCCCCAGTCTGAATCTCTTGTAACACTAGATAGACAAGAGAATGTATAAATCGAGCAATTCATGGATTGCCGGAAAGTTGCCGTCGAAGAGAAGCTCCTCCGAGAACGAAGCGACTCTGAGAGAGTTCTTAACCTTACTATCCACGCGTGTGGATGTAGCTAGGGCTGCGTCACGTCTAACCAACTCCAATCAGCCACTGAAGGGCGGAGTTATACGTGAACAAACTACTGCCCTCAAAAGAAATTACATTGAGAATAATATCCCGTAAATCTTTTCTTGAAGACGTAATGATAACGCCTCAGTAAGGCGGATTACGTATAATAAAGCGTCTAAGTTAAGTCTACTATACATAATGTCGTTCCCAACATTGAAATTGGAAAAGACATAAACGGCGAAAAAGAATATATGCAGTCTTTAATTACACCGTCTAGACGCATATGAACTCTCGGTATGCCCTGCTCTGCCAAAATAAACTATTTGTAAAAATGATAAAATGGCAGAAATGAGCCACGCGGACAAGAAACTAAACTATCATGCTTATTAGCAGGCTTGTATATATATATAAATATATAGCGTCGAAAAATAAAACACATGTTGTAATGACAATATTGGACTGCGTCGGTAAGTCAGGGACAATGTCCCTGTACCGATCGAAAAATCCGAGTCCAATGACGCTATAAGTCTCTTATCCAAGATCGCAGCAATGAAGTCCGAAAAATAATCACTGGAAGAAATGCCAGAAGATATGAAAGGCATCTTCCGATACTACTAAAGGGAAAACTCGAAATCTTTCGAATCCCTTTCGCCATCCTGTCGGACCCTATAAAGCGTTCGGTCGTCCGTAGCTGATGCAACCGCGGACCGCACCGACCCAGCGCCGTCGGATAATTCCTGATTCGACCGAGAAACTGTCAATTGCTGGGATGCTGCGAAACAACTGTGCTAACTCGGATAGCACGTCCGTCACTGAGGCCTGAGGAGAAGCGGTCTTACGATGCATTGCCGCAGGAAGCTCCGAGATCGTTACCCCGTGCATACTTCCAATATGCGAGCGAACGGAGTGTATAGGCCTCGTGTCCCTTGGCTACCGGATGGCGCGACCTATTCGCCGTGGAATCACTGAATGCCGAAACTGATCGGATACTCGAGGTCACGTAGCCAATGTGCGGTCGTGTGCCCTGCTGTGAGGATGAGGAAGCATTAAAGACAGTCTCTCGGACTGTCAATATAACGGAGCGTCCCGAGCAACGGACATATGCTCCGAATGTAAAATATCTGAACCACAACATGCGGTCCCCTATGTTGTTGGCTTCCTCCGATCTGTCCTCAATCTGCCGTCACTGGGTGAGTACTAAAGTAATTAAAGTGCTCGCATCACCCAAATCTCCTTCCTAGACCGCAACGGACGAACACGGCAGCCGAACCATTCGATGAATGTACGCTACACCGGGTGAGCTAGCGAATGTCACTCCGAAAGCGATAGACATATTCCATGAGCACTTATTGCCGCTAACTCTTCATTAACTATGACGACAGAGGCACACTTTTGAAAGACATCTCCATAACTCTTCGAACAAGAAACCAGAAATGCTTGGATAGCAAGCATAAAATAATAATATATATAGCGTCGTTCAATAATTCGAAAGTTTGTGTGACATTATTGGACTATGTCGGAACTGAGGGACGATGTCCCTGAACCGGACCAAAAATTTCTAAGTCCACCGACGCTATCAGTTTCTTATCCGACATCGCAGCATATGTTGTTCCGAAAGGGAAAGCTTGAAATCCTCCGAATCCCTTTCGGTATCCCGTCGGACCGGATGAAACTTTCGGACGTCCGTACCCGCTTCCGCGGAGCGTCCCGACCCAGCATCGTCGGATAAAATATATGCGACAGATTCAGTTGATGCTGGGATGCTGCGATAAACTGTGCTATTAAGGAAAGCACGTCCGTTCCCGAGGCCTGTGCAGTAGCGGACTTACGATGCATTGCCGCTGGAAGCTCCGTGTACGTTGACTCCCGCACACTTCCTATGCGAACGTCCGGAGTCTGCAGGCCTCGAGTCCCCGGCTACCGACCCAGCGCTGTCGGATAATTCTCGATCCGACACCGTTTCTGTCGGCTGCTGGGATGCTGCGATAAGCTGTGCTATGTGCACAAGAATGTCCGGCGTCGAGACCTGCGGAGGCGCAGTCTATCGCTGCTTCGCCGAGGGCAGCTCCGCATCAGATGGCTCCCGCATACTTTTCCTATGCGAACGTCCGGAGTCCATCGGTCTCGAATCCCTGGCTGCCGGATGGTGTGACCTGGTCGCCGAAGAATCCTTGATCGGCGAAGCTGGTAATATATCGGCGGTCACGCAGCCAAGGTGCGGTCGTGTGCGCTGACGAGAAGAGGAAGCCTTAGCAGTCTCAGCGGACTGCCTATACAACGGAGCGTCCCGAGCGACGGACGTATGCTCCGCTAGCGACACATTTGTACCACAACATCTGGGGCCAGATGTTGTTGAACGAGAGAGGGGCCTCTCTCGCTTGCCGTCCGGATGGACCGGAACGAGCTATGAACCGGACTAAAAGGCTTCCTCCGTTCTCCCTCCGATCCGCCGTCACTGGGTGTGCATTAAGTTAATTTTATAGTGCTCGCATCACCCCAAAATTCCTTCTAGACCGCAACGGACGAACCCGGCTGCCGAACCATTCGGTGAATGGACGCTACACCGGGCGAGCTAGCGGACGTCAAAGGCTGTCGAACCTACTAGGGTCCTCTTAGGCAATTGGCGTATTACATGAGCACTTTTCCGCTAGCCCTTCATTAATTGTGACGACGGAGGCACACTGTTGGAAGACATCACAGATACATCACCCTAATCTTGATCGTCTGAAATAGAAATTGATAAAGTAGAGTGACCCTGCGGGGAAAGGACCGGAGTGTCCAAATCCCCAACAACATACCGTGACATACGCTTCCCATATTGTCATCGAAATCATACGATACAGAACAGGAGTTAATGCGAGTACACTGACCACATATAGAATGATAATAAGGTCAGAGGAAGACTTCCTCTTAAAACAATTGATCAATATCCTTTCAATGTGAAAAGAAAACAAGTCCTGGTACTCGCACTAACCCCTGGCAATCAAAATACATAATAATAATATGATCCATTAATATAGAAAAAATAATTGAAATCAAAATATTTTGAAAAAATATTTTTTCAGAACAGCCCAAGTTTCTGAAAAGTAACGTTGAGCCCCAATGGATCCCAAGCCTAAGTGTGGACAAAAATTTAAAAAAAATTTTAAACAATTTATTCAACACTTACGAACAATAATAATGTATCTAGTTATGATTAAAATAACATAAAGATATTATTATTTAGAAATCCCCCCTCACACAGAGGGCTGTTGTAAATGTAAACAATGAGTGTAAAAACACTAAAATAAGACTCCAGGCACCCAGGCCCGAAATCAGTTACCAAAAATACACTATCTGATGCAAAACAGAGACTTCCAGGGAAGAAACTGCAGAACATCAGATGGTAGATGCAGAACACAACGCCTAACCACCCGTAGGTGAAGACGTAAACATGGGGAAAGAACAGAATTCATTCTGTTATTCAGCTAAAACTCCCAAGAAATTTTAGTAATAATAATTACAGAAACTATGCCAAAAGCATGGGAGAATAGCAAGGGGGAACTTAAAGGACAGGGAGAGAGGAAAACACTTGAAAAAACAGTGTAACTAAATAATCAGAATGACAACAAAATGGCTGCTGCCTTGAAAATAGGTAACTTAACATAATTTCATTAAAAAATTTTAAGTTACAGCCCTGATAATATTCTGTCACACATTCTTTTCCTCTCCTCCTTTTCTATCCTCCTTAGAATCACCATTTCACTAATATTTATGTGTCTGGCATCATTTAAACTGAGATTTAAAAGCACAAAGATCAGTCAGATGTTAACTGATGAAGGGCCAAACTTAGAATGATAAATGGCGCCAATTTCGGAACGTCCTTGACACTGCGCATGCGCAGTAGGGGCGAAGTGTGGAGGGCCTTTCAGGACATGTTTTCTTTAGTTTTAGATGCAAATTTTGGGGATTGGGGGGCAAAATTTGTGTTTGGCCCTATATTTTAAGAGTTAGCACCAGCTATGTCTGGGTCATTGGTACAGTATAAAAATATACATTTCATTCACTAAATGGAAGGTCATCGTGTGTTTTGCGGTCACCTGTGTCTCTACGTTCTCAAGAGATGGTCGGAAGGAGATCACTTTCAAGATATTCTCAATGATTTACATTAAAGAAAAAAAAATTGTTTATAGAGAGAGAGATATATAAAAAATTTAAATAATAATAAAAAAAAGAAAACTTATAATATTCCTAATTAAAAGAAAAATAAAAATACGAAAACAAAACATGCCAGTCGATAAATTCGGTCTTGCTGCCGATAGTGAAGGTCCCTCTAGAAAGAAAAGAAGAGTTACACTCGAAGTTATTGATGGTGACATTGCCAAATTAGATGAACAATTCGTTCGAAGATACGAACCCTGGCATGAACCTTTAAACTTAAACAATAAGAAAATCTACATTGTTCCCGAACCGGTCGAACCGTCAGATGCCGTGACTAAAAAAATACTTCGATAGAAGAGACGAAAATTTCCAGCAGATGATGAGATAATTACGACAATAAAGCCATGACGGATGATCTAGACTTGAAATCTAAACGAGTGGTGAGCGTAGCGGATCCTAGAGATTCAACCAACACCGCCACTAAATGATATGCAGACGACTCTCACGTGAGATTCAGTAAACATCTGAGAGATTGCTACGTTCCTAAAGTGATGCAGTCCGAATTGAATGCGAATTCTAAGAAGATAATCAACGTGCCCAATCCCATGAATCCTAACGATGTGGCGACTAAACAATACGTAGACTTGGAACTGAGAAAGAATAACATCGACGAGTTAGTAATGAAATCGGATCTGGATGCGGGATTGAACAAGATATTTAATCTGTCTGTGATCGACAATGATGACGAAGACTTGACGGCAGTCAACAAAGGTTACGTTGATTCTGCCCTACTGGATTGTCAATCCTATCTGGAATCTCAAGTAGACGACTTGTATCTGAACAAACAATCCGGAGGAAAAATGGAGGCAGGCATCAACATGAATGGTTATGAACTATTCGGTCTCGACGACGAGCCAGAATATGATTCCAGCGCAGTCAGCAGACAGTACTTGGACGAAAATACGGTCTGGAGAAAGGGCGATATCATGGAAGGCAAACTGGACATGGGGGGACACGCAACTAACGAATCTGTCGGATCCCACCCATATGTCAGATGCCTGCTCTCTGATTTCAGTCGTGGAAAAGATAAAATATGCCAGACAATTGATCACCGTCTGGGCCGAGGAGAGCGGTGCATTAGATGTGGAAAAATCTGAATGGTCCTTCGGAAATGGAGGTAATGGACAGCTGCACGGTCTGATAGGATATCCTATGACGGCGGGAGGCGATATCATTCAAATGAGTCTGACTTCTACGGACTTGAGCAAAAAAGCATTTGTCAATCTCGTGGTGAACGGTGTGGAATGCAACATGTGGTACAGAATCGAAAAGAAGAAGGAACAACACTCGAACACTAGCATCTTCGGTATGCCTCTCAAGGTGCGGATGGGAGACAGGATAAATTTCAAGACGAAAACCGATAATCCTGAAGCAGCCAGTTCAGTAGTCTCTCTGTTGATCGAACTCGATCCTCTGAAAAACAGTGAGCTTCCTCTCACCTAATATTGCCTCATCACATTCCATGATGTTTTTTTGTCTCGGATTAGATGTGATTTCTTTTGTTAAATTGCACTGTCAGTTCTTTTCATGCCTGTTCTAATATTTCTGTATCTTTTTGATTGACATATTGTAATTTTCTCCTTGCTTCTTCTGTAATGCAGAATTTTTAAACGTTTTAACGTTTCAATGTTATTAAAGAGAACGAGTCTGGTTTTTAGATCAATCAAAGGTTTTTCACACTTGAATTCTAATAGATTTTTTTCGAGATCCTCTATTTTTTCAAACATTCCACAACATGTTTTTTTTACAATATTCTTCATCATAATGTACGATCAACTCTAATTTACTGTTATTTTTTTTTAAATCTGTAATTTCATGGAAATATAATTATTCGAGAATGAAAAAAATCATTCAACTAGTAAGCCACCAAATCATTTATTCTCATCAACCTGTCCATGATCATGTCATTCGAACATTCCAAAACATGTTTTTTACAATATTCTTCTTCATCGTGATGTATGATCAATTCTATTTTATTGTTGTTTTTTTTTAACATGTAATTTTGCGGAAATATAATTATTCAAGAGTGAAAAATATCTTTCAAATAGTAAGCCACCAAATCGTTTATTCTGATCAAGCTGTCCGCAATCATGTCATTCGAACATTCCACAACATGTTTTTTACAATATTCTTCTTCATCGTAATGTATGATCAATTCTAATTTACTGTAATTTTTTTTTTTGAATCTGTAATTTCGCGGAAATATAATTATTCGAGAGTGAAAAAAATCTTTCAAATAGTGAGCCACCAAATCATTTATACTTAACAAGCTGTCCACGATCACATCACATTCGTTTCGAAAAATTTCTTCCAAATGACTCATGTTACACGATTTGTCTCTTCCGATATTCAATTCTTCGGCACTCATTAATAATGTGTTCTGGAAGGGTTTTTTTATGTCCCCATCTGTATCAACATTTGGTACCGATCACTTTACCAACCAGCGAACATTCGAGTCTCTCTCTTCTTACATTTTTTACAGATTAAAATCGTATCTTTAATAATTTCTTCTTTGAACAATTTTATGAGATCGAATTCTTACTTTTCCCTCAAACGATAATTATGAAAATCTCGACAATTCCATCCCATCTCGGTTCCACGTTCTTCGCATTCGATTCGAATCCACTCTTTCAAATGTTTCATTTTTATATAGTATGAAAAGAAACAGCGCTTTTGTAAACGATTTATTGTGAGATTTTTAAGGATTTTATTAAACTTTTCATAATAATTTTTTTTCCTTCTTTTTTTTTGATTATTATTAATTATTATTTTCATCGAACGATGGACACTTTTTGTCCGTCCACTTTAAAATCCTAACTCTCTATCCGACAGGACCAGGGCAAAAGTGTCTTTTACCCACAATTGATTGAGTCCTTTAGATTTTGAAAAATCGTCCTGATACGTCAAGAGTCTGTACATCATGGTGGCCTGTCTGGGGTGAAACACGGATTCTATCTCTTGTCCTGAGAGCATGTATTTTATATTACTGAACAGATGCATCATGCTATGATTAGCTAGAGTGACCAGATTGTCATCCGCGTAATTGCGTCCATCTTCCTTCGTGAGGCGTTCCTGTATCATTATACAACTTCCACTGGGATGAATGAACAGATCTTGCATCTCAATGTTGATTCTTATTTCACCGGCATTGTTCAAACTAGTTCCAGTCACAGGTTCGTACTCGTGAACTTTGTATTTTTCAGTGCTTTCGTCTCTCAATATACCTTGTCTTATATCTAATATATTTGTCATGTTTTTTTGTGTTAATTCATTTTGCTTTTTATTATTATTATTATTATAATTTTTTTTTTTTTTAAATTATTATCTTATTTATTTTTTTTTTCCCTTACTATATATATGTGTAAAGGGAAAAAAAAATAAAAAAGTGAAGGGTTGATTCTTAAAAATGTTGTCTTCTGCAATTCTTGTTCATAAAATGTTCCGATGATTTCTTTGCTGTCACCTTCATCATCCTCTAATGCTTCTATCTTGTAAGTGACTGGATCGGTGTAAAATATTCTAACGTCTTAAAGATTTCCTTTGTCAATCGAGGAGTGTAACCTTTCTCAAAGAGTGACTTATAAGAAGTGATTCTCACTCGATCGCCGACTGAAAATTTCGGCGATTTGGACTTCTTCTCGATCTTGATCCTTTCGGGATAGAGATTTGCAAAGATGCGTTTTTCGTTTCAAGGATCGCTAGCTTCTGCAGGAGTCATCTTGCTCAATCTGAGTCACGTGTTGTTGTAATCTTCAACCAGTTCGTCTAGGACATCGATATATTTCTTGGTCATGTTAGCCATGAAATACTTATACATTTTCTCCTTCATGGTTCTATTCCAACGTTCGATCACATTAGCTTTCCCTTTGTTTTCGATGGAATAGAGGTCTACCAATGGATGACTTGTAAAATTCCTTTCCCTTGTCCACCCACAATTTATCCAGTTTTCAAGAAGACGACACGAATATGATCTTCAGAGCCTCGGCCATGCAAACTCCGAATTTATTCTTCAGAGGTCTCATCCATCCGTACTTCGAAAACACGTCGGTGACCGTCAGTATGTATTTAATGCCCTTGTTCCGTTTCGAATGAGATTTCATGTCGACCAGATCGGCAGACCAGATCTGATCCAGACCCTTCATGATCACCCTTCTCCTTCGAAATTTACGTGTGACTTGCTTGTGTAGTTCGTTCACCAATGCACTCATTAATAATGTGTTCTGGACATTTTTTTTATGTCCCCATCTGAATCGACATTTGGTACCAATCATTTTACCGACCAGCGAACGTTCGAGTCTCTCTCTCCTAGTGGGATTCGATATATTTTTCAACGTCATCAACATGTCTTTATCGCAGATTCGATTACGAGTCTCGACGTCAGGATGTTTAGCGTAACACAGATCATGTGCAGAAGCGGCGAATCCACCCTGTTGATGGGTTTGCTCCAAGATTTAGGTGTCAGATCTTCATTCAATCTCTTATTTAATTTTGTTTCCAGTCCCGTCAACTGATGTCCTGGCAGATGCATTTCGACGGGTAGATTATTAATAAATTTATTCGTCAGACCGGCACCACGTTTGACGAATTGCATCTTTGTCAAACCTCACAGTTTACATATTCCGCAAAGCATGGGACTTTTATTCTTCATCAGTACTTTTTTAACATTAACCGTATCGGTAACTCTCTTGCATTTGATGCAATACATTTGTTTTGTTTTTGTTTTTTCGTATATATTTTTTTAATTATTTATTTTTTTTAATTTTTATGTACAAGTTTTTTTGTTTTTTTTCTTTCTTCTTTTATATATATACATTTTTTTGTTTGTTTTCAATCGATTGCTTTTTGGGATCCAACAATTTACGAAACGATTGTCTCGCTTCTTCCCTACCTTTTTCCATGAGAGTATCTTTCAGTTGTTCCTTGATGATCTGACGACTATTGACTCTTATCTTCGCTTTCATGACTTCGTATTTTTGTTTTTCGTTCAATATGTCGACGTATTCGCCATCCGAAATCCTACCATCTTTCAATGCCATGGAGATCTTATCTGACATGGTGTCAATCTTTGCATCGGCTAAAACGCTGATGTTTTCATGTTTCTTTGCCTTCATAGATAATTTCTTAGCGTGAAATTTTCCAATTGTATTGGTGAATCCAGCAGTCAAACCAATCCTTCTATGGCCAACACGACTGGAAGAGCAATGATGGAGGTCGACAATAAACTTATTCCGGCAACAATCAAACCCACAGAGATCGCGACGAGAGTCAAATCCACACCACTCACGAATTTCTCAAATCTCGAATATTTCATGTTGAGCGAATGACGAGAATCTCTCTCTCACGTCAGATATGATTGAATTCTATTGATTTGTTTGATTTGATACTTCTGTCCCATGTCATCGCTACTTTCTGGTGGTGGTGGTGGTGGTAGAAGAGGTGCCGTGGGCTCAACATTCAATTTCTCTAATGATGGATATATTTTTTTACTTCGAAGTTCCATTTTCATTTTATTTTATTTATATCTATTATTATCTTTTTACGTATTTTTTTTATTTTCAGCCCTTATTTAATTAACGAACAATGTTTTTGTTTAATGGTTTCTAACCTTCAACAAGGAATCCATAAAAGCGTGATTCCCATTGGAACATTGTCTTAGTGGTGGTGGTGGTAGTGATATTCCCCTTTCCAACAAATATTCCAAAATGCATCCCAGGTCTTCGGTGGTGAGACCTCGATGCGCTAACTTCAACTCTTCCGATTTTGTGGGTTTGGATTCTCCAACACAAGACACAAATTGCTTCCAACATTCCATCACGTCGTCACATCATATGCATTCCAATGCAGACATGAAATACGTGGTGACGATGTCTTCCCATTCCATCGTGAGACAGGAATGATTAATGTGATTAAATTCTCTCTCCTTCAGGCAGCCGAGACATCTATCATGCAAGATCCTAGCAAGTTGTTCATTCATGCAGGTCGTGTAAGCTCTACACAATGCTCTTCGAAGAAACCAAGCTCTTGATTCCATGGAATCATACGTTTTACTCATAATTAAAGTTTTTTCTAAGTCCTAAAAAAATTTTTATTATTATTATTTTTTTTTACTATTTATTTTTTCTCTCCATATATATAGTACACATTCTATTCCTCTCATTATCAAACGAATGAACAAACTCTTTTTGTTTATTATGATTGCAAGTTTTTTTTATTATTATTATATTTTTTCGAAAGAAAGATTCTATGCTTTTCGTATTCCGATGAAACCATCATTTTTTCGTCGCCGTTGGTGGCATCATTAGGAAGATAGGGGAAATAAAGCATAATGATTTCTATCCTTGTGGCAAATTTGATACACGGTCTATTCGATGCAAACAAGTGTAATCTGCGAATATATTTGACACACTGACGAATGGATTTTTCAATACTTTCATCACCACCACCACCGCGATCGAATACATTAACTACATTTTTTGCGCAAACATACATGTAATAAATTTCCCTGTATTTGTAACGTTTTACAAGTTTCAGTTTGTATTTTAAATGATCTAGGATATCTATAATCATGTGATAATTTCAATAATAAAATGCATTTTTATCATTCAAATACGTTTTGATATTTTCGAGATAGTTTTGATTTTGCGATATGATTGACAATAGTAACAAAAACAAGTTTACACACCCGTTTAAACGTGAGTCATATTCGATTCGTTCTGATCGAATTCTTTCTAATGCACACTCATGTAAATGTTTCAAAAAAGCTAAAAACTTTCATAAAGCGAACGCTGTTTTGATGATGAAAACGTTTTTGTTAACACGTCTTTTAAAAGATGTTTTTCTTCTCTCACCTTTTGTTTCATTTTTTTTATTTCTTAATATAAAATATATATAAAAAAAAAAAAAAATTTTAAGATATTTGTTATTTTTTTAATTGTTATTTATTTTTATAATGACATACCCAGAAGAGGTATATTCTTAAACGACGAATTCTGACCAAACAACAAACCTTCACTGAACGGTTCCACATTCTCTCCAGTCTTCAGAAAGAGGCCGTCTCCGTGGAAAGTATTGCTGCCTTTTCTCGCAGGTCTTGATACAATCCTTTACCCTCCACATCTACGTGACGCACGGCTCCTCCCTTCCGCAAAAACAGTCTGTTTCCCCTCTTCTTCAAAAACAATCCTCTACCCATTAATTTGTCGACTGCCGAACTAGTGAGTCCAGTGAGAGTTCCCATGCCCAGAGATGGCAACACTGTCTTCATGAGAATGGGTAATGCTTTTGCGGCGAGTCCCACCAATAACAGCAAGACACCACCTTTCATTCTCAGATTGTATCTCAATTGAGCGGGACTCAGTCTCACCGTCATTCCAATTTGATTACAAATTGTTTTCTCCATCCTTTTGATTTGAGTTTTAGTCCAAGCGATCCCATCATTACCGCCACTCGCCAGATCTTAAAATTTAAATCTAATGGCTTCGCCTTGATTAATCAATGCTCTGCAAAGTTTAGCTTTCTGGCCTTCTGATATGTTCACGTTTTTAATGATGTATTGAGTCATATTTGTTTTGTTTTTTTCTTTCCATGCATTATATATATATATATTTTTTTTTAATTAGGAATATTATACGTCTGTTTTGGGGGGGGGGGGGGTTTGTTATTATTATAAATATTAGGAGTTTGTTGTTTTTTTTTATTTTATTTCTTATATATATATAAAAAAAAATACCAAAAATTTTTTTTTTTTTGTTTTTTTTTCAAATTACATTTTTTTTATTTACTTGATTCTTTTTTTATATCTCTCTGATGTGAAATCGTATAGTCACTCTCCCTCCACGAAAATCTAGCAGATCGCCGTTCTGATCTGTCAATGTGGTTTCGATGCTATACAACGTGTCCAGAATCACGGGTAAATAGACGAGATTCTGAGGTCACTCCATGATCTTGTAACCCTGTGAAACGTCCAGAAAGAATGAGTAGATTGTAGGCTGAGCGCTACCGTTGACATAACTTCCCGAGATGACATACACTAAAATGCTATTGATTGCGAGAATGTGTACCATATTTTCAGACACAGCGTGACCTTGATAATCTTTTGATCGAATTCCAGCATCTCGCCGATCGAATATTCCGCACTAAAATCCACTCAAAAATTATCTCCCAAGTCTAATATCATCTGCAGAGTACTCGTATTGGGAGCAAGTCTTATCATATTGCCTCCGTGACCATCGGTCTTCAGTCTCATCTGGATGAGACGGTCACGGTTCAGAGCGTCTATGTCATAACTCCCTTTGGAAATTCGAATCTCGAACCAATCCACTCCACTGGAATACTTGAAAGCATTGTTCTTTTCCGTGACATTGGGAAACGAATAAAAAGTCTCGAGATTAACCAACGCCATCTCATATCTCTTTTCCTTCTTCAATTTGATGGAAGGTTCGAATTTCATCATGAATGGAGTCGTGTCTCACAATGATTTGAAAGGACTGTTTCACATCCATATTTTCGACTATCTGTTCCAATAGGCGATGTTCTGACATATTTTTTTTTATTATTTATTAATTATATATTTGTTTAAAATATTTATATTTTATCGATGTTTTTTTTATTTTATTTTTATTCTCTTCTCTATTATTATTATCGTCGGGAATATAAAAAAAAATCGTCGAATCTGGCTTCAATATTTTCTATTGTTAAATTCGCCAGTCAAATCGATCACCACGAACTTGTAAAGTCCTTTTTCCCACACCTTCTTACAGAATCTCCAGAATTCTTCCCTGCTTGTGTCGTTTGCCACGTGATCTCCGTAGATGTGATTGAGATTCTTCAAATCCTGACAAAAGAGACACAGAAAATTAGCATTCTCCCTTATTGTCTGTCTGGGCAGTCGAAAATAATTCTGAGACAGGTAAAAACAACGTTGCTGTGACATCCCCGAACGTAATATGATTCGCATCAATTCTCTCTCTCTAACAACAGATCATCAAAGATCATTGTTCTCCGACTTCAAATGTCTGGGACCGGGAACGCCATCGGCATTCTCGTAAAACAGACATTCCACGTTCGAACACTTGATGTTTCTCCTGGTCAATTCTCTCGGCGCTCCTTCCAATATCTTCGAAGTCTTGTGTCCTTCGAATTCGTCACGATTGTCGAAGATTCTCGATATGACATACTTGGGTAATTTACGCATCATGCACTATCGAAGCAATCTGTACTCCGGTTGAAAGAGACAGACTCTTACCAAAAACGAATAATCTGTCGTAATCCAACCAGCAGGGTCGCAACAATAGATTCATCAAGAGATTGGTCGTTCCGCAATTCAATTTTCCCACTATCAGACCTCTTATGCTCTTGGAAAAGAACTCGCCATTCAACCTCTTGGTCATCACGTCATTCCAAGATATGTCTTTGATATCCATTTCTTTTTTTTTTACTATGTTTTGAATTATGTTGGGGTTTTTTTCTATTTTTTTTATTTTCTAATTTCTATTTTTTATATATATATATATATATAAAAGTTGGTTTTTTTTTATTTCTTTATGAATCACTCTCAATCCCGATCCTCTCGTCATTTTAGCCAAGTCCTGTATCAGCAAGGCGTCGTCATAGAAGTCTTTCCAACTTTTTGGTTCGTTCTTGATCATTTGGCAGGCGGTTGCGACGGAGTTATCAATTTATTAATCAACCCATCAGCTCTTCTTTTGCCAGCTTCCGAAGATATTCTACTACTCGCTTCAGCAGTGGCTTTCTTACAGGCATTGATTGCCTCTTCTTCCCGATTTTGAGAGCGCTCGATGCGATCTGTTTCGTGGCATCGCTGGTGATTTTACGAGTTAAGAATCGCATCATCGAATTGATGATGCCCGATCCACTGTAGACATACGATCTAGCATATCCCCTGTTATTTATCAAAAGCATTTTTTTTTGAGAATTCAATTTGTTTTGTCTTTTTTAATTATTTTTTTTTGAGAATGTATATTATCATTATTTTATTTACTTAATATTTTTTTTCTGTTCTCCTACTATTTTATCATTTCAAACGATTCATCGACTTTTGATAATCATTCTTAGTCAAGAACTTCTGCCTCAACAATTCGTTGCACACGCTCACTATCTCATTATTTACTCGGGTGTTACCGGCCTCTCTGATAGCCAACAACAATCTCAGTCTCTCCGACAGGGTACGGGGATCGCGCGGAAGAAATATCGCGTTGGTCTACATTCCCTTTCCAGTCGTCGATTTCATGAAATACTTGTTCGCCTTCCATATGGGTTCCACCACGTGCTTCCACCTGTAACCTCTCCTATCCTTTGGACCATCTCTCTGGAATCGTTGCTCTTCTTCATGGCGTGAGTCTGAACCAGAATTTTTGTAATCCTCTTCGGTGTAATCGCCGGGTCTATTGTGAGAGAGCAGAGTGTGCAATCCATCGGTCATTTCGTACCTGTTCGAACCAACGATCAAATAGTCGCCTTCAAACCATATTTGCATGTCGTCAACGAAATCGTCATCATCTTCCGGACGAAATCCATATATCACATCTTTCTCTCTGCCATTGTCAGATCTGGAGCTGCTGACGACTCTACTCGCATCAGTCTCGATCCTCTCCGGAGTGTATTCAGACAAATTTTTCGCTGTGATGCTACCAACGCTACTCGGATCGATCACGATTCTCTCCGGAGTGTAACCGGACAGAGCTCTCGACGCAGAACTATGAGGAATAGAACCCATCCTCAGAGAACCTTCTCTTATGGGTCTCAGTTCCTCCACGATCTCCTTCCTCGATCGTTCCTGAACGTCAGTGATGGGTTTGAACAACTTGGTCGCCTGTCGCATCAGTCCCATCTCTCCAAATCGCCTGGCCCTGTCCTGTGCCTGAATGTTCTCCCTGCTCCGCATCAATTCGCGAACCTGCTCGTCCCTTTGCTTAGAATCTTCCACGTGTAGAAACATTGTTTTTTTTTATTTATTCATTTATTATTTTCTCTCTTCAATGGATGAAAAACAGTTAGATTTTTTGTATTCTTATTTATTTTTTTAATGCTGTTTTATATATATTATTTATTTTTTTTAATGCTGTTTTATATATATATATATATTTAAAACAACATGTTGAGTCATTACCATCCTACATACGCGACACCACACATTTCTTGAACAGTCTGGGCTGTATACCCCAACCACTCCCTGAAAACAGCATAATGTACTGTGTGGACGTCAAGAAACTATATCCAAGCGTCCCACGTAATGAAGGTATATTAGCATGTAAAAAAGCACTAGAAAACTCTATAAAAGAAAATTATTCCCAACAGAGATAGGTCTTAAACTAATAGAAACTGTTTTGGACAATAACAATTTTTCATTTAAAGGAAGACATTATTTACAAACGGACGGCGTTGCAATAGGTTCGCGATTAGGGGTGAATTATGCGTGCACATATATGGGTGAATGGGAAGAGAAACTGTCAAAAGCATCGAAGTTACACCCCCTTGAACAGGTACGGTACGTTGATGATATCTGGGGAGTATGGACGCATGGGTTGGAGTCTCTGAAACAATATCATTCTTTGGCAAATACGATACACCCAAGAATACAGGTTGATTTAAGGTGGTCTGAAAATGGGATAGAATTCTTAGACACGATAGTCAAAATTGAGGACGGATTTCTTAAAACCGGTTTATATACAAAACCCACGGACACGCATCAATACCTGCACGCAACGTCAGATCACCCAATCAACACTAAAAGAGCGATACCATATGGAATAGCTTCAAGAGTAAAAAGAATTTTTCAGCAAGAATAATGCTGAATATGAATGCCACAAAAATGATATAAAACAACACCTGCATGCCAGAGGTTACGACGAAAAGTTTGTAAGCGAACAACTAAAAAAGGTCGACCAAATCGAGCGTAAACAGTTACTTGAAAAACGATCCAACAAATCAACCGGCGAAAGAGTCCCGTTTGTGGTCACATACTCGCGGCGCCTCCCCGACATCGGGAAAATAACGCGGGAGCGGATGCCCATTTTACACCGCTCAAAACGCATGAAGTTGGCATTCGAAAAACCTCCCCTGATTTCGTACAAAAGACTGAAAAATTTGGGAGATATCATAGTCCATAGCAAGCATAATAAAATGTTCAACAATCAAGGGACGGGATCTGATAGATGCGAGAGAAATTGTGCAATCTGTGGGTTTATGCTCCAAACAAAACAGTTCGCAAACAAGAACGGAACAGCCTACCACATAGGCAAAAAAATCACCTGCATGTCCAGGAATGTGATATATGGGATTCTGTGCGACAAGTGCAATAAGTTGTGTACGTGGGAGAGACGGGGACAAAATTGTATGAGAGAATGCAAAACCATCTGAGTAGAATAAAACTTGAGGTTATGGATGAACCGATACCACATCATTTTCTGACCAAAAACCATAATATAAAGAATTTTAAGATTATTTGGATTGAACAAATTAATCAACAAAATACATCTTACAGGAGGGGGTCGTGAAACATTTTGGATTAACAAACTTCAAACACTAGAACCCAATGGGCCTAATAGACAAGAATAATTCCAAATATTCTCATTTATAAACTTGCTGAACCGGGGGGGAGGGGGGGGGGGGGGGGGGGGGATATAAATTAGTGTATAGAGCAATTACACCTAAAAACGCATTCGTGTTAAACATAGCGTGCATATGTTGTAAGATTATGAGCATTGGGAATATGTCAATGCGTACATCACGTGTATATGGGGGGGGGGGGGGGGTATGGAATCCTAGCCTACGATTGTCAGTGTAGACATTATAGGAGGGCTGCACTTAGATCAGTGGTGGGGGGGGGGGGGGGCATATATATGCTGCTACAGTGGGTGGGGACAAAACATTTACACACCCTGGAAGGATCGGGCGATGGGGGAGGGGTAGGTGGGTTATTACTACGCAAGGAAGGTATAAAAAGATTATATTTTTCATCAGCGGTATTGATGTCTGATTGACGCGGGTTGGGTACTGGGGCGGAGATATGGAGGCGCGCTTTTAAATGATTGAATGATTCGGGCCAAGGAGTGGTTGGATGTGTGAATACAGTATACGAACTTACTTGCCTCTGCCTCTGTTACCAGGGCGAGGTTTTAGAAATAGTGTCTAATTCATATTTGCTTTTTGCGTAATAACGCGGAACATATCTTTACTTGTTGCCACCCAAGGAAGATATACGGTATTTTTTGCATAATTTACACTTGAATACAAAAAGCAAAGTGAAGCGCGGAGGATATCTTTACTTGTTTCCACCCAAGGAAGATATGATACGGTTATTTTGCGCGTAATAGACTCGGATACGGGGAACAACATGAAACGGGGAACATATCTTTGCCACCCAAGGGAGATATGATACGGGGATTTTACAAGCAATACACTTGAATATGGAGAACAACGCGTTTGAACAATTCGGGTCAAGGAATGGTTGAATGTGTGAATACTGCATGCGAACTCGCTTCTGCCTCTGTAACCAGGGCGAGGTTGAGATAAATGATTGAATATTCCTAATTCTAAGGCTGAAAACAAAATTTGCGCATAATAACGCGGAATATATCTCCACTTGTTACCACCTAAGGAAGATCTGATACGGTATTGTTTGTCCATAATTTACAATTAAAAACAGTGAACAACGTATAATGCGGAACATATCTTTACTTGTAGCCACCCAAGGAAGATATGTATTGGCGATTTTATAGACGGGTTCGTGATTAGGAGCTAGGCGGCCACTTGCCAAATAATAAATCGATCTGTAAGACGTACGCGTATCTCGATCGATTTTATAATTCCAATTCAACAATTAGGATCAATGTGACGCTAAATTTTACGTTCCCGTGACGCGATACACATTGGTACGGCACTTAACGTAACGGTATAAGAATTAGTCAAAAATGAAAGCCGCCTAGAAGGAAGTAAACTTCCGAGCATGACGGCAATTTGACGAAGTTATATAAAATATTTGATGAAGTGTATATATATATTATTTTTTAAACAATTTTCAAACAATTTTGTTATTATTATTATTCATCGTTTGACTCATAATATATATACACACAGACACAATCACACACATGCACGCATGAACACGCGCGCATCCTCCGACGGCCGTCCTCCTCTTGATCGGATCGTCCCCTTCCCCTCGAGTCTCGCGATGAACTCTGCAGTCTTTTCTGGCTCAATGGAAAAATTCACTCGACCCAAACATCGCGCGTTTCCCGCAAAATCCCCGTTCTGGATCGAAACCTCAAAGAGTACTTCCCACGTTCGTTTTCCGCAACAACACCCCCCCCCACCCCTCCACCCCCACCCCCCCCCCCCCCCCCCCCCATGGAAAATCAATGTTAAATTCGAAAAAAAAGTGGGCATTTTCCGCCCGGAATTTTTAAAATTCCCGAGCCAGTAAAGTCGTCGTTCCGAGAAAAATCTGGGGCTTTCTTGGAAAGAAGTCGATCATCTCTTAAAAAAACCCGACGTTTTCGTGAGGTGATCGATTCCTTCCGGGAAAACCTCAAGTTATTTTTAGAAAATAACTCAGTTTTGTGGCCTAACCGGAATTTCTGGCTCAACGTTGGCAAATGAGCCAGAATCCGCCAGTATCACCTACTGATATACGTTAGTGTGCTTTGCACACAAATGACACATCTAGTTGTTATTGTTATAAAATCAGTTTGCATTGAAAGGCTCCTAGGATGTTTAATTCGAAACCTTTAAGCTATGCTAAGGTGTTCCGGTAGCATCTGTAGATGTGCATGAAGGTTTCGGAATTTTTATTTGGCCCTAAGTGGTTCCAGTGGAACCAATTTTATTCTTAGAAAATCAGTTTCCGCTGGAAGGCTCCTAGGAGTTTTAATTCGAAACGTTGAAAGTGTGTTCGTATGTTCTGGTAGGGTGTCCAGATGTGCATAAAGGTTTAAGATTTTTTATTTGGCCCCATGTGGCGCCCATAGCGCCACTTAGGTCGTTAGAGAATCGGTTTCCGGGGAAAGGCTCCTAGGGGTTTTAACTCAAAATCTTGAAAATGTCTTCATATGTTCCAGTATGGTCTCAAGATGTGCATAAAGGTTTCAGATTTTATATTAGAACCCGTGTGGCACCCATATCGCCACTTTTGTCGTTAGAGAATCGGTTTCCGGTGAAAGGCTCCTAGGAGTTTTAATTCGAAACGTTTAAAGTGTATCCATACGTTCCTATAGGGTGTATAGATGTGTATAAAGGTTGAATTTTCTATTCGGTCCCATGTGGTGCCCGTAGCGCCACTTTCGTCGTCAGAGAATCGGTTTCCGGCGAAAGCTCCTAGGGGTTTTAATTCGAAATGCAGAAAGAAATATGGTTCATATGTTCCGGTGGGGTCTCTAGATGTGCATGAAGGTTTCGGATATTTTGTTCGACCCCATGTGGCACCCGTACCACCTCTTTTGTCGTTAGAGAATCAGAGTCCGGTAAAAGGCTCCTAGGGGTTTCAAATCGAAATGCTTAAAGTGTGTTCATATGTTCAGCTAGGGTCTCTATATGTGCCTGAAGGTTTCAAATTTTTTATCCGGCCCCATGTGGTTCCCATCGTGCCACCACTGTTGTCGTTAGACAATCGGTTTGCGGCAAAAGGCTCCTATGGGTTTCAATTCGAAATGTTGAAAGTGTGTTAATATGTCCAGGTAGGGTCTGTAGATGTGCATCAAGGGTTTCGGATTTTTGATTCGGCACCATGTGGCACTCGTTGCCTCACATTTGTCATTAAAGAATCAGTTTACTGCGAAAGGCTCCTAGGGTTTTTTAATATTGGTAAATAATATTGTTAATAATATTGTTATTTATCAATCAATTTAATGTGCCATATAATACCTTTTCATTTCTGTCTGTGTCGAGCATTAACCAATAATCAAGAATGCAAATGCGGGCATACACTATAGTGTGCTTTCCACACAAATGACACCATCTAGTGTATTTATTTATCATGACCGCAACATGGACACACGTTATAATGTAAAAGGTTTATTTTGTTATTGTTCTATGTCCTCCGAGGGTCATAGCTCTGGTAGGAATGTACGTACAAAACCTGTGATATGTGGATATCCTGTCCTCCATGATGGTCAATCAGCATAGTAAAGGACATCAGAATCTGACAACCGATGCCAGATTTATAATGCAAAACATTCATTTTACTATTTTCCAGGTCCTACAAGGGCCATAACTCTGGTACGAATGTGTGGACAAAACACGTGATTTATGCATATCATTTCCCCATGCTGGTCTATCAGCAAACCAAAGGACATCAAAATCTGACAGCTGATGCCAGAGTTATAGTACAAAATATCTGTATGCACGGACGTGCGGAGACCTCGACTATATACACACCAAACCTCCTAAGGAGGTCAGGGTCATAATAAACGTCACCGGTAGTTTAATAAAATTCCAAGAAAATCAACAATTTTTCTGCGAAATTTCAAAATGTTTTGGGGTAGCTCAAATTATAGTTTTGTATCTTTTTTCTTGTAATTTCATTACACTACTGGTTAAATTATATTACATTATAAGTTATCTGGGGCAACATGCAGGGTACATGGGGATTTAAAATTTGGATGTCTCTTTTTCAACCATTCGGTTTGCGCCTCAGGGTTGAAAACCGAGGTAACGATTTTGTCCTCTTTCAGCCTCTTTCCTTGCAAATAATGCGTATTTAAAAAAATATCGTAAACTATCCCAAATATTGTCATCAAACGACAAAGCTGACGTCCTGCACCAAGTCTCAAATTCCGAAGCAATCAGTATTATCGGGTTGGTGCAAACAACGCGTACATGCCACCAAGTAGAGAGAAGACAATACAGGCCTGTGTTCTACTGCCGATTTTGTCATCCTTCATTGAAGAAAATTGGAGAATGATTTTTTTCTCCTGAATTTTTTTTACCCACCTTGAAATCAGCTTAATTCAACACGCATTGAGACCATGCCATGAAATGACGAACAAAAACAAACGCTGTCACTACATTCCCTGACTGAAAATAGATTGAGTCTATTTTGGGAACTAGGCCACACGCATCGAGGAGAAGTTTGTTAATTACGCGAATTTGAATCGGCGTAGAAATGTCTATCGTATAATTCTCATTGCCATGGAATAAACTTTGAAGCATTTTAGACGTTTAGGACTGTATGCTGTGTGTCATATTCCTGTCCATAGATGGATTATTGTTATTTAAAACAATGCTGTCAAACTCAAAACCTGCGCTGGAGGACGAAGGCGTGGGTAACATTGTGACATTTCAATCGGTGTATCACTCGAGTGATTTGCAGCCTCGGCTTGGAATTGAAGCCGAAGGATTAGCCGACGTGGAATTTAGAAGCGGACGGTGCGCTTAATAACAATTAACATTTTTAATGTTAACCACCAGAAACCCCCAACAAGTTATCAGTCATCAGACAATGTCTGCAGAGTGTGGACCAGTCGCCGCCAGTGTGAGTGGAACTGGAAATTATGTCCGATATGTCCAATTAGGACTCCAGTCACATCTGAAGCCACATCATGTTATAGATAATTTTAAATTAAGACAGATCTATAGCGGCCAAGTTCAAGAGAAGAAATTAAAATTGGAATTAATGTCCTAGCAACCGAATAAGAGTCGGGTGATTTCTTGAAAATTTGATTACAGCCTCAAGGTGTGCAAGGCTGTGGGTCGTAGGCGAGAAGCTGAGGATGCCCCATGCTATAGGTTAGAGGTGGTTCCGCATCGGTGCGAAAGCACAGGCACGTTGAAATGTAAGAGGAGCCACATGGCTCATATTTAGAGTAGGAACAGATGCGGGCCAAGTCGGTGGCCACATATGAATGCAGGATCAGAATATTAAGTACGAGCTCCGGGAGCCCACGAATATTGGCACTCAGGTAGACGAGATTACCTATTATTGAAGGCAAGCCATACGTAGACAGAATAGGGTTTGCCTGTCTGAGGTAATTAGAAAGAAGCAGTTAACCCTCGAAGTAGCAGCTGTTAGTGTAAAGGCGTACAATAAAGTGACAATACGTCAGTCTGTTAGTGTAAAGGCGTACAATAAAGTGACAATACGTTAGTGGCCGTGCGACGGCAGTGATAGTCCAAATACACAACAATGAGCCGAGAAAAGCAAACGCCAGCGACAAGGAAGAAGCAACCAGCGACAACAGAGAACGCGGGCCCGCAAGGTGACTCAAAAACTGTGTGGGTGGGTTGTGTTTTGACGTTTGTGTTTTATTGATTGGATTTCATGAAAGTCGCAAGCTACTTTATTTTTCTATATGTATTAATATTGTTATTTTCAGTGACGCCCTGTTGATTATGCTTTTTGAGGAAAAGTCACTGATCCTATAAGGATAAGAACCATCCCAACAAAAACGAAACGGGTGGGTTCGACGCGGTGAGACGTGCTTTCTGAATGCGCAGAGTGAGTCTCTTTCTCCCAGCAACGACCAGGCCTGGTTCCGACAGAGAACTCTTATTCATGTTTTAGTGTTCTCATATCTTTTGCTTCGGAAATATGGCCCTTCAATTGATAATCTCGTCGAGACTACTAGGGTAGGAAGGCATGTGTTATGTTCCCAAGGCAGGGGGATCGGAAGCTTCTAAACCCATGTAAAACATTCTTTTTAGGTAGCGCCAATGGGCTTGGGGTAGGTAAAGGGTTAATTGTAAACACCAAATATCCAATCAGTCAATCCTTGCAATTTGCATCGGTATAAGTTATAGGAGTCGGCAGGAAGATAGCCAATTTGGCTATGTTTTCTCTTTGCAATGTACACAACTTTCATTTATATTATATCTGCCGTCTTATTTTATATTCAATATGTACATGTACCATACTCATTGTATTTGTGTGTATTGCAAAATAACACATTCACTCATTTATTCAGTCATTCATTATGGAATAGCATTTTCACGTAATTTCTGCTCTATCAGTTTGCGAGCACTTACAGGTGTTTGTAAGTTTTTATTGGTATTATGAACTGCAGTACAAATTTTAGTTGGAGATGGCTTAACAATTTGAATGAGAGTTTCGCCAGTCGAAGCGAGCAAGTCGGGGTCAATGGTTTTTCTCAGCACCTGGATGTTTTCCGTGCAAGAAACGGATAACAACAACGCGAGCTCTTATTACCTGCATATTTTAGAATTCCCAGCGTCATTGCTATATGTTTTGGTCACTTTAGCCAATCAGAAAACGTGTTCAATGGTGATCAAGGGACAAAACTGGTTAATTTTTGTTACACCAGTTGTTGAGTATTATACTGCAGGTTAATTTCTATCAAATTGCTGGTTAATATTACAATACAGGCTGACTATTTCATAATATATTTGTTAGTTTTTCCATGCTATCTTTTACGGTACAGTGTGATAAAAATAATACTATATGTAATTTGAACTATTCGTCGACAACACGTTGAAGTATTCTTTCTCAAACAACAAAAGTACTTTTATTTTTTCACATTGTTTACATCGCCTGTGACTCGTCAATGGAATAAGCACGGTTTGCCTGTCGATGCATGAATTTTGGAGTTTTCAGAACGAATGCAGTGTACGGTATGCTATCAAAGTTTGACTCGCTCCTTTCAATAATCGGCAATGCTGAGGAGGGGAAAATGAGAAAAGGAAATATTCAATGGGTTTTGGGTGTTTCACTTGGTGGAAAACTCGTTTTGTTAGGTATATGGTTAAAAAAACGGGTTCGTATACCAACCGTGATCCAATGAATACAGAGCTAAACACTCCCCCAGTTGATGTCATGGCTACGCTAATCGGCAGAATGAAACTTGTATGAAGAACTTTCTTCTCGAACGCCTGTGAAATGGAAACAATACAGCTGCTCAGTACGATTCGCTGGCCTATTCAATATTGAAATCTAACAGTGTTTTTGTGTTATAAAATGAAAGTGATGCCGGCACCAAATCGTTGTTGCTGCTTCGGAAAAAATAAGATGATCAACATCGCAATGAGTTAAAACACGTTTGAAGTCTTAAGCAGAACACAATGAGGATGGAATACGGGGGACTGGAATCAACGGCCCAAGATGAAAATTTTCCTATATTTCACGAACTACAAAGGCGCGCCTGAAATGCAGGGAAAAGACTTCAACAGGGCTCGTTGATTCCTGTACCACGTACTCTATCCGAACTGTGTTCTGTATTTATACCACGAATAAGCCTGAATTTCGTGAATGAAGCTGATATTTGTAAAGAAAGCTTATCACATTCGTCGGCCTAATATCTTTCTTGCCTGAAACTGTTTTTTTCGGAAGCATTGCATTCATGTTATAACGTCACACAGACGCGTTACGTCCAACCAGACGTACTCTTAGGTTCCGCTCCACGGTTTTCCTGGCATTTCCGAATATGACATGCCATACACTCTCTTCAAATGCAAATATTCTGTAGCTTAGTTATCTAACTCATAACATGTATTACATTTCCCAAATCCACAAAAAACATATAACACTAGCTGACTAAGTAGAAATAAACAATCTAAATGTGGGTGGAATAATTTATTCTCAAAGGCCAGACTTCAACCTGAAAAATTGCATGAACAAATGCCGAAACCAGTCATTTTCAGCCACCTAGCAGCCTCAAAAGCAGAATTTTTCCACTAACCCCCACCTACTCACCCCTGGAACAGAGCATCCCCTGTTTCTAAAATGCAAAAAAAAAAATTATATGTTTCCGTCTCATTTTTAGTTACCTGTCTGGTAACAAACCCGTGTAAAAATTACATTTTAAAAAATAGCCAATTTTTCGAAGCCACTGTTTCCCATAATTCATCTGGTAATTTACTCCTATGTATCAGACTCCAACTTTGGGACCAAAACTTCAAATTCTCTTGTCCGACAAAAAAACCAAATGTAATCATATTTCTGATACTAAAAATATATCTCTATTTCACATGGCCTTAGTTTCAACATATGCCCTATGTTTAGAATTTCACCCCTGTGCAATAGTACGAAACTGTGGAGCGGAACCTTAAAGAGAAAACAAGAGTGATCTCCCCTTGGATTTCACACAGGCAAAAGAATCTGGAGTCTATACTGAGTTGAATGAACAAAACCACAAGTCTCTACTTTCAACCAGTAAAAAGATACAGCATGGCCTTTCTGATTGGCGAATAGCTTTTGCAGCCAGTTTTTGTCTGATTTTCGCAACCACACCACACCACATCAGCCCACACATTTCTCTGAGCCACTTCAGAGAGCATTTTTTGTTATTACCACCAGCCACATTGACTAACCAGGTCCTGCCAATAGCACTGTTAAATACAATAAAAATGTAAAACATTAAGCAGTGATAACCATAGTTTGGGTGGGGGTGTTGCTCTCTAGATATGAAAGCATAAAAAGCTTGACGGGCGGATGATACACAGACATGACACTAATGATCAAAATGGAAAAGTAGACACCATGACTACAAATCTCTGGTCAACAATAATAACTAGGCTGTCCATAACTACATATATCTGCCATGAATACAAGGCTCGGTGCTTAGGAAAGGCAGTGATCTACCTTAATGTTTTTGAAATCTTGACAAGAATTCAAAACAAGTGCGAAATTAGGCTACATCAGTAAATTTCTCCAAATTTCCACGTATTTCCATCCAGTTGTGCTGAGATATCACTTGATGAATGTTTACTACTAACAATTGCACACAAACCAGAAATAATGAAAAGTTTTTTTGAAAAATGGTTTATTTATAACTCAAACACAAATAAGGAACTTCCTGGTTCAAGAATTGACACCGACGGCAGAATACTCTTCAACGTTCCGCTCCACAGTTTTCCTGGCATTTCCAAATATGACATGCCATACACTCTCTTCAAATGCAAATATTCTGTAGCTTAGTTATCTAACTCATAACATGTATTACATTTCCCAAATCCACAAAAAACATATAACACTAACAGACTAAGTAGAAATAAACAATCTGAATGTGGGTGGAATAATTTATTCTCAAAGGCCAAACTTCAACCTGAAAAATCGCATGAACAAATGCCGAAACCAGTTATTTTCAGCTATTATAAGTTATTATAAGTAGCCTCAAAAGCAGAATTTTCCCACCAACCCCACCTACCCATCCCTGGAACAGAGCATCCCCTGCCCTGTTTCTAAAATGCAAGTAAAATTTTATATGTTTCCGTCTCATTTTTTAGTTACCTGTCTGGTAACAAACCCGTGTAAAAATTACATTTTTAAAAATAGACAATTTTTCGACGCACACTGTTTCCCGTAATTCATCTGGTAATTTACCCCTATGTATCAGACTCCAACTTTGGGACCAAAACTTCAAATTTTCTGGTCCATCAAAAAACCTAATGTAATCATATATCTGATACTAAAAATATATCTCTATTTTACTTGGCCTTAGTTTCAACATATGCCCTATGTTTAGAATTTCACCTCTGTGCAATATTGCGAAACTGTGGAGCGGAATCTTACATGGCATTCTTACACGTAATCCACTGAGATTCCATCGGTGCTGAACCAAGAACGCTTCTCAGTGTCTGTACTGTACAGGGTAAGTTGAATGCACGCATCAATCGTGGTATAACCCCTCCTCCCGCCCAATACTGAACTTTACAAGGGACAAAAATATCTGTGCCTGTACGATTGCATTACCTTGTTTTTTAGTTGTTCTAGATCACGGGAAGATGCAATAGAAGAAAAGGGTGTCACGAAGATGACCGAATTTTGGGGGATTAGTTCAGACCGTAATGGTTCAACTACCGACTGGTAAAATATCCCAACTACATAATCTCGAAGGCATGTCTTTGTGATGGAGGTAGAAAATTAGTCAGTTGAATTATAGTTGTTCGGAACTCAGAGTTCTTGTAATCTACTTGAACATAAGTACATGTAGAAGCCGTGACGTGTGGGCTTTCCGACTTCTTATTTAATTAACACGCACCACACTTCATATTGTCCAAGCTGAGCCCCCGACGGGCCGAATTTGGTATTACAACCCTCCTTTTTATGACCCTCTGTGTGTGTGGGGGGCGGGGGTTGCGTGACAACCATTACTTCCTTGGCAACGAATGTCGAATAAGGAAATGGGAATAAGTGTGTGTGACGCACGTTCAAGCATTAAATCTAGTCTCGAACGAAAGTGCACGGTGGGTGATTAATAGGAGCGAGTCGTTATCTAAGACCTCAATTCAGTAGACCATGTCTCGAATTGTAAAAATTATTGTGGGGTGTCACACTCCCCTCCCCCATTTACTCACCTGCATAGAGGGTACAGTACGCGCATGAGGATTCAGAACACAGTTGCATCTTGAGTGGGCATCGAAAGATACACTCATCGGCAAAACCGATGGAAACAGGAAGAGCCAGTGAGTAAGTTTGCATCTTGTGGACTACTAGGTTGACTGCCCAGTGGACCATGAACTGCAAGTTGGCCTGTTAAGTCCTCAAGTTTCTGCTGGTGTCGGTTGTCGCCCACCCACCAGGGAGTGAAGTACCAAGTTACCCATTGCGTTCGGTATAAATGTTGTTACATTTGATACTAATTACGTTTTGAGAGAATAGATTCAAACTTTTATCAGTCAAATAATTACATTGCACATTACAAAAATGCTTTCTACATCAGAATCTACATTAGAATTAAAAAAATCCATGAGTGCACATTATCTTTCTTTTATGTACTTTTAGCCATTGTAATGAACGCAACCTAATGTTTCCACACTTACAAGGCATTGATTGATTGATTGGTTTATTTTGAAATATACACAGGGAAACTATATCTGAGTAAAATATACTGTCATGATTATAAGCGAAGAATAATAAGGAAACACAAGAGGCATCAGGGGGCCTGAGGGCGCTCACCTGAAATGGTAGTCTAAATATCAAACCAGGGACTTGAATAAGCTGCATCCGCCCCTCCTAAGAAAAGCATATACCAACCAGATGAAGCGATTGTGCCCACACAATACACAGGATTTTCCTTCTATTTTCAGTTCCCGCACTTTTATGTCCCAAAATTGAGATAAACGCATAAAAAGCAGATTTTTTTTCCAAACAAAATATTTTCAGCCTAAATGTTTTTTTTCTTCTTAAAACGCATAAAAAACAAAAAAAAATCACCGGATTTTGGTCCAAATTTTCTAAGTCCCACCCGGACCCCAAATTTTCAGTGTAAACAAAAATTATTTTTTTGTCTTAAAATCTACCGAAATGCATAAAAAACCAAAAAAAAATTCCAGATTTTGGTTCAAAATTTTCACACTCGGACCCCAAATTTTCAGTGTAAAAAAAAAAAGTAGGTAATAAGTGTGGATTCCATATCACTTTGTACATGTACTGTACACGCACACGTACATGTACGATACACTCCATAGGGATTCAGTGTTAAATCGTGTACAGAGTGCAAAAATATCGTTTTTTTCATGGTGATACAGAATCTGCAATTGTTTTGGGGCTCACAGATCGCACTTTTGACGTTCAAACACCCGTTGGCGAACGTGTAGATTCGACACATGGCTCAAAAAGTGAAAAATGTACGAAATTTTTAAGAAAATGTACATTAAAAATTTTTGTTGGCGTTCTCATCGCAGATCAGACCATCGATCCATCGTTGGTGAATGTGAGAAAAAAACGTTTTGCGGATTCTGTATCAGCATCAAAAAGCAGTTTGCGGATTCTGTATCACCTACGTTCGCCAACGGGTGTTCGAATGTCAAAAGTGCGATCCGATTGGGGAAACCCATTTGCGGATTCTAGATCAGGAAAAATCAACCTCAAAACGTTTTCTCGACGTTCGCCAATGGTGAAAAGTGAGTGTAAAACGCCGTTACTCATCGAGGTTTTTTTTAAAAACCGATGTCGGTCTCCGGTACATGGGAAAAGGTCGGAAAAAAGGCGGTTTGCGGATTCTGTATCACCTGCGTTCGGGATTGCGTTTGGGATGGTCTAGGGTGCGATCTGATCGACGATAACCCGATTTGTCGATTCACCTCATGAGTTTTGTGCGGCGAATAGTGATAGAATGGATTTTGTCGAGAGGAAATAAAAAGTGATTGATATATATAGGAGAGAAAAAAATATATAAATAAATAGTTATTTAAAAAAATAATATCGAATCGAAATAGATAAAATATACGTAAATCATGAACAATTCCCAGATTTTGAGAGCAAGGTTTCTTTTAAAAATACTGATGAGAGCTTACGCATTTTGCGTGAATGAACAACTAGGCCGCCTCTTGTTAGAACGATGTGTCAGATGTCGAGATCATCTAGACTTCGATCACGAGAATCATTCGTGTCTGACGATGGAAAGGGAATATATGGTCGTCAAGTATTCTGAACTGGCGTTCGAACGCGTTCGAATGGACGAAGTGATCACGTTTTGGAGGAGATTAGTCTTCTGTAAGGGTCGAGACAAGCCCACCAATTCGGAAGAACTGAAATTGGCGAGTAAAAGTCTGACTTTAGAAGACAAGGGATGCATCATGAAATTATTGCTGAATGAAGCATACGTCTAAGTTTTCTCATTGATATAAATAAGGGAGAATAGAAAATAAAACAAATATACACATAAAATTTTTTATCTAATATTAGAAAGAAAAAAACATAAAAATGAGAACCAGAAATAAATTGTATCCGACGTTAGATGACGAGAGGATGAGAAACCGAACAGTGCCATGGCTAGAAGAGAAAGAAAGAGGAGAGAGGTATCGCATCAATCAAATCAGTAGAATCTAATTGTATCTGACTCGAGAGAGAGATTCTCGCCATTCTCTCAAGAAGAAGTATTCGCGTTTCCTGAAATTCGTCAACACAGTCGACACGACACTCATCATGATTTCCATGGGTTTACACGTGGCCGGCATTGGATTGTTGTCGACCACAGTCGGCATTCAGATCGTGTTGACCGTAGAAGGAGGGGCTCTTGCCGCCAGATTGTTTAGCATGCTCGGAAACATTTTGAGTAGGAAATTATATCTGAAGGCAAGGAAACACAAAAAGATTTGTGTCTTGGCCGACTCCAAGATCAACACGATATCCGAAATGATCTCGATGGTGTTGAAAGATGGTAGGATATTGGACGGAGAATACTTCACGATATTGAGTGAGAAAACGAAATACGATGCCATGAAAGAAGCCATGAGAATCAAGACTCGTCAGATCATGAAGGAAGAGATGAAGGATTCTCTCGTGGAAAAGGGGAGGAAAGAGGCCAGGGAGGAATTCAGTAAGATGATAGAACTCAAGAGCAGTGATTGAAAAAAAAATATATATAAAATAAGAACAGAATTTTTAAAAAAGAAATATTAAATTTATATATAAAATAAAAACGAAATTAATTTAAATAACTCTCAAAAATGTATTGCGTAAAGTGTAAGAGAGTTACCGAGATGAGAAGTTCTCGAGAAGTACGAACTAAAAACGACAGACAGATGCTTTGCAGAATTTGTGACGTGTGTGGTTCGATCAAGACTCGATTCGTCAAAAAAGGTAAAGACATCATGAATAAAATGATCAATAATCTACCTTTCGAAATGCATCTGCCAGGTCACAGTTTCACGGGACCCGGAACGAAATTGAACAAGAGACTCAACGCTGATCTGACTAATAAATCTTGGAGCAAACCCGTCCATAGGGTGGACGCGGCCATGTATGATCATGATCTGTGCTACGCCGGACATCCCGACACCAAGACTAGCAACGCCATCTGCAATAAAAACATGTTGGCGAAATTGAGAGGTATATCGAATCCGACCAGGAGAGAGAAGATAGAATGTTCGCTGGTTGGTAATCTGATCAGTGCGAAACGCCAATTCAGATGGGGCGTTCAAAAAAAAAGCACATCAGAAAAGAAGAAGAAATGATTATTGACGAGTGAATTGGCTGAGGAGTTACACAAAACCATCGTGTGTAAATTTCGAAAGAGAAGGGTGTTCGTGAAGGGTTTGGATGACATTTGGTCTGCCGACTTGGTTGACATGAGATCGTTTTCGAACTGGAATGAGGGCGTCAAATATCTATTGATGGTCATCATTTTTTCCAAATACAGTTGGATCAGAGCTTTGAAGAATAAATCGGGACCTTGTGTCGCCAAGGCTCTGAAGAGCGTGTTCGACTCGTCTTCTCGAAAACTGAATAAATTGTGGGTGGACAAGGGAAAGGAATTCTACAACAAGCATGTTCGTCAATTAGTCGACCTCTACTTGATCGAAAACGAAGAGAAAGCCAGCATGGTGGAATGTTGAAATCGAACGATGAAGGAAAAGATGCACAGATACTTCATGGCGAATTCGACCAAGAAATACATATACGCTCTGAACGGTCTGGTCAAAGATCACAACAACACGTGACACAGGTCAATCAAGATGACTCCCGTGGAAGCTAGCGATCCTCGAAGCGAAAAACGGGTCTACGCAAATCTATATCCCGAGAGATCTAAGATCAGGAAGAAGTCTAGAACGCCAAAATTTGCGGTCGGCGATCGAGTGAGAATCTACGCTTACAAGAAGCACTTCGAAAAGGGTTATACTCCTCGATGGACCACGGAAATCTTCGTAATAATCAAAATATTTCACACCTATCTGGTGACTTATGAAATCGAAGCTTTGGATGGAGAAGAGATCATCGGAAAGTTTTACGAACAACAATTGCAGAAGACAAAGTTTTAATAAGAAAACAATTTTTTTTTATTTACTCTCTTTAACATTTTCTTGTTTACACATATATATATATAGGAGAGAAAAATAATAATAAAAAATAATTATAACTATTTTTAGATAAAAAGCAAGCTAATTAATAAACAAAAAAACAAAAAACCCTTTAAAAATGGCAAATATGCTTGATATAGCACAAAGCATAGTGAAAGATGAAACTATTCAAGAATATGAGGTTCACGAATATGAACCGGTAACCGGAATGAGTTTGAACAATGCAGGAGAGATAAGAATCAACGTCGAAACCCAAGATCTATTCGTCCATCCTAGCGAGAGTTACACAGTGGTGCAAGGACGTCTCACCAAGGAAGATGGGAGCGACTACGCCGACGACGACATGGTTACTCTAGCCAATAATGGCATCATGCATCTATTCAGTAATATAAAATACTTGCTATCCGAACAAGAGATAGAATCTGTGTTTCATCCCAGTCAGGCCAACATGATGTTTGGACTCTTGACGTATCCGGATGATTTTTCGAAATCCAGAGGCCTTAATCAGTTGTGGATGAAAGACACCATCGGCCCTGCTAGCGCCGGCGCCATCGCGATATTCGACTACATCGTCAAGACGCCCAGACCTAAAGGAACGTTTTCATTCAGGATACCTTTGAAACACATCTTTGGATTCGCAGACGATTACAACAAGATCAGGTATGGATTCAAACACAATCTGACGTTGATTCGAAAAGGAAACGACGATGCGATAGTGAGACTCACTGCGACCGATGTGGGTAAGATAACTCTACACAAGATATCGTGGTTCGTTCCACACGTAGAGCCTTCGATCGTGGGAAAAACGTGTCTCTACAAGATCATAGAATCCAAGAGTAAATTACCTGTGGGATTTAGAATGAGAAAGTGCGACACGGCTAGCATTCCACCCTCCATGAATCACTTCGATTGGAGATTGACGGTGAAATCTGCTTCCGAGAGACGGCGTTTCATCGTGGTTGCGTTTCAGACCGATAGGGACGGGTCTCAGGAAAAGAATGCATCACTGTTTGATCGCTGCCATTTGAGAAACATGCAAGTGTTTCTGAACACCACGAGATATCCAGCAATCGATTACAATGCATCGTTTGATGAGAACGATTTCTGCAGACTGTACGGTGACGCCGCTGATTTTAGAAAGAAGTATCACGGTCTAGACGAATTGATGAGCAACCCTAACATATCTCCCGGCGAATACAAGTAGATGTATCCCATGTTCGTATTCGACATAAGTAAACAGAGTGAACGACTCAAGAGTAGCGTCTTAGACATTCAGATCAAGATGCAATTCGATAGGAACATGCCGAGAAAAAACGAAGCCTTCACCCTGGTCCTGTCGGACAGAGAATTACAATTCGAATTGGATGGAAATAAGATGTCAATCATTCGATGAGAGACATGTGTGAAAAAAATATAAAAAAAATAAAAAGTAATGAGTAATTATTAAAAACAAAAAAAAAACAAAAAAAAAAAAGTAATGATATCTAGAGAGATTGAACATCTTTCTAAATCACATTACTTTTTTTGTTTTTAATAATCACTCATTATTTTTTTTTTGTTCAAAGGATCTAGTTCGATCAGTAGACTAACCACGGAAGTGGCGGCTTCGGGATGATTGGTTTTCGTAACGAAATTAATCCTGTCTCTGGCGTTCACTTTGAGAGGCGTGCCGAACGTGCTAACATTCGCGTGTTGATTCTCAGTCTTTTCAATGCTATACCTCTTATCACTCTCTACTCCATTCACCGTGAGATTGACGACTGCTCTGTTATTCAAATCCATGGAAGCCAGACCCATTCGTATGATTTCACCTCCTAACGGCACGGGATATCTCACCTGACCATGTTGCGATCCACAACCTCTGTTTCCGAAAGACCACTCGGGTTTTCCCTCCTCTAACGTGCCGGCCTCCTCTCCCCACACGGTGATCAATTGTCTAGCATATTTGACTCTTTCCACCACCAAAATCAGGGTGCAGGCATTCGTCATGTTCACAGGATGTGATAGATTCGTGAGCGCGCGTCCACCCATGTCTAGTTTACCTTCCATGATGTCGCTCTTTCTCCAGACTGAGTTGTCATCCACGTACTTCCTGCTGACTATGCTGGAATCGAATTCGGGATCATGATCGAGACCGAATAAATTGTGACCGTTCATGTTGATGCCACCCTCCATGGTTCCGACAGATTGTTTGTTCAGGTAGAGATCGTCCACTTGTGATTCTACGTATTCTTGTGATCGTATCATGGCAGAATCTACGTAGCCCTTGTTGACTGCGGTTGAGTCCACATCCGTGTCATCGACCTTTGACAGATTCAATATCTTGTTGAATCCCGCATTCAGATCCAATTTCATTTCTCGTCTGTCAGACTTTCTCTGTTCCAGATCTACATAGTGTTTGGTCACCACGTCCTTGGGATTCGTGGGAGTGGCCACGTTCGTTATCTTGTTAGAATTGGCGTTCAATTCCGACTGCATCGTTTTCTGAACATATCTACTTCTCAGATGTTCGCTGAATCGCGCGTGAGAGTAGTCTGCGTATTTCTTGGTCACGGCATCGGTGGAATCTATGGGATTCACCACATTCACCAAACGTTTAGATTTCAGATCGAGATCGTCAGTCATGGCTTTATCCACGTGATTATCTAGCATGATTCATTCGAAATCTGCATTCACCCTGTCAAAATATTTTTTAGTCGCAGCATCTGCGAGATCTATTGGCTCAGGAAGATTGTAGAGCTTCTTATCGTTCATGTTCAAAGGTTCCTCTCGAGGTTCTTATCTCCAAACGTAATGTTCGTCCAAGTTGGCAACGTCGTAACCATCGCCGGCTTCGAGCATCTTCCTCTTCTTTTGGGGTCGACTTTCATCATCACTTCTACCAAATTTATCGACTGGCATGTTGTTTTGTGGTTTTTGTTTTAAAATATATTTCAAATGCAGTTTATTAAAAAATGAATTATTTCACTTATTTTTATTTTTCGTTTTTATTCGATTAAAATTTTTTAAATAACTTTTACCTTTATATATACTATAAAAAAAAATCTCTCTCTAATGTAAATCATTGAGAATGTCTTGAAACAGATCTCCTTCAAACCATCTCTTGAGAATGTAGAGACACAGGTGACCGCAAAACACTTGATCTGGCGATTGCACTCGTTCTGTGTTGTAATGAACCATCGATTTGTTGAAATAGTTCTTTATTTCTTTTGGCAGCGAGATTCTGCAGCTGTTGAAATAATAATTCTTCTTCTTCCCGTTCTTGAACCACGCCACCCAGTGAGTGCCTTCACCCGATAAATCATCTAGATTTAAAATTCTGGATTCCGATTGTCGAGGTCTTCTTTTGGCAAGGCATCTCTGGAAAACATGCCTAGAAAATGTTTGATTTTCAAATCCTTCACCGCCTTCGACAGATCGATGCTGGATAGGGGTTTGTTAGGTAAGATGACACCTTCTATGGATATCTCCATTTTCTTATTCATAAATGTGTATATTTTTTTTTTAAATTTATTTATTTTATTATAATTCACTAAAATGACGTTATTTTTTTATGTTTTTCTTTTTCTTTTTAAACTAACTCTCTCGATGTCTTTATCGACTTCCATAATCTTGAATCTGTCTAATTCCTCTTGATTTTCTGGAATCTTATCATCCTTAATCATATCTGGAATCCTCTCATCCTCAATCATATCTGAAATCCTATCATCTAAAATTAGATCCAAAGTCCAATGTTCGAGTGACAAAGTGCTTATTTTATCGTCTAACACAAATCTCTTATCATCATCAGCCATCAGCGAAATCTTGTTGACTATTTTGGTATACAAGTCGTGATTTTCGCTTCGAATCGATTTCATAGTCTTATACACCGGACCACTTCCTAACAGACAATCTTTATACCCTTGGAAAGAGATGTTTTTCTTCACCACGCACGTTTTAACCCCTTTGCACTTCTTGATCTCTTCATCTTCTAGACGATAAGCATACAGTTTTGGTCTCAAGCCCATGAATTTGATGATTTGTTTACCGCCACTCTCGTCCTTAAATTTACCCAACACCTTCTTGTTATCGTTCGATTGAATGTTGGATGGGTGGTTGACGTGATTATTGCTCGTGTCGATCCATGCGGCCACATCTGGAGACATATCTCGGTAGACATCTTTCGTCTCTATCTCGTAAACTAAGCTGTCTGTGTCAGTGAACAGTAGTTTGGCTTTATCACCAAATTTTCATTTGACATTATCATAGTGAAACTCATACATCAATCGCTTGCTGTTATATAAGATGATCGGTCTGAGATAATATGGTTTGTCGAACTTCAGGTGTGTCTTTTACATGTGAACGGTCACTAGATTTTCGTCGAATATGGTTCGGTGTTTGTAATTGGGTTTCGCCACTAATTTTTAGCTCTTTTCTCAAACGTGACGAGTCGAACGTCGGTTCTCTTCCTGATGTTTTCCATCAATTTACCGTACACACAGTTGTTCATGAGTTTGAAGAAATCTTTTTCAAAATTGTTCTCGGCTCGAATTCTGAGATTCGTGTTGAGATCAATGTATTTTTTCATCAAAGGCTCTTCATCGAATTGAATGATGCGATGTACATCGACTAATTTCATCCCATGATCGACGTACTGTTTCAAATTCTCACTGTAGACGATGTACTTACGTTTGTTATATAAATTGGGAATGAGTTTTTCCTCCTCTCCTTCGATCAGTTCCATTCATTCGGGAGCCAGCGGATAATCGTTGTGTAGATCGTGTAATTGTTCCGGATAGTTCAAATTGACTTCTAAAATGCAAGGATAGTCTCTCCATTTTTCCATCATTTCCGGTTCTGTCACCCATTCGAAATTTCCAATCAGTAAAGGACGACTCATAGCCCAACCATACAGATTATTAGCGTCCCAATACTTTATGTATTTATTCGATCGTTTTGAATCGAAACCTTCTTCATGTAGGGATTGTTAGCTTCAGAATATGCCACCTCTCGCAGCCCTTTCGAATATGAGCAACATGTCCACGTTGGATAATAATTCCAATTGGACTTCGGTGGTCTTCAACAGAGCGTCCCACGGCAGACCGGGTGCGGTGAAATACCAAGCTGGATCCAGATCGTAATTTCGATGACAGACGTCTCGAAAATTTTCAAACACGTCTGCCAAGAGCAGAACGTCGGTCTTCAGACAGAGATCATGATAATCTCTCATGGTTTTCATATCGAATGATTTCCACACGTTTTTGGCGTGTTCGTAATTCTCGTCGGAAATGTCAGATTCGTATAATTTCGAATAAAAATCTTCTTTTGAAGGTAGTGCAGTGTCATCGAATCTCTTTAGATCGTTCATGTAATCGTAAGGATAGACTCTTTTCCTCAACATGACATCTACTTGTTCTCCGAAATGTTCGCTCGTGATTTTAAATTTATCCTACCTCATGTTATCGACTAATTTTTCCAGAGTGGTCAACATGAATTTAAAACTGTCGATGAAACGTATGCTTCTACGAATGGATTTCGTTTTTTCTTCCAACGTCTCTCCATCGATTACTCTTTTCTTCTCCATGCACTTCCATTTCGTGAATGAAATGTATCTTTCTTCACTGTTCGTGATGCAATTTAATTCTTTGTGGGAGGTGCCGAGATTTTTCACAAACAGATGACTGTCATAACCCAAGAGATTGTGAAATATCACCGGATAGAAAACGGCGTCTCGATATTTTAAATTACACTTGCTGTGAGCCAGACCGCGATACAGACCCGTGTAATGATTGTGGTCTCTAACCTTCTTATTTTCCTCCAAATTCTCGTCAAACGATTGTCTGTATATGTGACATTCGGTGGCCCTGTTATTTTCGTCCTGCTGCTCTCGCGTGATGATCATTTTTGCTGGAGGTTTGAATTTGTCGTATAACATTTGAATTTTCGATTCTAACTCTTCTACGAAACTTTGAGCCACGTCGTTGTCTTCACACCGTTTCATGTAGGTGAAGGGACCCATATCATTTTGCGAGTCAAAAGCACATTTCACGTAAATGCAATAACCCGAAGGCGTGTGTTTTTGATATCTTTTGACATAACTTTGAAGAGCGTCGGGTTGGCAGGAACTCATTTTCACGGTGAAGCATTCGAAATTGGCGTACACGATGAATGGTACTTTTAACCTTCTATTCCGATTTTCAAAGTTCATGATGGTGTTGGGTTTGGGCATTTCGACTGCGACACCTTGATTTTCGTTGCAATATTCCTGATGTTTTGCTAACGATTTTTCACTGAGAAACGAGGTCATGCAGTTGCAACATAAACATATCATTCCTTTATGTTTATTATTTTGTTTTGATAGTAATCGGCTTGGATGTTTAACCCAACAATAATGATGATTGTCACCATTCGAAATCAATAATAAAATAATCGTCTTTTCTCTTTCGAGATATGAAGTCTGTCTGAGAGGATAGATCATTCGTTTTTCATCGTCGTATCCCAAGACGTTCACTGCTACAGTGGGATTTTGAACCTCGAAATGTTCGATGTGTTTTAACTGTGTTGGAAAAGTCACTCCAGTCCAATCGAGATTTTTAGAAGTCTCCTCATAACAAGAAACTCTATCAGAGTTAATTTTGACAGGGTATAAAGAGGAGGTGACTGCCCATTTAAAACACTGATCATCTTTATTTCTCACGTTGATCACAGCATTTTTTTTAGCTAAGAAATACGGTAATTCCACGTAGGAAGACCCTTTCAACGAATCGTTTTTAGTTATATGAATTTCAGTTTTCAACACCTCATCGAACATCCAATTACTACCTTCATGTTTATAATTCGCGAGAGACGTCAACATCTTGTCTTTCATCTTTTCGAAAATGTCCGATAAATCTGAACCTCGAAGAACGGGTTGGACGTTAGATCTGAAATATGCATTTTTCATGATGCTCCTGTTGGACTTCATGTCGATTTTATTCATCGCGCAATGGAGTATCATCTTAATTTTTTGTCCCACCTTCATGTGTTCATGAGACAAATCCAATACTTCTTTCATCACCCATTCCATGAACAATTTTGGATCAACTTTCTTGAACGAGGGAACCACGTCAAAAGTTTTAAAAACGCCTTTGATCGCACTCTCCCATTCTATGGGCTTCGATTGGAATAGTTCCATGATGAGTCGTGCTACATATTCTTCTCCTTTCCCTTCATCGATTGCTCGTCGAATTTCGCTCGATATATCTCGTTTGTCTAGATTCTGAAGTGCATCACTCATTTTCGTTTTAGTTTTTTTTTTCTTTTGAAACTTGAAGTTCTTCAACGGCTTTTCATTTAGTCGTCTTCTCATTTTTCACAACCGATGCATTTTTTGACTGTTTAAGTTTATCCACTTCCCATCTTTCGATTTTTTTCTTTCCATCGTTTCGCAAATAATATTCCTGTATGACTTCAATTTTTTTTGATTTGGTTCTATGATTTCTGAAATGTGGAATTTTTAATTTTTTACAAATCTCGTTTAACTGAGGTACGGTTTTCTCATTTAAATTTTCCATTTTTTTATTTGTTTGCTTCATTTGTAAGAATTTTTTTTTCTAATTTTGTATTTAAATAATTTGTTAAAAAGTTTTAAAATTGTTTTTATATATATATGTTTTAATTCTTTCAAAAAAAAATTTTTTTGACGAAATTAATCAATTTTTTTATGTTCCTTAACGTAAAAAAAAATTGAATTAATACGAGAAAAAAGGATGTTAAAATTTAAACTTTTCATTTATATATATATAAAGAGAAAAAACACTTTTACAAAAAAAAAATTTTCACATTAAAGAAAATTAAAATTAAAAAAAACTTTTTTTTATATATATATATAAAGAGTAAAAAAAAAACAAACTTTTTTAACAAATTATTAAATACAAAATTTAAAAATATACATTATTTGCAATAAGTCATAAAACAAAAAAACCAAATAATCGATCATGACAACAACACCTAAAGGATGCAAAATGAAATTGAAACATGTAAGAAATTCGGTTTTAAAATCTATAGATTACAATGACACGATTTCATTGAATTGAACAAGGTCGAGACGAAGGGCTTAGAGCACAAATACGACAAATATAACATGCCTTTGAAATTGAATGAAGCCATGCTTGATTTTTTTTACGAGTACCAAAGCGATCTACAGAAAATCGTCATCGCCAAAGATTTGTCGTTGCCCTATGGAAGTTACATATATCCAAAAATCTCACTCGAACTCGTGGACAAATCGGGTGGTGAGAGCGCATTCACCGATGTAAAAAAAACTCAAAAAAAGTAAAGACAAACATTCAACACATTTTCGAAAAAGGAGATGACACGAGCATCAACATGCTAATAATGGACTTGGAAATATAAACAATAGAGAGATAGATTTTTAGCGAAGAAGAAGGAAAAAAAAAGTAATGAGATCTAGAGAGGTTGATCATCTCTAGATCTCATTACTTTTTTTTTTTGTTTTTATGTTTTTGTTTTCCTTCTTCACTATCGCCCATATATATATTATAATAACGTTTCCTTTTTTCTCAAATTTGGCGTTGATTCTTCTTTTCTTTTTTTGTGATATGTTATGTTTTTATAAGAACACATTTGTTTATCCGAATCATAATTATGAACGAATGTGGTGCATCTCCTAGTAACACTCACATCATTACCATTCTCTTCAGAAGGTAGTGGTGACGGTGGAAAACGTCTCATTCTTTTAAATTTCAACCACCTATCCCGATCTTTATTTAACCGTTTTATCAGTTCTTTCCTAAGATATCCATCATTAGCGTCTAATTGTTTTTCCACATCTTTTTCCCACACTATCTTGCAATATTCATCATTAGCATCTAATCATTTTTCCACATCTTTTTCGCACTCTATCTCCCGATATTCATCATTATCGTCTAATAGTTTTTCCACCTTTTTATCCATTTTATATTATTTTATACTTTCTATGATTTATATTTTATATAATTATATAATTTTTTACATTATAATAACGTACTCAAAATCGGCATATTCTTAAATGGTGAATTCTCACCAAACAACAAGCCCTTGCTGAGTCGCTCAACGTTCCGTCCACTCTTCAGATAGAGACCGTTTCCACTCAAAGAGTTGCCACCTCTAACAGATTCTAGATACAATCCTTCACCGCCATCGTCTACGTGGATGCGACACACGGCTCCTCCCTTCTTCAAAAACTGTCCGCTGCCACCCATTAATTTCTCAACTGCCGAACTCGCGAGTCCCAAGAGAGCTCCCACGCCAAGAGTCTTTCTAAGAAAGGGTAATGCATTTGCGGCAAAGGGTAATGCTTTTGCGGCGATTCCTGCCAATAGCGGTAGGAAACTGCCTTTCGTTTTCAAATTCTATCTCAATTGAGCGGGACTCAATCTCACCGTCAACCCTCTTCCATCACGAATCGCTTTCTCCATCCTTTTGATTTGACTTCTGGTCCAGGCGATCGAATCCTGACCGTCACTCATCAGATCTTCGTGAGTGAATTTGAATCTCACCGCCTCGCCTCGAGTTGTTAATGCTCTCTTAAGTTTCTTCCTCTGTCCTGCGGATATGTTCACGTTTTTAACCACGTATAGTGTCACAATTCTTTTTTTTAAAATATATTTTGTTCAATTGTTTTTTTGTTTTAATGATAATTATATATATTAAATAATTTTTTGTAAATTAGTATTGCGTTTATTTTATTTTCTTATTTATATATATACACAATATTTTTTTTTTTTTGCTTTTATATTTCTCTTATGTGAAATCGTATCGTCACCCTCTCTCCGCGAAGATCTAACAGTTCACCATTTTGATCCGTCAACGTGGTTTTGAGACTATACAACGTGTCTAAAATCACTGGTAGATAAACTAAATTTCGAGGTCGTTCCATGATCTTATAACCTGGCGACACGTTTGGAAAGAAGGAATAGATCGTCAGTTGAGCGCTACCATTCACGTAGCTTCCAGCAATCACATCCACGTTCACCCAAATGCTATTGACTGCGAGAATGTCAATCGTATTTTCAGATGCCGCATGGCCTCGATACATCTTTCGATTGAATCCCAGCATCTTGCCTATAGAATCATCTGTATTGAAATCCACTCGAAAATTATCTTCCAAATCCAACATCGTCTGTAAGGTATTAGGGTTGGGAGCGAGTCTGATCTTGTTGCTTCCCTTTCCATCCGTCTTCATTCGCGTCTGAATGTAATTGTTCAAATTGTCTATGTCGTAACTTCCTTGGGGAATTCAAATCTCCAACCAATCCACTCCGTCGGAATACTTGAACAAGTAATTCTTTTCGGTGATGTTGGGAAAGGAATAATAAGTCTCCAGATTCACCAACGCCATCTCGTATCTTTTCTCTCTATTCAATTCAATGGAAGGTTCGAATTTCGTCACGAATCGAGTCGAATCGCCACTCACCACGATTTGAATGGATTGTTTTGCAGCCATATTCTCGGCTATCCATTCTAACAATTCTCCTTGTTCGAACATTATATTTTAATTTTTATTTTATTTTCAAAACTAAATTATTTGATGATTTAATTATTTTCTAATTTTATTTTCGCTCTCTGTCTTATTATCATCAGAAATATAAAACTTGTCAAATCCGCACCGATATTTTCCACGATTAAATTCGCTAGTCAAATTGATCACGATGAAATTGTAAAGTCCTCCATCCCAAACCCTCTTGCAGAATCTCCTGAATTCCGCCACGCTCATGTCGTTTGCAACGTGATCACCGTAGATGGGATTGAGATTCTTGAGATCCTGGCGAAAGAGACACACTAAATTAGCGTTCTCCCTTATCGTCTGTCTGGGCAATCAAAAAGAATTCTGCGACAGATAGAAACAGTCCACGTTGCTGTGACGACCCCTAACGTAATACCAAAAGCAGATCGTCGAAAATCATGAGATTCTTATCTTCCGATTTCAATTCTCTAGGATCCGGAACATCACTAGCATTCTCATAAAATCGACACGAAGACTCATTTCTCTTCATCAATTCCATCACCGCACCGTCCAAAATGGTCGAAAGAGAAGCTTCACTTTTGTCGAATTCCTCCCTACTGTCAAAGATTCTGGCTATGACGTCCTTGGGCAATCTACGATCTATGCACTCTCTAAGCAATCTGTATTCGGGTTGAAACAAGCTCTTGCCAAACACGAACAATCTGTCATAATCCAACCTGTCGGGTTGCGACAACAGATTCATCAACAGATTGGTCTTTCCACAATTCGATTTTCCCACTATCAAGCCTCTTATGCTTTTGGGAAAGAACTTGTTATTCGACCTCTTCATCGTTCCAAGACATATCTTTAATGTTCATCTTTGTTTATTTTTTTGCTATTTTAGATTTTTTCAAACACAATTTTTATGTTTTTTTCAAACTCAGTTTTATAAATATTATTATTTATTTATATTACACCGTCGCGAGTTCTCTTCAATCCAGATCCACTCGTCATTTTGGCTAAATCTTGTATGGGTACCACAGCATCCTTAAAATCTTTCCAACTTTTTGGCGATCACTCTAACGTAGCTCGCTTCACTGGCGGACTGATCAACTTGTCGATCAATGCGTCGGCTGCCCTTTTGCCAGCCACAGAAGCTATCCTACCACTGGCTTCGGAAGTGGCTTTCTTACCAGCATCCAAAGCCGTCTTCTTACCGACCTCAAATGCGGTCGATGCAAGTTTTCTACCTGCATCACTCGTGAATAGAATCGACGATGCCAGAACCGCCTTGAACGTAAGTTCTGACGTATCCCCTGTTCTTTATCACCAACATATTTTATAATATATATTTTGTTTTTTCACTGGTAAATCGTTTGTTGTTTAAATTACTTTTATTATTTTGTCGTGTAAAATTTACTCTTTTTATTTTATATATTTCTGTTTGTTTCTCTCTCTACTTATTATATATCAATCCTTCAATTCGTTCATCAGTCTTTTGTAATCGCGTTTATTCAAAACCTGCTGCCTCAACAATTCATCGTATATGCTCACTATCTCATTATCTAATCCAGTGTTACCAGCGCATCTACTTGCCATCAACAAACTCAATCTCTGAGACAGAGCGTCAGAATCGCTCGGAAGAAAAGTGGTTTTCACCCCTTTGCCAGTCACCGACTCGACGAACTTCTTATTCATATCCCATATGGGTTTCACCACCTTCGTCCACTTGTAACCTCTGTTGGCTTTGGGTCTCGTCTCTCTGGCATCGTTATTTCTCTTCATGACGTGGGTCTGAACCAGAATGTCGCCATAATTGTTGAAATCCTGTTCCGTGTAATCTCCAGGCTTGTCGAAAAGGAGCAATTTGCACAGTCCAGGATTTAATTCGTACCTATTTGAACCGACGATTAAATTATCATCATCCTCTTGCACTTCTGTGTCGCCCACAAAAGTTCTACTGTCAGAATCCTTATAAATTCCATACAACAGATCTCTCTTACCACCATCCTCAGACGACGCGACGCTATCTGTGGTGATAGTCGAAGCTGTATCGTCGCTCTCACTCACGTCGGTTTCGATTCTCATGGGAACGTAATCCAGTGTACATTGAAAGGAATACTGTTTTGTAAAACTACCGGGCAATGAACCCATTCTCAAGGAACTCTCTTTTATGGGTCTCAATTCTTCAACTATCTCCTTCTTGCTTCGTTCCTGAACCTCCGTCATGGGTTTAAATATTTTTGTGGCTTCGCGTCTCAATTCCATCTCTCCAAGACGTCTGCTTCTGTCAGCCGATTGAATGCTCTTCTTGGCATGTTCATATTTGCTTAAAAGTTGATCTCTACATTTGGAATCTGTGATGTGTAAAAACATTTTTTCGTTTTCTAAATTATTAATATTCCTTTAGAGTATGCTAACTTGAGTTATTTTATTATTTTCAAAAGCAAATGTATAATTACTTTTATGTTTTATGTTTTAAGTAAATAAAAATCTTCTGTCTTTAATATAATAACTAAAACCAGTTGAGGAAAAACATTTTACAAGATAAACCTCTATAAATGCGTTTGCCTTGAACATGTTAAACATCGCATCACCGATTATTCACTCCGTAACGAACTGGAGAACTTTGAAAAACTTTGAAAGTTTTAGCGTATAAGAAACCGGTTTCTGATTTAACGCGTTTGAGAATAATTATATCCGTTAAAAGGGTTCATTCATATCTCCGAACATTATAACAAGTAAATGAAAATTCAGTCACCTCTTAAACCTGATTGAGTGGAAACGCGCTTTTATTGTATATTATTAAAAACGAAAATACCTTCATTCACACCGGAACAAAACATGAGTGTCTGTTTTGATACAATTTTATCGGAGTCGATTTTATAGTCAACTCTATTGAACGAAAACTTTCATTCACACCGAAACAAAACATGAGTGTCTATTATAATAGAATTTTATCTCTTAAGTGAAAAAGGTTTTATAGTGGAATTTTTATCTGAATGAAACAATTCTACGAACTGTTTTATTTGAATGAAACAATTCTACGAACTGTTTTATTTGAATGAAACAATTCTACGAACTGTTTTCATTAAAATTTATCTTACAAATTTTGCTTTGACAAAACGTGAACAGATGATTTCCATCGGTTCTAATTTTCTAAAACTTAAGATTTCAATAATCATTAAACGAAAACCTTTCATTCGCACCGAAACAAAACATGAGTGTCCATCATGATACAATTTATCGGACTCGATTTCATAGTTGACACCATTGAATGAAAAAAGCTATTTATTTACACTGAGTACAAAATTCAAAAACTCCTCAAAACCGATTCTATCACTATTCGCCCCACAAAACTCACGAGGTGAATCGACAAATCGGGTTTTCGCCGATTGGATCGCACGCTAGACTGTCCCAAATGCAATCCCAAACGCAGGTGATACAGAATCCGCAAACCGCCTTTTTCTGCCCTTTTTCCATGTAACAGAGGCCGAAATCGGATTTTAAAAAAATCCTCGATGAGTAACGGCATTTTATGCTCACTTTTCACCGTTGGCGAACGTCGAGAAAACGTTTTGAGGTCTAGAATCCGCAAATGGGTTTCCCTGATCGGATCGCACTTTTGACGTTCGAACACCCATTGGCCAACGTAGGTGATACAGAATCTGCAAACTGCTTTTTGATGCTGATACAGAATCCACAAAACGTTTTTTGCTCGCGTTCACCAACGATGGATCAATGGTCTGATCTGCGATGGGAACGTCAACAAAAATTTTTAATGTACATTTTCTTAAAAAGTTCGTACATTTTTCACTTTTTGAGCAATGTGTCAAATCTACGCAAACGGGTGTTTGAACGTCAAAAGTGCGATCTGTGAGCCCCAAAACAATTGCGGATTCTGTATCACCATGAAAAAACGATATTTTTGCACTCTGTACATGATCTAACACTGAATCCCTAGGGCGTGTACTGTACGTGTACATGTACAGTACATGTACAAATTGTTACGGAATCCACATTTATTACCTACTAAAATTTTTTTTTTTTGTCTTAAAATTGACCGAAACGAATAAAAAGCAAAAAAAAAAAAAAAATTCCGGATTTTGGTCCCAAATTTTCAGTGTAAAAAAGAAAAAAAATTTTTTGTCTTAATATTGAATGAACCGCATAAAAAAGAAAGAAAAAAATTCCGGATTTTGGTCCAAAATTTTCTAAGTCCCACCCGGCCCCCAAATTTTCAGTATAAAAAAAAATTTTTTTTGTCTTAAAATTGACCTAAACGCATGAAAAAAATAAAAAACTTCCAGATTTTGCTCCAAAATTTTCTAAGTCCCACCCGGACCCCAAATTTTCAGTGTAAAAAAAAATTTTTTTTTTTGTCTTAAAATTGACTGAAACGCATAAAAAAAAAAAATTCCGGATTTTGGTTCAAAATTTTCTAAGTCCCACCCGAACCCTAAATTTTCAGTGTAAAAAAAAAAATTTTTTTTGTCTTAAAATTGACCGAAATGCATAAAAAAGAAAAAAAATTCCGGATTGTGGTCCAAAATTTTCTAGGTCCCACCCGGACCCCAAATTTTCAGCCTAAATATGAACCCAGGGACTTGGCTTGAACAAACTTGAATTTCACCCCCCTAAGGATGCTGCATACCAAATATCAAAAGATTCTTATTGGTAGATCTGAAGAAGAAGATTTTTAAAGAATATTCCTCATACTGCACTAATTTAAACATTTGGGCTCCCATAGAGAGCCCAAATATGGACCCAGGGAATGGATTTCAATAAACATGTGAAACAATCTTCCAAAGATGTTATATGTGAAATTTGAAAGCTTTTGGAGCAGTGGTTTGGGGGAAAAGTAGTCTTACATGTTTTTCCCATTACCCACAGTGTTAAAAATGCTGACTCAGCACCTTTTCAAGGTCCCCAAAATGTACCCCATGATAAAACCGATAGCAATTTTTTTTTTTTATTTGACCATTCCATTCTGTTGGTCCTAAGGAAGCTTCACAAGAAATAAGAATTCTCAGTGCCGTGTAGTTTTGGAGATATGGGTGTTTTATTTTTTTTCTATTTTTAGCTCCTGCGGTTCCCATGCGGCGACGGAAAAAAATGTTTTTGCATAAATTAAGTACTTATGACCCAATAAGCCCTCATATAAAATTTGGTTCAAATCTGCCTCTCGGTTTGGAAAATAGAAATTTTGGGAGGGGCAAATATTCTTGCCCCTCCCATTACGACGCAAATATAGCCCCACAAACTTCTCTTGAACAAATCTGAGTCTACACCTCAAAAGGAAGCTGCACACCAAATATCAAGTCTCTGCTTCTGCTGGTCATGAGCAGAAGATTTTTTAAGATTTCAGCACACTTTTTGGGTGTGGCCCTATCAATTGGCGAGACAACTTGATTTGAACAAAATCAAATTGCGATGTCATAACAAACTATTATCTCAAATATCAATTAAATTGGTTCAGTGGTTTGGGAGGGGAAGACGCAAACACCATGTTCACGGACGACGGACGGTGAGTGATCACTATGACTCTCCTGACTGAAAGTCAGGTGAGCGAACAAGCATAAACCTCGCGCAAGCGCGGAATGAAGAAGAATTTAAAGAAGAAATAAATATATTTATTACCCTTTTAAAATTATAAAGCTTCCTGATTAGTCAGTAACTAATGCATCCAGAACGGTACATTTAACTCCAACAGGGTGTACGAGGTTCAACGGAATGTATGAGAATATCTAAAAGACAGCTAAAAGGGGTGTAAAGACATTCTATGGTACACTTCACCGATTTCCCTTTCGCCCATCGTCTCAAACATTTTCGTCAGTAATAATAAACATTCAGGCACACAAACAAAATGCGAACAATATTGTTTCATGAGAATATTCCGAAAACTTGAAATAAAACATGTGTGTATACTCCCAATGTCCGATTTTACTGTATAGAAGAGGGATATTGTTGTGGTGTTTCTACACTACAGGTCTGTTGTTGTTTCGAGAAACATGCAACCGATCTTGTTATATGTATTGTCTCTTCAGTGAAACTTATTAAAGCACTTGCACAAGTTTGAATATAGTATCCCCGATTCTCCAAGACACACAATGCACCACTGTATCGAATAAAACACTTATAAAGTCAACGTGTATCCCACGTAACTCCCAATCGTTCTTGTTAAATGATAAAGAAAGATCTGTTTCTTTCAGTTTCTCTAATTATCAGTTTTATCAGGGCTTCCGTCACTGGAATACCGTTCAAATGATTATATAATAAAACAAAACTCGGCACACTGAAGGGCCAGGGTAATAAATTACCCTGCCCCTTCAGTGTGCCGAGTTTTGTTTTATTATATAATCCTTTAAACGGTATTCCAGTGACGAAAACCCTGATATTTAGTTTTATCAAGGTTTTCGTCACTGGAATACCGTTTGAGGATTATATAATAAAACAAAAACTCGGCACACTGAAGGGGCAGGGTAATAAATTCATCACACGGTGTTTCAGCAGGGTGTTTGGGACTGTACTACCCCTCTGAGATTCTTATTTCCTTCGACTTTAAGCCTCAGGAAATACGGATCTCAGAAACGGGGTAGTACAGTCCCGTACATCCTGCTGAAACACTCTTCAATTAATATATTCCGATGTGCGGCGTCCATGAAAGTGTGAGGACTCTAAAAATAGCTATGGCTAGTTTCCATTCAAGCTATCGGTTACCCGTATAAAATTGATCCGCCATTCCCTATGTATAATAATTGTGTTTTAAAAAGAAAACAGGTTTTCAGAGTTTAACTTTGACACGATGTCCGAGAAGTAAAATCGTCAGATTGTTGATTGTAAGTTATCAGAAAGTTTTTCTTCGTTTTTTTTCACCTTTTTGGCTTTACTCGGTGCCCCGAAATAATTTTGAAGATGAAATTGTTGAGGATTCAAGAGATGCTGATGGACTCTGACAACTTTTTCCACAGCGATACACAGTCATGTCCCAGGTACCCATGTGACGTCACACTCATCTTAAAAAATAATAAATAAGAATACGCCGGGTTTACATTGGAATCCCCTCAGTCATTCGTTAATTTCACAAACATAAAGCACTTCAAAGTCTGATACCTGAAAATTACCATCTACGGTAGGTGTGCAACCAATTAGAAAAACTCTTTCTGGTGTATATGCCCCCTCCCCAACAAAGCGAAGCAGATTTAAGAAGAAAACGGTCTATTCTTTTAGTATATTAGATAGCTAAGAATATGTATTTGCATGAAGTTCTATATTGCAAGAATGTATAGCAAGATTGTCTGACTTCCTGCCAGCTCCCACAGATCCAGGTTGTAGCCACCGCAGTTTGCAACATTCAAATTTATTTGTGTGCTCACATGTCTTTGTTGTTTATTAGTGTGTGTGTAGACGCGTATGTGCGCGTGGAGGGGGTCTATCCTCCCGACACTGTGATAACCTAGAAAATAGTGTGTGCGTCCACACAAAGATTTCCTTTGTTTTCCCCATTCTTCACAAATAAAACAATGGGTTAGGGGTTATCTTCCCGATTTTGTGGGAACTTGTTTGTCAGTATTTGTCACCGAGAACAAAACAAAAACAAACTCCCAAAATGTCGGTTAAGAAAGACTGGGGGAGTGTGTGAGAGGGAAATAGTGAATAGGTTATTTGCGTCAGTGTGTGCGTAAATGATTTTGTGTATGTGGGTGAATGTGTGAGTCTTTATGTTGTTTCATCGCGAAAGAAAAATAAACACAAAAACATTAAATTAAGAAACATTATTAACAAACGTACTTACCACGCCTATGGCATCAGAGGCCATAATTCCTTCAGGTCCAAGAACTAAGAAATACGAAGATACCATTGCCAAGTAAATTAAGATTACAAGTGTCAATCCTGTGGTAAATGCTCTCGGTATGTTTCTAAAATCACACAAATGCATTATTAGTCGTTCAGCAATCACGATCCTCCCATACGTTATGAAAAAAGGGATTGCATGAGAAAACAGGAACGGAAAACCAGCGACTAAACGTGGCAAAGGACGATAAAGAGGACCAAATTGTAGGTTTAACCATTTTATTACTGTTTTTGTATTGGAGTTTAACGACACCTTCAACGGCCATGGTTATATCATGTCAGAAAATTTTACAGGTGGAGGAAGTCGGAGTGCCCGGAAAGAACCACCGAGCAGCGGCGAGCAATTGTCACTCTTCAACGTACTAACCTAGCACAAGCCGATTCATGAGCGGTTGAAGCAAGCGCATCATCGACGTGCAGTTCGCCTTAGTACTCAGCGCTACAGTGTCCCTCACGTGGGCGATTGGTATTAAGTATCTCGACCAAGGGCACAGCGCATGGCAGCTTCGAACTATAGACCTTGCGGTTTAAAGTCCAATGTTCTAACCATAATAAACCACCGCTCACGTATTCAGGAAATGGACGAATCCTTTTTCCACGTGCAGGGTGATACTGTAAGAATCTATTTCTGCAGCCTTGCAGATTCAGGAATGGTCAGGGTACAAGCTGTGTCCACAGAGTGGGACCAGTCGATGGTCAGAGGAGTTCTCAGACCAACTGCAACAACACAGCCCTACGAACCTGAAAATCCATTGAACTTGGTCTGTTATGGGTGTAGGAGAGGGTATAGTAAGACACGAGGGTGTAAGAAAGGAGACTTGTTGTGTTCCGGATTGTGTAGGAGTAATTTGGATTCCTGTATCAATCCCTGACTCACAGACCCAACCGGCACTTCTGAAATAGTGGAAGTTGAGGAATAACCATTGACCAATTGGACATCCTTGAATATTCGCTTTTCAGTGTTTCGACTCCAGGGACGTAGCTAGGATTTCCTATTGAGGTTGGAGGCATAGTTTTTAAGAGTGTCAGGTCAATATATGCCACAGGCATATCCGAAGTCCGTAGGCCTGAGGTGGGGGTAGGTATGGCCCTCCCATTGGTGGGGTTTCGATGGGGCTCCCCCGAACTCCCATCAATGGGAGGGCCATATCCACCCGCACTCCAGGCCTACGGTATCACCCTCCCACTGGTGGGGTTCTAGGGGGCTCCCCTATAAAATTTTGAAAATTCAATACCCTCAGAGTGAATCTGGGTGCTTTAATTTTTCCATTTTGAGGGGGTGGGGGGCACTGCTCGACTCTCTCGTGTTTGCTGCTCTGGGTTATGTTTTTGCGATCAGGTCAGCTTAAATCATACGAGTCAAGCATATCTTCCCGTGAAATGAGTCTTGCTCAGTGCCTAAATGTCTCAATAGAATTTGTTAGTGTCGCTGTCGTCGTTGCAGTTGTTAGAAAGTGAGAACCTGGGTGCACCCTTGATGGATACATCAGAACATATTATCAGTCCTCATGTGTTGTTCATATGAGCTTTCTGGACATGTTATTTGTTATGTGGTCTTTTTCGTCTTTCAGAAACTCGAATGACACTGTGATGTTTCGATATATTTTATCAATTTCATTATCTGAATTAACCCTTTACACAACGTAACTGCAAAACACGGCCAGCGCTATTCACAAAAATCGCCAATTAATTTTCATTATTTGTTCATTTTTTGTCTCAAAAACATAGGTTATGACACCTCGTTCCAATGAGGGGTCATAACCTAAGTTTTTTAGACAAAAATGAAAAAAAAGTTATTCAAGAATTTTGTTTGCAAGTGTCGTCTGATTTTCATGTTAGGTAAAGGGTTAACCCCTGTTTTAGTAGAAGGGTTCACATTTTAACTCATTGTCATCAGAATATCTTTACCGGGTTTACTGAACATTTCTGAATCGTCCTGAATTGTCAAGCAATTTCTATGCTCACTTCCGTAATAATATCATCACATTGATTGAATACAGTCTGAAAGTAAGGTCCTCTTGTACACTATTTAGCAACAGAAATTCAAAAACATTGCAAAATGCCGTGCGCTGCGCATACAGACAGGCAGTTTATTGTAATGATTTAAATATTTATACAAAAAACAAGTAAGAATATCAATACCAGAATATTCTACCAAACTACATTATTAGCAGCTTTTGGATATGCTTGTAAAATCTTTCATTGGTAACGCAGGCGCACAGGCAAAACCAGAGATAAAAATAAACCTTATTGGGGAAAAAATACTCTGGAAACCTGTGTCCGAAGCAATTCAATACAGTTATGTGTCGAACTCCACCTTAAAACATTGCAACTCAGCTTTGTGAAATCCAATGCACTGCTATAGCATATACTCGTACAAAAACATACAAAACTTTCCAATTGATTTCCACTTGAAGCTTTGTGTTAAATTATTAGATCGTCACGGCATGAAAGCGACGGCCAGAATGAACTTATTCCCGCTTGCCCGCTCTTACAGTGCGGTTGAAAACACACACCGTGACCGAATACTACTCACCAATCAAAATCATTTAACCCCATTACCGCTACTATTAGTATCCTGTCATGCCGAGAAGACAAATGTTTTCCGTTATTCGTTGAACCGCGGAAAAATGATATTCTCGCAACAACTGCGCATATCTGGGGACATCTGCTCCACGATGGGAAGTATTTGTGAAGACTGAGCCGCCAAATTAGTCTACATACGACTGCATTCGCACGCGGCCTGATGGAACTGTGTCAACATTTAAACTAGAGGTGCGCAATATACCGACAAACCGAACCGATACCGATATCGTGGGGATACCGAAAAACCGAACCGAACCATTCATTGAATACCGAAACCATCTGCATTTTCAAATTTTCTTACATTTGCTATTTATAAGGACTTGTTGAGGCTTGATGTCAGCTGAAGTGTTCATTTGCATGAAAGAAGTGACTTTTAAATTTTGTTAACCCTTAAATGCCTGGGCAATTGTTCTAAATTCCCACTGGACTACAGCCTGTACGCATATAGTTACTTAGCAGTGATTTCTAGTCAAGTCTTGGCTAGAAATCACTAGTCATGTGCTTTGTCTTTTGTAAGCAGGACATTGAAAATACGACATGTTAAGGGCAACTGCTCTGAGGTAGCAAAAGCCTGGGCATTTAAAGGTTAAGGTGTGTTTGGAACAAGTCATAAAATTACTGAAGATGCGTTTTGTGTTGGCAAAGGAATACCAATGTTGAGCTCATTGGCAGTGGCGTTTGTGGCGCTCTGGTAGAATAATATCAGAACAACTTATTCTGTATTTTTCTGGTGCAAATTCCCCTTCGGTACTAAAAGAAAATCTCAATCAAGATACCGCGGTATATCCCCCTAAAAATACCGATACCGACAGCAGCCAACATGTTTGTTTACCAAAGACGTAACGGATAGCACAATCTATTTTCATCTGAGGGTTGCGGGGAGTTGTGTTTTGATGGATTTGGGTACAGATCAAAAATAACCTGAACCGTACGAGAAATCAGTAGGCCCTATGTTTGTTTCGAAATTCGGACCCAACTAAAACCTACGACCACAAAGTGATGACCGTTTCAGTAAAATAAATAAAATACGACGGAAAATAACTGTAATTGCTTTCTAAATAAATTGTTACCCTTTATCAAGCTGTCGGCGAGGTCCCGGGTCGTTTCGCCCCAATTCCCGTTCGGGTAAAAAAAGTATAGGCCTACACGGTAAATGTGATCACCAGAAATGAATAAATGTCGATTCAAGATTAAAAATTGATAAAGGTGTACGGATAATATTTTAATATGCCCTCCACAGACAATGGGACCTCGAATTTTCATAATAAATCGGAGAACTGTCGCTCGGAATCCACTTTCCACTGAACTTTAAGCTGTCCGACTAAGTTTTTTGTCGGCTTCTTCTGCGACTTCTCCCAGTTATTATGAAGAAGCCAAGAACGCCCAACGGTCGTGTAATACACCATTGTAAAGCTTAGTCCTTCCCCTTTTTTCACTGACACTGGGTTCTGCTGGATACGTTGGGTGAATCAAATTTGAGAGCGGGGGGGGGGGGGGGGGGGGGCTGGGGGGTATAATGATGATGAGTGCTATCGTTTTCAAAAAGCGAGTCGTGCACCTTGCTAATATTCATATTCCATTATGGGGACACAACAGCATCGATCCGAAAATGCTATCAGACATCAATTTTTTTCGATTTCTCAGATTGTACCGAGTACCTTTGTTCAAGACGAGTCATGTTTTAACCCCCCCCCCCCCCGCCCCTCCCCAATCCGCGCTAGTTCAATAACATTTGTGCTTTACATATGTTGGGGTCGTCAGAGTTTAATATCATTCAAATCAACTTTGGGAAAAACTTTGTAACATGCTTATATTATGTATCTTCCACATTCCTAATAGAAAAACTGAAGAAGTGAAGAAAGTCCCTTCGGAACTTTATAAACAAAATCTTTGAATATGAAGCAGAAATGCAACGAAACCAAAGTCACAAGGCGGAAAGAGCGGAGAACTAACATAACATTAATTAACTGACAGAAGGTCATTTGAATTTGTTCTGAGAACCATGGGCATATGAGACGAGGGTAAAGATAAATCAGTTATCATAGTATAGCTGAATTACATTAACCCTTTACCAAACATGAAAAGCAGACGACACTTGCAAAAATAATTCTTGAATAACTAATTTTTTTCATTTTTTGTCTCAAAAACATAGGGTATGACCCCTCGTTGGAACGAGCTCGTTGAGCTCGTTCCAACGAGGGGTCATAACCTATGTTTTTGAGACAAAAAATGAAAAAATAATGAAAATTAATTGGCAATTTTTGAGAATAGCGCTGGCCGGTTTTGGCCGTTACGTTGGGTAAAGGGTTATGTATACTCACGTCCTGTTATGTCGTAGAAAAATCATATGCATCGATGGGGTGCGCTTTCGTTTTCTTTTCTTTACCCAGGCAAGGACGTTTCCGTCGTTTCGATGAGACGGGTGAGGGAGACCGTGGTAATGCCTGGAATTCTTCGACTTGGGGCTGTACTCTTGGAATGGGGATGGCAAAGTATTTCCCGACAAGCCAGCATTAAAGGAAAGAGTTGTGGGTGTGAGTGGAGAGCCCCTGGAGCACTAAACTTGGGAGACACCCCCCTCCCAAAAAAATATCAACCATTAGAAATTTCAAGATTCGAATCACTAACAGCAGGAAACTTCACCCCCTCTGGTAGGTTTCTCAAAATACTTCTCAGACGGCAATGTAAAAATTACATCTTGTGTGTTGGGGAGACCCAAATTCTGGAAAAAAAAGATTTGGAGCGTTCGCATAACCTGACGAGTCACGACCCATATCAGGGGGGGGGGGGGGTCTCATTGGTGGATCTCATGTGACGTTCTATAGTCACGTGACCCCGTTACAACTTGGGAGGCTGTCCATTTTAGAGCCTTCCACCCCACGCAGGCATTGAAGGGCAAGTCCTATTTTACTTGTAAAATATAGTTTGTTTACAACAGGGGGTTCAACAGGGAGATGAAGTATACTGAAATGGGTCTGTATACCACCTGTAATTATAGTGATCTCTTGGATGTTTGCTCACCAGCAAACACAAAATTAGTTCTTTTAAAAAAAATCAACTTCAAAGATGGGACATAAAACATTGAAGTTGTGACCAAAGATCTTTGGCACTGTAGACTATATAGGTGGGGAAAAAAATCATATTTTTCGGCCAGTTTGCATATATATATATATATATATATATATATATATATATATATATATATATATATATATATTGGGGGAGGGGGGGGGCAAGTTTGGGTTTCCCCACAAATTATGAAAGCTGTTAATTCGATTTTCACAATGTAACTTTAGACTTGGTGCAGCCCGAAAAAATAATGAAAACTGTCCTAAAAAAGATGTTCCCGAATCGAATTGTTTAGGGGGAGCGGTGGTGTTGTTGCTGCTGAACTAACGCAAAATCACTTGCCTTATTTTGTGCAAGGGTCCGATTGTCGTTAACTCATTAGAATATTGCATACGTTTTTTCACAAGAGAAGAATGTATCAATTCGGCCATGGAAAAACAAGAGATCCCAAGAGACCGGAGAGAAAGCAAGGTCACATTGTGGATAATTATTGGGGGTCTCTGTCACTAGCAACTTGGAAAAAGTTTTTCCTGTAAACTCCCGTATGGGAGATTAGAGGAGATGATGGATGAGGAGTCTCTGCACGGCAGACATCCAGTACGGCTTCAGAAAAAGGAAGGAGAATCACCTTCAGACACCTATTACAACAAATCTTAATGTGTAAGTTGTGCGTCCGTACTCGCACTTCATTTTCGACATGACAAAAGGGGAAATATCTCCCAAAAGCCAGAAGAAATTTACGATATTTCCTGAGTATTATCCCCCCCCCCCCCCCCCCCCCCTCACACACACACACAACCCTTTCCAAGTATCCACCGCCAAAGACAATTTGAACAAGTATTTCTCTGTGGCCTTTCAGTCCCACTTACAAACCGGTTTTGGGGTTGTTGTTTCTTTCTGTTGTTTTTTTTTGTTTTGTTTTTTTTTTTTGGGGGGGGGGGGGTGTAAAATATACTTTATAGATATGGCAAACCAGTGCACATGAATACCTACAAAAAGTTAGTTTGAAGAAGTGAATGAACATGTTGATGACCATTAATACGTAAATGAACAATGTTCCACTTTCAGGACAGGAGATGTTTCAATGGCTGGGCCTACTTTATAGACAAAACTGAATGCTGGTCTGTGTTTTGAGGTGTAGTTTTCATTACCGGAAAAAAAACCCACTTCATCCTTCGGGGTGAGATTTATTTCAGATAGATGAACCTTTGGCGCAAGGAAGTAACACAACGTTTTCAATAAAGTCAAGAATGTGCGTTTATGTTTCTTTCCCTAACATTCATCATTTGTAGTCATAAAATCATGGTTCACTCTATTTTTTTTTAACTTCAACCACACACCAATAACTTTTTTTGGATTGGGGCACGATTGAAGTTGAAGAAACAGATCGGACCGAACAAATAATCAAATCTAACCTGCTCTCAAATGGACCATCCCAGTTACGTCACTTCTGCCTTGAACATTGCGAAATGGACGCTGTTCCGAAAATACACGCAAATTCCCATAGAGAATGAAACAATCAGTTCATATAAATTTCGAGTAAGCTACAACCATAAGAAACTAACGGTGGTGAAGTGAAATATAATATGAATTAGGTTAGCCCTAGAAGAGAACGCAGCCGCAAAGGACTCCATTGTGTCGTAAACCGCCGTTAGTTTTGTCAACCTAAAGAGAAAAGATTCGTGGTCAAAAGTAGGATTTTAAAATTTTCAACTATCAAAAGTCAATTTAACCCTTTACCCAACGCAGACGATATCAAAATTTATTATTTTAAATATCATTTTTTCAAATTTTTCCCAAAATTTCAACAAAACCATATCATGTGACCCCTCGTTGGAACGAGCTCGACGAGCTCGTTCCAACGAGGGTTCACATGATATGGTTTTGTTGAAATTTTTTGAAAAATAACATTTTTTCAACTGCTGAATTTGCATATTACGCGGGCGGATGCGGGCGACTCGTTGGATAAAGGGTTACTACTGAATTCTAGGAAGCCAGTGTTCAAGTTAAAAGAAATATCAAAGTCTTTTATTCAGAAAGATTGACACGGCCGACACACGACTATGGAATCCCATCGAGCAAATGAGCTTTGGAGTAATTGCTCGATCGAGTGACTCGGCATATTGCTCGAACGACTCGAATCCCACCGAGCAAATGAGCTATCGAGTAATTGCTCGTTCGAGTGACTCCTCGAACTACTCTTGGACTCATTTCAGAAAAAGGGATTCCATAGCCACAGGTGTTTTCGAGAAAGGGATTCCACAAATGGGATTCCACAAAAGGGATTCCATAAGTAGGATTCCGTCTTATCTCGAGTGACTCGCATATATTGCTCGAACGACTCGAATCCCATCGAGCAAATGAGCCAACGAGCAATTGCTCGTACGAGTGACTCCTCGAACGACTCTTAGACTCATTTCAGAAAAAAGGGATCCATAGCCACAGCCGTTTTCGAAAAAGGGATTCCACTAATGGGATTCCACAAAAGGGATTCCATAAGTGGGATTCCGTCTTATCTCGAGTGACTAGCATATATTGCTCGAACGACTCGAATCCCATCGAGCAAATGAGCCAACGAGCAATTGCTCGTACGAGTGACTCCTCGAACGACTCTTAGACTCATTTCAGAAAAAAGGGATCCATATCCACATCCGTTTTCGAAAAAGGGATTCCACAAATGGGATTCCCCAAAAGGGATTCCATAAGTGGGATTCCGTCTTACCTCGAGTGACTCGCATATATTGCTCGAACGACTCGAATCCCATCGAGCAAATGAGCTAACGAGCAATTGCTCGTTCGAGTGACTCCTCGAACGACTCTTAGACTCATTTCAGAAAAAAGGGATTCCATAGCCACAGCCGTTTTCGAAAAAGGGATTCCACAAATGGGATTCCACGAAAGGGATTCCATAAGTGTGATTACGTCTTACCTCGAGTGACTCGCATATATTGCTCGACCGACTCGAATCCCATTGAGCAAATGAGCCAACGAGCAATTGCTCGTTCGAGTGACTCTTCGAACGACTCTTAGACTCATTTCAGAAAAAAGGGATTCCATAGTCACAGCCGTTTTCGATTTTCGATAAAGGGATTCCACAAATGGGATTCCCCAAAAGGGATTCCATAAGTGGGATTCCATCTTACCTCAAGTGACTCGCATATATTGCTCGAACGACTCGAATCCCATCGAGCAAATGAGCTAACGAGCAATTGCTCGTTTGAGTGACTCCTCGAACGACTCTTAGACTCATTTCAGAAAAAAGGGATTCTAAAAAGGGATTCTTAAAAAGGGATTCCGTAAGTAGGGCTTTTTTAGTCGTATGAGGCCATGAAGGCTATGTGAAAGGTATGGCGGTCCTATTACGTGCTGCAAAATATTCTTGAAGAATCCATATCACATATAGTCGGGATTGTTTGGGGTTTTTTGGTGATTTGAGGATTGGTGGGAAGTAGTGGGGTCTGGTGGGGACTATTTGGGGCTGGTGGGGAATAGAGGCTAATTGTCGTAAAAACCTGTGGTTTCTAAAACCGGATCTCCACATCTCCTCCTACTTCACTTCCCCTCTGTCTCTCTCTTCAACGGTCCCCTGCGGGGTCCTGCCAATGTTCCCTCAAAAGCCCCTGACATACTACTCGCGACGTTTCATTCAAAAACACGACATTTTGTGGTACTATCTACTTCGTCTAAATGACTCATTAAATTTAAAATAATTACAATTAAATATTTAAAATAAACGTTAAGAATTGTTAATAATAATTTGACTGAAAAAGCAAGGTAAATTCAATCAACTTTGACAATGTGTCTAGCTGTCAATCCAGCATTTACGTTAAGCCTGTCGTACAGCCCACCAGCGCAGGTGTAAAGAAAACAAACCCGTGTGTTTGCGATGGAAAGTGTCGTTTTTCGCAATTTTAATTGACAAAGTTGATTATTTATTATGCGCATCGTATAAATAAAACAAATAGGTACTAGGGCCGGTAATCAGATTTAAACCACTCGTAGAAAAAGGATTTTAACGGGGGCGGCCATTTTTCCGTTCGATATTGAATTCTGGGATAACTCAAAATACAAATAGCAACAAATGCAATAAAACGCACCGTGAGTCACAGCCGTTTTCGAAAAAGGGATTCCACAAATGGGATTCCCCAAAAGGGATTCCATAAGTGGGATTCCGTCTTACCTCGAGTAACTCGCATATATTGCTCGAACGACTCGAATCCCATCGAGCAAATGAGCTAACGAGCAATTGCTCGTTTGAGTGACTCCTCGAACGACTCTTAGACTCATTTCAGAAAAAAGGGATTCTAAAAACGGATTCTTAAAAAGGGATTCCGTAAGTAGGGTTTTTTAGTCGTATGAGGCCATGAAGGCTATGTGAAAGGTATGGCGGTCCTATTGCACTACGTGCTGCAAAATCTTCTTGAAGAATCCATATCACATATAGTCGGGATTGTTTGGGGGGTTTTTTGGTGATTTGAGGATTGGTGGGAAGTAGTGGGGTCTGGTGGGGAGTATTTGGGGCTGGTGGGGAATAGAGGCTAATTGTCGTAAAAACCTGTGGTTTCTACAACCGGATCTCCACATCTCCTCCTACTTCACTTCCCCTCTGGCTCTCTCTTCAACGGTCCCCTGCGGGGTCCTGCCAATGTTCCCTCAAAATCCCCTGACATACTACTGTCGCGAAGTGTGAATGTATCGAAGTTAGCAAATTGTGTCATGCCAAAGGTCAAATTGGATGAACTTCCGACTGCAGGTGGGAATTAACAAATTTTTAACCGCAGAAGAAGCTTTACACCGGTAGTGGGGTTAAAAGCTAAAATTTAACATACAGGCTTTTCACAGGTGTAACATAGGCGAACATGGTATAAAAATGTGTTCTTATAAATCCATGAAAAAAATCAGTTTTCTCCAATTTTTGGCCCTGTGAACCCTGATGTGCCTGGACTAATGTGGCTTACAAAATTATTATGTCATCCTATGTTACTGGTTTGTAGCATGTTCCGCACGGGTAGACTATCACAGGATCGTTGCTAGTAGCCTTGTGCTGGTCCTAGGTTAAACTGGACGCCATTTGATGTTGACAAGGTAATTAGTAGAAGATGTATGAGCATTTGTTCTCGATTGTCCTTTTAAGGATGAACAGGTAGCAATATTTCTTGACTGTACTGGTACCCTCCAAAATAGGCTAGGTTGAAAATTATCCCAAATCAACTGGGCTGAGTGAATATGAATCCAATTGGTTTCATATTCACTCAACCCAGTTGATATGGGTTGTTTTAGGGTGAAGTAATCAAAATAATATAGTGTTACTCTACAGTTAGGATTTTGGAATAACCTTCATACATGCAATGAATAAATAACGCTTCCCCGGTTGTAGATTGGATGTGTCCCATAACTGAAAACATAAGGCTTCTTACTCTCCATGTCATGTGAATAATACGAATACATGTTATACAATAAACATAATTAACGACTCAAATAATAAACATCGTTTCAGCAATTTGGACCCCGCTGTGAAATATTAATTAAACATTTCTGATTACACTGATTTCAGCATCCAATCAACAAATTACTGATCTAAGTTTTTGCTTCAACGATTCCAAACTTACAGTTGTGTACAAACGATAATACTAAGAACTGTGAAAATTTAGGATCATTAGTTTGACATTAGACATTATGGATTGGAAGTAAATTCTTCTACACGATATGACACTGGATGTTGAAAGTGTCAACTCCCAATAAACCAAAAATAAAAACTACCAAATTAATAACGGGGCAACCAATATGTTTTACCTTTCACCTAAAGTAATGGCCAGATCCGACTAGTACTATTTACAAACGTCGCTATTCAATTTTTCTTCCAAAGTTTCTACCCCAAAACGAACCGTATAGGCTCTCATTGTCGAACCTGTTTCAATGAGGTATCAGGTGGTATGTTCTTGTGGCAAAACATGGAATGTTTGATTTCCTGTGTAGTCTCCGATAGGGTAGAAACTGGAAACAGATTCTATTTTAATACCATTTCCAGCTTTTTTGCTTATTCTCTGTGTCCCTAACTATATTCCGGTTACTCGTGTTCCTGTTCCGAATACCCAAATGCTTTTACCTATGGCTTAGATCGGCCAAGTGATAGAAGGTCCAACCAGATCACCCCATTCACTTTACCCCCCTCCGCTCTCTGCCTATATGGAGTTGTCTTCCTTAGCCGAAACTTGTGATTCATGACTAGTCGACTGAGCCCTAGGACACTTCAGGTGGCTGGAAAGAGCATCTCTGGCTGGGCTATTACAATTCGAAAACTACGACAAGTGGGGATTCCTGCCCCTCCCACGTTGATTGGATTCTTATTAACGGCGCCCAAGATGTGCGCTTGTGGTTTCTACGGTGATAGATATAAGATACTTATTTTGAGTAAATTGGGAGTATCTAAATCGTTCACCCACCGCCAGCCTCAATTCTGCACCCAAACTTTACGAGGCTGTCGAGCTCAACAATCTACCAGAGAAAGGACCCATATTAAACTATCTGTCTCAATAATACAACTCGACTCTGTTTTTATGCCTAAACATCCAACATGTCAATGCTGATGTATCTAAAAGATACAGTTGTCTGGGAAAGAAAATAAGAAAAACAACAAGAAATTGGATACACTCACTTTTTGTGATTCTTTATCTCTTCTGTAACATTAGTTAAAACTGTCCTGGAACAACAAAATAAATCTTTTCAACACATTAACCCTTTCACACTGATTCTCGCAATGGGATCGTCGGAAGCAACACTTATGCAGCAACTGAACGAATCCATTTTGTACCTTTTGGATGCTCGGGAATAATTTGAACCCAACTCACTCTCCGAGCCTACCCAACAATATACGTTATCTCGGGCAACATCCAGAGGAGATCGAGATTTATTACTTGGATGTATTGTGCCTCGGGGCTGAAATAGAGACATACAGGTATTACATTTTCATGTACCCTGGACGTTGCCCGAGATAGTGATTTTGTCCCGCCCCTTACCACAGAATAATGCGTCTTTCAGTTTCACTAAGTGCGATAAACTATTCCAAATATAACCTGAAACGATAAAGCTGAAGTCCTCCGCCGATCCGCAAATTCAGAAGGAATTCACAATCTTTCAATCGACAGGAACAACGCGTACCTGTGCAAATTGGCCAATGAACTGCAGTCAATTTTCAAGTTCTCATCCTACGGTGCAGAAAATTGGAGAATGAATTTTTTTTCTCTCCAGAATTCATATTTTCCCTCCATGAAATCAGTTTAATTCAACACACATTGAAACGATTCCACGAAAAGACTAACAAAAACATAAAACAAACTCTATCGAGGAACTAAAAATAGATTACTGAGACTGTTTAAGAAAGTAGGCCACACACCACGAGGAGTTTGTTACTTTTGCGACTTTGACTCAGTGTATATTCAGCGTTCCAATGTCTCTCCGGTAATTTTTATAAACTTTGCAACATGTTAACTGGATTTGTAGGACTATATTTTCCGTCATATGCATGTCTGTGTGGGTATTATTGTTATTTAAAACGATGCTGTCAAATTCAAAACCTGTGCTGGGGGACGAAGCTGAGGCGACGTAGTGACAATTTGTGTATCAGTATCACTCGAGTGATTTTGCAATCTCGGCTCGGACGTTGAACGGAAAGACTGACCGACGAGAGTGGAATTTAGAAAAGGTAGATGCATTTAATAATAGAGAACATTTTAATGTTAAACACCAGAAACCTTAGAAAATTATTCAGTCACTAATGTCACCTTTTTACGACATGTTATGTTGACAAAAATCAGACAATGTCAGTGGGCCAGTTTGTCAGGGTGGGGGGGGGGGGGGGGGGGTGTACTGGATATTACGGAATAGGAATACTCCGAATAGCATTTCCACGTAATTTCTGCACTTTTAATTCGAGCACTTACAGGTGTTTGTAAGTGTGTATTGGTATTATTAACTGCAGCACGAATATTAGTAGTTGGAGTTAGCTTAACAATTCTAATGAGAGGTTTCCCAGTCGAAGCGAGCTGACCAGGGTCAAAGGTTATTCTTAGCACCTGGATGTTTACCGGGTAACAACAGCGCGAGCTCTTAATTATTGCATGCATGTTTTAGAATGGCCGGCATCATGGCTATTTGTTTTGGCCACTTTAGCCGCCAATCAGAAGACACGTTCAGTGCAGATAAAGGGACAATGTTTTAGAAAGCAGAACATCATTAACTTAATTAAAGAGACTTAAGAAATCAACTGCATGCAGCATTCAATGTTTCTCATTATAATATTTGCACATAACCATAAGGACAAGGAGCACGGTGACTAATTGGTTAAAATATTAGACTTGAGATAGAAAAGTTGACGGTTCGATCTTGACCCGTGTCATCTGAACTGTGCCCTTACTCTACTCAAGCCAGGATACGTAACTTGGAGAATTCGACAGTTACTTGCTTTTGTTTGGTGATTCCTTCCGGGTACTCTGGCTGCAGCACCCGTACAACTGCATGTCTGTTGAACGTGTTGTTAAAGAAACAAACAAAAGCGCAGGACCAGGTTAGATCAGTTAAATTTACGGGATATATCGCGAACGGAATGTTGGATGAAGATTTCCGGAAGGGCCGTTACACTTTTGGGCTGGAATGCCCTCACAGAAAATACAGCAGAGATGGGCAATAGTGTAACAACAAACCTTCAAGGGAGGTGAGTGATAACTCAACCCTACAGCCCCGAAGGGCTGTGGGGTTGAATTGCCACTCATCCTCCATATAAATACCAAGACAATGTGTCAAGCTTCTGTAGATTGGGCGATCATTTTCAGACGTTAAGATGGTCAATTTTGTCGCACAAGGTTTTATTTATTTCTATTTAAAACGTAATAATTCTTCAACATTTCTGCACTTGAAACAAAGTCGATGCGTAGCGAGAACGAATCCCGGTTTTATGTTTAAGGGGGCATGAAAACAAAACCTTTTATCATACACCTATTAATGTAAAACACGGGATTTCCACTGTTCTGCCTGTTCGATAAAAATAAAGTTGTATCGCACATGTGTTGATACAAAACACGTTCGATTTCGTTTCCAACGTAAACAGAGAAGGAACCCGTCTAAATAAATCACGTCAATCATTGGTCGAATGCACCCAAGTCGAGATCGCTTGGAAATTCCGAGTTTCGCATTTCGATTTGTTTACCGGGGATATTTAAACAATCAGATTCGAGTCAAAAATTTACAAGATGAAAATAACATTCTGACTGCTTTTTCCTTGACAAATACTTTCTACAACTGTTCATATATGCTGAACTTATTAGATATTTAAAAACTTTTTGTTGTGTTATTCCCCGCAGTTCAGTCAATATTTGAAGTTCGATCATCGTGACCTTGACACTGATTGGTATCTATTGGTTTCGACCAATCGAATGCTGTAAAAATTAAAAAGCAAATTAGGGTTGGTACCCGGCCAACTAACAGTGATATCTCGTTGGCAATGAAGAAAACACAGCAATTATCCAGCTGAAGAGTGTTTTTAGTTCAATTTTCGTGTAGACTGGTTGTTACATGGGAGGTGTGTAATAAATACAGAACCGCACATACGTTTGAATGGGTTAAGAATTATCGCAGGGGATTGCTTTGGCCCAGGATATCACGAGAACCAAAGCAATCGAATTAATTTTAACCCATTCAAACATATGTGCGGTTCTGTATATATTATTCAGGGTTTCGGGTTCCCTAAAATCTAATTGATGCTAGAGTTTTCAGTGTATCTCTTATAAAAAAAAACCTAGAATGGGACACCATGCTATTGTATTACCCTGTTATACCAGTTTATTCTGCGTCAATACATGCTGTATCGTGGGCTCTCTTGCACTCCCATTGCCATTTCATTGCCTATGAGGTGACATTGGGAAATATTAGAGCCAAAATTTGTTCAGAAAAATTAAATTCAGGTTGATAAAAGATTACGCATTTTATTGAACAAAACATAAGAAAACTGCTTGATTATGAATATGCATTTGATGAGGTTGATTTTAGAGGTGACGAGCGCCGGTTCCGGTCTCGTCTGAATCCACCTGTATGCCTTTAGCCATTAGAGAGCACCGACAGAAGATTTCCATTTTTGTTTAGTTTGAAAGGGCCGTAGTAGTAATATAGGCCCACATGATGAATTACGATAACTCCTAAAAACATTTTCGATTTTTTTGTATGTACATTATTAATTAATGTGAGGACTACTATTTATCATGGGTGCAAAAATTATTTGGACAGATCATTCAACTATTTTGTTTACCTCTGTTACTGTTATTAATATTTGAATGGAATTTCTGAATCAAAGCAGCAAATGATAACTGTATCTTTTTGCATAGAAAATGTATGAATTAAATCATTGTTTTCGTTTCTGTTATTCCTGCACTAAACTCGACAGGTGTTGTGCCTTTCTACGCTGATCGTTACAGGTATACTTCACTGCACTATGAATAGGACTGACTGCTCATGTGTACTGTCCTAATGTACCTGTAAATCGGCAATGCAATCACCTCCTGGCTCTTAAAAATGTTGATTTCAACAGTGCTTCGGCGCCTACTTGATCTGTGCTCGAAAAATCTTTAAAAACAAGCTGACAAATAAGACGATTTCGGCCAAATAGTCTTATATTTTAAACTTAGCCCAGGGTCTGGAGTAAATAAACAAATGCGCACCCGTTTTAACCCTTTACCACAGCGCAAGAAACAAAATAGGAAAAGATCAAGGCAAAGAACTTCTCCCTTTCCTTTTCGGTGTATTCTCACTTTGCCAGCCGACTGGAGTAAGAAATTTTCACACATTTGCTATAGTCTGCATTAGTGTTTAGTGACAGATATTCACAGTCGTTGGTCCACTGTTTGTAAGCAGTGTTTACTACGATCCGGCGATGACTGGTAATGAGCAGACAATCATAAATGTGACAACTTACATAGCAGTTATCAACTTCCGTTCAAAAATCAAACTCTTGCTCTGTCGGTCGACAATGGAATGCATTGGTTGTTTTCACAATTGCTTTATGCAAAAAAAAGTGGATTTTAAATTTTTTTTAACAATATATCGATCCTTGAGTACAATAAGGCGCTATCTGTAATGCTTTGGAATTGCAGATGGCGCCTTGTTGCACTGAAGGAACGATATGTATGAATAAATATATATATGAATCAATATTTCATGTATATAAGCGCCAAAATTCATGTAAAAAGGTAATTCCCAGTCTAAGACAAATACCCACGTTCACAAATATCCTATTTTGTACTTACGTTGTTTGCTTCCATAACATTTTTCTCTTCAAACTCTTTGCGACTCTAAGGCAAATTACCTAAGAACTGGTAAAGTAAGTGCAAGTGACCTAAGTACCAAGAAATATAACACAGATTACACTTCGAATCTATATTGTCTAAGTTATTAATACATTTTAAAGAGAGCAATACCTGCTGGCAAGGTGAGAGCACTCCTTCTTTTCCTCCTACCCGCCCTCCTGCCTTCTCTCAGAGTAAGCGATTCAATATGCAATCATCTCCGTTCCATATTTTCACTGAAGATGCACCCAAATTGAGTAACGCTGTCTCGCCTCATCTGATTTATCTACCTCCTCTTTAACCTTCTCCACAGCCTTCTTCCTCGGGCTCTCCTAGTACTCTAGCTAGAACTGCTCCTTCTTTCTCTACTTCTATGTCTTCTACGTCTTCTGTCCTGCTTCAACTGTTTCTAGTATAGTTCAGTCAGGTATATCGTACTCCCAGAATGTTAAATCACCAAGCAGCAACTCGGGCCGCCTTTTGATTCTAAAGTTTCCTAATTTCGGCATCCCAACGGAATTAATTTTAACGAAAAGATCTATCGCCTCCCCGATGCTTGTAAGAACAATCTGATGACTGGTGGAGCAAATTTAGGGCCCAGTAATCGAGATCCCCAACCGGACATCCAGGTGTAGTGTTATCCCGGCACCGAGTTCAATAATTTGCGCTCTATGTTTAAAGGGTACAGGGGCCAGTGCAATCCCCCAAAATATGACTAAATATTGGCATAAACTCGCAAATTGAAAAAGCAGATCTTGTTTCGGAATATGCTCTGCAAAATCAGAGTGAAGTTTATATCTGCAAAACATTTATTTCGCTGAACTAGACTTTCTGAAAAACTACCATTGGCTCAGAGGAGGACGTTGGACATCATCGACGAGACAATACGAAAAGTGAATGGAGTTAATGTAATACCCCAAAATGGACCATGCGAAGTCTGTTGTTGTCAACGATTGTGTTCATTTGACCACAAGTACCACCAATATAATGTACGACCACTGGTTGGATCATCGAGATTTAAACTAAGTATAGGCACAGATAAGAACCGCCTAACAGATGTGGGATTTGGAACTAATGTGGTTAACCTGTCTGGCACCAATGACCTAACAGCCCAAGAAAAGTCTCTTTTACATCGCGGTTTAACTTTTGTGCCAGCACCGAAAACTAAAAGTGGAAATCAGGCAAATATTCCACCGCATAACTGTAATTTTCTTAGGCAAATGAAATTAGCAGACCGCTTTGGAAACTGCGGCAGTCGGAGACGTCATTTTACTGAATCATCTGGTTGATCACCTCCAATTAGTGAAGTAGATCCCGCAATTATTGAGGCTAGCACACGAATCCTCAAAAAGTGTTCAGCATGAACATACTCTCCGAAAAAAAACCATTTATTACACGCCTGTTCTATGAAATCCCCACCTACAGCAAAACTAAATCATGCGGAAGATGAAAATCCGGTCCGCACACATGTGAGGAACGGAAATCGTTGACGGACTATTTTTATAATGAAGCGAAATTTCACTGGAATATTCTACAAATCGTGCACCGCAATTATAATTTGAATCGCTGGAGATAGTTAAAAATCGTCCTCTGAGTCTCAATGTGTTCTATGTGCCAGTAGGCACATAGAACACATTAGAAGTCAGGGGAGAAAATAGTAATATGGGTTCCCCTCGCAAATTGGGTTAGTGATAAAATGTGTTCTTTTTGTTGATAGTTGTCAAATGAATTGCTGAGTGTCCTTCTAATAATTGCTTTTACAGACGGGAAGGCGGGTAATAAACACAGAACTACACTGCGGCCTCAATTTTTATCCTTCTGCGATGACACAAGTGCCATATCGATTGACCCATTCATACGTGTGTGTCGTTCTGTGTATCTGACGGCTGGTGAGCTGAAAGCTCTCGCGAAACTTTGAAAAGTAAGAAATTAGTTATCAAATCAGCCGACAGAGGTGGGTCAGTTGGTTATGAAAGCCTAAATAAGTGGAAACCTGACTCAGTGCATTTGGCATCCAAAGCTGTGAGTAAGATTAAATAGAGATGATCAGCCGATTGGTTCAATATATTTTGGCTTTGAAACCATTAATTAAAATTTTGATTTGCCCACTTTAGAAAGGATTAAAAAGTTTGTTTGTAATTTTGTGCCGGTATGTGTGAGAATCTCTCAAAAAACTTGAGACCTGAAAAAAAGTGTCATAGTGGTTCAGTGCAAGACCACACTGTAGTAGTGAAAAATTCGAAATTGAAATTTGATGTGGGACCATATATTTTTTTCCAGTTTATTTTTTTCAAGAGATGATGTACTTTGTGGATACATTGGTTGTGTTAATGGGGTGTACAATAGGTTTTCACTTCATGTCAGCGGTTTAGGTACGGAGTTACTTCAATTTGTCATGATGTGACAGCTGAATTTCCTTTCCATTTGAAAAGAACTGAAAGTGGATTACCTTCCTTTGATTAAAGGACAATTGGAAACTTATTCCAGTTATTTTTGAGCAAACATCCTCTGCCTTGAAGTATTCTGAATATCAGTTTCCTCCACTAACTATTCTAGAAGCTTTTTCTTGATCAATCTTTCCTGGTTGGATCCATCATAAGCACAGTGTTCCTTACAATGTTAGAATTCCCCCAATTAAAAAATTATACGCCTGAAAACTGAATTTTGCTGCTTGTCTTTGTGATTGATTTCTCATTTATTATTAGTTTTACCAAGTAGTCTTACTAAAATTTGCTTTCCGTTCATGTTATTCTGTAGTAGTCAATATGGAATTTCATGGCATAAATCAATAAACAGAGATACCTAACCACGCCTTAGATTGATGTTTTGGGTATATTCCAGTAACAATAGCTTGTTGAAGCTTTCTGGAATCAGCATCTGTGTTGATTCTAGGAAGGTTCAACAACTATTTTTTTAATAAGTGAAGCAAGTGGAAATAGGCTGGGGTGGAGAAAGGGTTAGCAGTAACTGGACTGGGTCAATATTTCTTCTCAGTTTGAGTGGGGAGAAAATGCCGTGCCACTGTATATATTTGTGTGACATCTAACATTTATATTTGGATTCATCTGTAAGATTTTGTTATTCTGCTCACCCCCACCTAATTTTTTTCTGCTCTTTTTTAAATTCAGGACCTGGAATCCATGTGTATATTACAAGGAGCCATGTGGTTGATTCACCTCAAAATTTCTTCAATGTCAAAACATATTTCATTTGGGCAGGACACATGTGGAGCTTTTTTGTCTTTGCAATACATCACCAACATATTCACTCTGTCAGTGATAAGATAATATAAATGTGTGATTTACTGATTTCTGAGATGCTTCTTATCTCTGTGAGTTATACTTCTGTAAACACTATAAACTTCTGTCACTAAAACTATCATGGAAGGATTTATAAGCACTGGGGGTTGGCTTTTTCATTGAATTGGTTGGTACGGTGGGGTCAAGTAGCAACTCTTTCTTGTTCCTCTGTTTCTGTTTTCCACTCAAATTATATGGTTATTTGGAGCCAAGTTGTAATTCTCTCACATGGGGCTTTTGCCTTGCAAATATGTACTATATACAAACATTTGTGGAAGGGAAGTACACTTTTTCATCTTTATTTTGAAAAACATGAAGGGGCTAAAATGTTTTTTCAATCAGTGTTTTCTGAGTATAATTGGGCCTTGAGGTACACATGAGGCTGGTCTATTAATGTACTGATAGAAAATGATATCAATGTGAAGAATGTTTTGCAATGATTTTTTACTAGAATCAATTATAATGAGTGAAATGATGAAAATATCTCAGGTTTTTTTTTTACTCAAAAAACAGAGTGGGTTAAATGAAATGCTGTGAGGTCTGAAAAATATTGAATTTTAAAAAAAATGTTTGGAATCAATTTGGTTGTATTTTATTTTGAAATTAAATCCTAAATTACAGAAATTGTAATTAACTTTGGTATTATTTAGGTTATGAAAGTCTAAATAAGTGAACGCGTGACCCAGTGCATTTGACAACCAAAGTTGTGCGTAGGATTAAATAGGGATGATCAGTCGATTGGTTCAATATATTTTGGCTTTGAAACCATTAATTAAAATTTTGATTTGCATACTTTAAAAAGGATTAAAAAGTTTGTTTGTAATTTTCTGCCGGAATGTGTGAGGATCTCTCAAAACACTTGAGGAATAGAACAAAAGTGTCAAGGTCATTCGGTGCAATACCATACGGTAGGGGCGCAAATTCGAAATTTTCAATTGAAATTTGATGTGGGAAAATATATTTTTTTCCAGTTTATTTTTTTCAAGAGATGATGTACTTTGTGGATGCATCAGTATTTCTTTTCAAAAACAACTTGGTGTGTTGTACAGAGAATGAAAGGCTAGCACTGTCGTCAATGGAATTTTTTAGGCTTTCAAAACCAGTTGTCGTTCTGTCTCGGAATAATTATGTAAAGGAAGTCGTGAAACATCTCAGCAATGCCAAACATTATAAGAAAATAGATTCACTTATATGGCCCCGTAACATTGAAACATTCAATAAGATCTTAAAATCTCTCCTCGACGAAGGTCATATAAACAAAAAACAATTGAAATATTTAATAGCTACAATCAGTACTCAAACAAGATAATTTTACATACTACCAAGGATCCACATAGACCGTTCTTCGTAGATGGATGATTTAACTGCATCCAGGAGGCCAATTGTCTTAGATTGCAACTCGGAATTTTATACCATCTCGGAAATCGTTGATTATCATCTGAAACCTTTAGCTGATAGACATCCGAGTTATCTCAAAAATACACAGAATTTTCTGCCAAAAATTTCTAAATCTAAAACATCGAAAAATGCAATCCTGGCTCCTCTGGATATCAACAGCATATATACCAACATTGATATTGCTTGATAAAGAGGGTAAATCTGTTAAAAATGCATTCGAAAAATCTTCCAGTGAAAAACACCCGATTGAACAAATTCTGGATCTTTTAAAGCTAAGCTTAAAAAGGTAATGACTTTCAATTCAATGGAGAAGATTCTTTACAAATAATGGGTAGTCCTATGAGCAAAAGATACAGTCCTAATTTTGCAAGCATTTATCTAGCGGAAGGGGAGGAAATGCCTTAAGCAAATGTGCAAAGCATCCTCTCCTTTATCTCAGATATTTAGATGACATTTGTATCATTCAAAAGAAGACTTTAAGGAATTTTTAGAAATTTTAAACATCAGATTGAAAGCTACCATCAGTCAAGATTCTGTTGATTCTCTCGATGTGACACTATGCAAAGGAAAACTATTCCAGGCATCCGGTCATTTACATTATAAGGTATATTTTAACTAATTCACATCAATTGTCACACACAAAATTATTTAATCTACAACATACATTAAAGATATCATCAAATCACAGCTCATTTGTTTCCACTGCAATTTTGTGATAATGTAAATTTTATCGATGTTGTTCTACCTAATTTGGCGCCCTCAGATCGAGGGGGTAATCAATGTGCTTTTTGCGCAGCCTGAAATCTCAAACTCTGAAAATGTTTAAAAGTCCTGCCAAAATTACTGATTTCGAACCACTGAAAACTGAACACAACAGTCCGTTGCAGGATTGTAGTGGTGCGGTACTGAACTGCAAAAAGCCTCGCCGTAGATCGATTTTTTTTAGGAATTTCCTCTGAACAAACAAAAAATTATTATCAGATCCGAAACCCCCTCCATTGTGATATTCACCCAATGTCATTTACCTTATCACTTGTAACTGCTGTAGGAAACACCGTGTCGGTCAGACACAAAACCCTTTCCGAATGCGTGCAACAGGATACAAACATAATGCCGATGCGCCAGAAGCATAACATTTCAACGTTCCTGGCCATTCTTTGGACGATTTTGAGATCCATCGAACTGAACAACCATCAATTAAAGATACATTACAAGAAACAGATGAAATTAGAAAAAAGAGAAGCGTTTCGGATCAATACACTTCGAACCCTATGACCACTTGGTATGAACATATCAGCCGGAGAATACGAAAGGAGGTCCATCATTCCTTTCACTCTAACCTACAACAGAATGAATGTCGAAATACCAAAAATAGTAAAAGATGAATTCAATTTAACCAACTCTAAATTAAAAGAGCCTTCAAATTTTCGACCGGCCATCGCTTATAAGAAAAACATACACAGAACGGCACACGCGTGTGAATGGGTTAATCGATATGGCACGAGTGCCTGCGCGGAAGGAAAGAACGAGAGGCCACAGGCCTAGATTGTTATCCTTCCACGATGACACAAGTGCCATATGGATTAACCCATCCACACACGCGGTCGTTTTGTGTTTATTACACGCCTTCACGCCTATAAACATAATTATTAGAAGGACACTCAGAAATTCATTTGACAGCTATCAACAAAAAGAACACATTTTATCGCCAACCAAATTTTCGAGGGGAATCCGTGTTACTGTTTCGTCCCATGAGTTCCAATGTGTTCTATGTGCCAAGTGGCACATAGAACACATTGGAACTCTGGGGACGATTTTCAACTATCGCTAGCGATTCAAATTGTAATAGCGTTGCACGATTTGTAGAAAAATGCAGTGAAATTTCAACGATTTCCGTCTTCTGGAGTTCAAAGGGTTAATTAATGTGATTTATTGTTCATGAATAAATTGTTTTATATCAGGTTCACGGCACCCGATTGTGTATCTTCAATGCAGTTCGTTAAGCCTTGGGGTTGATAGTTCTGGTATCAAATGCATTTGCGAATAATTGGGAGTGTTACCTCCCTTTGATTGTGTGCAGTTTTCTCTCGACCACAAAAACGAAGCTCACGTGGCTCTCCATGTCCATCTGTTTGCGTGACCTACAACTGTGCGCACAGACTGTTTGATTCATTTTTGGCAAAACAGTAATTTTGTTACCTTGTATAAGTGTTCAACCATGCCACCAAAGAAGAAGACGCAGGTCGTGTCAATCAAACGTACGCGTAGTGGACGCGTTTCCAAGTCGCCTTATGCGAAATCGACCAAAACACCAGGCAGAGTTACATCGAAATCTGTGGGAATTCAAAATGGCAGGGGCTCCACGAGAGACACTCGGGACACAAATGAAGTTGTTGTAGGTTTGTCGGCGTCGCAAGCAGATGCTGGTTCACACGTTCCTCCGGCCGGTGTGAATACAAATAATCACCAGGGTGAGTGTCTTTTGGGAATGTGGAATGTTTATAGCTATACAGTAACAATGCCAATAATAATAATATTGACAAACAAGCTAGCACATTGGCTACGTCAACCCCCATAGACACCGTTGTGTCCCCCATTCCTATCCAATCTATTGTTGGGCCACAACCTTCAGAACAGTCCCTATTGGGTATTAATGTCATAAATTTGCCGGATGATGATGTTGCAGCTCACATACCGATTTCTATTAAACAAAAAAATCGAACCCACCAATATATCAATATTGCTGTTTTATTGAAAGGCAGCACTGAGCTCTCTGATCCTGAGTCTGGAGCTGGTCACACATTGTTTCTCAATAATAATAATATATCTTTATTCTACAGTATACTAGTACATTAACAACATAACATTACAATCTATAAGAACATAACCTAGTACACAGCATGGAAATAGCATAGCCTAAAAGGCTGTCTTCCTGCCATTCCCACAAAAAAAAAAAAAAATTATATATATATATATATAGGTTTGGCATCAGTGTAACAAACGTTCTTTTCAAAGACAGGAATATTTAATAGTTTGTTTTTGAATCATGCGGCTAGATGGGATCAATAGGTCATGTGCTGGGAGGAGGATGAGATACCAGAGAGTTTTGATGGCTGATACAATCGGGACAGGCTGGGTTGTCGCACTTGAAGTTTGGGCTGGAATACGTACTTAAAATTTTATGCGTTAATGATTTTTTGAACTTGGGTCTACTATATTGCTGAGTTAGAGGGTCTATACTATTCCAAATTCTTGGGAAGGAGTGGAACGGCAATTCTGCAGAAAATTGAGTTCTTGGTTTGTGTGTTTCTATTTTACCAGTCTGCCTTGTATTCATCCCCGAAGGGTTTCTGTAGATCTGAAAGGTGTTGTCGAATGACGTAGGAAGTTTTTTGTTCATCCAGTCATGCATAAAGAGGGAGACGTGAAGGCTGTAGAGATCTTTAAATTTCAGAATGCCACAATCTCTGAAAAGAGGGTCTGTGTGTGAGTTATATGCCTTCCGAGTTATGATTCGGACGGCTCTTTTTTGCAGCTTGAAAATTCTGTTGGTGTAGGTCGAATGACCCCAGACCTGAATACCATATATGAGATGGCAGTGGATCAATGAAAAGTACAAAGTTTTCATTGCCTTTGCGGGGAGAAATTTCTTTGCCCTATTTAGGGCAAAAATTGCACTTGCCATTCTTGAACATACTGCAGAAACATGGTGTTTAATTTTCATATTTTCATCTATATACACACCGAGGAACTTTAGAGCGGCCTGATCTTGTTCGTTCCCAACGGCCTCAATATTTGTATTATTCAGAGATAATTCAACAGGGGCTCATTGAAATGAAGGCTAAGCCGGTTAAAGACAAAATTATGTCTATTGAAAAATGGACAGACGCCTTTATTATTTTTATTTATATTTATATGCAACATCATCCGGCAAAAAAATTTGAACTTTTAAAATACATGCAAATTATTCGTGATGCAGCTCCTCGTTTCGCGGATTTTTCACGGAGGACATACGAAGAACAGTTTCGGATGCGTCAGTCCCCTAATCTGCAGTCGTGGGGCATTATTATACCCAATCTTTGGCTACAAATCATGATGGCCAGAGTGCATTTGTCAACGACCTTGGCCGGACAGAGCATGAATTCCTCTGCCTCCATTCCAAAAAGGTCAGCTATTTGTTTTGCTTTCAATAAGCCTGGTGGTTGTAAGTGGAATCCATGTCGTTTTGCACACACATGCCAAAATTGCGAGAAGAACCATAGCATGATTGTTTGTAATTCTTTTCTAAAACAAGGTTCAAGCAACAATTTTTTCAAAGATGGCCCCAAGCAGCGAAAGGTTTAGTTTGGGAAATTCCCCCATCATCATTCCAAATATAAGTTTTAGTTTGAACGGTTACCCAGATAGGGAAACTGCAGAATTTTTACTACATGGTTTTGAGGTTGGTTTCTCACTAGAATATGATGGCCCGCGTTGTGTACGCGAGTCCAAAAATTTAGTGTCGGTTTCCAGTAATAAGGAGATTGTTCGTGCGAAACTTGCTAAAGAACTGTCGACTGGTAGGATAGCAGGTCCCTTTCTTGGCCGTCCCATTTCTACGCTTAGGGTGTCACCAATAGGTTTAGTCCCCCAAGAAACAGCCAGGGGAATTCAGATTAATTCATCATCTCTCATATCCAGAACACCAGTCAGTGAATTTCTTCATTGATGAAAAGTTGTGCTCTGTGACCTACTCCAATTTTGATACTGCTGTTTCCATGGTGCAGAGACTAGGCCCTAAATCTTTACTTGGGAAAGCCGATATAAGGTCCACCTTCAGATTATTTCCAATCTGGCCGGGTGATTTTGATCAACTTGGCTTCCGTTTTGAAAATGCTTATTATTTTGATGCCTGCCAATGGGCTGTGCGATATCCTGTGCATTGTTTGAAAAGTTTGCGACATTTTTTGAATGGAGTGTATGCAAGTTGGCAGGGTCTGATAATATGTTACATTATCTTGATGATTTTTTGTTCGGGGAACCAAGGGATTCTGATGAATGCAGACACAACATGCAGACGTTTTTCGCTGAATGCAAATTTTTAGGGGTTCCCATTGCAGAGGAAAAAACATAGGGGCCTCAACATATTATTTGTTTTTTAGGTTTGGAAATAAATACCATAGACATGATTATAAAAATTCCCAATTCAAATGTGACTGAGGTTATCACAAAAATACAAGATATACTTTGTAAACCGAAGGCGACTCTTAAACAAATGCAATCACTTATTGGTAGCCTGAACTTTTTGTGTCGTGCGGTTGCTCCTGGGCGTGCCCTTTGTCGTAGGTTGATAGATTCAATCAGAGGTCTTTCAAAGCCACATCATCATCTCCGCATTACAGAGGGTATGCGGGATGACCTTCACACGTGGCTAGCTTTTTTAAATAACTGTAATGGAATTTCTGCTTTTTCCAACCAGTTTTGGGAGTATAACTCAGACTTAGAGCTTTTTACAGATAGTGCAGCAGGTTTTGTGATGGGTTTTGGGGCATATTTCCAGGGTAGATGGACCTTTGGCGTTTGGCCAGAAGCATGGCATACACATGGTATGACAGCAAACATTACCTTGCTCGAGTTTTTTCCTGTCTTAGTTACAGTGGTCATGTGGGGAAACATTTTAGCAAATAAAAAGATCTTATTTCGTAGCGATAACATGGCTGTGGTACATATACTGAATTCCTTAACCTCTCATTCGGAAGCGGTCATGAAGTTGGTGAGACTGTTTACTTTACATTGCTTGAGGTATAATATTCAAGTTAAAGCAGAACACGTAGCCGGGGCTAGTAATGTATTAACGGATAGTCTTTCACGTTTGCAGCATGGCAAGTTTCATCAGTTGGCGAGAATGGCGGAGCGTGAACCAACACCAGTCCCAGCCACTCTCTGGGTCATCTTCAACATACAGTGAATAGACTTGTGGATGCCAGTTTAGCCGTCCGTACTAAAGGCACATATCAGTTGGGTTTACAGTCACTGGAAAATTTTCGGAATCAGTTTCGAATTGCATCAGTTTGGCCAGTCCCGATTTCTCACATTAGTCTATTTATAGCCCATCTTGCTGAAAAAGGGTTATCGGCCAATACACTCAACACATACATAGCGGGCATCAGTTTCCACCACCACATCCGAGAGTGACCTGACCCCAGTCAGTCCTTTTTAATAAGGAAAATGTTGACTGGGGTTAGTCGACTCCACCCACATAGGGATATCAGGGCCCCAATAACCTATGACATTTTGCGCCAGCTTCCTAATGCTTTAAATTCCGTGTGCAGTAGTCACTATGAAAGCTTTTTGTTTCAGGCAGTTCATTATGTAGCATTTTGGCGTTTGTTCAGAGTGGGTGAGCTGGTGAGCACTCCTGGTCTGAACATAAATAGGGTTTTACGGGTTACTGGCTTAACTTTTTACACCCAAGAATCCACGAGGTGTCTTAAGATCTTTCTTCGTTTTTCAAAGTCAAATAGTTCAGGTCGAGCAGAGATAGTGCACATTCCATCTCTGTCTGATAGCAGCATATGTCCTACACAAGCTTTGGATAAATCCTTGCAGGTTCGTCTCCGGAACGCACCTCCCCTTTTCTGTCATGTGAATGGAACTCCTTTACCTCGGTATCAGTTCACTGCTGTCCTGCTAAGGGCAATTACTTATTTAGGCTTACCCCCTGGACTTTTCAAGTCTTACTCCTTCCGCATTGGTGTGGCGACGCGGTTAGCCATGAACGATGTCCCTGACCACATTATTCAGCAAATGGGTCGATGGAGATTGAGTGTTTTTTTCTAGATACATTCGGTGTGATATTATACCTCAGGGTAAGGGGGCTCAACTATCATAGGTGTTGTAATCTTACTTAACATTTTTATAATTTTATAATTAGCATGCTTTGACGACAATTCCCCCCCCCCCCCCCCCCCCCCACCCCACGTCACTTTGTAATTCCTATATCTTCCAATAATGGTATCATAGAAGGATGCTAGCTTAGTGCCCAGCGAGGGGAATGATTTTAATTCTCAAAAATGTTTCTGGTGTTTGTGTTTATACGATGAAAAAATACCAATCCAGTGGGCATACCACCTTGACAATACGGGCAAGCATACTTGGCAAGTCATCCATCGAAGTTGGAAAGACTTATAGCGATCGTAAGCATTTTCCCCCCGTTTTCGGGTACTTTCCATGAAGCTATCCTCACGAAACCTGGCACACTTATACTCCTTTAGGTCCAGTTCTTGACTAAGACGGCGAGTTGTGTTATCGCGCATTTATCGACTCTATGAGTTGATTACACATGTGTTTCATGTTCTATACATCTCAATCTTCATTTTGATGTTCTGCTCCTGGTGGAACTCTGTAGAGACACGGGCCCTGTATGCTCTTGCGCTGTCATCTTGGAAAATGAATAGACGACCGTGACGTCACGCAAATAGCACCACATGAGCTGCTAACATGTTGTCACGGTACTACTGCCCTGTGACCCGCCCCTGGATGACATGTAATGCTATTCTGCTTGTCATGGTTAGCCCCCACACCATAATCGACCCATCACCAAAACGACCGTGCTGCCTAACGGTTACGTCGTGGTATCGTTCGTTCCGCCGCCGCCATCCTCTGTTTCGCCTGTCGTGGAAGTGGAGAGTGAACCTCGATTCATCGTAAAACATGACGCAGCTCCACCGACGATTGTCCCAGCGCTGTCGTGCTCCACACCAATTACGCCTTGCTATGTTGTGACGTTCAGTCAAACGTGGAATTCTTCGAGGTCGTCGAGCATACAAATTCCAGCTGTGTAGGCGATTTCGGATAGTCTGACCACTGACTCGCACATCTGTCGCTCGGTGCAGATGCGGTCCAATTTCTGAGACACTTTGATGGCGGTTATATAATGCTGTGGTTCGGATGAAACGATCCTGGTTAAGAGTTGTCGCCCTTGGACGACCTGACCGACGTCTTTCATCATCATTATTTGCCTCCCTGACGGTAGCGTAACCACAACCTGCTAATCACCGATTGAGTAACCTTGCGAATTTGAGCCACTTCAGTCTGTCTGTTGCCAGCTTCCAACATGCCAACGGCTCGTAAACGTTCGTCACATGTCAGTCTTAACTGACATTACTGGTGTAGACGCAATATGTGCGTGGGGGAGGAGGCAATGAAAATATCCGTTTTTGTGTTCGGCATAGACCACATCGTATTTGCATGACTTTTAAATTTGAAAATTTTTCCACCGGGTCGGTTTTGTAAAGCAGTTGACATTTGCATTTTTCTGCAGAGTGCTATAGATATTCTTGTGAGATATTATACCCTTCTATTGAACTTAAAATAATCAGGGTAGAAAAAAACAAAGCCCAACTTGGCTAATTTACTAAAAGATTTAACAGGTACGAATCATCTATAAATTACTTCATATACATTCTGTTCAAATAAAATCAGTAACCACTTTCAACTTTAATTCAGAAATTCCATTCATATATCAATAATTGTAACAGGGGTAAACAAAGATTGAATAATAGTCCTGATATTTTTCACACACACAAAATAGTCGCCGCTGCTCGGAGTCTCTTTCTAGGTACTCCGGCTTCCTCCACCCGTAAAAGCGTCGTTAAACCCTAATAAATAAATAAATAAATAAATAAATAAATAAATAAATAAATAAATAAATTATTAATGGATGTACAAAAATCAATAAAAAAAATAAATAAATAAATAAATAAATAAATAAATAAATAAATAAATAAATAAATAAATAAATAAATAACCATTACCACCTAAATTTAATAATGTACCTACAAAAAATCGATAATCTCGTGAGCAGTTATCGCAATGCATCATGGGAGAAAAGCATGGGACTAGATGAGGGCGGATACTAAGGGCAGCGTAATAGCGCCAATGAAATTTACTATTCCAAATTGTTAAACTGTTATAACAGTTTAGTAAATTATTATAACAGTTTAGCAGTTTGGAATATTAAATTTCAATGACGCTAATGCGTTGCTGTATATTCTACTGGCGGGTTGTGTATTTAATTCTCAAAAATGTTTCTGGTGTTTGTGTTTATACGATGAAAAAATACCAATCCGGTGGGCATGCCACCTTGACAATACGGGCAAGCATACTTGGCAAGTCATCCATCGAAGTTGGAAAGACTTATAGCGATCGTAAGCATTTTTTCCCCCGTTTTCGGGTACTTTCCATGAAGCTATCCTCACGAAACCTGGCACACTTATACTCCTTTAGGTCCCCCATTGCCCATGTGGGGGCACGATGACGCCGTGTACTAAGGCGTACTGCACGTCGATGGTACGCATGTCTTCAACCAATCTAACCCTGCCTGTGCTGCAGTGCGGAGTTACGATGTTGGGGAGCTGGCAGCTGCTCGTCGTTGCTCGGTGGTTCTCTCCGGGTACTCCGGCTTTCTCCACCCGTAAAACTGTCACGGTCATGATTAGCCATTGTGCATAAATATGTGACCTTAAACATCAGTAAATAAATAAATAAATACTCCTTTAGGTTCAGTTCTCGACTAAGACGGCGAGTTGTGTTATCGCGCATTTATCCAATACACCGCCCAATTTAGGAGTTTTTCTTAAACTTTTAATTTTAATTTAAGTTGTACACTTTTCTTCTCGAAATTTTGGAACTATATTCTCCAACAAAAACCATATCTAAAAATCCGGTACCGACCTGAGACATTCTCAACTGATATAGCCAAACTTTCGGGTGACGTAATTCACAAAAATAAAGTTCGTCCGATTTGGATGCTGTAGTATTTTGTAGAGCTCGAAAAATAAAAATATACGTGTTTTGGGATTTTTATACCCCCACGTTCGAAGAAAATGGGGGTATACTGGATTACGTGCGTCCGTCTGTGTGTCTGTGCGGGCCACCGCAGATGGCCTTGCGAGGTGACCGTCCGTGTACAGTCGTTACTTGTGAGGTTGGGGGATGAAACCGTTAGTATACCAACCACATTTGAGGTTTTTTTCAACTTGTAAGGTGCAAAAAAACCACTTGTGAGTTGCGCAATTTTCCCCATACCTAACACTAAAATCATCTCACAAGTATATCTGCGGTAGAACGTCCGTCCGTCCGTCCGTGCGTCCGTCCGTCCGTCCGTCCATCCGTGTGTGAGTCCGTCCGAGAATATTCATAACTTAAGTAAATTATTATTTTCTATAATATTTGTTGGTCATAGGTATGCCCACACTAGTTATTTTTTTATTATTATTACTTGTTCACTTAGAAATTGTGTCCGTCCGATCCAAATTTTGTCTGTTCAGCCTGTATTTCGGGTATCGAATGTTCTATTGCAATGAAATTTACCATGAACATTGCTTATGGTACAGGCTTTAAAAAAAAGGATTCAAGGATATTTCTCACATTCTCCCTTTTAGAGTTATCCCCCTTTTTTGACTTAGAAATTGTAGGAAATAGACATTATTTGTCTGTTCAGCCTGTATCTCAGGTATGGGTTATCGGATTTCAGTGAAATATGGCATGCAGTTTGCCTGTGACAAAGGCTTCTGCCTCATTGCATAACACTTCCACACACCCAACAATTTACCATACCTTTCTGGGTTATAGGTATACCCACAGTAGGCGGTACACCACGTGGGGGTAGACAGTCCAGCTCTTGTTTCATTTAACGCCATTTTATCGCTTTTACGTTATATGTTTTTCCTTTACCCCTCCCACGCGGTGACAGGCCTACCCCCTCCACCGCCCCCAAAGTGCATAGAATAACACAATAATAATACCAAACACAACAAAAGGGATACTTGAAGGGGTTAAATGCCCCATTTATTTCCACATTGTTGGAAATTAGTTAACCCTATGACGTGAGTAGGTGAAAAGGGCCTATTCAGTATCACTTGTACATGTACGTGTACGGTACACGTACATGTACGTGTACCTCCATAGGGATTCAGTGTTAAATCCTGTACAAGTGTACAAAATGTCGTTTTTTCATGGTAATACAGAATCGGCCATTGTTTTTGAGGCTCACAGATCGCACTTTTAACGATCAAAACACCCGTTGGCGAATGCGTACATTCAACACATCGCTCAAATGTACGAAATTTTAAGAAATTGTACATGAAAAATTTTTTCTCTACGTTCCCATCGCGGATTAGACCATCGATCTATCGTTGGTGAACGCGAGCAAAAAACGTTTTGCCGATTTTGTATCAGCATCAAAAAGCGGTTTGTCGATTCTGTATCACCAACGTTCACCAACGGGTGTTCGAACGTCAAAAGTGCTATCCGATCGGGGAAACCCATTTGCCGATTTTAGATCAGGAAAAATCGACCTCAAAACATATTCTCGACGTTCGCCAGCGGTGAAAAGTGAGCGTAAAGTGCAGTTACTCATCGTGGATGTTTTTAAAAAACCGATTTCGACCTCCGGTACATGGAAAAAGGGGGGGGGGGAAGGCGGTTTGCCGGTTCTGTATCACCTACGTTCGCGATCACGTTTGGGACGGTCTAGGGTGCGATCCGATCGGCGAAAAACTCGATTTGTCGATTCACCTCGCGAGTTTTGTGGGGCGAACAGTGATAGAATCGGTTTTGAGGAGTTTTTCAATTTTGTACTCAGTGTAAATAAATAGCTTTTTTCATTCAATGGTATCGACTATGAAATCGAGTCGGATAAATTGTATCATGATAGACACTCATGTTTTGTTTCGGTGCGAACGAAAGGTATTCGTTTAATGATCATTGAAAACTTAAGTTATAGAAAATTAGAACCGATGGAAATCATCTGTTCACGTTTTGTCACAGCGAAATTTGTAGATAAATTTTAATGAAAACAGTTTGTAGAATTGTTTCATTCAAATAAAACAGTTCGTAGAATTGTTTCATTCAAATAAAAATTCCAATATAAAACCTTTTTCACTAAGATGAATTTAAGAGATAAAATTCTGTTATAATAGACACTCATGTTTTGTTTCGGTGTGAATGAAAGGTTTTCGTTCAATAAAGTCGACTATAAAATCGAGTCCGATAATTGTATCATAATAGACACTAATGTTTTGTTCCGATGTGAATGAAGGTTTTCGTTTAATGATGACATTGAAACTTGAGTTTTAGAAAATTAGAACTGATGGAAATCATCTGTTCACATTTTGTCACAGCGAAATTTGTAAGATAATTTTAATGAAACAGTTCGTAGAATTGTTTCATTCAAATAAAACAGTTCGTAGAATTGTTTCATTCAAATAAAAATTCCACTATAACCCCTTTTTCACTTAGATGAATTTAAGAGATAAAATTCTATTATAATAGACACTCATGTTTTGTTTCGGTGTGAATGAAAGGTTTTCGTTCAATAGAGTCGACTATAAAATCGAGTCCGATAAAAATTGTATCATAATAGACACTGATGTTTTGTTCTGGTGTGAATGAAAGGTATTTTCGTTTTTAATAATATCCAATAAACGCACGTTTCCACTCAATCAGGTTTAAGAGGTGACTGAATTTTAATTTACTTGTTATAATGTTCGGAGATATGAATGAACCCTTTTAACGGATATAATTATTCTCAAACGCGTTAAATCAAAAATCGGTTTCTTATACGCTAAAACTTTCAAACTTTATCAAAGTTCTCCAGTTCGTTACGGAGTGAATAATCGGTGATGCAATATTTAACGCGTTCAAGGCAAACGCATTTATAGAGGTTTATCTTGTAAAATGTTTTTCCTCAACTGGTTTTAGTTATTATATTAAAGACAGAAGATTTTTATTTACTTAAAACATAAAACATAAAAATAATTATACATTTGATTTTGAAAATAATAAAATAACTCAAGTTAGCATACTCTAAAGGAAATATTAATAATTTAGAAAACGAAAAAATGTTTTTACACATCACAGATTCCAAACGTAGAGATCAACTTTTAAGCGAATATGAACGTGCCAAGAAGAGCATTCAATCAGCTGACAGAAGCAGACATCTTGGAGAGATGGAATTGAGACGCGAAGCCACAAAAATATTTAAACCCGTGACAGAGGTTCAGGAACGAAGCAAGAAGAAGATAGTTGAAGAATTGAGACCCATAAAAGAGAGTTCTTTGAAAATGGGTTCGTTGCCCGGTAGTTTTACAAAACAGTATTCCTTTCAATCTACACCGGATTACGTTCCCATGAGAATCGAAACCGACGTGAGTGAGAGCGACGATACAGCTTCCACTATCACCACTGATAGCATGGCGTCGTCCGAGGATGGTGGTAAGAGAGATCTGTTGTATGGAATTTATATGGATTCTGACGGTAGAACTTTTGTGGGCGACACAGAAGTGCAAGAGGATGATGATAATTTAATCGTCGGTTCGAATAGGTACAAATTAACTCCTGGACTGTGCAAATTGCTCCTTTTCGACAAGCCTGGAGATTACACAGAACAGGATTTCGACAATTACGGTGACATTCTGGTTCAGATCCACGCCATGAAGAGAAATAACGATGCCGGAGAGACGAGACCCAAAGCCAACAGAGGTTACAAGTGGACGAAGGTGGTGAAACCCATATGGGATATGAATGAGAAGTTCGTCGAGTGACTGGCAAAGGAGTGAAAACCACTTTTCTTCCGAGCGATTCCGATGCTCTGTCTCAGAGATTGAGTTTGTTGATGGCAAGTAGACGCGCTGGTAACACTGGATTAGATAATGAGATAGTCAGCATATGCGATGAATTGCTGAGGCAGCAGGTTTTGAATAAACGCAATTACAAAAGACTGATGAACGAATTGAAGGATTGATATATAATAAGTAGAGAGAGAAACAAACAAAAATATATAAAATAAAAAGAGTAAATTTTACACTACAAAATAATAAAAGTAACTTAAACAACAAACGATTTACCAGTGAAAAAACAAAATATATATTATAAAATATGTTGGTGATAAAGAACAGGGGATATGTCAGAACTTACATTCAAGGCGGTTCTGGCATCATCGATTCTATAATGCGAGCGTTCACGAACGATGCAGGTAGAAAACTCCCATCGACCGCGTTTGAGGTCGGTAAGAAGACGGCTTTGGATGCTGGTAAGAAAGCCACTTCTGAAGCCAGTGGTAGGATAGCTTCTGTGGCTGGCAAGAGGACAGCCAACGCGTTGATCGACAAGTTGATCAGTCTGCCAGTGAAGCGAGCTATGTTAGGGCGATCGCTGAAAGTTGGAAAGATTTTAAGGATGCTGTGGTACCCATACAAGATTTGGCCAAAATGATGAGTGGATCTGGATTGAAGAGAACTCGCGACGGTATAATATAAATAAATAATAATATTTATAAAACTGAGTTTGAAAAAAAAATAAAAATTGTGTTTGAAAAAATCTAAAATAACAAAAAAATAAACAAAGATGGACATTAAAGATATGTCTTGGAACGACGCGACCAAGAGGTCGAATAACAAGTTCTTTCCCACAAGCATAAGAGGCTTGATAGTGGGAAAATCGAATTGTGGAAAGACCAATCTGTTGATGAATCTGTTGTCGCGACCCGACAGGTTGGATTATGACAGATTGTTCGTGTTTGGCAAGAGCTTGTTTCAACCTGAATACAGATTGCTTCGAGAGTGCATTGATCGTAGATTGCCCAAGGGCGTCATAGCCAGAATCTTTGACAGTAGGGAGGAATTCGACAAAAGTGAAGCTTCTCTTTCGACCATTTTGGACGGTGCAGCAATAGAATTGATGAAGAGAAATGCGTCTTCGAATGTCAAGTGTCAATTTTATGAGAATGCTAGCGACGTTCCGGATCCTAGAGAACTGAAATCGGAAGATAACAATCTCATGATTTTCGATAATGGGCTTTTGGAGAGACAGAACTGATGCGAATCGTATTACGTTAGGGGTCGTCACAGCAACGTGGATTGTTTCTACCTGTCGCAGAATTATTTTCGATTGCCCAGACAGACGATAAGGGAGAATGCTAATTTACTGTGTCTCTTTCACCAGAATCTCAAGAATCTCAATCACATCTACGGCGATCACAAATGACATGAGCGCGGTGGAATTCAGGAGATTCTGCAAGAGGGTTTGGGATGGAGGACTTTACAATTTCGTCGTGATTGATTTGATTAGCGAATTTAATCACGGAAAATATCGATGCAGATTCTACAAGTTTTATGTTTCTGATGATAATAAGACAGAGAGCGAAAATAAAATTAGAAAATCATCAAATAATTTAGTTTTGAAAAAATAAAATAAAAATTAAAATATAATGTTCGAACAAGGAGAAATGTTAGAACGGATAGCCGAGAATACAGCTGCAAAACAATCCATTCAAGTGGCGATTCGACTCGATTCACGACGAAATTCGAACCTTCCATTGAATTGAATAGAGAGAAAAGATACAAGATGGCGTTGGTGAATCTGGAGACTTATTATTCCTTTCCCAACATCACCGAAAAGAATAACTCGTTCAAGTATTCCGACGGAGTGGATTGGTTGGAGATTCGAATTCCCAAAGGAAGTTACAACATAGACGATTTGAACAATTACATTCAGACGCGAATGAAGATGGATGGAAAGGGAAGCAACAAGATCAGACTCGCTCCCAACCCTAATACCTTACAGACGATGTTGGATTTAGAAGATAATTTTCGAGGGGATTTCAACACGGACGATTCTATAGGCAAAATGCTGGGATTCGATCAAAAGCTGTATCAAGGCCCACGCGGCATCTGAAAATACGATCGACATTCTCGCAGTCAACAGCATTCTAGTGAATGTGGACGTGATTGCTGGAAGCTACATGAATGGTAGCGCTCAACCGATGATCTATTCCTTCTTTCCAAACGTGTCGCCGGGTTATAAGATAGTGGAACGACCTTGAAATTTAGTTTATCTACCAGTGATGTGATTTTAGACACGTTGCATAGTCTCAAAACCACGTTGTGATGGATCAAAATGGTGAACTGTTAGATCTTCACGGAGAGAGGGTGACGATACGATTTCACATAAGAGAAATATAAAAGCAAAAAAAAAATATTGTGTATATATATAAATAAGAAAATAAAATAAACGCAATACTAATTTACAAAAATTATTTAATATATATATAATTATCATTAAAACAAAAAAAACAATTGAACAAAATATATTTTAAAAAAAAACAATTATGACACAATACGTGGTTAAAAACGTGAACATATCCGCAGGACAGAGGAAGAAACTTAAGAGAGCGTTAACAACTTGATGCGAGGCAGTGAGATTCAAATTCACTCACGAAAATCTGACTAGTGGCAGTCAGGATTCGATCGCCTGGACCAGAAGTCAAATCAAAAGGATGGAGAAAGCGATTCGTGATGGAAGAGGGTTGACGGTGAGATTGAGTCCCGCTCAACTGAGATACAATTTGAGAATAAAAGGCGGTTTCCTACTGCTATTGGCATTAAAAGCATTACCCTTTGCCACAAAAGCATTAGCCTTTCTCGGAAAGACTCTCGGCGTGGGAGCTCTCTCGGGACTCACGAGTTCGGCAGTTGAGAAATTAATGGGTGGCAGTGGACTGTTTTTGAAGAAGGGAGGAGCCGTGTGTCACATCCACGTAGATGACGGCGGTGAAGGATTGTATCTAGAACCTGTTAGAGGTGGCAACTCTTTGAGTGGAAACGGTCTCTATCTGAAGAGTGGATTGAACGTTGAGCGCCTTGGTAAGGGTTTGTTGTTTGGTGAGAATTCTCCATTTAAGAATATACCGATTTTCAGTATGTTATTATAATGTAAAAATTATATAATTATATAAAATATAAATCATAGAAGTATAAAAATAATATAAAATGGATAAAAAGGTGAAAAAACAATTAGACGATAATGATGAATATCGTGAGATAGAGTGTGAAAAAGATGTGGAAAAATGATTAGACACTAATGATGAATATTGCAGGATAGTGTGGGAAAAAGATGTGGAAAAACAATTAGACGCTAATGATGGATATCTTAGGAAAGAACTGAAAAAAGAGCAGGATAGATGGTTGAAATTGAAAAGAATGAGACGCTTTCCACCGTCACCACTACCTTCTGAAGAGAATGGAAATGATGTGAGTGTTACCAAAAGGTGCACAACATTCGTTCATAATTATGATTTGGATAAACAAATGTGTTCTTATAAAAACGTAACATATCACAAAGAAAGAAAAGAAGAATCAACGCCGAAATTGAGAAAAAAGGAAACGTTATTATAATATATATGGGCAAATAGTGAAGAAGAAGGAAAACAAAAAACAAAAAAAAAAAAAAAAAAGTAATGAGATCTAGAGATGATCAACCTCTCTAGATCTCATTACTTTTTTTTCCTTCTTCTTCGCTAAAAATCAGTCTCTCTATTGTTTATATTTCCAAGTCCGTTATTAGCATGTTGACACTCGTGTCTTCTCCTTTTTTGAAAATGTGTTGAATGTTTATCTTTACCTTTTTGAGTTTTTTTACATCGGTGAACACGCTCTCACCACCCTATTTGTCCACGAGTTCGAGTGAGATTTTTGGATATATGTAACTTTCATAGGGCAATGACAAATCGTCCTTGTTGAATTCTCTATCTTTGTCAATGACGATTTTCTGTATATCGCTTTGGATCTCGTAAAACAATTTGAACATGGCTTCGCCCAATTTCAAAGGCATGTTATATTTGTTGTATTTGTGCTCTAAGCCCTTCGTCTCGACCTCGTTCAATTCAATGGAGTCGTGTCATTGTAATATATAGATTTTAAAACCGAATTTCTTACACGTTTCGACTCGTTTCAATTTTAATTCGAATCTTTTAGGTGTTGGTGTCATGATCGATTATTTGTTTTTTTGTTTTCTGAATTATTGCAAATAATGTATATTTTTAAATTTTGTATTTAATAATAATTTGTTGAAAAAGTTTGGGTTGTTTTTTACTCTTTATATATATATATAAAAAAAAGTTTTTTTAATTTAAATTTTCTTTAATGTGAAATTTTTTTTTGGGGGTGAAAAAATGTTTTTTCTCTTTATATATATATATATAAATAAAAAGTTTAAATTTTAACATCCATTTTTCTCGTATTAATTCAATTTTTTTCACGTTAAGGAACATAAAAAAATTGATTACTTTCATCAAAAAAAAATTTTTGAAGGAATTAAAACATATATATATAAAAAACAATTTTAAAACTTGTTAACAAATTACTTAAATACAAAATTCGAAAAAAAAATATTCTTACAAATGGAGCAAACAAATAAAAAAATGGAAAATTTAAATGAGAAAACCGTACCTCAGTTAAACAAGATTTGTAAAATATTAAAAATTCCACATTTCAGAAATCATAGAACCAAATCAAAAAAAAATGAAGTCATACAGGAATACCATTTGCGAAACGATGGAAAGAAAAAAATTGAAAGATCGAAAGTGGATAAACTTAAACAGTCAAAAAATGCATCAATTGTGTAAAATGAGAAGACGACTAAATGAAAAGCTGTTGAAGAACTTCAAGTTTCAAAAGAAAAAAAAAAAAAAACGAAAACGAGTGATGCACTTCAGAATCTAGACAAACGAGATATATCGAATGAAATTTGATGAGCAATTGACAAAGGGAAAGGAGAAGAATATATAGCACGACTCGTCATGGAAGTATTCCAATCGAAGCCAGTAGAACGGGAGAGTGTGATCAAAGGCATTTTTAAAACTTTCGACGTGGTTCCCTCATTCAAGAAAGTCAATCCGAAATTGTTCATGGAACGGGTGAAGAAAAAGTATTGGATTTGTTTCGCGAACACATGAACGTGGGACAAAAAATTAAGATGATACTACATTGCGTGATGAATAAAATCGATGTGAATTCTGGCGAGAGCATCATGAAAAATGCATATTTCAGATCTAACGTCAAACCCGTATTTCGAGGTTCAGATTTATCAGACATTTTCGAAAAGATGAAAGACAAGATGTTGACGTCTCTTGCGAATTATCAACATGAAGGTAGTAATTGGATGTTCAATGAGGTGTTGAAACTCGAAATTCATATAACTAAAAAGGATTCGTTGAAAGGGTCTTCCTACATGGAATTACCATATTTCTTAGCTGAAAAACACTCCGTGGTCAATGTGAGAAATAAAGATAATCAGTGTTTTAAATGTGCAGTCACCTCTGCTTTATACCCTGTCAAAAGAGCTCTGATAGAGTTTCTCGTTACGAGGAGACTTCTAAAAATCTTGATTGGACCGGAGTGACTTTTCCAACAGAGTTAAAATATATCGAACGTTTTAAGGCTCAAAATCAAACCGTAGCGGTGAATGTCTTGGGATACGATGATGAAAAATGAATGATCTATCCTCTCAGACAGACTTCGTATCTTGAAAGAGAAAAGTTGATTAATTTATTATTGATTTCGAATGGTGACAATCGTCATTATTGTTGGGTTAAACATCCGAGCCAATTAGTATCGAGACAAAATAATAAACATGAACATAAGATATGTTTATGTTGCAACTGCATGAACGTGTTTCACAGCGAAAAATCATTAGCAAAACATCAGGAATATTGCAATGAAAATCAAGGTGTCGCCGTCGAAATGCCCAAACCCAACATCATCATGATATTTGAAAATCGCAATAGAAGGTTAAAAGTACCATTTGTCGTGTACGCCGATTTCGAATGCTTCACCGTGAAAATGAGTTCCTGCCTACCTGATGCTCTTCAAAGTTACGTCAAAAGATATTAAAAACACACACCTTTGGGCTATTGCATTTACGTGAAATGCGCTTTCGACTCGCAACACAACATGGGTCCCTTCACCTACATGAAACAGTGCGAAGACAACGACGTGGCTCAAAGGTTCATGGAAGGGTTAGAATCGAAAATTCAACTGTTATACGACAAATTCAAAACTCCGGCAAAAATGATCATCATGCGAGAACAGCAGGACGAAAATAACAAAGCCACCGAATGTCACATATCCAGACAATCATTCGACGAGAATTCAGAGAAAAATAAGAAGGTCAGAGACCACGATCATTACACAGGTCTGTATCACGGTCCGGCTCACAGCAAGTGTAATTTAAAATATCAAGACGCCGTTTTCTATCCGGTGATATTTCACAATCTCCCGGGTTACGACAGTCATCTGTTCGTGAAAGATCTCGGCACCTCCTACGAAGAATTAAATTGCATCGTGAACAGTGAAGAAAGATACATTTCCATCATGAAATGGAAGCTCATGGAGAAGAAAAGAGTAATCGGCGGAGAAACGTTGGAAGAAAAAACGAAATCCATTCGTAGAGGCAGATGTTTCATCGACAGTTTTAAATTCATGTCGACCGCTCTGGAAAAATTAGTTGATAACATGAACAAGGATAAATTTAAAATCATGAGCGAACATTTCGGAGAACGAGTAGACGTCATGTTGAGGAAAGGAGTCTATCCTTACGATTACATGAATGATCTAAAGAGATTCAACGACACCACAATACCTTTGAAAGAAGATTTTTATTGAAAATTATACGAATCCGACATTTCCAACGAGAATTACGAACATGCCAAAAACGTGTGGAAATCATTCGATATGAAAACCATGAGAGATTATCACGATCTTTATCTGAAGACTGACGTTCTGCTCTTGGCAGACGTTTTCGAAAATTTTCGAGACGTCTGTCATCGAAATTACGATCTGGATCCGGCTTGGTATTTCACCACACCCGGTCTGGTGTGGGATGCTCTGTTGAAGACCACCGAAGTCCAGTTGGAATTATTATCCAATGTGGACATGTTGCTCATGTTCAAAAGGGCTGCGAGAGGTGGCGTCTCGATGATCTCCCACAGATATTCTGAAGCTAACAACCCCTACATGAAATAAGGTTTCGATTCAAAACGATCGAATAAATACATACAGTATTGGGACGCTAATAATATGTATGGTTGGGCTATGAGTCATCCTTTACCGATTGGAAATTTCGAATGGGTGACAGAAACGGAAGAGATGCAAAAATGGAGAGACTATCCTTGCATTTTAGAAGTCGATTTGAACTATCTGGAAGAATTACACAATCTACACAACGATTATCCGCTGGCTCCCGAACGAAAGGAACTGATCGAAGGAGACGAGGAAAAACTCATTCCCAATTTATTTAACAAACGTAAGTACGTCGTCTGCAGCGAGAATTTGAAACAATACGTCGATCACGGGATGAAATTAGTCGACATACATCACATCATTCGATTCGACGAAGAGCCTTAGATGAAAAAATACATCGATCTCAACACAAATCTCAGAATTCGAGCCGAGAACGGTTTCAAAAAAGATTTATTCAAACTCATGAACAACTGCATGTATGGTAAATCGATGGAAAACATCAGGAAGAGAACCGACGTTCGACTCATCATGTCTGAGAAAAAAAACTAAAAATTTAGTGGCAAAACCCAATTACAAACACCGAACCATATTCAACGAAAATCTAGTGGCCGTTCACATGCAAAAGATGCACCTGAAGTTCGACAAACCGTATTATCTCAGACCGATCATCTTAGATATCAGCAAGCGATTGATGTATGAGTTTCACTATGATTACGTGAAACGAAAATTTGGTGATAAAGCCAAACTACTGTTCACCTACATGGACAGTTTAGTTTACGAGATAGAGATGAAAGGTGTCTTCCGAGATATATCTCTGGATGTGGCCGCATGGTTCGACACGAGCAATTATCCCGTCAATCACCCGTCCAACATTCAATTGAATGACAACAAGAAGGTGTTGGGTAAATTCAAGGACGAGAGCGGCGGTAAACAAATCATCGAATTCGTGGGCTTGAGACCAAAACTGTATGCTTATCGTCTAGAAGATGAAGAGATCAAGAAGTGCAAAGGGGTTAAAGCGTGCGTGGTGAAGAAAAACATCTCTTTCTGAGAGTATAAAGATTGTCTGTTAGGAAGTGATCCGGTGTATAAGACTATGAAATCAATTCGAAGCGAAAAGCAAGACTTGTATACCGAAATAGTCAACAAGATTTCGCTGACGGCCGACAACGATAAGAGATACGTGTTGAACGATAAAATAAGCACTTTGGCACTCGGACATTGGACTTTGGATCTAATTTTAGACGATAGGATTTCAGATATGATTGAGGATGATAGGATTCCAGATATGATTAAGGATGATAGGATTCCAGAAAATCAAGAGGAATTAGATGGATTCAAGATTATGGAAGTCGATAAAGACATCGAGAGAGTTAGTTTAAAAAGAAAAAGAAAAACATAAAAAATAACGTCATTTTAGTGAATTATAATAAAATAAATAAATTTTTTAAAAAAATATACACATTTATGAATAAGAAAATAGAGATATCCGTAGAAGGTGCCTACGAACCCCTATCCAACATCGATCTGTCGAATGCAGCGAAGGATTTGAAAATCAAAGATTTTCTAGGCGTGTTTTCCAGAGATGCCTTGCCAAAGAGAAGACCTCGACAATCGGAATGCGTAATTTTAAATCTAGATGATTTATTGGCTGAAGGCACTCACTGGGTGGCGTGGTTCAAGAACGGGAAGAAGAAGAATTATTATTTCGACAGCTATGGAATCTCGCCGCCGAAAGAAATAAAGAACTATTTTAACAAATCGATGGTTCATTACAACACAGAACGAGTGCAATCGCCAGATCAAGTGTTTTGCAGTCACCTGTGTCTCTACGTTCTCAAGAGATGGTCTGAAGGAGATCGGTTTCAAGACATTCTCAATGATTTACATTAGAGAGAGATTTTTTTTATAATATATATAAAGGTAAAAATTATTTAAAAAATTTTAATCGAATAAAAACGAAAAATAAAAATAAGTGAAATAATTCATTTTTTAATAAACTGCGTTTGAAATATATTTTAAAACAAAAACCTCAAAACAACATGCCAGTCGATAAATTTGGTAGAAGTGACGACGAAAGTCGACCCAAAAAGAAGAGGAAGACGCTCGAAGTCGGTGATGGTTACGACGTTGCAAACTTGGATGAACGTTACGTTCGGTGATACGAACCTCGAGAGGAACCTTTGAACACGAACGATAAGAAGCTCTACAATCTTCCCAAGCCGATAGATCTCACAGATGCTGCGACTAAAAAATACGTCAACAGGGGGAATGCGGATTTCGAACAAATCATGCAAGATAATTACGTGGATAAAGCCATGACTGACGATCTCGATCTGAAATCCAAATGTTTGGTGAACATCACAAATCCCATAGATTCCACCAATGCCGTGACCAAGAAATACGCTGACGACTCTTATGCGCGATTCAGCAAACATCTGAGAAGTAGATACATTCAGAAAACGATGTAGTCGGAATTGAACGCCAATTCTAACAAGATAACGAATGTGGCCACTCCCACGAATCCCAAGGACGTGGCGACCAAACACTATGTAGATCTGGAACAGAGAAAGTCTGACAGACGAGAAATGAAATCGGATCTGAATGCGGGATTCAACAAGATATTGAATCTGTGGAAGGTCGATGATGCAGATGCAGACTCAACCACAGTCAACAAGGGCTACGTAGATTCTGCCGTGATACGATCACAATAATACGTAGAATCTCAAGTGGACGATCTCTACCTGAACAAACAATCAGGCGGAACCATGGAGGGTGGCATCAACATGAATGGTCACAATTTATTTGGTCTCGATCACGATCCTGAATTCGATTCCAGCACAGTCAGCAGGAAGTACGTGGACAACAACTCGGTCTGGAGAAAGGGCGACATCATGGAAGGTACACTAGACATGGGCGGACACGTGCTCACGAATCTACCGGATCCCGTGAACATGACGGACGCCTGCACCCTGATTTCAGTGGTGGAAAAAGTCAAATACGCTAGACAATTGATCACCGTGTCGGCCGAGGAGGCTGGCACGTTAGAGGAGGGAAAAACCGAGTGGTCTTTCGGAAACGGAGGTAGCGGATAGCAACATGGTCAGGTGGTATATCCCATGCTGTTAGGAAGTGAAATCATACGAATGGGTCTGGCTTCCATGGATTTGAATAACAGAGTGGTCATCAATCTCGCGGTGAATGGAGTAGAGAGCAATAAGAGATACAGTGTTGAAAAAACTGAGAATCAACATGCGAATGTTAGCACATTTGGCACGCCTCTCAAAGTGAACGCCGGAGACAGGATTAATTTCGTTACAAAAACCAATAATCCTGAAGTCGCCACTTCAGTGGTGAGCCTACTGATTGAAGTAGATCCTTTGAACAAACAGTGAACGCGTGGAAATAGTTAATTAAAAAAATAATGAGTGATTATTAAAAACAAAAAAAAAAGTAATGAGATTTAGAAAGATGTTCAATCTCTCTAGATCTCATTACTTTTATTTTTTTTTTGTTTTTTTGTTTTTTTAATAATTACTCATTACTTTTAATTTTTTAAAATTTTTTCACACACGTCTCTCATCGAATGATCGACATCTTATTTCGATCCGATTCGAATTGTAATTCTCTGTCTGACAGGACCAGGGCAAAGGCTTCGGTTTTTCTCAGCACATTCCTATCGAATTGCATCTTGATCTGAATGTCTAAGACGCTGACATTGAATACGAACATGGGCTACATCAACTTGTATTTGCCTTGAGATATGTTAGGGTTGCTCATCAATTCGTCTAGACCGTGATACTTTTTTCTAAAATCAGCGGTGTCGCCGTACAGTCTGCAGAAATCGTTCTTGTCGAAAGACGTGTTGTAATCGATTGCTGGATATCTCATGGCATTCAGAAACACTTGCATGTTTCTCAAATTGCAGTGATCGAACAGCGACGCATTCTTTTCCTGAGACCCATCCCTATCGGTCTGAAACACAACCACGATGAAACGCGGTCTCTCAGAAGCGGATTTCACCATCAATCTCCAATCGAAGTGATTCGTGGAGGGTGGAATGCTAGCCGTGTCACACTGTCTCATTCTAAATCCCACGGGTAATTTACTCTTGGATTCTATGATCTTGTAGAGACTCGTTTTTTCCACGATTGAAGGCTCCACGTGTGGAACGAACCACGATATCTTCTGTAGAGTTATCTTACCCACATCGGTCGCAGTGAGTCTCACTATCGCATCGTCATTTCCTTTTCGAATCAACGTCAGATTGTGTTTGAATCCGTACATGATCTTGTTGTAATCGTCCGCGAATCCGAAGATGTGTTTCAAAGGTATCCTGAATGAAAACGTTCCTTTGGGTCTGGACGTCTTGACGACGTAGTCGAATATCGCAAAGGCACCGGTGCTAGCAGGGCTGGCAGTGTCTTTCATCCACAACTGATTAAGTCCTCTGGATTTCGAAAAATCATCCAGATACGTCAAGAGTCCGAACATCGTTGTGGCCTGACCAGGATGCAACACAGATTCTATCTCTTGTCCAGATAGCAAGTATTTTATATTACTGAATAGATGCATGATACCATTATTGGCTAGAGTAACCGTGTCATCATCAGCATAGTCAGTCCCATCTTCCTTGGTGGGACATCCCTGCACCACTATGTAACTCTCGCTAGGATGGACGAATAGATCTTGGGTTTCGACATTGATTCTTATCTCTCCCGCATTGTTCAAACTCATTCTGGTTATCGGTTCGTATTCGTGAACCTCGTATTCTTGAATACTTTCATCTTTCACTATGCTTTGTGCGATATCTAGTATATTTGCCATTTTTGAAGGGTTTTTGTTTTTTGTTTATTAATTAGCTTGCTTTTTTATCTAAAAATAGTTTTAATTATTTTTTATTATTATTTTTCTCTCCTATATATATAGGTAAACAAGAAAATGTTAAAAAAGAGTAAATAAAAAAAATTTTGTTTATTAAAACTTCGACTTCTGCAATTGTTGTTTGTAAAACTTTCTAATGATCTCTTCTCCATCCAAAGCTTCGATTTCATAAGTCACCGGATCGGTGTGAAATATTTTGATTATCACGAAGATTTCCGAGGTCCATCAAGGAGTATAACCCTTTTCGAAGTGCTTCTTATAAGCGTACATTCTCACTCGATCGCCGACCGCAAATTTCGGCGTTCTAGACTTCTTCCTGATCTTAGATCTCTCAGGATATAGATTCGTGTAGACCCGTTTTTCGTTTCGAGGATCGCTAGCTTCTGCGGGAGTCATCTTGATCGAGCTGTGTCACGTGTTGTTGTAATCTTTGACCAGAACGTTCAGAGCGTATATGTATTTCTTAGTCGAATTCGCTGTGAAGTATCTGTGCATCTTTTCCTTCATCGTTTGATTCCAACGTTCCACCACGCTGGCTTTCTCTTTGTTTTCGATCAAGTAGAGGTCGACTATTCGATGAACGTGCTTGTTGTAGAATTCCTTTCCCTTGTCCACCCACAATTTATTCGGTTTTCGAGAAGACGAGTCGAACACCCTCTTCAGAGCCTCGGCGACGCAAGGTCGCGATTTATTCTTCAAAGCTCTGATCCAACCGTATTTGGAAAAAACATCGATGACCGTCAATAGATATTTGACGCCCTCGTTCCACCTAAAAAACGATCTCATCTCGACCCAGTTGGCGGACCAAATGTCATCCAAACCCTTCACGAACACTCTTCTCTTTCGAAATTTACGCATGATGGGTTTGTGTAACTCCTCGGCCAATTCGCTCGTCAATAATCGTTTCTTCTTCTTTTCCGATGCGCTTTTTTTTTGAACGCCCCATCTGAATCGACATTTCGCACCAATCAGATTACCGACCAGTGAACATTCTATCTTCTCTCTCCTGGTCGGATTCGATATGCCTCTCAATTTTGCCAAAATGTTTTTATCGCAGACAGCGTTGCGAGTCTTGGTGTCAGGATGTCTGGAATAGCACAGATCGTGATCATACGTGGCCGTGTCCACCCTATTGATGGGTTTGCTCCAAGATTTAGGAGTCAGATCGGCGTTGAGTCTCTTGTTCAATTTCGGTCCGGGTCCCTTGAAACTGTGACCTGGCAGATGCATTTCGAAAGGTAGATTATTGATCATTTTATTCACGATGCCTTTACCTTTGCTCGTGTTCTTTTTTTCAACGAATCGAGTCTTGATCGAACCACACACGTCGCAAATTCCGTGAAGCATCTGTCTGTCGTTTTTAGTTTGTACTTCTCGAGAATTACTCATCTCGGTAACTCTCTTACACTTTACGCAATACATTTTTTGAGAGTTACTTAAATTAATTTCGTTTTTATTTTATATATAAATTTAATATTTCTTTTTTAAAAATTCTGTTCTTATTATATATATTTTTTTTTCAATCGCTGCTCTTGAGTTCTATCATCTTACTGAATTCCTCCCTGGCCTCTTTCCTCCCCCTTTCCACGAGATAATCCTTTATCTCTTCCTTCATGACCTGACGAGTCTTGATTCTCACGGCTTCTTTCATGGCATCGTATCTCGTTTTCTCGCCCAATATCGTGAAGTATTCTCCATCCGATATCCTACTGTCTTTCAACGCCATCGAGATCATTTTGGATATCGTGTCGATCTTGAAGTTGGCCAAGATGTGAATCTTTTCGTGTTTCCTAGCCTTCAGATATAATTTCCTACTCAAAAAGTTTCCGAGCATGCTAAACAATCCGGCGGCGAGAGCCACTCCTTCTACAGTCAACATGATCAGAACGCCGACCACGGTCGACAACAATCCGATGCCAGCCACGTGTAAACCCATGGAAATCATAATGAGTGTCGACTGCATTGATGAATTTCAGGAAACGCGAATACTTCTTCTTGAGAGAACGTCGAGAATCTCTCTCTTGAGTCAGTAACAATTGGATTCTACTGATTTGATCGATGCGATACCTCTCTCCTCTTTCTTTCTCTTCTAGCGACGGCGCCATTGGCAAAACGTCGTTCGGCTTCTCATCCTCGTCATCATCTAACGTTGGATACAATTTATTTCTGGTTCTCATTTTTGTGTTTTTTTTTCTTTCTAATATTAGATAAAATATTTTATGTGTGTATTTATTTTTATTTCTATTATCCCTTATTTATATCAACGAGAAAACTTTGACGTATGCTTCCTTCAGCATTAACTTCATAATGCATCCCTTGTCTTCTAAAGTCAGACTTCTACGATTTCAGTTCTTCCGAATTGGTGGGCTTATCTCGCCCGCTACAGAAGACTAATCTCTTCCAAAACTTGATCACATCATCGATTTGAATGCATTCGAACGCTGGTTCAAAATACTTGACGACCATATCTTCCCTTTCCATCGTCAGACACAAATGATCCTCATGATCAAAGTCTAGATGATCCCGACATCCGACGCATCGTTATAACAAGAGGCGACCTAGTTGTTCGTTCACGCAGAATGCGTAGGCTCTCATCAGCATTTTTAAAACCTTGCTCTCAAAATCTGGGAATTGTTCATGATTTACGTATATTTTATTATGTATTTCGATTCGATATTATTTTTTAAATAACTATTTATTTATATATTTTTTTCTCTCCTATATATATCAATCATTTTTTTTATTTCCTCTCGGCAAAACCAATTCTATCACTATTTGCCCCACAAAACTTGCGAGGTGAATCGATAAATCGAGTTTTTCGCCGATCGGATCGCACCCTAGACCGCCCCAAACGCGATCGCGAACGTAGGTGATACAGAACCGGCAAACCGCCTTTTTTCCCCTTTTTTCCATGTACTGGAGTCCGAAATCGGTTTTTGAAAAGATCCTCGATGAGTAACTGCACTTTACCCTCACTTTTCACCATTGGCGAACGTCACGAAAACGTTTTGAGGTCGATTTTTCCTGATCTAGAATTGGCAAATGGGTTTCCCCGATCGGATCGCACTTTTGACGTTCGAACACCTGTTGGTGAACGTAGGTGATACAGAATCGGCAAACCGCTTTTTGATGCTGATACAGAATCGGCAAAACGTTTTTTGCTCGCGTTCACCAACGATAGATCGATGGTCTAATCCGCGATGGGAACATAGAGAAAAAATTTTTAATGTACAATTTCTTAAAATTTCGTACATTTGAGCGATGTGTTGAATGTACGCATTCGCCAACGGGTGTTTTGAACGTTAAAAGTGCGATCTGTGAGCCTCAAAAACAATGGCCGATTCTGTATCGCCATGAAAAAAACGACATTTTGTACACTTGTACACGATTGATTTAACACTGAATCCCTATGGCGGTACACGTACATGTACGTGTACCTTACACGTACATGTACAAGTGATACTGAATCGGCCTTTTTCACCTACTGACGTCTTACCCACCGAGGATCGCATAGGTCGAAATCAAATTCCATTGCACTAACTTGAAATCAAGGCACATAATAGTACTCGTGGTTCCAAAAAAACATAGATGGAAACATTTTTTTAAAATTACAAATCAGATACAGGAGGGAGGTATGAAGTAAACAACATCGGGAGTACCAATCTTTTGTGTTTGCATTCTCTTTTTAATCTCTTTTTCAGCATTTGCCTCTCAAAATTCTGAAAATACAATCACAATACAGTCTACTCGGCAGTATCGAGTCAGTTTTTTTTTAATTTTCTGCCATATCCGTAGTTAAACCAAGAATCGATGTGTTCGTCTTGGCAATGTATCATGTAGAACTAGGTATTGCTTACCGTGACTGCGCGAGGAAAAATAACGCTTACATGACCGTGTACGAAATCATTTTATCAGTCGCATAATAGCAGCAATAAAGAGTCAATGCAGGTAGTAAAGAATCACACATTTTGCGCCAGTTCAAATGTGTGTTGTATCACTAAATTGGGTAATTTGTAGCTGTCGAACTCTCTGAGACAAATTTCTGCAAGAACAGATACAAATTAGAATTTATCTCAGAGTGATTATTATACATTCCCAGCGAGCTGTCAAGTTAAAACTGAACCGAGAGTAAATGGGTGCCGCCATTTGCAATCGGGTTAAAAAACTTACTTTGCTCAAAGCTGACAGGAAATTCACAAAGCATACGCCATCAATTCATGATTATCATGTTCGTGTTTTTTTCCTTTCACGGTAAACTGAGCCGTTGGTATTCAATGTCGACTTTACGAATAAGCAGAGGCGAACTGGTATAAGAACGTGAAAATTACAAACTAGTGGGATGGTAGAGCTGGATCGTTGAAATAGAAGTCGAAAACGAGTTCTTTGGGAATTAGCGTTTATTTACAGCGACAGTATTGGAACTCCAGATACAGAAGTAACAAAGGTTCACGAACAATCGGGAGCCTCCTCTTTGCCTGCTCCTTTCTCTCGAAGAACTCTCGCTTTCGAATCTCGTCTCTAAGGCGATGAGAAAAAGATTTGTTTTTCGTTTTTTGTTTTTGCCACTTCAGCGTTCAACTGACATCTCCATCCTCGATGTTGATGTTCCATTTCAAATGGTGATGGCCGATGTCGATATTGGAGAGGAGAGCCTGGATATTCTCTGGTATAGTGATGGCCATTGTTTCTTTTCTCCACCAGGATCGTTGCCCGGATTCTCCACCAGTATGAGAACGTGGAAATTACAAACTAGTGGGATGGTAAAGCTGGATCGTTGAAATAGAAGTCGAAAACGAGTTCTTGGGGAATTAGCGTTTATTTACAGCGACAGTACTGAAACTCCAGTAACAAAGGTTCACGAACATGGCTGATTAAGGGACGCTTGGCGAAAAGCTACCGTGAGTTGTTCAGCCTTGTCATAAATAAGGTTCTTATGAAATTAAGCTAACTCTTGGTAATGTGACATTTGATAGAATTAGAACATAATGAAATACAGAAATGGAGGAAATAGTCTTTGAAATGAATCTAATAACATTGAATAAATCATCGAAGTTGAAATTGAACTCAAATGAAAATCATCGCTACGATATTACCCCCTTGTTATTGAAAGATGACTACGGCATCTTTTGAGGAAAAACAATATATATAACGGTGACAGAAAATTAGAATTTCCACAGCAAGATATTTTTAAAATCAAAGATTAAAGAAACGGCCATAAGTTTTACAATATGAGCAGGACGAATAATTTTTAAATAAAGCAATTGTTATAGTCAGTGAATGGGAAAAAAATCGTTCTAAAACAGAAGCAAATGAATAAGCACTAATTACATACCAAAATAAAAATTCCAATATGAAACAATTTGAAACAGTCAAGAAGTGAGAATTTCGCTAAGGCGCATCTCTGGATACCATTTTGAAAAATGTTTATGTTCCACTAGAAGAGTACTGATGATGCGAGAGACATCGTCCATCTTGTCAGGTGGTACCTCAAAGGCTATGGGTTTCGGATAATCCATTTTGTGTTCTTCGATGAAAAGTTTTTCACTTTTGGTGTCCAGATAAATATCACATATGCCGTTAAATTCCTTGAATGAACGTGGATACTTCTTCACAACAGTAATTGTCTCTGGTGGTTGCATCGGTGGTAATATTTGTGCCACAACTGTATATTGCTCGTTTTCAACACTTTCCGATATACTTTTAACGGAAACTGTGTTGACGTTCCCGCGAATGTTCTTCTGTTCGGAGATGAGTTGTCGAGCTTGGGAGCTGAGGTCAGCTTCGTCAACCCACGTATTTCGAGTAGCGGGTCGCCCAACCCATTTGATCAAGTATTGTGGTTTGCCTGAGCGACCCATACGTTGTCGTACGATTTTCTCTGCAAGTGGAGGATTCGTACAAACATCTCGTGCAGGTCTTTCTTGTAAATGGGTGGTAGAAATCTTTTCCGTTTCCTTGAGTTTAGAATACACTGGCATGGCGTCCACCACTTGCACGGCTTGGTCCTGTGTAGTTTTGGAAACAGGAGTCGTCTGCATAGATGAATGAGTGGTTGAGGGAGTTGCTGTAACGCCAGCGTCAGTGGAAAATGGCGGCTGAGCTGAGACTTGTACAGCGGTACTCACAGTTTCTACATGTAACTCCTCTGGTTTTGCGGACAATGGCGATACAAATTTCTTTGCCTGCTCCTTTCTCTCGAAGAACTCTCGCTTTCGAATCTCGTCCCTAAGGCGATGAGAAAAAGATTTGTTTTTCGTTGTTTGTTTTTGCCATTTCAGCGTTAAACTGACATCTCCATCCTCGATGTTGATGTTCCAGTTCAAATGGTGATGGCCGATGTCGATATTGGAGAGGAGAGCCTGGATATTCTCTGGTATAGTGATGGCCATTGTTTCTTTTCTCCACCAGGATCGTTGCCCGGATTCTCCACCAGTATGAGAACGTGGAAATTACAAACTAGTGGGATGGTAGAGCTGGATCGTTGAAATAGAAGTCGAAAACGAGTTCTTGGGGAATTAGCGTTTATTTACAGCGACAGTACTGGAACTCCAGATACAGAAGTAACAAAGGTTCACGAACAATCGGGAGCCTCCGACTGGAAAGTGAAGAATGAACGTTCTGAGGCGTCTCCCTTACAGAATACAGTACGTGGAGAGTGGATTGTAACTGAATCGCCCGCAGAGTGGAGTCATCACCCAAACTATAATTTTCAAATTTTGTACATATCGACAAAAAATACAAGCAATGTTTCAGCCAGTGGACCTCCGGGTTTAACCCGGAGGTCCACTGGCTGAAATTTTGCTTGTGCTTGTTATGCCTTGCAACAAATTTGCAATTATTGCTTGGGTGGAATCTCCACTCTGCGGGTGATTTAGTGATAATACACTCTCCATGTACTGTAGTTACCAAATAAATAAAAGAACTGCGTTTATATACATATAAATTACACAATAGATTAACAAATGATCGCTACTACGACAAAATACTACGAAAAATTAGCTTAGATTAAACAATGGCTGATTAAGGGACGCTTGGCGAAAAGCTACCGTGAGTTGTTCAGACTTGTCATGAATAAGGTTCTTATGAAATTAAGTTAACTCTTTGTAATGTGACATTTGATAGAATTAGAACATAATGAAATACAGAAATGGAGGAAATAGTCTTTGAAATGAATCTAATAACATTGAATAAATCATCGAAGTTGAAATTGAACTCATATGAAAATCATCGCTACGATACTGGCCGTTCGGGCGACCAGGAGGTTTCCCGATGGACCGGTGGCCCAAATAAATGACTGATACACATCGAGATTTTCTGACTAAAATCACAACTTTTTATCGCTACTGCGGTGGAGGGGAGGAGGGGGGCGGGGGTGGAGGGGTATGCATGGGTGGACCGGTAAATTGGTAGAGGATCCGCCACTGTTGCCATATGGTGCTGAATTTTCCCGTATTTCGGAATTTTCCCGAACCGAATTTTTAGCCGTTCTGCCTCTGTGGAGTCATTTTGTGCCAGTTGTATAAAAGTATGCACGCACCGTCACTCTCAGATTTTTTAATGGCCTTAGGGTGGAGCGCAGTGGCTCAGCGGTTCACTGTTGTACTTCTATGCTAGAGGTCCCGAGTTCGATCCCTGTCCGGGACGACCCGCGTTGTGTCCTTGGGCAAGGCACCTTATCCCGGTTGCCTACATGGGGGCACAATGGCGCCGTGTACTAAGGCGTACTGCACGTCATCGAGCACATGTCTTCAACCACTGCTTAAGCTGAGCTTGAACAGAATTGAAATGTTGAGGAGCTGACTGCTCGTCGATCCTCGGGGGTGGGGGGTTCTCTTTTGCTTCCTCCACCCGTACAACTGTCACGATTAGCTATTGTGCATACGTATGTGACCTTAAACACCAATAAATAAATAAATGGCCTTAGGGTGAGTGACCGAGTTGCCTCACGTTCTGAACGTTATTTATATACCAGGCATACTGACTGATTAAAAGGCAGTAAAGCATGTGAAAGGCAGTGGTGGAAATTTCTGAAAGGGGGGTGTGGGGGGGGGGGCGGAGGTTGATGTGCAACAGGCGTATCTGGAAGGGCGAAAATATAATTTGTAATGTTGGGAATAATAAAACAAACAACACACTCCAAGAAATGAGATATGTATTAAATAGAAACCATTCAAAGCAAACAGCTTCTCATAGAGAGATGATGATGATGATGATGATGATGATGATGATGATGATGATGATGATGATGATGATGATAATGAGTTGATGTTGATGGCGTGATGATGATGATGATGATGATGATGATGATGATGATGATGATGATGATGATGATGAGTTGAATTGTTGAGTTGATGAGTTCAGGTTATCAGTTCAGTTGCTGAGTTGATGGATGCAGTACCAGTTGAAATAAGTTGTAGGGTAACGACTAGAAACGTTACCTCACAGTTTAGCTTTGTTATCCCCGTAGGAACGACGGGAAGTGGACTAGTACCTGTTCTCTGTGGTAAACAAGTCCTGCTTTACTGGTAAAATAGGATCCGGTAATCAATGCCTGTGGAGGAAGTCCTCTGATGTTGGCAATGGGTATAAACGATTGGTTAGTCTTGTATTTTTACTTGTATCCGTTGTATTGTCACGATACAGCCTTAGCTGATTTGACACTAAGCACCAATAAATAAATAAAATTTACCTTTGATGATAATTCCAGGACTTGACATATTTCTTGGGAAAGGCTTCCCAGGAAATGATGCTAAGTGTTGGAATTATCGACACATGGGGGAAAAACGAAAGTGTCAATGACACTGCAGCCCAAATTGTTCAAGAAGCGATTGAACTAAATAGAAAGATCCAGTAATGGCAATGCCAATTCATTTACTCATGTTTCTCAGTGAAAAAGATCGGGGAGGGTGTGGCCAGTAGGCTGAACTAATGGAATTGTTGACAATTTGTATGCCAAATCCAAGATGGCCACTGACGGCCATGTTTTTCAACGAAATTCAGAAACTCCCATTTCTTCCTCGTCTCCCCAGACATGCTTTGGGCAAAAATATTCAATTTGAGCCTTCACCCATGTCTAGTTAAGACACACTTCATACCCCCACCCCATCACCTCCCACCTGATGCAAACAGAGACCAGAATGCTTTGGTCGAAACACCTCGATCGATCCCACTCTCATCGCCGAAATCATACAACGCCGAAAGTGAATTAGGCCGCAATGACACCGCTCCCCCCCCCCAAAAAAAGCAGAAAAAAAACAACACGAAACGAGCACACTCATCCCCTGTCGAAATTTCAACAATTCATCAGAGGCAAACATTGGAATTTTAACTTGACCTCCGTGTAGTTGTGGATACCGGAAACAAACAAAATCATATTCCAACCCCTCTCCGCCACCCTCGCACAGCCCGTCGGTGTCACCTTGAAACATGTGCAGCCCGGTATACACCGTTACACGTGCACATAGCCCCCCCCCCCCCCCCCCACCCCCACCCCCGTGTGCAATTTGGAAATCAGTGCGAACATCAATAACACACGTGTGAAAATTGCAATAAAACGATTGATTTGTTCACTAAAATGGGTAAATTATAGTAAAATTAGTAACTTATTGTATAAGACAAGCAATTGCGAGATTGAACAACACCTTCTTACCATTTTAACACGTGCTGAATCTTGACAGGCCAATATTTACACCGAGTTTCTAAAAATATATCTTTCACGAGGAATAATATCACGTGAGGCACTGCAGCCTGTACTGGTTCGATAATGCCGAGGACATGACCTCCATCAACTTTACTATTTGATTAGAATGGTAAGGAATTTACTCTCAAAGTTTTTATTAGTAAGAGAATAATAGTGGGGTAACAATTTAAACAACTTAGCTTCGGCGTTATTTGGGCCGTTTCTTTTTCTTGAAGTAAAATTAAAAAAGCAAGTGGGTGAGCAAGTTACATTTCCGTCGCGGTCGGTTCCGGTAATAACAAAAACGCCGCCACACAGACTTCATATATTGCGAAAGCATATTTCTTTTTCATGATATCTGGAAAATATATTTTTTCTATCAGTAAGCAGAAAGAAAAAATAAAAATATTTCCGTTGTTTAAACGTAACATGGCAGTCAGTAAATTTTGAATCGATACTGCCGACGACTCGATACTGCTGAGTTGACTGTAGACACTAGACTTGGCCGCTAAAACGGCGTTTGCAACCAAAACAGTGTTGGCCACCCTCTTGGCGTTGGCTGTGCTTTGTTGGTTATTTATTTATTTATTTATTTATTTATTTATTTATTTATTTATTTATTAGGGTTTAACCCTTTGATACTTTTGTACGTCTTATGACGTACGTAATCAAACAGCCCGTTGATACTTAGTGGTCATTTGTGTTGTTATTATTTTTTGAAGTTTTAACCTGAATTCCTATTTTCTCCCTAATATTGCTCAGTGACAACCGTTCAGCCAAATGTTATCGCAGCTTAAAATACTAATATAATCCTGCTGTCAAGACTTTTTAACTGGTTGAGTGCTAGAAGACACTGTTAGAGCTTTCAAAAAAAATGAGAATACCAGAGCAAAAGCCAACACTTTCCTTGCTTATATTTCATATACAGTTAAACACAAATAATATTTCGTTTATATTGATTTGCTTTATTACAAATTATTGGAGAGTGCCTGTGGGCACTCTCCAATAATTTGTAATAAAACAAGTTTTGAATAACAAATTCAGACCACCAAAAATAATTTAGCCCTCAACCAGGTAATCGCTGATGTGAAAAAAATCTTGTTATTTGTACTTTTCTACGTTTGACGTCGCATTTTGAAAAACGTTGAAGAAACTGAATTACAGTGACGTTTGAACGTCAGGATAATTATTATTTAAAGTCTCAAAGGGTTAACCATACTTTCGACTGCCAGGGTCACCTCGTGTCGGTCGGGTTTACGGGTGCAGGAAGCCGGAGTACCCGGAGAGAACCACAGAGTAACGGCGAGCGCAACAGTCAGACTCCCCAACGTACTAACTCCACACAAGCAGGGTTAGCATTGGTTGAAGACAAGTGCACCATCGTGCAGTACGCCTTAGTACACAACGCCACCGTGCCCCCATGTGGGCAATTGGAATTAAGTGTCTTGCCCAAGGACACAACGTGGTTACCGCAGGTGGGAACCGACGACCTCTCGGCTTGCAGCCTGCAACTCTGCCTACTGAGCCACCGCGCTCCCCTTTGTTGGTTAACGTCTAGAAATGCGCTTTGCTATTTCAAAGCAAATTAGTCAGGAGCTCCGGAAGCACTTCAAAGCAGGGGTCAGACACCGAAAGAGGCATTTACTCGCACTAGCAACCCCCATGACATGACAGAACATGCATGTCTCGAAGGCTGAAGGCCCGAGATGGGGGAGTTTTAAAGGAGGTGTCCCCGTCCCATCTGGAGGGGCATCTCCTCCCAAACCCCGCCGACTCGCCCATTGAATTTTGAAAGCTCACAGAACGGATCTGGGATGTATTTTAGCTTTACTTGGAGAATAAATCATTGACAAAAATTGAGTGACAAACCTGGGAAGGGCATTGTTTGCCCCCCCCCCCCCGTCTCGCCTCCGTCGTCCGAAGGCAGGGGGGGGGGGGGTATCTACCCCCTCTGCCCTCGTGCTTCCGGCGTCCCGGAATTTAGTATTGATTGGCAATTAACTTAGATAATAACTCTAAAATTCAGAAGAAAGGGTTACGTGAAGAACAGGTTGCTCAACAAAGTTAGTGTAACCTTTACTAGAACTTTATTCCTGATTTGTTCAGACCTGCAATGTTGCAATTGATTGTTATTTCAAACTAGGCCAAGCATCTCCCGGTGAATGTTCTTTACATTTTTGGAGTAGTAATAAATCATAAGTTGACATATTACATATTGCTGGCAAGTCGCACAGGTATGTTCTCCCAGTATCAAACCAGCTTGAATACAAGGTTCATATTTATAGTACAAATAAATAAACGCAGGGTCAAACAACCTTCTAAGATATTTCGTTGCTGTGCAAACAAGACAACAGGTTCACTCTGTTCGAGAATCGACGTCTAATCTATTTTAAAAATATAGAGACGTTTAGTAGATTACCACAATAAAACATTACGGACAGACACGACATATAACACATTGGGTTAAGAATCAACCCAAACCAACTGGGTTGAGTGAATATGAACCCAACTGGATTCATATTCACTTAACTCAGTTGATTTGGATTGATTGACCCAACTGATTTTGGAGTATGAGAGAGCCCTTACACACAGTGTGTTCCATCGCAGCATTCCGTCGTACTAGTCAAAAGGACAGGATAGAACGTGTGTGTAAAAAGATCATATATCTAAAAAGGTTGAGAAATGATTATCAAGCCACCCCACCCCCGTTTGAATACTGCGAAGAGAAAGAGTACTTGTTTACTACAATAAACATGAAGAATATGATATCTGTGTCTTCACGGAAACAAGGCTGAGCAAAGATGATAATAATAGTGATATTCTTCTTCAAGGGTTTCACGAACCAATACGGGAACACCGCGGGGCCCGAGGTTGGAGGGGGGAGGGGGCAATATACGTGAGAAATTCAATAGCATTTCAAAAATGCCCTGAACTTGAAACACCTAATATCGAAAGTGTGTGGCTTCAAGTGTGTCTGAAATACACCAAAGTTGTACTAGGTGTTACTACCGACCACCCAACTCAGAACCCGAAACTTGGGATCTCATTTCGACATCAACAGAACGGGCACTGATAAAAACGTCAGCGACGTTATTATAACTGGTGACTTCAATGACGACCAATTAGCGCACAGTAATGGCCCAATATATCATACCTACAACAGGATAATCTATTCCAAGTGATAAGACACCCCACATTCTTTACTGAAACTTCACGTACCCTTTTGGACTTAATAATCATAAAAAACCCGTCACACATTGCTACACATGGTGTTGGCGATCCATTTTATGACGAGTTGATTCGTTACCACTGCCCAGTGTATGCAAAACTGAAAGACCCACATGAACATCATACGTCTTTCAAACGTAAAATATGGCTTTATCATGGAGCTGATTTCAAAGCCTTAAATTCTGAACTCAATAAGATCGACTGGTCCAAGAGCCTGTCCAATAATCCCAAAACTTTAATAGCAGGTCGACTCAAAGAGATTTTGGAAAGTCTGGCTTCTAAATTCATTCCAAACAAAATGATAGTATCAAGACCAAACGCCCCCCCCCCCCTCCCCCATGGATGCACAATGAAATTTGATCATTAATACTCAAGCGTAAGCGAGTACATCACTTTGCGAAATACAAAAATACCCCACAGGCATGGGCCAATTATCGCAGAATACGGAACCAAACTGTATCTTTAGTCAGGAAATCAAAAACAAGTCATCTAGAAAAAATCGAGAGCATTCTCAGTAATTCATCTTCTTCTTCCCTTTACTGGTTGAAAACGCTAAATAAACTGATTGGTGACAAGAAAACAGATATTCCAGTTTTACAATACGATAACAGTCGATTATCAACCAATCTGGAGAAAGCAGAAGCATTCAATGACTACTTTTTCTCAATATCTTGAGTCGACGACTCCGCAGCATCTGAACTACCAGCTTCGGTCTGTCTGCAAGGTCCGTTCTTAGACGAGATATAATACTCCAGGAGGGTGATGTGGAAGGTGCCCTCAAATCGATCAAAGTTTCAAAGCATGTGGGCCTGATAATATAAGTCCACGATTTCTTAAGGAATGTTCTAAAGGCCTGGTACATCTACTGACATGTATTTTCAATAAATTCTTAGACGAATGTTACTTCCCTAATGATTGGAAACAAGCTAATGTATCACCGGTTTTCAAGAAAGGTAACCCTAATACTATTACCAATAATCGACCGATTTCCCTGCTAAGTTGCTTTGTTAAACTTTACGAAAAATGTATTTTCCAAAAGGTGCAAAATTTTCTCAGCTCTAACGCATTACTCACATCATTCCAAACGGGATTTACACCCAATGATTCAACAACGTTCCAGCCCACGGAAATATATAATACTATGCTCTCGACGAAGGGAAAGAAATACGTTTTGTTTTCTGTGATGTGAGTAAGGCTTTCGATAAAGTTTGGACCAGAGGATTACTACTCAAACTAAAAAAGATCGGTTTTAGAGGCCAACTCCTCAAATGGTTCATGTCATATCTGAGCGACAGGCAACAACGGGTGGTAATCCAATCGGGATGCTCATCCTGGAGGAATGTAACTGCAGGTGTCCCTCAAGGATCCATACATTGACCCTTACTGTTCATCATTTACATCAATGATATAGTCGGAAACGTCTCAAGCAATGTCAGATTATTTGCCGACGACATCTCTCTTTACCTCGTCTTTGAAGATCCTATCCGTGCCGTAGAACTGTTAGGGAATGATATAAGTAGTATGTCATCTACCCGGACACCCCCAGTTTGGGGAACCTCGGTGAGGGACCTCGGAAGTGACGTCATGTCACGTGACCCAGTGGCGCCAAGTTGTGTTGTCATGGTAAACCGCGTGGGTGGCCATGTTGTGACGTCATCCCCATAGTGATACGTGGTGTTAGTGTGCATGTGCAGCGCATGTTGTTAGGGTGATACGTGTTTCCGTCGTCCATTTTGTATACTGGAGGCCGCCATCTTGGTTTCTATGGTAGCACGTGGTTGCTATGTGACCCAAAGACCTACAACAAGACATGGGTATGTTCGGAGGGTGTGTTCGATTGAACAGGAGTAAATCTAATTACCACAAAAAACCAAAAAATCCCTCCAAATCACCAAAATCCACTTTATTTGATATGGATTCTTCAAGAATACTATTTAAGACCGTCAAACCGTAGATTTTAATAGTAGCACGTAGTCCTTAAGTACCGAAGGGGCCATGTGGGTGTGTTCGATTGAATTACAGTATATCTAATTACCCAAATAGACCCGACCACCCTTACAAACTACCAAAATCTACACCAAACCACCAAAACGGACATGTGAAGTCTCATTTTGGGCATATAAAAATAACAGTTAATGCTATAGGACCGATATATCTCCTGGGGGTATGTTCTAATTAATAGGGGTACAGAACCTAATTTTCCCAGAATCCCATTTTTAATGCCTATTGCATATGCTACTCTAACACTAACTGTCTCTCCAGTCCAAACTATCTCTGGTTCTCTCGTCCAAGTCTTATAATCACCAGTGCTTGATTTTCCCATAATCTGTATGCAGAGTAATCTCAAAGCCAATAAGCTATCGAGCAGTTACTAGTAAGTCATTGCTCGAACGACTGGAAGCAGATCGAGCAAACGAGCTTTAGAACAATTGCTCGATCGAGTGACTCGCACATATTGCTCGAACGACTCGAATCCCATCGAGCAAATGGGCTAATGAGTAATTGCTCGTTCGAGTGACTCGCACATACTGCTCGACGACTCATTTCAGAAAAAAAGGGATTCCATAGCCACAGGCGTTTTCGAAAAAGGGATTCCACAAGTGGGATTCAAAAAAAAAGGATTCCATAAGTGGGATTCCGTCTTACGTCGAGTGACTCGCACATATTGCTCGAACGACTCGAATCCCATCGAGCAAATGAGCTAATGAGCAATTGCTCGTTTGAGTGACTCGCACATACTGCTCGATGACTCATTTCAGGAAAAAGGGAAAAGATCGAACAAATTCAATTAGAAGCAGCGCGAACTGTAACCGGAGCGACGCAAAGCGTTGGTAGAACTCTCTTATACGCAGAGACGGGTTGGGAGCCCTTGGAACGAAGGCGTGAAAATTACAAACTTAATCAATTTTTCAAAATGTATCATCGCCTGGCCCCTGCGTATCTTTCGGGATTTACTCCCCAGATGCTGTCTGCGTCGCACGATTACAACTTACTTTGTAACACAGACATGAAAATCCCATACTGTCGAACTTATTCACATCAGAGTCATATACAACTTTATAACATACCTCAACAGAAATAAACACCTAGTCCTTATTACAAATCACGGGGAACGCAAATACTCCACTGCAGGCTGCGCCTAGGTTGTAGTAACTTGAACGACCACCTTTTCAATAATTACATCTCTCTCTGTAACACCTTTATGCAGTTGCAGTGTTCGAGAAACAGCTGAACACTACTTTTTTCAGATGCCCTATCTATTCGACAGAATGAAATCGTATACTGGACCCCCTACCTCAAAGACATTACATAAATACGGATATTATACTAAATGGGAGCATTAACTATACCTCACAGGTCAACAAGGAAATATTTATCAGGGTACACGAATTTATTATAGTGACAAAGCGATTCTAGTGCTGTGTCGTGCGTCGATATTTAGAAGATGGATTAAATGTCTGGGGCGTGGACTTCCTCTTAAGTACTGAGGAATCATCTGTCTAAACTTTTCTTTTCATTTCTTTTCTCTTCCCCAATTTCTCGTTTCCGATAACTCTTTCCTAGTCTTTTCTTTAGTATCAACTCTTTCCATAAATCTAACTATGCCTTTCAGCCTAATTTGATACAAGATCTGACCTACTCGTCAGTTGTATATACACTAATGTTCAGTTTGTCTTATGGAGACAGCTTACATAAGCATTCATGCTTGCTGCTGAATCCAATTCCATTGAATATACTGTTATTCCTGTTGATTATTACGTTTTTACACAATGATGTATCAGTTTAACTTGGAAATAAAAATAATGTTTAAACTAATAAATTATGTGTGCCTTTCATTGTTTGCCATTTTTCGTTTAACTTGTCAACCGCTGAGTATTTTAAAAATATTTTTCATCAAATCTAGTCATAGCTGCAGTGAAGCATCCATGACTAGATTTGATGAACAATTCCTCTAAATTTATATAAAATCATTGATCGAAAAGTTCATTCAATTTACAGGTGTGTGTGGGGGGGGGGGGGGGTGCGATTTGATTAAATGTACCCACATTTTACCAATTTCAGTGACAATGGATGGTATATCATGGGCTGAAATATCAGTTAAAGTCAATGATAACGAAATTTTGACCAGGTTGTATTACAGATCTCAATAAAGCATTAGCAAGGTTGTCGCGGGTTTTATGGGCATGAATGAACTGGTGGGGGATGGAACTGTCTTCCGAGGAGCGTCTTGTAAAGTGATATGTCGGCACAGAGGCGTCGCGACGATGACCGTTTTAGGGTGAGGTGAGGTGTATGTGGATGTGAACCTGAATTGTCCTGACTGTGGGGGCTCAAGTCCCGATAGGGAGCGCGGTGGCTCAGTAGGTAGAGGTCCTCGGTTCGAATCCCACCTGCGGCAACAGCGTTGTGTCCTTGGGCAAGACACTTAATCCCAATTGCCCACGTGGGGGCACGGTGGCGTTGTGTACTAAGAACCAATGCTAACCCTACTTGTGTGGAGTTAGTACGTTGGGGAGTCTGACAGTTGCTAGCCGTTCCTCGGTGATTCTCTCCGCGTACTCCGGCTTCCCCCACCCGCAAAACTGTCCGACACGGGGTGACCCTGGCTGTCGAAAGTGTCGTTAAACCCCAATAAATAAATAAATCAAGTCCCGACTGATATAATATCCCAACCACATCATCAAAGCAAGGTACTGATGATGTAGTTGAAATATTAGTCAGTCGGGAGTTTAATTGAAAATCTCACGATTTCTTGGAAATTTATTTGTGGATAAATAACATATACAAAAAAGTTGAAGTGACGAAACGTATTGTGTAATTAACACTACCGTACTCCAAACTGGTTATATTGATCCTTCGACTGCCCGAATTAGGCACCAGTGCTCTTTATTTGTATGACGACTATGTGCGACAGTCTAGGGGACAATACCATAAAACGTTTACAATGGTATTTTCTAGAATTGTATTTTCTAGTTATGACATTAAATGGGTTGAAATGAACCATTAGCATTTTCAAAGATGTGGCAATTTGCCAGTTGACAAATTGCCATATCTGTTAAAAGGTTAATAATTTATTTTAGTCAGTTATATTAATAGATAGAAATACAATTTTAGAAAATATAACTGTAAATGTGTTATAGTATTGGTCCCTGGTATCAAATGGAGTCTCGTGACAAAGTGCACGATTACTTGCAAAAGCGAATCGATATCTAAGCCGCAAATCCAGACGAAAATGTTCCAACTGCAAAAATAATTATGGGCGAGGGGATGGTCACACTCCTAAACTCCTCTCCCTCATGTCGAGCTTTAGATTAGTGTAGAGACGGGGGTAGTTTACTGGCAGAAACCATTCTACAGCAAACATTTTGACATTCGACCAAATGTCGGGCTCTTAACCTCATCAGCTTTGCGTTTTGTAACAGGGAACCTCCAACAAAAACTATTTTCAGCAAATGGGGATTTATTTTTCGCTTCTAGGGAGGTTCACTATCTGCAGCAAGCAATGATTTACTCCTGCAAAAATAACAATTGCCTTCAGAAACAACGCGAAAAATTACAAATTTTCGTGATTAAGAACTATGCTTCAAGCCTTCGGATAAATTTTGAAAACTTTGTGATAAAGGCATTTCTTCAAATTGGGGGGGGGGGGGGCGTTACGGGTAGAAACAACCTCTTTAATCCCCCTCCCCTTTGGACCTTCCCTTGGTAAGATGAGTATAGGTTATAGAACACCCATTTTGCTTCGTTCTGCAGAGAATAACTAAAATATTATGTGGACAGTATTTAGTTTTCGAAAAAGGCGCAAATACAAAAGAAATAAAATAAAATAAACATAAAATAGGAAATAAAAATAAAAGCTCCCTTCCCTGATTGATTTGAAAATTTAAAAGACCGAATTAAAGTTGAAAGCACGCTCGCTCGTTATCGCCGAAGGACAAAGTTACAGGGAGGACAATTGGAAGAATTAGTAAGTATGTTTTCATAAAAAATAATTCATTGTAACATCTGTTCATTACTCGTAATTTACGTACCCAGCCGAATAGGCGTAGGAGGCGCTGAAATAAGCTGAAACAATATCTCCCGGATTGTCTGTGGAGCCACTGAAACCACTGGAAAAGCCACTAGTGTTACCTGAAATATATTATTGTTTACCTGAATAAATTCTAGGGTGTATGGAAATATATGCAACGTTAATAAAACGTTAAAAAGTTGTAAGTCCTAACTATGCACACAGGCATAACATAAAAAATCTCAAATATAATTTGCACTCTAGGCCGAGAGCGTAGGAGCATTTATTAACAGATGGTGTAGATAGCTAGGTGTATAAAACAACCATGTAATAATTAAATTTCAGTAGAATAAATACATGTTTTATGAAATACGATATCTCACACAACAGCAAGGATCACGTATACCATTCAAAAAAGTAGGGGATATTTGATAAAGTGAGATATATGAAGAAATATATTTATATTTTCATCAAAAAGACAGTTGAGGATTGCACTGTGACATCCGGTGAATGATTTCAGCGACAGCTGGGTGTCTGACATGTGCACTTTCCACGCACTAGGCTGTAGAAGACATGGACGGTCAGTCAGAGAATTTACCACATTCAGTCCAAGACCTCAATACCTTGTAAATACTCCTCGGTTCGCGAGATAAGCGCGGATCCGACGTGGCATACTCCTCACCAAACGTCCAATATCATCTTGACTGATGTTATTCCATTCTTCCTGCAGTGCAGCGGTGAGTTTCTGGACATTGGTAAGGAGCTATTGCCGTAAGCACCTGTCAAGCATATCCCAGACGTGCTCGATTGGTGAAAGGTCTGGACTTAGTGCTGGCCAAGTCTATGTAGAGATGTTCTGCTCCTGGAGGAACGCTGTAGCGACGCGGGCCCTGTGTGCTCTTACACTGTCATCTTGGAAAATGAATCGACGGCCGTAACGTCGCGCAACTGGCACCACGTGAGCTGCTAACATGTTGTCACGGTAGTACTGCTCTGTGACACGCCCTAGGATGACATGTAATGCTGTTCTGCTTGTCATGGCTATGCCCCCCCCCCCAACCACAACCGATCCACAACCAAAACGACCGTGCTGCCTAATGATTACCTCATGGTATCGTTCGTTCCGCCGCCGCCACGTTCTGTTTCGCCTGTCGTGGAAGTCGACAGTGAACCTCGATTTATCTGAAAACATGACGTTGCTCCACCGACGATTGTCCCAGCGCTGTTGTGCTCTACACCAATTACGCCTTGCTGCGATGTGACGTTCAGTCAAACGTGGAATTCTTAGAGGTCGTCGAGCGTACAAATTCCAGCTGTGTCGGCGATTTCGGATAGTCTGACCACTGACTCGCACATCTGTCGCTCGGTGCAGCTGCTGTCCAATTTCTGAGGCACTTTGATGGCTGTTACGTAATGCTGTGGTTCGGATAAAACGTGACCACAACCTGCTAATCACCGATTGAGTAACGTTGCGAATTTGAGCCACTTCAGTCTGTCTGTTGCCAGCTTCCAACATGCCAACGGCACGTAAACGTTCGCCACGTGTCAATCTTCGCATACCTCAAAAGTTACGTTTCGACCAGAAACTATTGATGAACGAGTTTATGGCAAGAAAAGAACGACGAGACCTCCGAAAAAGCCTGTCCAATACAAATAAAAATTTTAAAATGTTCACCACAGACATTAAAGCGGCGCTCGTGCGAAACACCTGCACGAAGTTTCCTGGACCGGTGACATTCATGATCCACACTAAACATCGTAACATATTGATGTGTCCAATCACGCATATCCAATACCATTTTCCGAAAATATCAACATCAGTTTCAATATCCCTTACCTTTTTTAATAATATATTATAAACCGGAAAGGCAAACACGCTGATGAGGAAAAACCAGGGATAAAACCCTGCTAATTATAAAGGGTAAAAGACCACTTGAAACCTGTCCAATGTCGTTGTATGGTTGCCACAAAAGTGCTCGGACCTGCACTGTAGAATCACACCTCAAGGTGAAAACTTTTCCGGTGCTCCAAGAGCGAGAGTTAGCCTTGAAATGACTTTTACGCAATGCTTAAATACATCAATGAATCCCTTAACAATACTCTGACAGCTCATTGGTCCCGTTTTCCCGCAAAAACGACCACCCCCTTTACAACATGTTTTACCCTCTATGCAACGCCCAGAAAATTTTCGTCTCGCTAGAAAAGAACAAACTTATACAATCGAAGGACGTACCAGTTTTTAAAGTTGTACATTAGCCACCAAACATCCTGGAGCGAACGGGAAAAATGAATTTTGTCCGATTTAACTTTCGCCACTCCTAAGGGTAATTTCCTGAACCATCTGTAGCCATGTTTGGTGACATTAGAAACATACAACTCATCATATCATTTCTGACAGGGCTCTTCGAGCGATATCAAAGGTTTTTCACACTGCCTGTTAACCTTTGAGCCCCAAAGTGCTGCATGTTGAAAATATTGATTGCTCTACCCCTAATAATAAATATGGACTCTTCCAATTTCTTCCATTGAACTGACATATACCAACAGGGTTCAAAGGGTTTTAATAGTTGTAGCCAATTTGTTATCGAAGCTATATGATTGTTAGACATCACTGCATACTCTGGAAAGGGGGTGGGGTGGTGTGCTTCTCGAAAATTGATTTTCCCTCGAGCTCAATTGCCGTTCTCTTCTATGTTTTAAAATTGTTTTACTCACACACAAATTAAAGAAAAGAACAACCCCACACCCATTTAACTAAATTGACTAATACTGGTTCACAAATATGGAGAACGTTATATAGAATCAACAGTAACTCGCATAACGGACCTATTCAAAGCATTTTTCATAGATCCGAATGGGGTGAGGGGGATGATATGGTCCCATCTGGCTCCGCGACTGATTTTTTATCGAGGTAACCGACCTCTATCCCTATTCTTTCGTCGGAAAGAACTAACAAATCTAACAAATAGTCAGAGAATGGGATGTCATTGTAGTCCCGGTATTTTTGCTCCTGGATAAGACTGCAGTTGCTATCCAGTGCGAGTTCCGTAGATTATGGCTGAATCACCCATGGAATGGGATAACCACCCAAATATGTCATCTGTGAAAAAGAAATACAATCTAACAGGTTGCTCAAGTTGGCAAGGTACCCACAGGTACATTCCAGTTAGGGCATATTCTGACCATAACCTTCCACCCAACGAATTTAACACATGTTTTAGTATTATTGCGCAGCTGATGTTGGGGTGTCTACGCTACATGAATACCCGCCGTTTGTTTTATCACCTATCAGACCACAGGCAAGAATCCAAGTATCATTGAAAATGTTTAACTCTCCATCATCAGAGTTGAAATAGTTCCCATTCAAAACACTGCCCTTGGAATAGGTCTAACAGCACGGACCGTAAACCAGTCATAATAATCGTTTGCGTTCTTGAAAAGTCAGATTATCGGAATCGGTGTGCGAACATATACATATGACAAATGAGGAAGAATTTTTCGTTTAGTATGAGTGCAATTCGGCCCCAAATGTTTTTACTGGGATTTCTTTAATCATGATTGAATGTTGACGGAGGAAGATATAAAAACCACCAGTTCTCACTATTTGTATTTTATTTCGCAGTCATTTTTTGGGCACGGGGCTTCCGGTTATCTCTGGAATTCCATACAACCCGTGGGCTCTATGACGTCCGTGCCTATGTCGACGTACAGTACTTGGAGCTCAAATTTTAGTATTCGTGGGGGGGGGGGTGTCAAAACTGCATGGATAGAACTTACAGGTAGGTGTGGGTGGGGTTGAAAAGTGTGAAGAACAAATAAAAAGAATACCACGTTGTGTTTCTAATTTGCCGAGGTGCAAAATAGAAGCGTTCAACAAAAACTGATTGTACATGCAGGAGAGGAAATGAGGAATACACTTTTATTAATACTTTAATTAATAATAATTTAATAATTTATTTTCTAGAGCGTAAAACCACAAATAGTACTCTAAAACGCTTGACAGAAATAAAATTATATGATGTTTCGACATGTAGCACGTGATTGATGGTGTATTCATACTCGAATTATCTTTATTTCGTCCTCTTCAATTATTTACTAATTCCAGCAGTAGTTTTTGAAAATTCTTTCTCGGATAATTTAAATTAGATAAATTTACAACGTGTTCGATGTAAATGCAAGAACCAAAACCACAAGATGCACAATCTGCAAGAAGTTTCCAGATTGAACACTTACTGCATAGATCCTTCGAGTATTCCGTAGGAGACAACTAGTCTGTGTCTCTAAGTTGTTTGTATTCTGTGGCATTTGTTAACGATACAAGTCTGAGATTCCAAGCAGCAATATCACAGACGAGTCGCCTCGTCGTAGATAATTATTGCTTCAAACCAAAACCGACAATCTGATTATGCAAATCACCGGTTATACAGTATAAGTGTTCGTGTTATACATTTATCAATAAATCAAATAATGTGACATTTTATAATTTAATTAGGTAATTAGTAGGTTAAAATGAAATTTTAAAACGAAACTAATTATTATGCCTTAATAAATACAATCAATAAAGATGGCTATTTACCGACATCACCTACGACGCATGAAGGATAGCCAATAACTAACTGCCTCTTTATCAATAATTATTATGCGATGCGAAACTCCAGTTATGATAATGTTTAAGCTGTGACATGCAGTATACATACGAATTGTTTGATAAAACAGCTTTCTGCATAATAGCATTAACCATACGTCATTTGCGAAAGTAAAGACTTGGAAGTTATACTTGGTTAGTTTCATATATCGGCCGATATGAAACTAACCAAGTAATAACCTCTTTATTTATTAAACCACAGCAAATAATTACAAAAAATCTCAGATCTGTTACAGTTTTCCTGACAGTGTTATTGTTTCTCATTCTTTTTCAAACAATCCGAAGTGTCTTCTTCTTCTACTTCCAGTTCAGCTATCTGGACGTCTCGGCTTCCCCAGTGGGGAAGCCGCGACGTTCGGATAGCTGAACTACCTCTTCTCCGACTTCAACGACTCTCCGCTTACCACTCTGAATTTTAGTGTGCGATAGATTTTCTGGACAACTCTCTTCTTTCTTCTCTTCATCCACCTACTTATTACTTTTTGCTTTAATTAATTTCTATTCAAACAAACCACTGCTTCAAAGCCATCCACCATGTCTGGAAACGCCAATTTTCCTGACTGCGTTCGACGAAAACTGCTAACATTTCGATGTAAACAAACTGGTTGTGTCCAGTAACGTTTCAAGGAGAACGACTCTAGATTGCCTCATAACGGCCGAGATCGGCATCATATCAGTCCAGTTTGATAATGGGCAATTATGGGAAAGACAAGAGGCCCCAAGGGGCCTGAGGGCGCTCATCTGACATGGTAGCCTAAATATCAACCCAGAGAATTGATTTCAACAAGTTGCATCTGCTCCTCCTAAGAAAAGCTTATACCAAATATCCAAAGATTCTGACCAGTGGATCTAAGATTTTTAAAGAATATTCCTCATATTGAACTAAGTTATAATTCGGGCTCCCACAGGGAGCCCATATATGAACCCAGGGACTTGGCTTTAACAAACTTGAATCTCACCCCCCCCCCCCCCCCCCCCCCCCCCCAAGGATGCTGCACACCAAATATCAAAACATTCCGACTGCTGGATTTGAAGAAGAAGATTTTTAAAGAAAATTCCTCATTTTGAACTAAGTTACAATTCAAGGTCCCACAATGAGTCCAAATATGGACCTAGGGACATGGCTTGAACAAACTTGAATCTCACTCCCCCCCCCCCCCCCCCCCCCCCCCCCAAGGATGCTGCATATCAAATATCAAAACATTCCAACTGCTGGATCTGAAGAAGATTTTTAAAGAAAATTCCTCATTTTGAACTAAGTTATAATTCAGGCTACCACAGTGAGCCCAAATATAAACCCAGGGACTTGGCTTGAACAAACTTGAATCTCACCCCCTAAGCATGGTGCATACCCAATATCAAAAGATTCTTCCTGCTGGATCTTGAGAAGATTTTCAAAGAAATTTGCCTGAAATGCACTAAGTTCGAATTCGAGCTTCTGTAGTGAGCCCAAATATGAATTCAGGGGGCCGATTTGAACAAACTTGAATCAGATCCACCCCTCAATGTTGCATACCAAATATCAAAAGATTCTGCCTGCTGGATCTGGAGAAGAAGATTTTTTAAGAAATTTGCCTGAAATGCACTAAGTTCGAATTCGAGCTTCTATAGTGAGCCCAAATATAAACCCAGGGGGCCGATTTGAACAAACTTGAATCAGATCCACCCCACAATGTCGCACACCAAATATCAAAAGATTCTGCCTGCTGGATCTGGAGAAGAAGATTTTAAAAGAAATTTGCCTGAAATGCACTAAGTTCGAATTCGAGCTTCTATAGTGAGCCCAAATATGAATCCAGGGTGCCGATTTGAACAAACTTGAATCAGATCCACCCCACAATGTTGCATACCAAATATCAAAAGATTCTGCCTGCTGGATCTGGAGAAGAAGATTTTTTAAGAAATTTGCCTGAAATGCACAAAGTTCGAATTCGGGCTTCTATAGTGAGCCCAAATATGAATTTGGGAGCCGATTTGAACAAACTTGAATCAGATCCACCCACAATGTTGCATACCAAATATCAAAAGATTCTGCCTGCTGGATCTGGAGAAGAAGATTTTTTAAGAAATTTGCCTGAAATGCACAAAGTTCGAATTCGGGCTTCTATAGTGAGCCCAAATATGAATCTAGGGAGCCGATTTGAACAAACTTCAATCAGATCCACCCACAATGTTGCATACCAAATATCAAAAGATTCTGCCTGCTGGATCTGGAGAAGAAGATTTTTTAAGAAATTTGCCTGAAATGCACAAAGTTCGAATTTGGGCTTCTATAGTGAGCCCAAATATGAATCTAGGGAGCCGATTTGAACAAACTTCAATCAGATCCACTCATAATGTTGCATACCAAATATCAAAAGATTCTGCCTGCTGGATCTGGAGAAGAAGATTTTTTAAGAAATTTGTCTGAAATGCACTAAGTTCGAAATCGGGCTCCTATACTGAGCCCAAATATGAACCCAGGGGGCCGATTTGAACAAACTTCAATCAGACCCACCCCACAATGTTGCATACCAAATATCAAAAGATTCAGCCTGCTGGATCTGGAGTAGAAGATTTTTTAAGAAATTTGCCTGAAATGCACTAAGTTCGAAATCGGGCTCCTATACTGAGCCCAAATATGAACCCAGGGGGGCGATTTGAACAAACTTGATTCAGATCCACCCTATAATGTTGCATACCAAATATCAAAAGATTCTGCCTGCTGGATCTGGAGAAGAAGATTTTTTAATCTTTTTCCCATTGCCTACAGTGTTAAAAAGTGCTGACTCAGCACTTTTTCAAAGTCCTGAAAAAAGTACCTTGTGATCAAACCGACAGGGATTTTTTTAACCATTCTATACTGCTGGATAAAAGTAAGCTTTATACAAAATAAGAATTCTCTGTGCCGTGTTGTTTTGGAGATACGGCAGTTTTAAGGTTTTTTCCTATTTTTAGCTCCCGAGGTTCCCACGGGGCAATGAGAAATTTTTTTTTGCATCAATCAACTACTTATGACCCATTATCATCTGATATCAAATTTGGTTCAAATCGACCTGACGGTTCTGAAAATAGAAATTTTAGGCGTGGCCAAAATTTTTGCCCCTCCCATAACGAAGGCAAATAATGCCCGACAAACTTCTCTTGAACAAACTTGATTATAAACCTCAAAAGGACTCTGTATACCACATATCAAGTCTCTGCTACTGGTGGTTCATTAGAAGAAGATTTTCAAAAAAATTGGCTATTTTTTCCCCACACCTCTGCTCAATATGAGCCGAAACCTATTTTGGATAAAAATCAAAATGCCCCTATATAACCACTACTTACTTGAAATTTAATTAAAATGTGGCCAGTGGTTTAGGAGAAAGAGGCTCAAACACCACCTTCACGCGGGGCGACAGACGACGGACGACAGACGACAGACGACGGACGAAGAGTGATAAGAAAAGCTCACCCTGACTTTCAGTCAGTAGAGCTAAAAATCACACGTAATAAATAAAACATTTATACCTTATTCGCTTTCCAAAACATCCCACGGAGCTTACACAGTTCGCAGCTTAAACCTTCAGATTATGGCACACGTCCCACTAGAGTTTGCCGGAACTATTCCTTCTTTAACCCTTTACCCAACGCAGACGATATCAAAATTTATTTTTTTAAATATCATTTTTTCAAATTTTCCCAAAAAATTCAACAAAACCATATCATGTGACCCCTCGTTGGAACGAGCTCGACGAGCTCGTTCCAACGAGGGGTCACATGATATGGTTTTGTTGAAATTGTTTGAAAAATAATATTTTTTCAACTGCTGAATTTGCATATTACGCGGGCGGATGCGGGCGATTCGTTGGGTAAAGGGTTATGACGTATTGGATCCATCACCGAATCATGGAACTAATATCTCGGATGCCATTGAGCAGGAATGATTTGAAAAATTCAAGAATAAATCAAAAAGGTTTATGCCATTCCTCTATATTCCTAAATGTTTTGGGCACTTACCGTCTGGTATTCTTATTGGGCGAAGTATTAAATAATAATACATCAATATTGATTTAAAAAAAATTTGTTTTCATCAAACGTATTTGTTTTGTTTTGGTTTTTTTTTTTTTGGGGGGGGGGTGCAGAAAATGTGGGAGGCCATGACTCCTCTAGTCCCCCGTTTCCGCCGCCACTGTAAGCCTTTACAGTGTGTCAGCGTTCCAGTATAGAGGCAACTCACCTTTGCTCAGTGTGATTATTCCTCCGACAATTATGATGGCAGCTGCTATCAATTTTAAAGCAAAAAACGCTCTCACTCCGTGCAACGATACATTTGTGCTATAGGCACTTGTTAATCCGCACGTTACTAAAATATAGAATATATGAGACATTTGGAATAAAATTATTAATTAATTAATTAATAGAAATTAATGAGTAGAAAGAAAAGGCACAAAACACTTGTAAGCTACACTAACTAAACGTCCTCATCTCAAACACGGTGATATTAGAGATAATATAGAGCAAATACTCTGGATCAAATCAGTTTAAAGCACCTTTTCACACTTGTTCCGTCACCAGGTGGCCGTGACTGTCAAAAGTTTCGTTTAACACCAACAAATAAATGTATATAAATATGTTACTACTTGTATGTTGTTCTGCGTGTTGAATGCAGATATATATGTTGTACCCTGTAGAGATGGCACATATGCTGATATCATGGAGATGCTAAAAAATCTAACCGAATCCATCACTGAATATCAAAACTGTCTGATTTTCATATTTTCCTTTATCATATGACTCGTCCATTTTGTTCACTTTAAAACATTTGATATTTTATTTTCATATTAATCAGTGATAAATAAAGCCTTCCGTCAATTTCATTGGTCAATTTCAAAACTAGACAAGTTGATTGGCTGAACAAAATACAACTGGGCCACATTTTCATAATTTGCATAATTAGAGTTGGGAGCTTTCATTGGTCAATTTCAAACTGGATAATTTGATTGGCTAAACAAAATACAACTGGGTCACATTTGCTTAATTTCAGTAGGGAGAATTTACGTTATCTGTCCTATTTAGTGTGTGTGTGTGTGTGGGGGGGGGGGGGGGGGGGGTATTAATCGTTTACCTACAAGAAAAACGCCATTCATTTTTTTTTATATTTTCACTTTTTGCTTCTAAAACATAGGTTATGACCCCTCATTGGAACGAGCTCGACGAGCTCGTTCCAATGAGGGGTCATAATCTGTGTTTTGGAAGCAAAAAATGAAAATTTTTAGTTATACGAGGATGTTTTTTCCAAGTGCCGTCAGCAACTCAAGTTAGGTGATAGGTTAAAAAGTCATACCAAGTGGCTAATTTGTGCGTGTGTGTGTCATGTGATAAATAGAATATGAAATGAGTGTTTTTCTCATATAATATTTATGAAAATCGTCCGAATTTTCCGTTTGGGCTCGCCAGATGCTCGCCAAAACGGAAAATTCTTATACTCGTTTCATAAATATTATGTGAGAAAAACACTCATTCCATATCCTCTATATATTTGCTACTTATTCATAAGTCGTTGTTGAGACTAGATATTCGTTGGAGGGTTTGTTTTCATGAAAGACGTGACTGATTTTCTTTTCAGTTTTGTTAACCCTTAAGTGTCTGGGAAATTGTCCTAAATTCCCATGAGACTATAACCTGTACATGTCCGGTTGCTTGGCAGAGATTTCTAGTCTCTTAACAGGCAGCCAAGACTTGACTAGAAATCACTGCTCAGGTCATTTGTATATTGTCAGGAGTACCTCCTAGCATGTTGATATCCCATGTTCTGACATCGACATCGAAAAAACCTGAAATAGGAGCTTTGAAGATAAAGGTGAGTTTGGGACAAGTCACAGAATAACTCTGGATACGATTTATGTTGGCAAAGGAATGCCAATGTTGAGCTCAGTGGAAGTGGTATGCACTGGAGTAGAATGGTACAAAAACAACTCATTCTGTATTTCCCAGATGTGAATTCCCCTTCGGTACCATCCGCAAATCTCAGTCCAGTCAGATACCGAATTCCAAACTAATACCGTGATGTACCCCTCTAAAAATACTGAAACCGATACCAAACTCAAAATTCGAGTACTCCCATCTCTATATTACCCTGTTTTTCATCAATCGAAACACAAACCGGTCAGTGGCGAGCAAAGAGTTACAAGCGCACTAACTGCACAAGCAGAGTTTGCATTAGTTGAAGACTGTAGTGCACCGTGAACGTGCTGTACGTCTTAGTAAACGCTCCACCGCGCCCAACGTGGGGAATTGGGGGACTGCTTTCTCCAAAGGACTGCTTTCCCCAAAACGAGCTTCTTGAGCCGAAGAGGCAGTAAAACGTTAACACTGTCGCTAAAGCAAATCATTTAGCCACATATTTACCACATAAAAGTTTTGTTTTGTAATGAAAGATCTCACTCTGTCTTCTCAAAGAGCTAAATAAAATCTGTTCGTTCAGTAAATAGACTATTGCTTTACATAAGTAGAATGCCTTGTGTTCATCGTGCATTAGTGTAGGCTATCATTCGTGGTGACTGATTAGTGGGTTTTGGAGTTGGTACAAAATAATAGTCGGTCGTTCATTTTACACAATCAGCAGATACCAATAGACTGAAGGAATTTTTCATACAGGTTTAATATTTACAGAATCGCACTGTACATTAGTTTTATTCTAAACCTGTGACAATAAGACAGAACACAAGGAGGGTGAAGTGTGGGGCACTGGAATCAACGACCACATTTGAAGTTGTTCCTAACTGTTACGAGCACCGAAGGTGCACGTCAAATACAGGAAACCCCCAACCTGTCCCAGGTACTCTACCCGAGTTGTGTTCTACATTCTACCACGATTAAACCTGAATTAAGTAAATGAAGCTGATATTTTAAACAAAAACACCCCCTTCGGCGGTGTGTTTACATTGTTGCGTGACACTGTTTTTCGAAGCATTTTATTTGCATCATAACGTCACACACAATCGTAACAACCAATCAGATGCGTTCTTACATAACATTTTTGGATATAGGCCGGATTTCACGCATGGTGAATTTAGCACATTTCACAATATTTGTGTTGTATAGGGTAATGTTGAATAAATACAAGAATTGTAGTATAAAAATACGATATTTTTCAATTTTTTTAGCTTTTGCGTTTGAAAAAATGGAAGCAAGAACGTTTCTGCAGACTGACTAGTTTTCAGTCCATCCGATCAGTCCGAGGATACGAAGCGAAACGGAAGTGTGTTGGACATAAACGCGTTAAAGCCCGAGCAACTCAATTATTTGAACAAGGGTAAAGCATTTTTATAATCAAACTTACTTCTCTTGTTCACAGTACAGGAAGTATATAATTATAAGATGCCTAACCCCAGTAAGAGCTGAACAGGCTTAGCTGTCTCTTTCTCAATCAGTATGCGATCTAGTCCCGACATATTTACGCAAGTGAATCGAGATTTTCTAGAGGCTCTTTAACTGGATGAGTGCTAGAAGCCACTACCAGGGCTTTCAAAAAATGTGGGTACCAGAGCAAAAACCAACATCTTTCTTGCTCATGTTTCATATTCAGTGAAACACAAATAATATTTTGTTTATATTAAGTTGTTTTATTACAAATATTGGAGAGTGCCTATGGGAACTCTCCAATAATTTATAATAAAACAAATTTTGAAGAACAATTTCAGACCACCCAAAATAATCTAGCCCTTGATCTGTTAATGAGTCAGGAACTGAAATGAAATTTTTGAACCGAGTGCACTAAAATTAACCTGAGCCGTGGTTTATCGAGGCATAGGTCGATTTCGGAAAACGAGGTTAAATTTTTTTATATCAACTGGTGAGGAATGTGAGCTTCTTTTTATCACACACTGTGTAGTTTAACCCTCTACTTAACATAACAGCAATACATACACCTGGTCAGCGTTCTTCACAAAAATCTCCAACCAAATTTTATTATTTTTTTAATTTTTCCCAGCTCGTCCAAGTAAAAGTGTTGCTTTGAAAACATAGCGTCGAACTCGTTCCATTGAGGAGTCATAAACTATGTTTCCGAGGCAATAAATGAAATTTGTTTAGTTATTCAGGAAATGTATTTTGCAAATGTCGTCTGCTATTCGTTTTTGATACCATAAATGAGAAAAACCATATATGGAACCATCTATATTACATACATGCTAATTTAATATTTTCCAATTAAATAACATTATTAAGATCCTATCACTTGCAAACACCAAGCCATTTATCATAACTTTCGCACAAATTTGATCTGTTAATTGCCGTCAGGGTATTAAGCTTACACCTGAATAAAAATAAACCCTTAATTTGTTGAAAAATTCTGTCGACAACCAGCGAATTTCCTATGTCTCAAGGTCTATTTGGTCTCATCAAACCTAATGCAGGCAGTTGAGAAAAGTGCAATTTCCGGATAATTGAATACCTCTATTATGAAGAAAAATCACTGGGGAGGCGGCTATTCGGTAAGGGGGGGGGGGGGGGAGTACTGTACCAAATTTCTTCTAATGTTGTCTTTCTGCAGTCAGCTGCACCACTTGGCGCTAATATGTATGATGGCAATGACAAATTACGCAATTGAACATTTCCTACACTAAATACAATGATATCGGTAACACAAGTTATATATTTATTGGTGTTTAGGGTTATTTTCAGTTACCATGGCCATATTACGACCGCAACAAAGGCATGAAATCCAGTATAGCCAATCGTATATACAAGTACTGCCCAATTGTGAGAGCTTCAACCCCAGGCGTCAGTTGTCGGGACCCATTTTACCAATAAGACAGAACTTGTTTATGAGCACTGTTCCCCTTCCCGGGGTCTCCATGGTTAAACTACTCCAGTAAATAAGGTCAAAAATCATTCACTTTATTGGTTATGCTTCAATTGTTTGATAATGATGCGTTTTGACGAAAGTTTGTGTTTAGAGAAAAGTAATAACTGAAAGGTATTCCTTGTCATTTGAAGTAACATGCGACTGCAAAGAATCTGAAAAGTGGGCACAAAAGAGTGATATTTTTATAGAATCCAATTGCCAATACTTTAGTGCACAAAAAGCAATTTTGCTGTTTCTGGAGAAGAATCGAGTTAGTATTTTTAACTTTCAAATTTTAGAAATAGTTTCGCAATTTTTTATGTTAAAGTATATTGCACGCTGTAATTTAGAAAAGACCCAGTCGCCAAGTGGCAGAAAATTGGAAAATGCTCTGGAGACATCGAGCTTTCAGAAACATAGGATGCAGAAAATTATCCCTGTGGGTGGGGAGGGGGCAGACACATTAGTAGCGCATGACCTAATGGGACACTTACTGCTAGAAAATATCTTTGAAGTTCTCACACTGCTACAAACTGCTACATTTATATTGCTTTGCAAAAATCCCTCTAAGTGTATTCTTTCTTGAGAAATCAACCGGTTGGCTGCTTTTATCTTGGCATTCTTTTCATGTTATTTTTGGCTGCCTGTGCATGTTTTTCAGGTAGTAATTGTACAAATTAACCTTAGTCTTTAAGGGTTAACAAACAGATACCAACTTACCGAAGCACGAATAGTATGTTAATATCTGTTTAATAAAATAAATGTTAGCTTGTTTTTCAGCTCAATGTTACCCACAGTGTAGATATGGCATTATGTGATAATCCAGAAGCAAACATAAAATAATTGGTAGCTATTTAGCCACACAGGTCAGTAAATGGTATCACTGTACTAACTAGTTGAAAACTTGCTCTCAGAAATGACACAGTCTCCGAAACTAAGCAGTCATGTAAAAATATATTGTTTCAATAAACGTTTGAAGCATTCTCCTGACATCTTACATTATTGTTGAATATTCCAGATAAATAAAGAGGTTGATATGATGATTTTTGGACCAAAAAAATACAATTGACTATGGTATGTTTTGTTGGGAATTCCCTGAAAAATATGTGCACGTGGCCAGTACTTCCCTTCCTGCCAGTTTCTCTCTTTTTTTTTTCTTTTTTTTTTGTTGCATGACCTCTTGTTTTCGCGTCAGAAAAAGCTGTCTGAAGGGCTATACTTGACAAAGATATTTGAATGCCAAAATTAGAGTGACGCAATCATATTTTTTTCCCCTTGAACGTTATAATGGTCGCCTATGGGAAAATATTTAGTACTGTGATACCAAATGAATGCTTCTCAATACCGCTTAACGTTTTGGCGTGTACTCACTCAGTGTACTTCGTTATCGGTATACGCCATGTCAAAAAACACTTGATATAAAATTTTAAATATACTGGAGGATCCAAAAAAGCCGACGCCTAAAACAATCAGTCTCAGAATAACACCAAGAATGTAAATTCTTAACATATTTTTTTAAAGGGACACTCCAGTCCCCAAAGGCTCCTCCCCCGTTTACTCTCCTAGTGGATACATTTGGCATATTATGCACGCTGGGCAAATTTATGTTCAAATTCGTCAGTTTGGCACTTATATTTGACAGACACTGCTCCAATAAGTCACTGAAGAATCCGTAAACTTGAAACTGCGAGTAACTATGGAATACCCTCCTTCCAATAACTATATGAGACAGCAAGATGATCACCCCCTCTTTAGGAAAACCGTCATTAATCGGCATCATCAAATGAAGTACAGCTCTACAACAAACCACTGACTTTGCGAATGCGAATCCTCAAAGTCTAGCGCTGTAGACTACGTTGCGAGCCGATCAGTCGGTACCTTGGAATTTTAATGAAGAATACCACCTGTGTTGACTGTATCATATCTTATTGAGATGATTCAGGCCTAAAATGACCTGGTTTTAGAAGTTAGCAACCTACACAATTACACTCTGAAATCAGATGGGTTAAAAATCAACCCAAGGCAGCTGGGTTGAGTGAATATGAACCCAGTTGGGTTCATATCCATTCAACCTAGTTGATTTGGGTTGATTTTTAACCCAACTCATTTTAGAGTGCAGTGTGTGGTAAAGACTGATTCCTTGAACACACTTGGTTGTAATGCATGTAACCATTACGCGTACAGTCTCCGAAAAGGCCAGAAGGCTGACACCCACAAACTGCATAAATAGGACCCGTTGCAAAGCCTAACCACGTGATCTTTTTATGCAGCGTATTCACAACCTTTTCCAGTTCTTGGTATTGCAAAACGGTTTACCGATTACCTGACACGAATAACAGAGGTCACTTGCCAAACCATGTCTTGTGTAATGAAATGTATTCATTTTTGCCTCAAAAGCGTAGCTTACGTTCCCCCCATCGGATTGAGCTTAACAAATTCCACGATGCAATCAGGCGTCATAAGTTATGTTTTTGAGGTAAAAATTGAACAAAATAATAAAATTCGAATGGTGGCTTTTTGTGAATAGCGATTTATTACACGCTTGTTCCATGATATCCCCGACTACAGCAACACTAAATCATGCAGAAGGGGCGCGGTGGCGTTGCAGTAACCGGTTCTCGTCAGATCACCGAAGTTAAGCAACGTCGAGCCCTGTTAGTTCTTGGATGGGTGACCGTCTGAGCGATCGATTCGGACTGCCGCGTTGTGTCCTTGAGCAAGGCACTTAGCCCCGATTGTCCACCTGGGGGCACGATGACGCCGTGTACTAAGGCGTTCTGCACGTCGATGGTGCACATGTCTTCGACCAATCTAACCCTGCCTGTGTTGCAGTGCGGAGTTACGATGTTGGGGAGCTGGCAGCTGCTCGTCGTTGCTCGGTGGTTCTCTCCGGGTACTCCAGCTTCCTCCACCCGTAAAACTGTCATTGACACGATATGACCTTGGCTGTTAAAGTGTCGTTAAACCCTAATATATAAATAAATAAACAACCATGCGGAAAATGAAAATTTGTTCCGCACACATGTGCGGAACGGAAATTGTTGACGGACTATTTTTATAAAGAAGCAACATTTCTCTGGAATTTTCCACAAATCGTGCACCGCAATCACAGTTTGAATCGCTAGCGATAGCTAAAAATCGTCCCCTGAGTTCCAATGTGTTCTATATGCCATCAGGCACATAGAACACATTGGAACGCGGGGACGAAATAGTAACGCGGGTTCACCCCCCCCCCCCTCCCCCCCCCCCAAATTTGGTCGGCGTTAAAATGTGTTGTTTTTGTTGATAGTTGTCAAATGTATTGCTGAATGTCCTTCTAATAATGGTTTTATAGACGTGAAGGCGTGTGATAAACACAGAACGACACGCGTGTGTGAATGGGTTAATCGATATGGCACTTGTGCCACTTCGGAAGGATAAAACTCGAGGCCTGCGGCCTCTCGTTCTATTCTTCCGAGCTGGCACTCGTGCCATATCGATTAACCCATTCACACGCGCGTGTCAACAGATCTTACATAAAATTCTTTATTATACGTATGATATAAAGATGAGCAGTCACAGTTTAATGTTTATCAGTCGCGTGTCATTACAGATTCTGATTTATATCAGGCAAATTTGATTGGGGAATGTCTTTTGAAGAGAATTACTAAAGGTTTCACATTTTCGAGCCCACAGTCAAAAGTTTACTGTTGATTAATAAATTATCATTTCTCAGTTGGGTTCTATTTTGAGAAGTGAATGTGCACTGAGGAAATACTTTCTTATCGGTCTGACCGATTCCAGTTTTGTTTGTATGTAGTGTGGGACAATGAGAATTATGCGACAAGTTGACAATACAAATTGTCTGCAGTTTTAGTGGAATTTATGATACGCCTTTAATCTAATTAGTATGAACCTCGCCGGAGGGCCAGTACGGAAGAAAATCAACTGAAGTCGTTTCGTAAATTCTACTAGAAACTCAGAACTCGTTGAAATTCTTCCATCACGCACCAAACAAGGAGTTTATTTTTCATGCTGATGGTAAAATATGGAGGAGATCAATCTTTGATTGGACCAATACTGCTAGTGAAGCCAGAAGATGAACAAGTGGCAAACACCAATTCGTAACCTTTTGTTATCAATACATGGTTCGAATCATTTATCGTGCTGGTGTTATTGGTATGCAGGTATCATTTCACTCTGTACCCAACGCAGGTGATATCAAAAATTATTATTTTAAATATTGTTTTTCCAAATTTAAAAAAAAAAAATCAACAAAACCACATCATGTGACGCCTCACTGGAACGAGCTCGTTCCAATGAGGGTCACATGATATGGTTTTGTTGAAATTTGTTAAACAATAATATTTTTTCATCTGCTCAATTTGGAAATAACGCAGTTGGATGCTCCCAATTTATTAGGTAAAGGGTTAATGCTTTACCGGCGCTGTATCAATTCCCGCAGGTCATGGTGAAGAAGACCAATTGGAAGTAGTAACTGTGATGGATGAAGACCTGACTGAAGAAATATTTTACTACATAGAATATTATTTAAAAATGGATTAATGACGGTAAAAACTCGACTTCATGGAAATTTATTTTGGGATAAATGAAATATGAACGCTGTAGTCGTTACTCAACGTCGTACCTCGAGTTCCAGCTGCATACTTAATTAACACATTCCGTACTCCAAACTGGTTAATGCTGGGCCCCAAAATGCCCGAATTGAGTGCGTCAGCCGTCCATTTGCATAACCGACTGTGTGGATGACATAAGTCCAAATATCTTCACCCCGATTGCCCACGTGGGGATACTGTGGCACTGTGTACTAAGGCGTACTGCACGTCGATGGTGCACTTGTCTTCAGCCAATACTAACCCTGCGTGTGGGGAGTTAGTACGTTGGGGAGTCTGACAGTTGTCCGCCGTTGCTCGGTGGTTCTCTCCGGGTACTCGGACTTCCTCCACCCGTAAAACCATCCGAGACGCGGTGACCCTGGCTGACGAACATGAATAAATAAATAAATAAATAAATAAATAAATAAATAAATAAATAAATAAATAAATAAATAAATAAAAGTGTACGTCTCGACTCGTAAGGAAATACCTGATTACTAGGAAGCATGAATAGTTAGTTATCTAAAACTGACGACTGATAAACGTATTGCGTATGCGTGTGTGGGGTGAGGGGAGGGAGGGGTCATTCACCTAACCCCGCTTTGCTACACCTCTGGAAATGACTTTTAATAAATTTAGGTAAACGAAAGTAGTTTAAGCGAATTAGGCACTCATATCTTTGTTGCTACTTCTTTACAATGAACTATTGTTTTGTGTCATTCGATTGTTTTGGCCAAAGGGAGGGGTACGTGCCCCTGGTGCACTCCTGCAATATATTATATAAATGGCATAACTAGTGTTTACCATTTCACCTAGGGGCAAGAACGTTGCACGGTTGGTACTAACCCGTTCAACATGGCCTGCACAAAATTTTGTTGAAGCAAAATGTGGTAGCCTCTGAGAAGACAACACAATAACAACCTAACTGGAAGACCTGTCAGTGATAATTTTATTACACCCCCCCCCCCCCCCACAGGGTCTGTAGGGTTAAATTTGTACTGAACCTCTCTATAAATGTAACAAAGATTCGTCCAGTTCGCTATATAGAGTAGTGTATAAGACTGTCCTGAAACTGGAATACTATAAGTTATTTAGAGCTAATCTTTTTTCTTCCCTTTTCCTTCTCTTCCAGGGAAAAGCTGTTAATACTATTTCAATCTGCGCTTGCCATTCTTGTTCTCTTGGGAGTCGTGGGTTAGAGTTTGAAAAGAAATTGCTTTTAACAAATTCTGCAAGACAGCTATTATGTAAGTTGCTCGTCTGATGTAGTCGATTCATTTGGAGAATGGCGACGGAGGAGCACTTAATCACCTCGACGTTGAATTCATTTCTTCAATCACCAAAACCAATGAGAAACATGATTAAAAGAGCTTTGGTCAATCTGCATCCTTTAATATATAGTACAGCTTCACTAAACTCTCCCGTCACAATTCAGAGCGTTGGTCATCCCTAAAACACCTTCATTGTTGAGTTCCACAAAGGAAGTAACTCATGTTCTGTGGAGCAGGTAACAGACGCCACAGAAAAGATTCTTCTACTGGATATTTGGGTGGAGCTGGAGGTTGATTAACTGAAACACTGCTTGTGTTCCTCATGCGTTTCCATATGTTCTCATAATGATTGGAAATTGCGCTTCGAGGATGTTTTCCAAGGACAACATCAAGTAGCAGCACTGCAACAGCAAAAATGGTCTCTTTCCAGATCAGATAACAACCTGGTCGCGACACACAACTAGTGGGTCGCGGTTTCATAAATATAATATTACGAAGCAAAGATCAAATAAGGACACCAACCGAAAATAGCATCTGAGATTAAGTGCTATCGCACTTCTTTTTCGACGGGGAAGATACTGCAGTATTCTGGAGTGGAAAGTGGAGAGAGAATTTCGACCGGGTCGCGACCCAGTAGCGATCCGGTCAAAATTCTTTGTTCGCTTTTGTAATCACAGTATGGTTTAGAAGAATTTTTAGTATTGTAGCGTTCGAAGAATAAGAGCCATTTACAAACCAGCCTGATTGGTCCGGATCCTTTAGTCTCGTAGTAAATTGGTCGCTTTGTTTGCTAGATGTCGACGTCTGGAGCCTCGCCTCTCGAACTTCTCTCTCGATCTGTTACATTGGTGCCGTTGATCAGCCGTCAGCAGTTGCTAGAGGTCTGTGTGCTGTGGAGAAGCACGCTGAATGCTGCGTCCGCTCAGAGTTGGAATCTGGGGTTCGATTCACCGGGGATGACTCTTAAAAGGAACATGAGAGAAATATAGTGGTAGAGGTAAAGGGGCCATTTACCAATCAGCCTTGTTGGTCCGGATCGCTTCGTCTCGTGGGAGATCGTTCGATTCGTGTGCTGGAGATCGACGGTTCGAGCCTCGGCTCCGGCATTTTTCAAACGGTCTCTTACAGTATGTCGTTTATTGATCACAGAAACTGAACGCACAGTACCACAACCTTGCCTTCTCGTATCCAATACATAAACCGCTTGGCCAAAACACATTGTTTAAATTCAGTAATCCATTACGTATGTACAGAGTAGGTTAAACATCACCTTATTCTACATACTTATTGTCCATGAAGAACAAGAACGCTCTCTCTGATGTATAGCTTTCCGGAGACACCACACACCACGTGAATGGTACGCCTTGGAGTCGTGGGAGGCTTTTTAGTGCGGTCCCCGTCGCTGGTGTGTGGGGTGGGGGGGTATTATAATTAGCTTCAATACTAACCGGCTTCCTGTATATAAAAACATGCTTCCTGAAGGTGAGATCCTTACGGCCAATGTCACATTATTTTTTATTGGAGTTTAACGACACTTCGACATCCTGGGTTAACTCGTGGAGAGTTTTGCAGGGGGGGGGAGGGGGATTACCCGGAAAGAGCCACCGAGTAGTGACAAGCAACTGTAAAACTCCTAAACGTACTAACTCCACACAAGCAAGATTAGCACGGATTGAAGACAAGTGCACCATCGACGTGTTGTCTGCCTTAGAACACAGCGCCAACCTGCCACCACGTAATGTCACATTAAAAAATGTATAATGTTTATTAAATTGTTGGCGTTCTTTAATGTGTTATTTTCCGCCGATCCCAGTGTCTTTGGTGAGATGGATTTTAGGCAAAAATAGACGTCCTAATTGACGCAAAACAGTACAATGACAGTATAACAGTACAGTAATTCTTTATGGTACAGGACCTTCAATGTTCAGCAGCATGAAACATTATTACCGTGTAAGTTTTAAAGGTTGAAACTTTAAACAACGATGATGGATTTCATGTTTTTGATAAAAAGGACATAAACTGATTTTACCTTTTTGGATAAACTATTGGCAGAAGCCACAGTGAATGACGAGGGTCAGCTAGTTGGGTGTCCGTCGTCCTTTCCTAAATCGTAATAAGCACTAACATTTTGGGGGCAAAACACACGATATACGGAGTACAGGTAATAAATGTTTCCAAACTTTTGAGAATTAATTGAGCAGATATGGTGACGCAAATGTAAGGGGTCGTTACTCCTGGCATCCATTATTTTTTTTCTTGGGGAGATACCTCTCGCTTATAGCTGCACGGCTTCAGTGCTATCAGGAGGCCGACCAACGCATTCCTCAGGGTCCCATTGTCGCTCTCGGAGGCGCTGCACAAAGCTGACGGAACAGCACACTGAAAGGGCTAAAGGTTGCGTGCGAAGTACAGGCCTGGCCGTTCGAGGGGAGCTATAGCTCTGGCTCTCCTTGGCTCCCCTCAAACCATATTGAAGAGAGCCATATTGACCTCCTTAAACTGTATTGGCTCCCCTCAAACTTTCAGTTCCCATATTAAAACCTTGTATAATTCATACAAGTGTAGAATAGCTCCCTGAAACAGATTTAGGAGAGCCGTAGCGGCTCCCCTGGATTTTTCAAAAGGCCAGGCTTGGAAGTATGCAGAGATATTTATGTTCTAGTCGCTTGGTTGATTAGATTGCCTCTCACAGACCATAGCGTCTGCAACTAGTAATCCAAATGTATTAAAGCAATAAACTCACTTAGCAGGACACAAGCCGATAGTTTCGTGAAGATCTCACCCGCACCACAACGTCCAAATATTGTAGCTGCAATGTACTTGGAGGCAGTAAGAGAATTCACAGCTATTGCAGACGGAACGAGAAAACACTCTCCGGCAAATCCTATTAAAAAGCCAACGAAAGCTCCGTACGTCTCAAGCATAAGTATGTACATTGATCCAGATGTTCTAAGGAATGTTGCTATTTCAGCATAGCATAGGATGTCTGAAAAATAAACTCTAAAATAAGGAAGTTTTTTTTCAATATTGTCAGACTTTCAAACATCTCAGACATTTGATTTTCTTCACAGCCTGAACGGTGAGTATGTTGAAGTGCAAAATCACCAATTATAATTTATAACTATTTTTGTTGAATGAATGAATGAATGAATGAATGAATGAATGAATGAATGAATGAATGAATGAATGAATGAATTTGAATACTTTACTGAGTTCGGTTTCTTGTTGTCTTTGTTCAACAGCAAGTATCAAATCAGAGGCAAAACATACTGTCGAGATTCCAAACTATGAAACAAAAACACTTATTATTGCATAACAATTTCCGCGGCGTGCGCGGTTTGTGATGGCTGTCATGTAGGTACTTTGATAACGAAGGCGATCTCTTTGGAGGCCAGATCGAGATCTAATCGCGACACACACTAGTGGATAGAGATTTTGTAAACAAAATACTTCGAAATCAAGACTGCATGAAGAAAAGCAAATGAAAATACTATCCAAAAATCAATGTTCTTTCATTTATTTTTTGATAGGCATGATTATATAGAGTTACGGGCAGGAGAACGGGCAGAGAATTTCGACCGGGTCGCGATTCAGTCGCGAACCGGTTGGAATTCTCTGTCCGCATTTATAATCACAGTACTGTATGTAAGACAAATCTAATGGCTGATACAGAGATACATCAGTCGGTTTATTGGCTTAAAAATGTGTGAATAAACAAATCCAGTAAATATTTTTTTGGCCTCGTTTATAACTCCTGTTCATTCGTTTGTGGGAATTTTGAGAACAGAAACGAACTGACAGACCATGAATCACAAGCAAACCCCAGTGCAGCACTATTCAATGGCGGAATCTGGAATTCTGTGGATTGTATTGTCCCAGAACTGCTGTACAAAGCCGTCTGGTCGGAAACAAGAATATTCTCCACCGTTGAGACTGAACAACATAACCGTTTGCCCAACGCGCCAAGTGATTAACACTTGCCAAAAACACTTCTGTTCGACAATCTTGTGGCTGATACTCATTCGAACAAGAAGACGAAGAAGAAGAACTCGCCACTAGATGCCGCAAGAAAAAAGTTTAAAAAGAGCATTCACATGAAAATAAATTCATTTCTATTCTGAACGTCAGCTAGTGAACTAAATGTCTTACAAAATATTGACAGCCGTGCTCGGATTAAAAGAGAACTTACACGTACAAATCTTCAAAATGATTGAAGCTGTGTTCCCAAGAATTGGGCCAAGTGAATTGTATAGTAGACGGAGTCAAGAAAAGGAACCTAGACCAGCGCATACGTGATGTTACGAGAAAGAAATCAAGACATGTACAGACGGCTTATTCTGTGGGTCAGTTGTTAACCAAACAACAGATGAAGAACGAAGATGCAAAGATCACTTAGAAGATCGATGAAATGGATTTACCTGCCTACAGAATATCAGAAAACAAGAGAATGAAAGAAACACGAAAGCCCCCAAGAACGAACTGAAGAAGCCTGAAGTTATCTCTCTAACTACAAACCAAAACATGAAGTTTCTACTTGACGAAGAAGTTTGAAGTTCACGAGAACGAACACAGGAAGAATGAAGTTTCCACTCAAATTACAGACCAAACATAGAGCAATATTCAGAAAACCGAAGTTTCAAGGATGGAATAGCCTGCAGACAAAAACACGAATGAAGCGAACACTCAGAAGAAATTATGTTGGCACTCAAATTACACTCCAACAGACGCTTACATACCAACCCAGGAACGAAGTTTCAAGGTTGCACCAACACAAGAATGATGTTGTTACTCAGAAAAACGAAGGGATGATCTTACCGACCCACAGAACACAAGAAAACAAAGAACAAACAATGAAAAGCTACCTGCCTTCTAAAAATTATTTATCAAAAATAAAGACCTTGACAATGAAAAACAACAGGACGAAACCAAGAAAGAAGATCCATAGGAGGCCAATAAGCAGTCGGCAATCAGCTGATTATGCAGGAAGAAGAGGACGAAAGACCTGCGTACCACTCAGTATTCGATGAAGACGATGCCTTGGCCAACTGATTCTGAACCTATTTCAACTTGTGAAAAAGAAAGTTTAATATGATTCAAAGTAGGCTGCGGACATAGTGCAGTGATTTAAACGGCGACAAGGTTGTAAATTATTTAAGAGATATGTCCGGCTGCAGCTGCGGGAGTCCAGTTGAAGACGCCGAATATTATTTCTTTGGTTGTCCCCTTTACACTCAAGCGCGAAATGACCTCTTCTCTGTCCTATCGACATATGACGTAGACTTGAACGATGATGATACCCTCCTTCTGGGGAACCCAGTTCTACTTACAGCTGATAATCTTGAAACCCACTTGGTGGTAATAACCAATTTATCTTACAATAGTCCTCCCTTTTTGACATGGAATAAGTCTATGAGTTGATTTTTCATGAATCAAAATCATGAACGTCATGTCACTGCGTCCATACGCTATTCATTATTCTACTTGTACTGTAGCCACCGGAGTTTATAGAGTGTTTCAGCCGTGTGTTTCTTTGTTTTGTTTTATTTTTCAGGTTTAGCGCATGGTAGTCTTATATAAAAATACCATCATGGCAAAAAATGATCTAGTATAATTTATTTCGTTGAGTTTTTTATTTATTTATCATTTAATTGTTGCTATCAAAAACGGAGGCAGTATTCGATGAGTGCGGGTAAAAAACGTTCCTTTCTAAATCGACTGATCAGAACGTGTGGTTGCTACCCTACAAATTTGTATTTTGTCAAGACGTTTTCACATGAAATACGTTCTTGTTGTAAAATAAATACTCATATCTTGTCTTTTTCGACTACCCGTTCAAACACACTAGTAGTAGTGTATGTTCACCTACAGGACTCATTGGCAGGATCTCGGTGCAGGACCTCGGAAGTGACGTCATGTCATTGCGTCATTGCGGCCTTATACCAGTACTATTGACTAAACTACCATCCATTAATATTGACCCAGTGGCGCCATGTTGTGTTGTCCTGGTAACCAGCGTGAGCGGCCATGTTGTGACGTCATCTCCATAGTGATACGTGGTGATAGTGCGCATGCGCAGCGCGTATTGCTAGGGTGATACGCGTTTCCGTCGTCCATTTTGTATACTGGAGGCCGCCATCTTGGTTTCTATGATAGCATGTGATTGCTATGTGACCCAAACTCCTACAATAGGACAGGGGTAGGTTCGGAGGGTATGTTCGATTGAATAAGTTTCGCGATCCTAAATAGGATTCTGAAAGAATTCGAAATAGTACAACTTGTCGGGTTGTTTTTGGTAATTCTTCGAATCGGGAAAATACTCCTATTCAATCGAACATACCCTCCGAACATACCCCTGTCCTATTGTAGGAGTTTGGGTCACATAGCAATCACATGCTATCATAGAAACCAAGATGGCGGCCTCCAGTATACAAAATGGACGACGGAAACACGTATCACTCTAACAACACGCGCTGCGCATGCGCACTAACACCACGTATCACTACGGAGATGACGTCACAACATGGCCGCTCACGCGGGTTACCATGACAACACAACATGGCGTCACTGGGTCACGTGACATGACATCGCTTCCGAGGTCCTGCATTGAGGTCCTGCCAATGAGTCCTGTAGGGGAACATACACTACTACTCACACTCCCGCGGCAGCCTACTTTCAACACCTCTATCGTACATTAGTAACACCGACATGACTACCTGCCTGTTGTGGGCTTCCTGTTTCAACAACATATATATCTAATGTAAATAATGTAAATCTCAAAACATTTATAAATCAATGTAAATATCTGATAGCCGCATCTATATTTAGATTTTCTATTCTATTGTATTTATGGAGAATGGAGAGGCGTTTACATAAGTTGTATAACTTGTACTCCAATCCTTTTTGCAAATTTATGGCAAAAAAATATGTTTACATTATAACCGATATGACGTCGGCAGAGCAGAGTCATTCGAGGAGTGACTCTTTCGAACAGTTACACGATAGCGTATTTGCTCGACAAGATTCGAATCGTCCGAGCACTGCCTATTCCAGTCACTGTTCGTTTATTCGTTTGCTCGACGAGGTTCGAGAAATATCTGTCCCAGGCTCTGCTCTTGTTGCTATCTTTCTAGCTTCAGTACTAACAACTGAAGGCGTTTGTGCACTTGTAGACCATGGTGGGAAGACAGAGTGTCAAGGTGATAGCTTGACCTTTCGATTTTGTTGTATATAAGGTTATATTTCTTTGATAACTTTTCTCGTTCGGGCCAAAGGTATAAGAATATGCGTTTATATGATGGACCCCGAAAACCGATTTGTCACTTAAACAGACCAGCCACGATTCAAGCACTGTTAAATTAAGCATTAGGTTTAATGTCCATTGTTGAGCATTTGTTGAACGCCACATGGGCTATCTGATATCTGATTAAAGGAGTGTTCTCCTGCAAGTCGTTATCTGTGTAATTATGGCCAGTTAATGGATACTTGTTGGAAAAACAGTACATCGCGCATGGTCTGGACACACACCCATATTACGCATCTAGCCTGTCACGAATGTCAGGAAATATCGAAATTCGAGTCTTTCAAAGGAACTTTAAAGCGAATATTAAATTAAGATAGATCTAAGCGGTCAACTTCAAGAGAAACGATTAAACCGAGAATTAATGTTCTGGCTATCGAAATAAAAATTGAGGGATTTCTCGAAAATTTAATTCTAGTCTGAAGGTGTGTAAGGCTGTGAGTCGTTGCGAGAAGATAGGGGTGTCCCATGCTATAGGTTAGAGGATATGCTGCATCGGTGCGAAAATATACGCACGTTGTGACGTAGGGGTGCCACAGAGCTCATATTTAGAATAGGAGTAGTCGCAGGCCAAATCGATGGCCATATATGAGAATAGGATCAGAAACACGAAGTACGAGCTCAGGGAGCTATTTGCATTTAGGTAAATGGCATTATCTGTTTTAGAAGGCAAGCCATACGCAGGCAGAGTAGGCTTCGCCTGTATGAACATTATTCTGAGATAAACGTAGGGGAGCATTTAACCCCATTGGTGGCGACTGCTTGAGTGAAAAGCGTCAGTAGTAGGAGATGGTCATTTCATGCCTGTTTACCGCATCCGGACCACGCGCCCAAAACGCCCAGGCCTCTTTTAGGCTCCCCTCACCCCTCCCTGTGAACAAACCCGTTAGGCCACCCCACCCCCTCTGCGCACAAAGCCCCTTAGGCACTCTCCTTGCGCCCAAACCCAGTTAGTCCCTCCTTCGTGCCTAAAACCTGTTAGGCGCCCCTCCCCATGCCCAGAGCCTTTTTTAGGCCAGTCGTACCCTCTTTGTGCCCAAGATGGCGATCCAAGATGGTGGCTTCCCCCATGACGTGGCTACCATAATACACACAGTGGGGGGGATCCCTCTCCCTCCCTGTACCCAAAGCCTATTGGGACCCAAGATGGCGGATGACAAGATGGTGGTTTCCCCCATGACGTGGATACCATAATACACACAGTGGGAGGGATCCCCTCTCCCTCCCTGTACCCAGGGCTATTGGGACCCAAGATGGCGGTCTAAGATGGCGGATGACAAGATGGCGTCTTCCCCCATTATATCTGTGACGTAACCAAGCTACTCTGTCAGTGATTTAAATATTAAAATTAAAAATTCAAAAATTCAAATTCAAAAATCTCGTTCCTGTTCTCCGAAGTATACAATGTGTTTGGGTTAATATTGTACCGAGATATTACCAAAGTACTCAGTTAAGAGGATTATCTTGTTTGTGTAAACACTTATTTTGATAAGTAGATTACCTAAGCTCCACAGGTGCACCTTCTTATCTTCAGGACGTGTCTGAACTTGTTTCTCGAAATATGCTTTTATGTGCAGCAGCCATATTTTTCTATACTTTGCATGATGGGATGGCATTACTGGCTTTTGTGATGAGGGTCTAACGCGCTTGTGCGCAGTGAGGGACGAGGCTGAGCATTAATTATAGGTGTTTAAAGTCATATATTTCTATATTTTTTTATAAATTAAAAGTTTGGGATATAAACAACTCACCTTGACTTAGTGGCATTGTGTATTTTATAAATTTAATGAAAAATATGGCGTCCCCTCATAAAATACAAGGAGGCTTCCCCATGCCAAAATAATGAAAATTTCTTCATATAACACAACAAGACGGCTGTCCGACGTGTTATAATACGGCGCATTGGCGGATCCAATACTCTACATCCGCGTGATGTCAATAAGATGGCGAATTTCCCCATTTTAGTACCCCTTAAGTGAATTTAATAAAGTATTTTATAAAATTTATTGAAAAGTTACATGGCTTTTCCTCATAAAATATAGGGAGAAGGAGGCGTCCCCCTCCCCCCGAAATTATGAAAATTCAAGTTTTCATTTGAAATTTGTTCGATATTTAAAGTCACCAATGTATATTGTAGGTTTTGTTTTCACTGAAAAAATTAGAAAAATTAATAATTGTATGCAAGACGTTGGAGTTTTGTTAGCGAAAGGGATGAACTTGTATGTCTACACGTATAATAGGTTACGACTTACTGTTTCGCTAAACGTGTGATATAAAGCATATTTTATTGGAAAATTGATTCCAACAACCGGGGTTATTCCGTACTGGTTTTATGGGTGGGGAATATGAGGTGGGATATGGCCCCCCGACTCAAGCCCCGCAATTTTTTCACGTACAGTTTTTATTAAAACCCATGTAATAATAATAATAATAATAATAATCAATTTTATATAGCGTAAAACCACCAAAGGTGCTCTAAAGCACTTTACAAAAAAAAAATCAATTCAATTTATGTATTCCGGAAAGAAAAAAAAGCTTTGTTGAATAAATGAGTTTTTAATTGTTTTTTGAAGTTTTCAATACTTATTAGAGATCTGATATGCAGTGGCAATGTATTGCACAGCCTGGGCCTAGCAATTGCAAAGGCCGGTGTCCTGGCTAGCTCAGATTTTGTGAATGGTACAACCAGACTCAGATTCAGATTATCTGCAGACCGTAGGGGACGTGTGGGAGAGTAGCAAATGACAAGCGTTCTCAAGTACTCTTGGGACAGGCCGTGAATGCATTTATAAACTAGTACGAGAATTTTGAATTCAATTCTATATTGAACAGGCAGCCAATGAAGATCTTTCAGAATAGGAGTGGTTATAGCTTTTAGAACCACTGAGAATTCGAGCTGCAGTGTTCTGAATTCTTTGCAGCCGTTGTAACAGTATGTTTGGCAGACCAATGAAAAGCGAATTGCAGTAGTCCAAACGTGAAGAGATAAAAGAATGAACCAGCTGCTCAAGAGCTTGAGTGCTTAGGAATGGGCGAAGTCAGCTAAGTTTCCTAAGTTGCCAATAACATGATCTACAGACTTTTTTGATATGGGACTCAAGATTTAAACTGGAGTCAAATATCACTCCATTGTTTCTGGCACTATCATTGACCGTAACATCAGGGTCACCAATAATGACTGAGGAAATTTTTTCGGAGAAAGAAATCCTTTGTCTGGAAATGACTAAAACTTCTGTCTTGGAGTCATTCCTTTTAAGCCTATGGCTGGTCACCCAGTGTCTGACTGCGTCGATGCATCGCTCCGTTTCAGACACTGTTCCTATAACACCAGAAGCATCACGCGGGTTAAAAGCCAAGTAGAGTTGTGTATCGTCAGCGTACAGATGGTAAGGGATATCAAGCTCTCTCAGCATCTATCCCAGTGATGCTGTGTATATTGTTAAAAGCACAGGGCCTAGAACAGAGCCTTGGGGGACTCCACACGTCAATAGTTTCCTTTCAGACCTGGAATCACTGATTGCTATCTGCTGGGCTCGAAGTTCCAAGTAACTCTCAAACCACCTATGAACAGTCCCGTGGACCCCTTGTTGTTTCAGAATGTCAAGTAGTAGCAAATGATCAACGGTATCAAAGGCAGCCGAAAGGTCGAGCAATACAAGCAGGGTAGTTTGTCCCTCACCTAAGGCACAGACAATGTCATTATGGACCCTCAGCAAAGCTGTCTCTGTGCTATGGTTAGGTTTGTAAGCTGACTGAAAGGGTTCTAGTAGATGGTTCATTGCGAGGTGACAGTTTAATTGGCTGACAACTACCTTTTCGAGTATTTTTAAGACAAAAGATAGGTTTGATACGGGTCGATAGTTTTTTAGGTTGTTGGGATCAAGAGTCGACTTCTTAATGAGCGGGAACACAAGTGCTAATTTCATATCCTCTGGAACATGTCCTTCTAAGTGAGAGGACTGTAAAATTTTTGTTATGATTGGCACGAGACAGGTTAGAACAGATTTCAGCAGTGATGTTGGTATAGGATCCAGGTCGTTTGATTTGTTAGGGGGTGAAATAATGCACTTCTTCGCCTCAGCCTAGGTTACCGGAATGAATTCTGAGAAAAGCGAGTTTAACATGAGTTTTCTCAGTTTGGAGAATCTGAGTATTCTGTGCCTTCTTGAATTAATTTTTGAGATAAAATAATCACTGAATTTAGCCAAAAGATCGTTTACAACTGAATGCTCCGGAAGAAGGACGGTTTTTGTGTTACCTAATAATTGATTCGTGATAGTAAATAATGTTTTGCTATCATGTGTGCTGTTTATTAGGTCATTGTAGTATATGGTTTTAGCCTTTTCTATTTTGGTGTCAGTTATGGTCCTTTGGTGGCATAGCATTTGGTGGTGCACTTCAAGTTTTGACTTGTTGTACAGACGTTCTAATCTATGTAGTTTCTGCTTTTCTGCACGGATATCTTCCGTGTACCAAGGTGACGGTTGATGTTGCACAATTTTTCTAGATTTCACAGGGGCGTGTTTATCCAGGATGGAGGAAAGAGAGCTATTGTACATAGCAAACCATGAAATGGAATTGGTGGGGCCAAGATTTGTCGCAAACAATGCCGATCGCATATCTGTTTGTAGTGACGCGAGGTCTACTGATTTGACTTTGCGAAAAGTAATGGTCTTTACTGGATCACTCGGTTTACTTAATGGCATAAGTGTCGAGACCATATAATGATCCGATATTGCTGGATCAGACACTGTGACATGCTCTAGGAGAGACATATCGCCCTGTCTGGTCATGAGCAAATCAAGGGTATGGTCACTCCTGTGAGTCGGTTCCTTAACAAGCTGAACATATCCGAATGAATAAATTAAGTCTAAAAATTGTTGGGTCAAAGTGTTGCTCATCACATCCACATGAATGTTAAAGTCACCGACTATTACAATGTTACCGCCATATGTTGCAAAATTTGACAAATAATTTCCAAACTCTGTGAGAAATAGTGATGGCGTAAATTTGTTTGACTTAGATGGAGGAGGACGATGGATAATTAAGAGTCGAACTGATTGATCGGTTTTCACCAAACAATCCAGAGCCTCAAAAGTGGTAAATGTACTAGTGGTATCACTACTGAATTTTATGTTAATGGATTGTTTGAAAATCACAGCTGTTCCACCACCACGTCTTCTTCTTGCTTTGTGCAGAATCCCGTATCCACTGGGTAATAAATTACGGATGGAATATTTGTCACGTTCATCGCCTTTAAACCATGTTTCAGTCAACGTAAAAATGTCATATTTATTGTCGGAAATCAGGTCATGAATGTCGGTTTCCTTATTATTATCCGATCTTGAATTAAATAACCCAAAGGACATACGTGGGCTCTTGGAAACTGTTTGCTTGTTTGGAACAAGATTTAGTTCTACGAGGTTGTGCCGATTTATCCCAGAAATTGGTTCGACTACTTGAGATACATCAGGATGGTACACGTTCTTTGAATGGTTAATTTCATTTTTTCCACCGATTGAGTGTATGACTGGAATTTTTCGATGTCTACCACCCCTGTGCCACGTTTAGTGGATTTGCCAGGGCAGATTCCCAGTTGTTTGAGTTTAGAAAAAAACACTGTATGGGAGTTTATCAGTTGGGTGAGTGTTAAAGCTGTAGAGAGCATCAGCAGAATGTACAGTGAGATACTTTCTGTCATAATCACTTTCACTTTCACACAATGCTTTGTTCCCATTGTAGTGTGACTGGAGAGAAGGTTTTTGATGAACACCAGCATTATGAAGTTCTGGTTGGTCGCACATCAATGAACAGGCCACTGTAACTGCAAATGAAAACTGCTCACAGAACACAAATAATATCCAGTGATAGAAAATAAAATAAATATACAATAATTGGGCTATAAGTTGCGCGAAATTTATTGGTGTTTCAAAAAGTACACTTTGGACAGAATGGCTCTTTTTAGCTAGTTCACCAAGATGAAAGTCAGATTTTGGGATAGTTTGATGTCATCTTGTCATCCGCCATCTTGAGCCGCCATCTTGGGTGCCAATGGGCTTTGGGTACAGGGAGGGGGAGCCCTCCCACTTTGTGTATTATGGTAGACACGTCACAGATATCATGGGGGAAGACGCCATCTTGTCATCCGCCATCTTGTCATCCGCCATCTTGGACCGCCATCATGGAACAATGCATTAACAAGTGGTAATATTTTGGGGCTTGCAAATAAGCTAATACTCTGTTTGTGACATGAAAAGTACTGACTGGTTTCCCCAAAACATATTAACAACTAAGAGCACAAAGCGTCCATGCCTTTTGAGACGAACATTACCCCTCCCCGCACCCAAGTCCCCCATCAGTAACTGCTATGTTCCCAATTCAGTGACCGCTATGTTGTATTCTTTTACGTGAGTGCATCTCTAAAAGATTATGGGCCGCCATCTTGTTGACGTCATGCATATCATGGCCACCATCCTTATTGCGCATGCCCAATATGGGCGCAGCAATCTTGTTGATGCCATGCGCATTAACGACGCCACAATCTTGGGCTGTACAGGGCGGGAGGGGGAGCCCTCCCACTTTGCGTATTATGGTAGACACGTCACAGATATCATGGGGGGGGGGGGGCGATGCCATCTTGTCATCCGCCATCTTGGGCCGCCATCTTGGGCCGCCATCTTGGGTGCCAATGGGCTTTGGATACAGGGAGGGGGAGTCCTCCCACTTTGCGTATTATGGTAGACACGTCACAGATATCATGGGGGGGGCGATGCCATCTTGTCATCCGCCATCTTGGGCCGCCATCTTGGGCCGCCATCTTGGGTGCCAATGGGCTTTGGATACAGGGAGGGGGAGCCCTCCCACTTTGTGTATTATGGTAGACACGTCACAGATATCATGGGGGAAGACGCAATCTTGTCATCCGCCATCTTGGACCGCCATCTTGTTCCCAATAGGCTTTGGGTACAGGGAGGGAGGGGGAGCCCTCCCACTTAGTGTATTATGGTAGCCATATCACAGATATTGTGGGGAAGCCGCCATCTTGGACCACCATCTTGGGCACAAAGAGGGTGCGTATGGCCTAAAGGGGCTCTGGGCATGGGGGAGGGGTGAGAGGCACCTAACGGCTTTGGGTACAAGGCGGAGTAAAACAATTTTTCAATAAAGTTCGACTAAAATTAGTTTTTGTCAAGTTTTGAAATGGAGAGACTCAGGCGAGTTATCTACCTTCCACCGCCTTAAATTTTTGCTCAAACTATCCCAAAATCTGACTTTCATCTTGGTGAACTAGCTAAAAAGAGCCATTCTGTCCAAAGTGTACTTTTTGAAACACCAATAAATTTCACGCAACTTATAGTTAAATAGCCCAATTATTGTATATGGGTTTTAATAAAAACTGTACGTGAAAAAATTGTGGGGCTTGAGTCGGGTACCATACCCCGCCTCCTATTCCCCACCCATAAAACCAGTACGGCATAACCCCGGTTGTTGGAATCGATTTTCCAATAAAATATGCTTTATATCACACGTTTAGCAAAACAGTTAGTCGTAACCTATTGTACGTGTAGACATACAAGTTCATCCCTTTCGCTAACAAAATTCCAACGACTTGCATACAATTATTAATTTTTCTCATTTTTTCAGTGAAAACAAAACCTACAATATACATTGGTGACTTTAAATATCGAATAAATTTCTTTCATTATTTCAGGGGGAGGGGGACGCCTCCTTCTCCCTATATTTTATGAGGAAAAGTAACTTTTCAATAAATTTTATAAAATACTTCATTAAATTCACTTAAGGGGTACTAAAGTGGGGAAATTCGCCATCTTATTGACATCGCGTGGATGTAGAGTATTGGATCCGCCAATGCGCCATATTATAACACGTCGGACAGCCGTCTTGTGTTATATGAAGAAATTTTCATTATTTTGGCATGGGGAAGCCTCCTTGTATTTTATGAGGGGACGCCATATTTTTCATTAAATTTTATAAAATACACAATGCCACTAAGTCAAGGTGAGTTGATTATATCCCAAACTTTTAATTTATAAAAAAATATAGAAATATATGACTTTAAACACCTATAATTAATGCTCAGCCTCGTCCCTCACTGCGCACAAGCGCGTAGTCCCTCATCACAAAAACCAGTAACGCCATCCCATCATGCAAAGTATAGAAAAATATGGCTGCTGCACATAAAAGCATATTTCGAGAAACAAGTTCAGACACGTCCTGAAGATAAGAAGGTGCACCTGTGGAGCTTAGGTAATCTACTTATCAAAATAAGTGTTTACACAAACAAGATAATCCTCTTAACTGAGTACATTGAAAATATCTCGGTACAATATTAACCCAAACACATTGTATATTTCGGAAAACAGGAACGAGATTTTTGAATTTGAATTTTTTAATTTTTAATTTTAATATTTAAATCACTGGCAGAGAAGCTTGGTTACGTCACAGATATCATGGGGGTAGACGCCATCTTGTCATCCGCCATCTTGGGCCGCCATCTTGGGTCCCAATAGGCTTTGGGTACATGGAGGAAGAGGGGATCCCTCCCACTGTGTGTATCATGGTAGCCACGTCATGGGGGAAATCGCCATCTTGTCATCCGCCATCTTGGGCCGCCATCTTGGGTCCCAATAGGCTTTGGCTACAGGGAGGGAGGGGGATGCCTCCCACTGTGTGTATTATGGTAGCCACGTCATGGGGGAAGCCGCCATCTTGGGCCGCCATCTTGGGTCCCAATAGGCTTTGGGTACAGGAAGGAGGGGGATCCCTCCCACTGTGTGTATTATGGTAGCCACATCATGGGGGAACCGCCATCTTGTCATCCGCCATCTTGGGCCGCCATCTTGGGTCCCAATAGGCTTTGGCTACAGGGAGGGAGGGGAATGCCTCCCACTGTGTGAATTATGGTAGCCACGTCATGAGGGAAGCCGCCATCTTGGATCGCCATCTTGGGCACAAAGAGGGTACGACTGGCCTAACTAAAAGGGTTCTGGGCATGGGGAGTGGGCGCCTAACAGGTTTTAGGCACGAAAGAGGGACTAACTGGGTTTGGGCGCAAGGAGGGTGCCTAATGGGCTTTGGGCGCAGTGGGGTGAGGCGGGCCCAACGGGCTTGGGCACAGGGAGGGGAGCCTAAAAAGGCCTGGGCATTTTGGGCGCGGGGTCCGGATGCGGGGTCCGGGTAAACAGGCATGAGATGACCATCTCCTACTACTAGCGTCAAGTAAAGTGACAATAAGCTAGTGGCCGTGTGACGGCAGTGGTAGAGTGCCATTCCGTCACTTGTTGGAAGGAATGCGATATAGTGAAGTGACAATATGGTAGAGGCCGTGCGACGGCAATGGTAGAGTGACATTCTGTCACTTGTTAGAGCAAAGGCATCCGGATAAAGTGACAATACGTTAGTGGCCGTGCGACGGTCGTGAAAGGGTGATGTGAAGAGGCGGCCAAGGAACAAACACCAGCGATGAGGCAAAACCAGCGACAGCAGATTGTGCGGGCCCGCAAGTGACTCAAAAACTGTGTGGGAAGGGGGTGATTGACGTTTTGTTTATCATATTTATTGGATTCCATGTAAGTCACAAATTAGCATATTTATTTATTTGTATATGTATTAAAATTGTTGTTTTGAGTGAACCCCCGTTGGTTTATGCTTTTCGAGGAAAAGTTATTAACCCGTTTAGGATAAGAACCACCCTAACAAAAGTGAAACGGGCGGGTTCGTCACTGTGAGACATACGTTCACGCACAGATTCAGGCGACACTCTTTGAGTTTGGGCTGAATACGCGGCGTGAATCTATTTCTTCCAACAGCGACAAAGCCCGGTTTCTGACACTGAGCAGCATCTGAACAGAACATAGTACAAGCCAAGGGAATGTCGCCTACAGAATCCCTTTCAAAGAATCTCTTTATAGGATACATCTGTGGTTATGGAATCCCCTTTTTCCAAAATGAGTGGTAGAGTCGTTCGAGGAGAAACACTTTCGAACAGATACTCGATAGCCTATTTGCTCGACGAGAATCGAATCGTCCCTGCAATGCCTGTTCCTTGGACATATGCTTTTGGAGCATTTGTATCAGATAATGATGTGACAGTGGGTTGGGCAAAAGTGAATAGGGCACTCCCCTTAATTAGTTGGTTGCTGTAAAGTGATCTGATGCGATGATTTGGCAAGACGGTACATGTCTTACGTTGTTTAGAACAAGAACAGGAGTAAAGTTAGAACTAGTCAGAACAGACCAGGAAAGCTAAACCTACTAACACTAAGCTAAAATAGTTCCAACTGAACGCTTCTTCTTCGTTACAGGAGTATATCCTGGAACAATTGAGAAGATTTAGGGAGATAGAAACAATATCTTAAATGAAACATCTCCCGGGATGTTGGGAATATGTAGACAGAGTAGTTAAAAGGAGAGGATTCCGAAGGCTGCGCAGTAGTTAATACTTTCCAGTTCACTTTGGGTAATTAGATATACAACAACTGAATGGAATGCACTGTTTGGACAGCAGCCCTAGGTGCTATTTATTGGATCAGAGGTAGATAGGGTGAACAGAGCAGGGCCAGTATAGGGGAAACACGGAGATTCATTGAGTTTTGGGGGCGGTGCCTGGTCGATTTGGGTAGGTAGCTATACTTCCATTGAATCGAACGCACATTTAAAGACCTCTAGGTCCTATTAGATGACTTTGGATACCATGGTAACCAAATGTCATCAAAGAAGGCGGCCTGAATAGGCATAGACCGAGGCTTCTAAAACATCTGAACTAGATAAGTTAGTTGTAGGATGTCTGTGGTAATTACATTCACGTCGAATCGAACACACCATCAGAACACACTCGCTACTGTTGAAGCCTTCCAGTCTCATAGCAACCAAGTTCCACTATAGAAGCCAAGATGATTTACACATATTTTTATTTGCAATTAACATATCAAACTGGGATTGGAGAACACATGCTTTCCACTTAGGAAATTCTCCTCTTCCATTCCGTATACAGACAATACTATTGTAATTGCCAACAGGGGTTAATATGTACAAATGAAAATAAAATAAAATAGAAACCAAGATGGCGGCTACTAGTAAATAGAATGGATGACGAAAACTCGTGTCACCTTAACGTGTGTTGCGTATGCGCACTAACAGCATGCATCACCACGGTAATGTCGTCTAAACATGGCCGCCCACGCGAGCGACTCTGACAGCTCAACATGACGCATAAGGTCACATAGCCATGACGTCACTCACGGAGTCCTCAACCGGGTCCCACAAAAAGGCCCGATGCATCGCTCTCCTACTGCTAATAGCATTCGCAAAATTAACATTATGTCAGTCGAGTTGTGGAGCTCGAAAGATTATTCAAAACAACGAAACATTCTGTGTTTGTGCCAATGAATACGACGAATGATACAAAGTGAATACTAAATAACAATACAGATGTTCTCAAGATGCGAGAAACGTACAACGCATGTTACTGAAACAGTTACATTGTGTTGGCAAATGTCTTACACATTTTGGACAGGTGAGTGTTACAGATTGCCACTCGCCATACACAGTTATGAAGAAAACATTTAAGTTCGAAGAAATGCGTCCAGATTTACCCTTCGCTGACAGCAAAAAGTTATGAATGTAGTGACTGATCTTCATTTTCAAAGGAAAATACAATATGTATCACATCAAGCGCCAGTGCGAATAGAATCTATATCTCTGGTGAAAATTCTAATCCAGTTTTATCAGATTTAGGCAGATTAAGGCCCCCAAAACAGCATAAAATTTAAATGTCGATTCATTTTATCCACATTGATGTTTTTTAAACATACCCATAAACTGATTTCCCAGACTCAGTAAAAATGACTTCCGTTAAGTGATTCCACCCAGTGAGTATACGGCGTCAATCCAAACCGTCCAACAGACCATCACTTGAGATGACTATTTCACAACCACAAATCTCTTTTCAGCTATTCAAGTTCACATTTTGTCTCCCTTCGTCATCTTGCGCAACATTCTCATTCCGCCAACCGGCACAAGTCCAACATTCCAACGGAAGCTTCAAATTCTTGAGCAACTAATTCCATCTGTTGACACACAGACTCATGAAAACAATTGTATTTCCTCTATTAACTATCAAGAAGTCAACTTGTCGTGTGAAACTGTCATTGGAAGACACTTGATCGAAAAGAAAATATATGAAGAATTTAACAATTGACGGGACAAAACGGGTCAGCGGGGTATACCCGCGGAGTAGTGTTTCGTGGTTTTACCCAAATAGTGTGGCAGTGTGTTAATTACACTTTAATTAAATCTTTTATAATTTATTTACAGGTTGGCTTTGATTATTGAAAGTAGATATTTATTTATTTATTTATTTATTTATTTATTTATTTATTTATTTAATATTACAGGATTAATTTCATTTGCTTGCGCTGCGTCTTTGCGACTTGGTTGTGCTTTGGGTTAAGGAGGTTTTGTGAGTTGTTCTCATCCGTGCTGTTTCAGTTTGGTTTGTTGGCGGGAAGTTCTATTTTGGTCACTCTGATCTTGGTTGTCGGTATGTCAGTACCTATTGGTTTATGTGGAGGCTCTGTTTGAAATTTGAAGAGGACCTTTGTCAGTTCGATTTGGTAAGATGATTTATTTAATTGTTTATAAAACGTATATCAATAGTATGTACATCTGCAGTGTGATCGGCGTTTTAGCCCCGATCAACCCGCATATGAACATACATTGAAAAGTAGGAGAATTCTCCTCTTTGGCGATTCTAAATAACAAGCCTTTCATTTCATAAACTGGGTACTGATGTTTGTTTATCTTATTTTTCAGGGTCATTAACACTATTGTCATAATGATGTGAATGTGATGTAAATATAGATGATGACTTAAATGTTGTGTATATATAAAGAACTGTGATAACTGTGAATAAATATGTACATATAAGCTTCAGCAGGAGTTTCACCCAGTATTTTTATCGGAGCTAGGATGAACCCACCACCCACTCTGCGATAATAGCACCTCTTGAAATGTGTGAGAAAGCGAAAGAATAACAAGGTGCAGCTACATCCGGGTTTTAACATTGTGTTTACGTCTCCTGCTGCTTCACAGATTATGAGTCATTCTTAGGGAGATAATTCCATTCGGTCAATGCTTTGATCGCAGTTCGCACGGAAATGATATGCTGAAAATTTATCCTGGAGAGTGAGAGAAATGGAAATGGTTGATATTAAATTGTAACAAAGGCGAATGCCCGGGTTGCTGTGACCAACATTTTCATCTACAGAATTCGGCCATTCACTCATTTTAGGTGGGTGTGAGAGGGGGTGGGGGTCACGAATATTCGTTCACGAACAAACTAATTAACACTACTACTACTTCTTCAGCATCTGACCTTCGAGTTTCAGCCAAAAATGGAGAAACCATATAGTACTTACCAAGTAGTGCTATAATGCCACCAATTAACCATACAATTAAACACAGTCCAACTGACTGTGTTCCAGCCAAGACACCCCGGACAGAAATAAATATACCAGATCCTGAAACAAAAAAAAAGTTTCATTATTGTATGCAGTCTCTTGTGGTTTGACGAATGTATCTGTTTAACTGGTTGAGTGCTAGCAGCCACTTTCGTAGCTGTATCGAAAAGTGCTCGAAGCCCCCTTAGGATCGTTAAACAGTATTGTTTTGAATTGAATTCTTTATTCAACAATATAAATGAGTTAGTATGTTGTGTGTTAAGCAGTAGGAAAAACATGTTCAAAAAAATTATTATGTTACAATCTATTGGAGAGTTCCAGCAGGCACTCTCCAATAAATAATAACAAAACAAATTTCTGCGAACAAAATCTTAGTAAACTAAGGAACCTTCCCCCTACCCCCTTGTCGGTAGCATAATATCTTTGCAAACAATACTCATGTTATAAATCACTTCGAAAAATAATTTAGCGCTTTACCAGTGAACGATATATCCCAATACCGCTAATATGCTTTAGCCTTCAGACAAAACGTATTGATTCAGTTATTCACGGACTTTACACAAGAAAGGAAAATTGTATTGCACAGACCTTGAACGAATGCATGCAGAGGCGGCGGAGCACGTGTCCCTCCATTTTTTTCCACAGATATGTTTCGCAGTTACACAATGAGTTATATTGGCGCATGCAAACGTGTCAATATACAGACATTCCTGTAAAATTATTTCAAATCCAAACAATATTTATCCAAAGAATCCCACATTCCGTTGCTCCAGTCTGTTTCTTCTACTGCAACTGTCTTCTAACCCGAAGGCAGGACTTCCGGTTGGAAGATGGATGAAGTATAGAAAACGGATAAGACAGTGAATACACAGCGGCATATTCATCTAAACGAGAGACTATAGCGAGTCATGACACATTTACCGATATACGATTGTGACCTTTCTCAGACTGGGTCGACCCATGGTAGCATTGTAAATTTGCACCCCTCCACTTCTGTCGAGCTTCTGGCGCCCCTGAATGCATGCCTATGCCTACAACCAAGTGGGTGGAACGGATTTCAATGTTTCCTGGAAGTCTGCAATCGCATTTGCACGAAAACTCTAAACTGAGTCAAATCATATCATCTGTTGCTGAATTGCATCAGATATCCAACAAGAAAACTGCTATATTGCAGCTGTTGAATTGGCAACAATTTGCGTACACAAAGAAACTATTCCATTGCCTGGAATTTTGTCCTGTGAGAAGCGTCATCTTTGTTGTTTTGTTTGCGTTTGACAAAGGTCTTGTGCGATATGTTTTCGAGTCAACAACATGCACATGGCAGTGCAAGTTTGTTCAAAATAAAAACGCGAATCGCTAATGGATCACCCAGTGCAGTGTTTAATATGTATAAGCGAAAATACGTGATTATTTTGAAAGAAAATACTCAGTTTTCATGACAGACTAAAATTAAAATCGACGAAGTTTACTGATAGGTCATGTGTAACTTATTCCCACATTTTAGAACACAATGTGTTTTTCTAAGTATATGGTCTGCATAGCTTCAGGTGGTTTTGCAAAGGTTTTTTTATTTGTAATATTTGGATATTTTTGTGTTTATTTATTATTTTTTAAGTTAATTTTTGTTTTCTATAAAGCCGAAAATAAGAACTACTGTTTAGGCTTTTAGTTAATTGCTACCACCATTATGCATTCAAATAACAAGCTGTCTACTAACTTGCACTGTCTCTCACCGGGGAAGGTATTTGATTACCCACCAGTTGCGAGGATCGAAAATATGAGGTTAACTGCCACATCGCTGACCCACATGCACTACCTATTCGTTGATACCAGTTTAGGAACTGGCACATATCACAATTGCCCGTTTACCACCACCTGGCAGAAAATTATTCCTAAAGAACTCACCTATGATTGCACCCACAACAATGGCAATAGCAGAAAATAGGCCAATGTTTCTCTTGAGATGGATTTTCTTATTGGTGTCCATGACCAATTATGCTGCGTGTCCACACCCCAGTTACGCCGTGTACAGGTTCTGCAAAATAATCCGAACAAGCAGATTGCAATAATATTTTGATGTGGCTTACTGGATAGATATATTTACGAAGAAGTTTCAAGATTTGTCATGTTTCCCTCTTTCTTCTCTCTCCCCGCCCATGCAGAGAAGTTTCAAGATTTGTCATGTTTCCCTCTTTCTTCTCTCTCCCCGCCCATGCAGAGGAAAAAAACACACCCAAACCCCACCCCCGAAAAAAAGCGCCGCAAAAAGAAAACAAAGAAACAATCAGATTATTCCCCCCCCCCTCCCGCCCCCACCACCAAAATAAATAAAGAGAAACACATACACATTAAAATAATTAAACGATAGAACAAACAAAACCCCAAACAAACACTAAGAATAAAATCCCCCAAAACTAAAGACGACTGGACGGAAAAATAAGGAAGCGACAACACCAGCAAACAATTGAAAAGTTTCTACTTTGACCAGCTCACTGAAAATGCTCACGTTTCGTGTTTCAAAAATACATACTTGTGTTTGAGACAGACCAAGATGAGATGGACCATTAGCAAGGGCGCCGGAAGCATCCGAAGGCAAGGGGGCAGGGGTGTCAAAAATGGCACTCGATTCTGAGTATGAGTTAAGATTAGAAGTTCAGAGCTTTATCATAAATTGTAATGTGCCACACAGTAGTACTCACAGTGTATATATATCGTGCCCTGACAGGAACAGGGTGCCTTTTGCAATGCTAACGCTTTGCAGATGGCATCTTGATCCACTCAAGGGGCGACATAAAGCTTTAGAAATCACCCCACCGATTGTAGAGCTCCTTTCGTTAGTAATTATCGACCAAACACCATCATTATAACGGACACGCAACCCCGACTGACAATGACACGCGTAAAATACGTTGGAACCGAATAATAGAAAGTCTCTAAGTCACAGTTCTGGGAACGTACAGCCTTTTCCACTAGTGTACTTCTGGTGGAGATGGATAAACGCTTCCCCCTTCGCGCTCTCAGCCTCAGAGCAAATGTGCAGACGCCTTCGCCGCCCTTGGCCATTACTCCCATTTCAAACTAAAGGAATGACCAGTTATTTTATATTGAATTGGTTGTCTTAAGGTGACTGCAATCAAGACATCCCGATATAGATATCAGCTGACTCACTTGAGAGAATTCAGGTATCTGCAAACTGCGAAGACGATCTAACTACCGCCGAGGACCGCAATGAAGCTCAAGACTGGCGGGGTATGCCTCATATGTTGGACGAGATCACACACACTTATGTTACACGAATGTTAACTGGTAGGGTTCTAGATTAATATTCCGTTTAAGAGATTTTGTTCGCATTCATTTGATTTATTACAGTGTATTGGAGAGTTCCAATAGGCACTATCCAATAAATTGTGACAAGCCAAATCCACATAAACTTATGTAATTTTTTCTTCTTTACGAATTACGAATACGATTAAGAAGTCCTTCCGTCATAGTTTCTGCAGCCCAGACTTATTTATTTATTTATTTATTTATTTATTTATTTATTTATTTATTTATTTATTTATTTATTTATTTATTGGTGTTTAAGGTCACATATTTCTGCACAATGGTTAATGATGACCACGACAGTTTTACGGGTGGAGGAAGCCGGGGTACCCGCAGAGAGCCACCGGGCAACGGCGAGCAACTGTCAGGTCCCCAACATACTAACTCCACACAAGCAGGGTTAGCATTCGTTGAAGACAGGTTAACCGTCGACGTGAAGTACGCCTTATTACACAACGTCACCGTGACCCCACGTGGGCAATGGGGGTGAAGTGTCTTGCCCAAGGACACAACGCGGTTGCCGCAGAGCCCAGAATTCAATTCCAGGAGGGAAAATATAGAAATGTTAGCTAATTGAGTGTCAGAACCTCATACTCAACTACCTAACATTTTTTTATTTTTCCCTCCTGGAATTGTAGTGCGATGGGTCAGAGCACTGAACTTCAAACGGAATGATTCACGGTTCGATCCTGACCAGCGGTAACTGCGTTGTGTCATCGGGGGCAAAACACTTAATCCAGATTGCCCACGTGGCGCTGTGTACTAGGGCGTACTGCACGTCGATACTGCATTTGCCTTCAACCAATGCTAACCCTGCTTGTGTGGAATTGAAAGGGACGGGGTGACAGTAGTTGCACGTCGTTGGTCGGTGGTTCATTCCGAGTACTCCGGCTTCTTCCAGCCATACAACTCTCCGAGGCGAGGTGATCCTGGCTGTTCAAGGTGTAGTTAGATCCCAATCAATAAATAAATAAATTCCCGGGAGTAATCACCCAAACGAGCTATAATTACATGCCCAACGATGCAGGCTTCCAAAAAGGCACATCGTCCACAATCACCATCTTGGTACTTGACTTGGGGAGATCTGAGATTCGAGGATATTATGTTTATAGTTTGACAGAGTAATTCATGTATAATGCAAAAACGTTTAGCCTAACTACAATACGTGGAGGGCACTTAACATCTGAGGAAGTGGAGTTTCCGCCCAGAGAACAAGTCTGACTGTGAATAAGTATGAGTATAAGCAAAGTTTCAGCCAATGGATCCCCGTGGGATATCCCTAATTAAAAATGCAGAGAGAGTGGAGGGGGGGGGGGGGGTGGTGATATTCAACCATCCCTGACTAACACCACCTTAAGAAGTAAAGTACAGAATAGTCCCAGGCCAGTATGACAAATGAGAACTTTGTAACACTTACTTTTTTATTCAGTTACAATCCTTTTTCTGTTCAGAGGTAAATTCAATCCAACCCCGACTAAAGTATCAATTAAAATTATGTGCACGATATCTTATTTGACGAAACTGTTTGTGCTCATATTGCACTCGAGTGTATTAAAAGTGAAGATCGCGTACGTCCTCTTGCGCGGTAAATATTTACTCTCCTCTTCGGACCAAATAGAGCTAAGTGATAGTAACGTGACATCAGTTACTTATTCCTTATTCAATATTCGAAAAAAAATTATCAACCGATTTTGTTCAAATAAAGTCATTTTTGTCTGGCCTTTGGAGATTCATTAAGATTCGACCCAAAAGTGGTCGACCATGTCTACCCCCAGCCCTCGAATTTCTACCTCTAAAAGGGTGAGTTGGAAAAAATGTGATTAATGGACCGATTTTGGTCAAATAAACGGTATTGAAGTGATCGTTGGCGATTCATTAAAATTTGACACATACGGGATGAACCCTTTCAACGCCCAACCTAAATCTCGATCCCCAAAAGGCTAGAGAAAATGACATTTATGGACCGATTTTGGTTGAATAAACGGCATTGTAGGGTGGCCGTTGACGATTCATTAAGATTGCATTCATGAGGGGTGGACCCTCTCATCCCCTAGCCCTCGAATTTCGCCCCAAAAAGGGTGCGTTGAAAAAAACTGTCATTTATGGACCGATTTTGGTTAAATAAACGGCATTTTGGGGTGGCCATTGATGATTCACTAAGATTCGACCATAAGTGGTTCACCTCAACCCCCAGCCCTCGAATTTCGATCCCAAAAAGAGTGAGTTGGAAAAAATGGACCAATTTTGATCAATTAGACGGCCTTGTGGGGTGGCCATTGACGATTCATTAGGATTCGACCCATAAGGGATGGACTCTCTAAAACCCCTAGACCTCGAATGTCGCCCCAGAAGAAGGATGAGTTGGAAAAATGTCCTTTATGGACCGATTTTGATCAAATACACAACAGTGTAGGGTGGCCCTTGACGATTCACTAAGATTCAACCCATTATGAGTTGAACCTCTCAACCCCAGCCCTCGAATTTCGACCCCCCAAAAGGATGAGTTGGAAAACATGTCATTTATAGACCGATTTTGGTCAAATAAATGGTATTGAAGGCTGGCCGTTGACGATTACTTAGAATTCGACCCATAATGGGTGGACTCTCTCAACTCCTAGACCCCGAATCTCGCCCCCCCCCCCCCCCCCCCAAAAAAAAATGTGTTGGAAAAAATGTCATTTATGGACCGATTTTGGTCAAATAAACGATTGTGTTGGGTGGCTGTTGACGATTCATTAAGGTTCGACCCAAAAGGGGTGACGATTCGTTTGGATTCAACCCATAAAGAGTGGCCCCATAAACCCCTAGCCCTCGAATTTCGCCCCCAAAAAGGGGAGTTGGAAAAAATGACATTCATGGACCGATTTTGGTCGAATAAATGGCATTGTAGGTGGACACTGACGATTTGTTAAGATTCGACCCATACGGGTTGGAGCTTCTCAACCCCTGACCCTCAAACTTTGACCCCAAAATGGGTGAGTTGAAAAAAAAAACATTTATGTACTCATTTTCTGCAAATGAACGGCATTGTGGTGTGGCCATTGATAAATCATTAAGATTAGACCCACAAGGGATGGATCCTCTCAACCCGAGCCCTCGAATTTCGACCCAAAAAGGGGTGAGTTGGAAAAAGCCAAACTCCTCCATGATCCACGGGTCTATTGAAGCTTGCAAGTTTCGGTTCAATACAGGTACGACGAATCGAACAGCATGGCTTCCAGTTAATACGGATGGAGGCTTAACCTCAATCGCAAACTGCACGAACCCTGCGGAGTCAAAGGAATGCGCCAATCAGTCGTGGTAACGAACAACCCGAGTTATATTGACCAGAACCAACAACTTCTGGTTTGGTTTCCCAATCTTGGGGAGGATGACGTCATCCTCCAGCCCGTCTGACATTCACAATCAACCTAACCTCGACTGATGCCAACAAGCCCGTGATCCAAAATCTGTGCCATCCCATCGCGAAGAAGACAAGGATCAAGATCAGCGGAAACGAGGTGATGTCAAGCGATTCTGACATCCTCCACGGCTACGCAGATCTCTGGAAGACAGCCCAGGAGAGAAAAATGCTCTGTGTCGTGGGATAGACAGCACTGCTGATAGAAATGTCACAAAGCTTAGAGATGCCACTGAAGACGGTGATGCATCTGTCGCAGAAGACAAGGCCATTGCAGATGCTACACCAACCGATTCTAATTGTTAATCGTGTACAAAGGAGGGGACGTGTTTTAAGTTGTTGTCCAATCCTTTTTGTTTATTTTGACAAAAAAAATATGTTTAAACTAACCGATTCTACATCCCACTGGACTTCGAGCTGATTGAGATCTGCATGCCCTTCTACCAGAGCGCACTGGGGACAGTCTGGAGTATGAGCTGACCTTCAACAACTACAGCCGGGTCATCCTGGCAACAGTTGACACTAGTGCCTCTTACGACATAAAAAACATCAGCCAAGAGTACGAGATGGTAACCCAACAAGAGCTGGCCCTCAGGATTCGCAGCGAGTATTCAGCCCACCTTGTGATCTTATATGATCGCGTCTTGTACCACTGCAAGATCAGAAGAGACAAGAGCAACACCCCTGTCTTCTACAACCCAAAGAGCACGAAGGTCGAGGGGACGATCGAGGGAGTCTCCAATCAGCTGTATTCACAGGGCATATGCACCTACCAGAAGTGGGATGAGGCAAAGAAGCTCTTTGCAGCATCACCTAATGGCAAGAGACACCCCGAGGTGGCCATGGTTGTAAAGGATCTAGCCCTGGCGGAAGTTTCCCTGGGAGAGCCCCTGACCAGAAAGTTCGCCCTGTTGCTAGACCCTCGGACAACTGATGATGATCAGCTCCAAGGCAGTGGGCGATGCATTGAGAACGCCAACGAAGGCGTCACAATCCAGATCACAAAAACAGCTGAGGCAGCCTGTGCTTTGAATATCTACCTCTACATCGTTATGGAGCGCAGCTGAATATAGCGGATGGACGTTTCGACTCAGCACTCTACTGATGCAGCGAAACTGCTACTCCCAAAAGACCCCCACTCAGCCGTCATCTGTGGACAGACTGGTCGTAGAAAAGCAGTTTTCTTTCTCGGTCTGCTGGAGAGCCCTTACCAATGCATCATCCGGCACATTGTGATCCTGTGCCCCACTGCATGGCATAACAAAACCTACCTAACACGTCCTTGGATCTGGGCTGACCCCGAGGTCTATGTTGCAGACGCGGGTGAGTGGCTGCACGATTATCTCCGAGCCCTCTATGTGGTTTTCCAAGGTGAGCCCACCCTCAACATCGTCGACGACCGCTTGGCCACGAAGGCATTGACAAAGAAAAAGGGGATGCTTTCTGAGCTGGTCTTCTCGGGCTGGCACGCAGAGTAGAGTGTCTCGGTCCTCTCTCAGAAGTACAAATCCGTTCTGAAGGATTTGCGTGAGCAGACACGCTGGATCGCCCTCTTTCACTATAAAGACCGCATGTCCTTCGAAGAGAGCCTTTGAGAAAATGATGTGATACCGCAGACCGTCAGCGGCTTGCAGGGACAACACATTGTAAGCTTTTGTAAAAGACTGATCAGCCGACTGCTTATAAGGTGATGTGGTGTGGGAAGCGCTTTACATAACTTTTTGCTTCGCAAAAAAAGCATAGCTGATGAAGTCAATGAGACCAGGCCCTAATTTTGAGCATCCTCTGGTGCGGCAATGCCGGGGCCACGAGCATATTAGACTTTGGCAGCGGCTGTCTGTTACCACTGCTAAAGCGAAGCGACGTCTCGTCAATTTCTGTATATAGTCATAGTCATGAAAGCAAAAAAGAAAAAGATGTTTATGGCCATTTTGGATGTTAAAAAGGCATACGATAGAGTATGGGGGGAGGGTATGTGGAGCAAACTGGAGGCTCTGGGCTTAGGAGGCGAGTTTGTTGGAATTATGAAAGCATTATATAAAGATGTACAGAGTGAACTTAGCCTGGGAAACATTACAACAAAACGTGTGCCTATGGAGATAGGCCTAAAACAGGGGTGTATCCTTTCGCCAATCCTGTTTGCATTGTACATCAAAGGTATAGGAGATGAACTCCTGCGTAGCGACGAGGGGGTTGCAGTTGGGGACTTGAAGATCCCAGGGCTATTTTTTGCAGACGATATGGTTCTAGTGTCAGAAAGCGAAGAGGGGCTAACGAAAATGCTGGGAATTGTTGGGAAATATGGGAGCAAATGGAGACTCGAACTTAATGAAAGCAAGAGCAAAGTTATACCTGTGGGCCGCAAAGTGGACCCCACTCGAAGGTGGAGAGTGGGTGAGTTCTGCATTCCGGAAGGGAGCAGCAAACTTCTCAGTGTAGGAGAGACAGGTGATTACGAGTATTTGGGGGTAAATATAAACATTACAGGAAGAGGCATCTACCGAAACCACACAAATAAATTGATTCTGAAGGGGAGGCGAATCCTCAACCAAATGAAACTTATAGGGAGAAACAGTTTCAATTAGGTTTTCGTGGGGAAAACCATTTGGGAAATGGTGGGGCTGCCAAGTATAACATACGGTACGGAAGTGGTACCCCTAAACCAGACGGCCGTAAAGAGCTTGGAAATCTTACAGAACGATGCAGGCCGATGGATAACGGGGTCGAGTAATGCCGCAGCGCTAGAAGCAATCAGGGGTGAGCTTGGGTGGATGAGGATCAAGGACAGGATAGACCTGTTGAAACTCGGTTATCTTAATTATTTGGTGAATCTCCCCGACAGCCGATGGTGTAAAGTAATGTTCCTGCGAATTTTCAACTTAAATATCAAAACGGGGTGGATGGTCCAAGTGAGGGAGCTAGTAGAGAACTACTCATTGGAGATCTCGGACCTGGACGTTGGGGCAAACCAGGGTAAAAAAAATCGTCAGAGAAAGGGTCATGGAGGATTGTAACCGTAATTGGCGAGAGGGGGTCAAATCAAAGAGGTCTTTGGGTGGCCTGCGTGATAAAGAGAGGCCAGGTTTTGAAGAGTACCTTGATGGCACCTTTGGGGGCTCACTGCTGTTCAAGCTGAGGTCGCGATCCCTGGAGCTGAGGGGAAAAATTGGGAAAGACGGTGAAAGGGAGTGCCAGATGTGTAACTTGGACATGGTGGAGACCCTGGAACACTTCCTTCTAGAATGCCCAAAGTATCAGTCTAAAAGAATGAGATTCACTGGGAGTATAATGGGGAAGTGGGATGGGAGAATGAAGGACATGTGGTTAGGGGGAGACTCAAAGGAGAGGGTTAATGTGCTAATTGGAGAGACTGTTAAGAATGGGGCAAGGGGTGTCATCAAGCAGTTCGTCTCCGAATGTTGGGAGGAGAGGAGAAGCGTGGGAACAGGGAGGCAGTTGGGAGTTCAGGGGTAACCAAGGCCTTCTCGTCCGAGAACCGCGACAAATCAGCGGCTGGCCAAAGTGTTATTATTATTATTATACAGATAGTCATGGGTTGTGATATTTGATCGACCTGCATTTGGAGGAGGAAACTGCAGAACCGGTGAGAGCTACTAGACCATCCTTCCTTCGGATGGGATGGATGGTCTAGCATCGTAGACCGGGGGTGACGAACACAGCGTTTTCGCCTCCCCACTGGGAAGTCAGCAAATAATTTTGCTGTTGCTTTGCAACAAAATCAGCTCCGGGAAAGGCTCTCCGCACTGGTTGTAGCGGGCCAGGCCAGACAGTATCTGTGGAAAACAGACCAGGCCGATTTGATGGACGACGAGGCGGTCGAGAAACTATACGCCCGTTAAGAGGAATTGCTGGGTGCCACGATAACAAAAACACTGGGTCAGGCAGCGCTCCAGCTATATTCAGGGTTTTCTGGCATCCTCCCCCCGATCCCCCCGAGAGCCAACCGAAGTTCGTAGCTGATCTTGAGGCTGACCCCTTTGTTGGGCACGTTCTGAGCACTGCTATGTGCGAGCTGTATCATCGATATGGAATGTATATTTTGCGCCCTTGACCACCGTATTGACCACCGTGACGTATTGCTAATTTGGACACATCTGCCCGCAGAGGATACTTTCAACATTGAAGGACGTAGAAGACGACAGTCATAGAAGCTTTTGAGACTATAAAACTAGCTACACTAATAAAAATGTCGGAGGAGCCATCGACGAAGTCGATAGAGAGGGTGACCGCAACGCCGGAGCAGGGTGACGGAGATCCAATAAAAAACAAAGGCACCTCAAAAAGACCCCCAAAACGTGGCCGTGGGGTGGGCAGGGGCTGCCGCCAGAAACGCAAAGTACGAAAAGTTCCTGGCTAGGTTCCAGGAGTCCAAGGCCTCTGTTCAGATGTCGCTCCACGACAAGGAACAGCACATGCCTCCCCAGTTGCCAGTGTCGTGGAGCAACAAGCAACTGCTGGTCACAGCGGTGGATCTGCGAGTTCTGATGCATGGATCCCCGTAAGGCTTGGGTTGGTTGGTGCGATGTGGTTCTTGAGTCGTCATATGACTTCGTCATACAACCACACCCAAAATACCTCGGCCGGCCAGCCGCAAGCCTGCGAGAAGCAACAGGAACTGCAAAAGACTGAGCCCCTTGCTAAACACCAATTAAAGACGCAGCGAGACCCATTCTATATGGAATAGCTTTCAGCTGCCCTTTGGGTGGTAAAGTATTGGCACTGGGGAATCTAGGAAGTGTTGATTATGGCGTCGGAGCAACAGCTCCTGTGGCCAGTCGCGAACCATCTGGCGGTTGGCGAGGATCAGATCATTGGGTCTCCACCGCTCCAAGAACTGGACCCACCTTTCGCTTCTCCTGGCACTGCACTTTGTCAGACCGGTGGCGAATTCTCTTTTTTCAGAGCCTTCAGAGCTGGTTCTTTTGCTCTGTTGTCTACCTTAACCTCTTCGTAGTAGTTGTTTGTTTGCAAACAAGCCCTGCGCAGCCAGTCGTGCAGCATCTCACTCCCAATCGGTGGAAGCTGGCCTTGATCGCCGCAGCAGATGACCCCCCCCCCCACCCCACCCTCCCCCCCTCCTGGTCCTGCCAGTCCAACAACATCTCCCAACACCCGGAAACGAACTGCTTGATGACATTTCTTGCCCCATTCTTCCCAATCTCACCGATTAGCATATTAACCCTCTCCTTTGAGTCTCCCCCTAACCACATGTCCTTCATTCTCCCATCCCACTTCCCCATTATACTCCCAGTGAATCTTCTTTTAGACTGATACTTTGGGCATTCTAGAAGAAAGTATTCCAGGGTCTCCACCACGCCCAAGTTACACATCTGGCACTCCTTTTCACTGTTTTTCCCAATTTTTCCCCTCAGCTCCAGGGACCGCGACCTCAGCTTGAACAACAGTGCCCCCCCCCCCCCCCAAAGGTGCCATCAAGGTACTCTTCAAAACCCGGTTTCTCTTTATCACGCAGGCCACCCAAAGATCTCTTTGATTTGACCCTCTCGCCAAATACGGTTACAATCCTCCATGACCCTTTCTCTGACGATCTTTTGCCCTGGTTTGCCCCAACGTCAAGGTCCGAGATCTCCAATGAGTAGTTTTCTACTAGCTCCCTCTCTTGGATCATCCACCCCGTCATTATATTCGAGTTGAAAGTTCTCAGGAACAAGTAACCCCTAAAATTATGATTTGATCAAATCAGCAGTTCTTGAGTTATTTGCCAGAAACCAAATTCAAGATGGCTGTTATTGAAGACATACTCAAAGGGGCCTTGGTGCCAGCTTGCTTCATCACCCACCCAAAATTGAAAGAAAACTTTCTCTCCACGCCAACAATTTTAACAGATCTGAATTGGCAAATAAATATGATTTACCACGAGTTATAAATTGGTCTAGCGGTTTGGGGAGAGAAGTGAAAAAACAATGTGTTGATGTTAGGGCTAGCAGAGACATGGATATTAGTCAAGCTCACTTCATTTTGTCAAGGAGCGCTGAAAAACAAACCAAAACCGAAGACTCAGATTTTCATGCAAAACCAAGACCAACTTGAAATTTGAAAACTGCCCATTTTTAGTATTTGCGTGATTTTGTCATAATTTGTATGGCAAAAGACAGTCCTGATGGAACACAATGTGTGTGAATGAGTACTCTTGTCACAATGTTGGATAATATCCACCCTTACAAAGTCTGGCGATAAAACCAGCAGAACTGAATGACAAAACAAGCAAATTCGCAATTGATGACCATCAGCTAACATCCTGGTTGTCCACAAACTTCAGGGTGCGTGTTGAATCCTAAAGGTTCTACTGATCTACGTCTGAAAGGGTAATGGTGGATTTCATCCAACACAGTACCCATGTACCAAATCTCTCTGTGTGTACTTATATTTCACAAACGTTTTGAAGGTAAAATGATTTTAAACTGTAACCAAGAGGTCAGTGTAAATGTTGCTAATTACCAGTAGCACTCAAAATAAGCAGCACAGACTGTGCAACACTGGCATCAGTTTAAGGGACTACCGTTTGGCAATGGCAGACAGATCAGTAATTAATTTCCAGTGCAACGAGTGTAAAGAGTGGTAAGTTATACTTTAATCCATTACATTAGGGGTTTATTCGTCCTGTCCCAAATTTGTTATTAGGGGTCATAAATACTATTTAATGTCATCGAGTCGTCGTACTTACACTAAGGGTGAGGCGGGTAATATTTCGAATGTGGAAGTTTAATTTAATGTGTTTATTATTTCATATGAAAAATACCTAAAAACCTATCAAATTTGCCCTTTCCAGTCGAGCCCTAGATACTCAAAACGCAGCTATATTGGCAGAACTCAATGAAGAAAATGGTCTGAGTCTCAGTGAAGAAGCTTTTCTTGAAAACACAGACAATCGCCATGACATGATGGACACTGAAAAACTTTACCTGAAACAGCGCTTAGCGAAAGTTTCCACCTATCACACAGGAACACTGCCAATGCCTCTGAAGCGATGGGGGTGTCATTGGATGACCCAGACCTGCCGGGTGATGACGATCTTCCGGCCGACAGCCCAACTACCTACACTGTACTACCTACAGGTACTCAACGTGGCAACCCTTTACTGGTGGTATCAAGACGTTTCGTAGAAAAAACATTTCGTAGAAGACGTTTCGTAGACAAGTCATTTCGTAGAATGACCGTTTCGTAGACATTTATTGGTCGTTTTTTCATCACTGTGTAGGAATACCCCTTGTTGTCGACTAGCTTATCACCTCCTCTCTTGGACCCATTAGAAACTAACGTTTTTGTGGTCAAAACATCGTCTAAATCCATTTCAACTGGCAATGGATGTTCAGGTAATGAATTTTTATGCACGTCTAGTGGCATGGCAACATCTCTGCCACTAACATCAAAGTAGGATGGCGATTCTTCAACTTCCATTTCGACATCATTTTCACCTGCGATGCATTGCAGGCTTCACATGTGAAGTCAATATCCGACCTTTCTCTAACAGCTCGTCTGTAGTCTTCTCGCGAAATTCCTGTGTTGCATGTACGGTGGGTCCATCTTTCACAATTGTCACACTGCACCGCTTCTTGTCTAGGACGTACGGTCTGGTTGCAACTGGTGCAAGTATCACCGGAGCGTGTACAGACCATGATAAACTTTCGAATCAAAAAGACAAATTTACTGTTATTATATTGCATTCACAACCTACTATTCGCATTTTGTCCAATGTAATTTCAATTGTTTCAAACTTGGCATATTTCTTCATTCGTCGTGTGACAGCAAGCCTCTCTTAAAGAAGTTGTTAACTGGTTGCCTCTATTGATTGTTTTCCTCCATTGTTTATTTAAGCTCTATTCACCAAGTTAATAAGGCATATCATTAAGACCCAGTGAAAGCTTACTTTAATCTTTATATCAAGTAAACTTGTTATGACATGACGCATTTATTATATTGTATATATAGCCTTGATCACAAGTAAGAATTCAGTTATAGTTTGGATTTCCAAACGTTACTCTGCTTCATTTTATTGGGAAATCCCATGATCTATTGCTGTAAAATTGTTCGGATATCCAACAAGTCCGGTTATTAAATGTTGATTGCTGTTAGATATTTGGAATACCAGATTCGCTATTAAATTGTTATCATCTTTAATTTGTCTCCGAGTCATCAGTTGAACACTATTGTCTCACAGCAGGTATCGACGATCGTTCCCCACGGTTATACAAGCATTAGACATAATGGTTATTACTGAAAATGTTTATGACTTTGAATGAATGAAAGGTTTTAACGCGCCGAAGGCGCGCAGGGACGATGTGGGATTTACAAATCCCTTGCGACCCGGTTAGCCTTATTTTATTTCACTTGGATCTTGGATCACACAGGCCTAGCTTTCCTATTGCCTCAAATGGGGTCTGAAGGGGTATGCACGTGGTTAGAATTCCCGGCAGTTTGCATTGGAGTGATAGATTGTCAAAGACCAAACCCTCAACGCCATTAAGACTATTAGAGAGTGGGCTCTATTCGGTTCCAGCTTGGCGATGGTAGAGGTTTGAGTCCCACCATGGTGGCGAGCCAGAATATAATGTTGCGCGATGGCAATTTTAAGGGAAAAAGAAAAAAGAAAACCAAACAGCAACGCCAGTTTGGTAGCGGCCCCGGTATATGACCATAGCGGTTAGAAAAAAGGAATGGAGAAAGCTCCAACAGTTTAGTTTGAAAAAAACCGGGAGTCATCCATCAAGCCTTCTGGGAGATAGGATGCCGTATATGATTTTGAGGTATCTGGTTATCCTTCGGGAATTCCAAATGACCTCCAACACCCCCCCCCCCCCCCCCCCACACACACACACACAAAAGCCCTTAAAAGGGCTGTTTGCTGGCAAGATTGTTTCAATCCTTGCCTTGGTCTTGTTAGGTTTTCTGCACATCTTTGCTTGAGGATTGTTTCAATCCCTCATAGTTTGTCATTCAGTTTGGTCGTGTGTCTGATGAGATAGAGGAGGTAGAAAAGATAGAGAGCTGGAAATTAGAGCAATTCGGTTTTTAATTTACAACTTTTCCGTCGTTTTGGATGGGGAAGCCAGCATTTTTTCCCCGAGATTTATATCTCAGGGAGGGGAGACCCGGCAGCAGGTGGAGACTTTCCTCGCTGTTTGCAACTCCCACTGGTAACAGAGGCAAGCTTTCGTGCGTATCGTGTCACCCGCAGCCAGTTCTAAATTTAGGTCACAGAATGCCTGGCTCACCCCATCACAATGGTGTAATCTTTAACCCTTTCGATAGACATGCCCCAGATTATTTAGTTTTCCTATTGAGGACGCGATGCGCATTGAGTTCTATTATTAATTCGCTGTCTTGAAGTCTATTTAGAGTTTTGCTTTGAAGATCTTTTGAGCGCATTGCTATAGTGTCTATTTTTGCTATCTCGTGAAGTTGTTTTATCGATATCCACGTGGGCTTGCGCAGAGCCACGCGCAAGGCATGATTTTGGACCCGTTGTAGTTTTTCAATGCTGGTTTTATTCAGGTCACTTGTTATTATGGCCCCATACTCTAGTACTGGGCGTATATATGATTTGTAAAGAATGAGGAGAATTTCTTTATTGGCTCCCCAATTTTTACCTCTAATCATTTTCAGGAAATTGATGCGTTTAGTGGCTTTGACGGTGACTAATAATAATAATAACTCTTTGGCCAGCCGCTGATTTGTCGCGGTCCTCATAAGAGAAGGCCATCATTGCCCCTGCACCCCACCCCCTCTTCCCCTCCTCTCCTCCCAGCATTCAGATATAAACTGCTTAATAGTGTCCCTCACTTCCTCTTTTTCAATTTCTTCAATAAGCATTCCTACCCTCTCCCTCGTGTCCCCCTTCAGCCATCTATCCTTTGTTTCTTCACCCCACTTCTGCATTATTCTTCCAGTAAATTTTATTCTATGAGGTATATACTGTGGGCATTCCAAGAGAAAATGTTCCAGGGTCTCCACTACTCCAGAGTGGCACATTTGGCATCCCTTTTCCCCATCTCTCCCAATTTTTCCCCGAAGCTCCAGTGATCTTGATCTCAGTTTGAACAGCAGTGACCCTCCAAAGGTGCCATCTAGGTACTTCTCAAAAGCTGGCTTTTCTTTATATTGTAACCCCTGCAGTAATCTTTTCACGCTAACCCCTGCTCGCCAGTTTCGATTGCAATCTTCCATGACTCTCTCTTTGACAAACCTTTTGCCTTCTTTCATTCCTACTTCTATGTTTGTGACCTCTATAGAGTAATTGTCCATTAGTTCCCTCACATGTTTTGACCACCCCGTTTCTATATTAGAATTCCAAATGGTATCGAGCATCAATTTGCACCACCGGTTGTCAGGCAGGTTTCTCAAGTAGTTAAAGTAACACAGTTTTCCCAAATCTACCCTGTCCTTGATTTTCATCCACCCAAGCTCCCCCCTTACTGCTTCCAAAGCTGCAGCATTACTCGACCCTGTTATCCATCTGCCGGCATCATTTTGAGTATTTTCCAACTTCTTAGTAACGGTTTGGTTTAATGGAATCACGTCCGTGCCATACGTTATACTTGGTAAACCCACCCTCTCCCACAGTGTTTTCCCCACAAAGACCTTGTTGAAACTATTTTTCCCTAAAAGTTTTAGTTGGTTCAGAATTCTTTTCCCCTTCAGAATCAGTTTGGCTGAGTAATTTCTGTACACCCCTCTTCCCGTTATATTTATGCTTACCCCTAGATACTCATACTCTCCCGTTTCTCCTACAGTGATTTGTTTGCTTTCCCCTTCGGGGATTGAGAACTCCCCCACTCTCCATCTCTTCGTCATATCTACCTTGCGTCCAACGGGTATTACCTTGCTTTTATTTTCATTTAGTTTGACTGAGTTTATGTGATTGTTTAGATTGAGACTGCTATCCAGGTTGAATCCCAGAAACTTTGCCTCATTACTAGCTTCAAGTTTATGATCGTAAAGCTTAAGCTCAATATTAGGGACAGGCTTTTTCCTTTGTTTTTTATAGAATGTGATTCTTTGTGTTTTCGTGGCATTTAGCTTGATGCGCCACAGAGCGCACCAGTCTTGCAGGTCGCGGGTGGTATCCCGCAGGCGGTTTTGTATTATGTTTCCAGACTTACTGGCCGTCCACATTCCTTTGTCGTCTGAGAATTGAGATAGTTCAACATGGTTCTTCCCTAGTTTGTCAATGTCATTCACATATATTATAAATAGAAGCGGGCTGAGGACCGAACCCTGTGGAGTGCCCGCTTCGAGTTTTACCTCGGCTGACACTTCGCGGTTGACCCTCACTTTGATTTTTCGATCAGATAAAAATGATGATATGATCCTTAGAATTTTGGTAGGTAGCCCCATTTTAGCTAGTTTGTATCTCATGCCATTGTGCCAGACAGAGTCAAACGCTTTTTCTACGTCGAGTAATAGCGCGGTTCCTATTTCATTTTGACTGAACGCCGTTTTCATATAATCTACCAGTCTATAAACATGCTCGATTCCCTCTCTTTGGCTCCCGTATGCCCTTTGCCACTTATTGACAAAGCTGATTGATTCGAGATGGCTGCGGAGTCTAGTCGTGAGAATCCGTTCGAAAATTTTTCCAATACAGCTGAGTAGGCTGATTGGGCGGTAATTAGCTGGGTTGCTCAAATCCTTGTCGGGTTTGGGTATCATGACTCCTGTAGCTACTTTCCAACATTTTGGGAAGTATCCACTAGAGAGACAGCAGTTTAGGAGGTTAGTGAGTCTACCGAAAAAAGTGTTGGGACATTGTTTCAGGATTTTGTATGAGACCTCGTCCCCTCCTGGGGAAGAAGAAGACTTACATTTTTTAAATGTGTTAGCCACTTCTTCTTGGCTTATCGGTTTCGTGAGTTCATGGCCATCCCCGTCCTCGGGCGTTTGGCTGAAGTTGGCATCGTTAAACGCTGTCTTATTGTCTTGAACAAATTTGTTTACTTTTTCTTTGAACTCGTCATCAAACCTATCGCCCTCATGTGGACGATGATATTTCTTAAGGAGCTCAGCAAAGGCGCTAGCCTTCGCCTTGTCATCCAGGGCCATAGTTCCATCGTTGATCTTTAGTGCCTTACTGTTGGCGGTTTTATGTTTTTGTCCAGTAAGGGTTTTAAAAGTATCCCAAAACTTTTTAGTCTCCCTGAGTCCATTTAGATTTTCCGTTGCTTTTTCCCATCTCACGCGATTGTCGTTTGCTATTGCTTTTTTAACTTCGCCGTGGAGGCGATTATACACGGCTTTAAGTTCGACCTTTTTAGTTGGAAGTTTTTCTGATTTGTATGCGCGGAAGGCCTTTTCTTTTTTGTTTTATTATTTGGAGTGTGGTTTCAGTTATTCTGTTGGCCCGCGGTTTAACTGTCTGTTTGGGACAAATCTCATCAAGAGTGTTGTTAATGACTTCACTGAGATTGGTACATGCTTGCTCGAGCTCGCAGGTATTCATTGGGTCGTTTTTGTTTATTTTAACCTGAAATATTTTTCTGAATAGGTCCCAGTCAATTTTGGATAGATTCCTCCTCCTCACTGTGGGGTATCTTGTGGGTCCGCTGCAACCGTGTAATGTGGCATGAACAGGCAGGTGGTCGCTACCTAAATCATCGTCCCCCACATATATGTCTTGCATTTGATTAGTTAGTGATTTACTGGTTATAATTAGGTCAAGGATGTCGGATTGGTGGAGGGTGTTGTTACTGACGTGAGTAATGTCGTGGTCGTTATTTAATACAAAAAGATCAAATTGTTCGATTATATTGAAGAGAGCGTCGCCATTGGGCTCCGTTTTATTGCATCCGAAAACCTGAAGTTTGGCATTCAAATCACCTAAGAAAATACAGTGTTTGTGATTTTTCACAAAGAATTCAAAGACTTTGCTGTCAACTGTTTTTTTCGGTTCATTATAATATGAGATTACGGCAACTTTTTTATGATCTAGTTCAATCTCAGCGGCAATCACCTCTGCGTTGAGATGATCGCTTGATATCGTTTTATATTTTAAGTCCTGCCTTATGAGGTGAGCGACTCCGCCTCCACGTTGTGTGGGACGGTCTCGTCTAATGATGTTGAATCCACTTAGCAAAAATGTCTTACTTGGCTTTAACCATGTTTCGCTGATACCAATTATATCTACGTTTGTGAAGTAATCGGATATCTGTGAGCTTTTGCAGTTAACGCTTTGAGCGTTCCACTGAATTATTTTCAACTTATCCATAAGTGTTCAGTACCTGACGTAAATTTAATAGTTAACGTGTTGTGGGTGTGATTTATATTTTATTTATGGCGGCTTCTATTAGCGAGGAAGAAATTTGAGTTCGATATAATTTGGATGCTGTTTTCCCAACTTCTTTACATATGTCGGAAAGACTGACGTCGAAGTGTTTGTTCATTATATTAAAAATTGAACCAGCCATTAGGCTGCACATCGAATGTGGAGAGGTTGAGTTTTCTGCGCTGTGACATTAATAGCTTTGAGTTCTATGTCGGTTTTAACTTTTTTGTAGTGGGGACACCCCCGATAATTGCTTGGGTGTTGCCCGTTACAATTTGGGCATTTCAGTGTTGAAACCTTGCACGACTTTGTTATATGTTTATCGCCGCATTTCATGCAACGCAACTCTCCTTTGCATCTGTTCGACATATGGCCAAATTTCTGGCATTTATGACATTGTGTGGGCTGAGGCAAAACACGATACTCCTCAGTCTCATATTTTTGTCCGTTTATACAAACACCTTTGTTAATGAAGTTAAGTTTTATGGCTCTATTGGGGCATTTTACTTTAATTTTCCACGTAGGGTTGCCTGTAGTCTTAGATATTAGTCTCCCCACGAGTATCCCGACAGGGCTTCATCAATATCCCCATCATTGATCGCTGTGGGACCCTTGTGACGACTACGCAAGGGTTTTGCAGCGGTTGATGTGGTTGTTTATTCGTCCGGTGTTTGGCCGTATTATCCTTTTGAGGTTGTTTAGAAAGGGCTCTTACCTTGTCGGCAAAAGATACACCACCGTCAGTGGTGAATGTTGGTGTCGCCGGTATCGTTTCCATTGCGTTACTGTCTGCCGACTTCCCACCATTGTGGATCTCCGCACTGGTTGTTACTACTGTAACATCCATGGTGTCCGAAGTCTCAACGACAACAACACCCGGGTTATCGGTGTGTGTCGACGCTTTCCGGGTTTTCTTAGCCACCGTTTCTATTTCCAGGGACTCGCTATTTTCCTGGAAGTCTGTATAATAATAATAATAACTCTTTGGCCAGCCGCTGATTTGTCGCGGTCCTCATAAGCGAAGGCCATCATTCCCCCTGCACCCCACCCCCTCTTCCCCTCCTCTCCTCCCAGCATTCAGATATAAACTGCTTAATAGTGTCCCTCACTTCCTCTTTTTCAATTTCTTCAATAAGCATTCCTACCCTCTCCCTCGTGTCCCCCTTCAGCCATCTATCCTTTGTTTCTTCACCCCACTTCTGCATTATTCTTCCAGTAAATTTTATTCTATGAGGTATATACTGTGGGCATTCCAAGAGAAAATGTTCCAGGGTCTCCACTATTCCAGAGTGGCACATTTGGCATCCCTTTTCTCCATCTCTCCCAATTTTTCCCCGAAGCTCCAGTGATCTTGATCTCAGTTTGAAGAGCAGTGACCCTCCAAAGGTGCCATCTAGGTACTTCTCAAAAGCTGGCTTTTCTTTATATTGTAACCCCTGCAGTGATCTTTTCACGCTAACCCCTGCTCGCCAGTTTCGATTGCAATCTTCCATGACTCTCTCTTTGACAAACCTTTTGCCTTCTTTCATTCCTACTTCTATGTTTGTGACCTCTATAGAGTAATTGTCCATTAGTTCCCTCACATGTTTTGACCACCCCGTATCTATATTAGAATTCCAAATGGTATCGAGCATCAATTTGCACCACCGGTTGTCAGGCAGGTTTCTCAAGTAGTTAAAGTAACACAGTTTTCCCAAATCTACCCTGTCCTTGATTTTCATCCACCCAAGCTCCCCCCTTACTGCTTCCAAAGCTGCAGCATTACTCGACCCTGTTATCCATCTGCCGGCATCATTCTGAGTACTTTCCAACTTCTTAATAACGGTTTGGTTTAATGGAATCACGTCCGTGCCATACGTTATACTTGGTAAACCCATCCTCTCCCACAGTGTTTTCCCCACAAAGACCTTGCTGAAACTATTTTTCCCTAAAAGTTTTAGTTGGTTCAGAATTCTTTTCCCCTTCAGAATCAGTTTGGCTGAGTAATTTCTGTACACCCCTCTTCCCGTTATATTTATGCTTACCCCTAGATACTCATACTCTCCCGTTTCTCCTACAGTGATTTGTTTGCTTTCCCCTTCGGGGATTGAGAACTCCCCCACTCTCCATCTCTTCGTCATATCTACCTTGCGTCCAACGGGTATTACCTTGCTTTTATTTTCATTTAGTTCGAGCCGCCAAGTGTTCCCATATCTACCAACAATTTCCAGCAATTTCTCTAGCCCCTGTTCAGTTCTAGACATTAACACCATGTCGTCCGCAAAGAATAAGCCTGGTACCTTTATGTCTCCAACATTTACCCCCTCCGCACTCTGAATTAGTTCGTCCCCTAAATCTTTAACATACAATGCAAACAAAATCGGTGAAAAGATACACCCCTGCTTGAGGCCTATATCCATAGGGACTCGTTTTGTAGTGATACTCCCTAGACTGAGTTGGCTTTGCACATCTGTATACAGTGCTTTCATGATTCCCACAAAGTCACCCCCCAGTCCGATGCCCTCGAGCTTTCGCCACATACCTTCCCTCCACACTCGGTCGTACGCTTTTTTCACATCTAGAAATGCCAGAAACATCTTTTTCTTTTCAGCCTTTGTTGATACTATCAGTTGGGTGAGTGTAAATAGGTGATCAGTGACTCTTCGACCTTTCCTGAAACCATTTTGAATTTCTCCTAAAAAACCTTTCTCTTCAATAACTTCCTCAAGTCTACCGTTATAATAATAATAACTCTTTGGCCAGCCGCTGATTTGTCGCGGTCCTCATAAGAGAAGGCCATCATTCCCCCTGCACCCCACCCCCTCTTCCCCTCCTCTCTTCCCAGCATTCAGATATAAACTGCTTAATAGTGTCCCTCACTTCCTCTTTTTCAATTTCTTCAATAAGCATTCCTACCCTCTCCCTCGTGTCCCCCTTCAGCCATCTATCCTTTGTTTCTTCACCCCACTTCTGTATTATTCTTCCAGTAAATTTTATTCTATGAGGTATATACTGTGGGCATTCCAAGAGAAAATGTTCCAGGGTCTCCACTACTCTAGAGTGGCACATTTGGCATCCCTTTTCCCCATCTCTCCCAATTTTTCCCCGAAGCTCCAGTGATCTTGATCTCAGTTTGAACAGCAGTGACCCTCCAAAGGTGCCATCTAGGTACTTCTCAAAAGCTGGCTTTTCTTTATATTGTAACCCCTGCAGTGATCTTTTCACGCTAACCCCTGCTCGCCAGTTTCGATTGCAGTCTTCCATGACTCTCTCTTTGACAAACCTTTTGCCTTCTTTCATTCCTACTTCTATGTTTGTGACCTCTATAGAGTAATTGTCCATTAGTTCCCTCACATGTTTTGACCACCCCGTTTCTATATTAGAATTCCAAATGGTATCGAGCATCAATTTGCACCACCGGTTGTCAGGCAGGTTTCTCAAGTAGTTAAAGTAACACAGTTTTCCCAAATCTACCCTGTCCTTGATTTTCATCCACCCAAGCTCCCCCCTTACTGCTTCCAAAGCTGCAGCATTACTCGACCCTGTTATCCATCTGCCGGCATCATTCTGAGTACTTTCCAACTTCTTAATAACGGTTTGGTTTAATGGAATCACGTCCGTGCCATACGTTATACTTGGTAAACCCACCCTCTCCCACAGTGTTTTCCCCACAAAGACCTTATTGAAACTATTTTTCCCTAAAAGTTTTAGTTGGTTCAGAATTCTTTTCCCCTTCAGAATCAGTTTGGCTGAGTAATTTCTGTACACCCCTCTTCCCGTTATATTTATGCTTACCCCTAGATACTCATACTCTCCCGTTTCTCCTACAGTGATTTGTTTGCTTTCCCCTTCGGGGATTGAGAACTCCCCCACTCTCCATCTCTTCGTCATATCTACCTTGCGTCCAACGGGTATTACCTTGCTTTTATTTTCATTTAGTTTGACTGAGTTTATGTGATTGTTTAGATTGAGACTGCTATCCAGGTTGAATCCCAGAAACTTTGCCTCATTACTAGCTTCAAGTTTATGATCGTAAAGCTTAAGCTCAATATTAGGGACAGGCTTTTTCCTTTGTTTTTTATAGAATGTGATTCTTTGTGTTTTCGTGGCATTTAGCTTGATGCGCCACAGAGCGCACCAGTCTTGCAGGTCGCGGGTGGTATCCCGCAGGCGGTTTTGTATTATGTTTCCAGACTTACTGGCCGTCCACATTCCTTTGTCGTCTGAGAATTGAGATAGTTCAACATGGTTCTTCCCTAGTTTGTCAATGTCATTCACATATATTATAAATAGAAGCGGGCTGAGGACCGAACCCTGTGGAGTGCCCGCTTCGAGTTTTACCTCGGCTGACACTTCGCGGTTGACCCTCACTTTGATTTTTCGATCAGATAAAAATGATGATATGATCCTTAGAATTTTGGTAGGTAGCCCCATTTTAGCTAGTTTGTATCTCATGCCATTGTGCCAGACAGAGTCAAACGCTTTTTCTACGTCGCGTAATAGCGCGGTTCCTATTTCATTTTGACTGAACGCCGTTTTCATATAATCTACCAGTCTATAAACATGCTCGATTCCCTCTCTTTGGCTCCCGTATGCCCTTTGCCACTTATTGACAAAGCTGATTGATTCGAGATGGCTGCGGAGTCTAGTCGTGAGAATCCGTTCGAAAATTTTTCCAATACAGCTGAGTAGGCTGATTGGGCGGTAATTAGCTGGGTTGCTCAAATCCTTGTCGGGTTTGGGTATCATGACTCCTGTAGCTACTTTCCAACATTTTGGGAAGCATCCACTAGAGAGACAGCAGTTTAGGAGGTTAGTGAGTCTACCGAAAAAAGTGTTGGGACATTGTTTCAGGATTTTGTATGAGACCTCGTCCCCTCCTGGGGAAGAAGAAGACTTACATTTTTTAAATGTGTTAGCCACTTCTTCTTGGCTTATCGGTTTCGTGAGTTCATGGCCATCCCCGTCCTCGGGCGTTTGGCTGAAGTTGGCATCGTTAAACGCTGTCTTATTGTCTTGAACAAATTTGTTTACTTTTTCTTTGAACTCGTCATCAAACCTATCGCCCTCATGTGGACGATGATATTTCTTAAGGAGCTCAGCAAAGGCGCTAGCCTTCGCCTTGTCATCCAGGGCCATAGTTCCATCGTTGATCTTTAGTGCCTTACTGTTGGCGGTTTTATGTTTTTGTCCAGTAAGGGTTTTAAAAGTATCCCAAAACTTTTTAGTCTCCCTGAGTCCATTTAGATTTTCCGTTGCTTTTTCCCATCTCACGCGATTGTCGTTTGCTATTGCTTTTTTAACTTCGCCGTGGAGGCGATTATACACGGCTTTAAGTTCGACCTTTTTAGTTGGAAGTTTTTCTGATTTGTATGCGCGGAAGGCCTTTTCTTTTTTGTTTTATTATTTGGAGTGTGGTTTCAGTTATTCTGTTGGCCCGCGGTTTAACTGTCTGTTTGGGACAAATCTCATCAAGAGTGTTGTTAATGACTTCACTGAGATTGGTACATGCTTGCTCGAGCTCGCAGGTATTCATTGGGTCGTTTTTGTTTATTTTAACCTGAAATATTTTTCTGAATAGGTCCCAGTCAATTTTGGATAGATTCCTCCTCCTCACTGTGGGGTATCTTGTGGGTCCGCTGCAACCGTGTAATGTGGCATGAACAGGCAGGTGGTCGCTACCTAAATCATCGTCCCCCACATATATGTCTTGCATTTGATTAGTTAGTGATTTACTGGTTATAATTAGGTCAAGGATGTCGGATTGGTGGAGGGTGTTGTTACTGACGTGAGTAATGTCGTGGTCGTTATTTAATACAAAAAGATCAAATTGTTCGATTATATTGAAGAGAGCGTCGCCATTGGGCTCCGTTTTATTGCATCCGAAAACCTGAAGTTTGGCATTCAAATCACCTAAGAAAATACAGTGTTTGTGATTTTTCACAAAGAATTCAAAGACTTTGCTGTCAACTGTTTTTTTCGGTTCATTATAATATGAGATTACGGCAACTTTTTTATGATCTAGTTCAATCTCAGCGGCAATCACCTCTGCGTTGAGATGATCGCTTGATATCGTTTTATATTTTAAGTCCTGCCTTATGAGGTGAGCGACTCCGCCTCCACGTTGTGTGGGACGGTCTCGTCTAATGATGTTGAATCCACTTAGCAAAAATGTCTTACTTGGCTTTAACCATGTTTCGCTGATACCAATTATATCTTCGTTTGTGAAGTAATCGGATATCTGTGAGCTTTTGCAGTTAACGCTTTGAGCGTTCCACTGAATTATTTTCAACTTATCCATAAGTGTTCAGTACCTGACGTAAATTTAATAGTTAACGTGTTGTGGGTGTGATTTATATTTTATTTATGGCGGCTTCTATTAGCGAGGAAGAAATTTGAGTTCGATATAATTTGGATGCTGTTTTCCCAACTTCTTTACATATGTCGGAAAGACTGACGTCGAAGTGTTTGTTCATTATATTAAAAATTGAACCAGCCATTAGGCTGCACATCGAATGTGGAGAGGTTGAGTTTTCTGCGCTGTGACATTAATAGCTTTGAGTTCTATGTCGGTTTTAACTTTTTTGTAGTGGGGACACCCCCGATAATTGCTTGGGTGTTGCCCGTTACAATTTGGGCATTTCAGTGTTGAAACCTTGCACGACTTTGTTATATGTTTATCGCCGCATTTCATGCAACGCAACTCTCCTTTGCATCTGTTCGACATATGGCCAAATTTCTGGCATTTATGTCATTGTGTGGGCTGAGGCAAAACACGATACTCCTCAGTCTCATATTTTTGTCCGTTTATACAAACACCTTTGTTAATGAAGTTAAGTTTTATGGCTCTATTGGGGCATTTTACTTTAATTTTCCACGTAGGGTTGCCTGTAGTCTTAGATATTAGTCTCCCCACGAGTATCCCGACAGGGCTTCATCAATATCCCCATCATTGATCGCTGTGGGACCCTTGTGACGACTACGCAAGGGTTTTGCAGCGGTTGATGTGGTTGTTTATTCGTCCGGTGTTTGGCCGTATTATCCTTTTGAGGTTGTTTAGAAAGGGCTCTTACCTTGTCGGCAAAAGATACACCACCGTCAGTGGTGAATGTTGGCGTCGCCGGTATCGTTTCCATTGCGTTACTGTCTGCCGACTTCCCACCATTGTGGATCTCCGCACTGGTTGTTACTACTGTAACATCCATGGTGTCCGAAGTCTCAACGACAACAACACCCGGGTTATCGGTGTGTGTCGACGCTTTCCGGGTTTTCTTAGCCACCGTTTCTATTTCCAGGGACTCGCTATTTTCCTGGAAGTCTGTATAATAATAATAATAACTCTTTGGCCAGCCGCTGATTTGTCGCGGTCCTCATAAGCGAAGGCCATCATTCCCCCTGCACCCCACCCCCTCTTCCCCTCCTCTCCTCCCAGCATTCAGATATAAACTGCTTAATAGTGTCCCTCACTTCCTCTTTTTCAATTTCTTCAATAAGCATTCCTACCCTCTCCCTCGTGTCCCCCTTCAGCCATCTATCCTTTGTTTCTTCACCCCACTTCTGCATTATTCTTCCAGTAAATTTTATTCTATGAGGTATATACTGTGGGCATTCCAAGAGAAAATGTTCCAGGGTCTCCACTATTCCAGAGTGGCACATTTGGCATCCCTTTTCTCCATCTCTCCCAATTTTTCCCCGAAGCTCCAGTGATCTTGATCTCAGTTTGAAGAGCAGTGACCCTCCAAAGGTGCCATCTAGGTACTTCTCAAAAGCTGGCTTTTCTTTATATTGTAACCCCTGCAGTGATCTTTTCACGCTAACCCCTGCTCGCCAGTTTCGATTGCAATCTTCCATGACTCTCTCTTTGACAAACCTTTTGCCTTCTTTCATTCCTACTTCTATGTTTGTGACCTCTATAGAGTAATTGTCCATTAGTTCCCTCACATGTTTTGACCACCCCGTATCTATATTAGAATTCCAAATGGTATCGAGCATCAATTTGCACCACCGGTTGTCAGGCAGGTTTCTCAAGTAGTTAAAGTAACACAGTTTTCCCAAATCTACCCTGTCCTTGATTTTCATCCACCCAAGCTCCCCCCTTACTGCTTCCAAAGCTGCAGCATTACTCGACCCTGTTATCCATCTGCCGGCATCATTCTGAGTACTTTCCAACTTCTTAATAACGGTTTGGTTTAATGGAATCACGTCCGTGCCATACGTTATACTTGGTAAACCCATCCTCTCCCACAGTGTTTTCCCCACAAAGACCTTGTTGAAACTATTTTTCCCTAAAAGTTTTAGTTGGTTCAGAATTCTTTTCCCCTTCAGAATCAGTTTGGCTGAGTAATTTCTGTACACCCCTCTTCCCGTTATATTTATGCTTACCCCTAGATACTCATACTCTCCCGTTTCTCCTACAGTGATTTGTTTGCTTTCCCCTTCGGGGATTGAGAACTCCCCCACTCTCCATCTCTTCGTCATATCTACCTTGCGTCCAACGGGTATTACCTTGCTTTTATTTTCATTTAGTTCGAGCCGCCAAGTGTTCCCATATCTACCAACAATTTCCAGCAATTTCTCTAGCCCCTGTTCAGTTCTAGACATTAACACCATGTCGTCCGCAAAGAATAAGCCTGGTACCTTTATGTCTCCAACATTTACCCCCTCCGCACTCTGAATTAGTTCGTCCCCTAAATCTTTAACATACAATGCAAACAAAATCGGTGAAAAGATACACCCCTGCTTGAGGCCTATATCCATAGGGACTCGTTTTGTAGTGATACTCCCTAGACTGAGTTGGCTTTGCACATCTGTATACAGTGCTTTCATGATTCCCACAAAGTCACCCCCCAGTCCGATGCCCTCGAGCTTTCGCCACATACCTTCCCTCCACACTCGGTCGTACGCTTTTTTCACATCTAGAAATGCCAGAAACATCTTTTTCTTTTCAGCCTTTGTTGATACTATCAGTTGGGTGAGTGTAAATAGGTGATCAGTGACTCTTCGACCTTTCCTGAAACCATTTTGAATTTCTCCTAAAAAACCTTTCTCTTCAATAACTTCCTCAAGTCTACCGTTATAATAATAATAACTCTTTGGCCAGCCGCTGATTTGTCGCGGTCCTCATAAGAGAAGGCCATCATTCCCCCTGCACCCCACCCCCTCTTCCCCTCCTCTCTTCCCAGCATTCAGATATAAACTGCTTAATAGTGTCCCTCACTTCCTCTTTTTCAATTTCTTCAATAAGCATTCCTACCCTCTCCCTCGTGTCCCCCTTCAGCCATCTATCCTTTGTTTCTTCACCCCACTTCTGTATTATTCTTCCAGTAAATTTTATTCTATGAGGTATATACTGTGGGCATTCCAAGAGAAAATGTTCCAGGGTCTCCACTACTCTAGAGTGGCACATTTGGCATCCCTTTTCCCCATCTCTCCCAATTTTTCCCCGAAGCTCCAGTGATCTTGATCTCAGTTTGAACAGCAGTGACCCTCCAAAGGTGCCATCTAGGTACTTCTCAAAAGCTGGCTTTTCTTTATATTGTAACCCCTGCAGTGATCTTTTCACGCTAACCCCTGCTCGCCAGTTTCGATTGCAGTCTTCCATGACTCTCTCTTTGACAAACCTTTTGCCTTCTTTCATTCCTACTTCTATGTTTGTGACCTCTATAGAGTAATTGTCCATTAGTTCCCTCACATGTTTTGACCACCCCGTTTCTATATTAGAATTCCAAATGGTATCGAGCATCAATTTGCACCACCGGTTGTCAGGCAGGTTTCTCAAGTAGTTAAAGTAACACAGTTTTCCCAAATCTACCCTGTCCTTGATTTTCATCCACCCAAGCTCCCCCCTTACTGCTTCCAAAGCTGCAGCATTACTCGACCCTGTTATCCATCTGCCGGCATCATTCTGAGTACTTTCCAACTTCTTAATAACGGTTTGGTTTAATGGAATCACGTCCGTGCCATACGTTATACTTGGTAAACCCACCCTCTCCCACAGTGTTTTCCCCACAAAGACCTTATTGAAACTATTTTTCCCTAAAAGTTTTAGTTGGTTCAGAATTCTTTTCCCCTTCAGAATCAGTTTGGCTGAGTAATTTCTGTACACCCCTCTTCCCGTTATATTTATGCTTACCCCTAGATACTCATACTCTCCCGTTTCTCCTACAGTGATTTGTTTGCTTTCCCCTTCGGGGATTGAGAACTCCCCCACTCTCCATCTCTTCGTCATATCTACCTTGCGTCCAACGGGTATTACCTTGCTTTTATTTTCATTTAGTTCGAGCCGCCAAGTGTTCCCATATCTACCAACAATTTCCAGCAGTTTCTCTAGCCCCTGTTCAGTTCTAGACATTAACACCATGTCGTCCGCAAAGAATAAGCCTGGTATCTTTATGTCTCCAACATTTACCCCCTCCGCACTCTGAATTAGTTCGTCCCCTAAATCTTTAACATACAATGCAAACAAAATCGGTGAAAAGATACACCCCTGCTTGAGGCCTATATCCATAGGGACTCGTTTTGTAGTGATACTCCCTAGACTGAGTTGGCTTTGCACATCTGTATACAGTGCTTTCATGATTCCCACAAAGTCACCCCCCAGTCCGATGCCCTCGAGCTTTCGCCACATACCTTCCCTCCACACTCGGTCGTACGCTTTTTTCACATCTAGAAATGCCAGAAACATCTTTTTCTTTTCAGCCTTTGTTGATACTATCAGTTGGGTGAGTGTAAATAGGTGATCAGTGACTCTTCGACCTTTCCTGAAACCATTTTGAATTTCTCCTAAAAAACCTTTCTCTTCAATAACTTCCTCAAGTCTACCGTTATAATAATAATAACTCTTTGGCCAGCCGCTGATTTGTCGCGGTCCTCATAAGAGAAGGCCATCATTCCCCCTGCACCCCACCCCCTCTTCCCCTCCTCTCTTCCCAGCATTCAGATATAAACTGCTTAATAGTGTCCCTCACTTCCTCTTTTTCAATTTCTTCAATAAGCATTCCTACCCTCTCCCTCGTGTCCCCCTTCAGCCATCTATCCTTTGTTTCTTCACCCCACTTCTGTATTATTCTTCCAGTAAATTTTATTCTATGAGGTATATACTGTGGGCATTCCAAGAGAAAATGTTCCAGGGTCTCCACTACTCTAGAGTGGCACATTTGGCATCCCTTTTCCCCATCTCTCCCAATTTTTCCCCGAAGCTCCAGTGATCTTGATCTCAGTTTGAACAGCAGTGACCCTCCAAAGGTGCCATCTAGGTACTTCTCAAAAGCTGGCTTTTCTTTATATTGTAACCCCTGCAGTGATCTTTTCACGCTAACCCCTGCTCGCCAGTTTCGATTGCAGTCTTCCATGACTCTCTCTTTGACAAACCTTTTGCCTTCTTTCATTCCTACTTCTATGTTTGTGACCTCTATAGAGTAATTGTCCATTAGTTCCCTCACATGTTTTGACCACCCCGTTTCTATATTAGAATTCCAAATGGTATCGAGCATCAATTTGCACCACCGGTTGTCAGGCAGGTTTCTCAAGTAGTTAAAGTAACACAGTTTTCCCAAATCTACCCTGTCCTTGATTTTCATCCACCCAAGCTCCCCCCTTACTGCTTCCAAAGCTGCAGCATTACTCGACCCTGTTATCCATCTGCCGGCATCATTCTGAGTACTTTCCAACTTCTTAATAACGGTTTGGTTTAATGGAATCACGTCCGTGCCATACGTTATACTTGGTAAACCCACCCTCTCCCACAGTGTTTTCCCCACAAAGACCTTATTGAAACTATTTTTCCCTAAAAGTTTTAGTTGGTTCAGAATTCTTTTCCCCTTCAGAATCAGTTTGGCTGAGTAATTTCTGTACACCCCTCTTCCCGTTATATTTATGCTTACCCCTAGATACTCATACTCTCCCGTTTCTCCTACAGTGATTTGTTTGCTTTCCCCTTCGGGGATTGAGAACTCCCCCACTCTCCATCTCTTCGTCATATCTACCTTGCGTCCAACGGGTATTACCTTGCTTTTATTTTCATTTAGTTCGAGCCGCCAAGTGTTCCCATATCTACCAACAATTTCCAGCAGTTTCTCTAGCCCCTGTTCAGTTCTAGACATTAACACCATGTCGTCCGCAAAGAATAAGCCTGGTATCTTTATGTCTCCAACATTTACCCCCTCCGCACTCTGAATTAGTTCGTCCCCTAAATCTTTAACATACAATGCAAACAAAATCGGTGAAAAGATACACCCCTGCTTGAGGCCTATATCCATAGGGACTCGTTTTGTAGTGATACTCCCTAGACTGAGTTGGCTTTGCACATCTGTATACAGTGCTTTCATGATTCCCACAAAGTCACCCCCCAGTCCGATGCCCTCGAGCTTTCGCCACATACCTTCCCTCCACACTCGGTCGTACGCTTTTTTCACATCTAGAAATGCCAGAAACATCTTTTTCTTTTCAGCCTTTGTTGATTCTATCAGTTGGGTGAGTGTAAATAGGTGATCAGTGACTCTTCGACCTTTCCTGAAACCATTTTGAATTTCTCCTAAAAAAACCTTTCTCTTCAATAACTTCCTCAAGTCTACCGTATATGACCTTACAGAATACTTTTCCGATGTTACCGCTAACTGATATCCCCCTATAGTTATCTAGAACTTCCTTATCCCCCTTTTTGTGTATGAACGACACCTTACTTTCCCTCCACTCTCTGGGGACCTTTTGCTTTCGCAGACCCAGGTTGAAAAGGTTTGTCAGGACTTCAATAAGTGCCTCCCCTCCATTTTTGAGGAATTCGTTCGGAATTTCATCAGTCCCTCCCGCTTTACCATTTTTTAATTTCGAGACCACGTTCCGCACTTCTTCTGCCGTTATTTCGCTACATACACGATTGGATAGGTTCTCCTCCACCAGTGTATTTCTTTTTGGTGGGGACCCACTGCCCCATCGCCTATCGTTTATCTTTTCCCAGTGCTTGACTAACTCTGAAGCGATACGGCCTTTATTTTCTGTACTTTCCCCATCCACTTTGATACTCTGCACACTACTTTTCCCCCGTTTATTTACCCAGTTCCAAAATACGTTTGAGCTCGAACCCCCCGTTTTCTTTATTGTTCTGGCAAGACTGCAATTGCGCTCCTTCCTATTATTATTCTTTATCTCATTCACCTTTTTCCGTGACAGTTCATATTCTCCTTTCATTAGTCTCGTGTCATTGTTATCCACCCCTTTAAGCTTCCTACTTCTTCTGTAAGCAGCGCATTTTACCTTCCTTTCTTTTATAGCCTTTTTCAGTCCCTCGTTAACCCTGTATCCGAGCTCTCTCGTTGGGACCCTCACCCTTCCTATACAATCCTTCCCTGCCTCTGTTAGGCTATTTACTATGCCATCTGAAATACTCTGGACATTTGCATCTCTAGGTATACATTCAAGACTTGGTTTTAGTTTTTCCCGAAACTGCTTCCAGTCGGCTCCTTGTTTTAGTCCCCAAACTTCATTGAAGGTATTTCTGTCTCTACTCGTCTTTTTGCCCATAATCTTAACTGTTATCAGGTTGTGATCACTACCCAAGTCATTTTTTCCCTCGTCATCTATTTCTACATCTATAACCTCCCTCCATACGCTAATGTCAGTGAGTATATAATCAATTATTGTTTTCTTATCGTTCCTCTCCCAGGTCCATTTACCCTTACATTTCGCATCCCTGTTCAGGATCTTTAAACCAAGCTCTTTTGATAGGTCCAACATCTTCCTCCCATTCGTGTTAATTTTCCTATCACCTCCCTGTATGCCCTCCTCCTTATCCCCGATGTGCCCATTGAAGTCCCCCATTAGGACAATACTAAACCCTCTGCTTCCAAGCTCTGTGATATTCGATCTAAGAGTTGTATATATTGAATCATTCCACTCAGGCTTACTTCCCTCCACTGCTAAGTATACAACACCAACGGCAACACTCCTGCTTCCTAACTTGATTTTTGCCCATACTATTTCGTTGGATACTGGAATCTGAGTCCTTGCTTCTGTGAGATCTGTAATCAATGATGGCTGTAATTCCTCTTTAGCGTAGATGCCAACACCCCCACCCCGTTTCTGACCCTCAGTTCGCCCAGCTCCTATCCACACGCAACCCTTCATCTGATCAACCCGCTCATCCCGTCGTATCCACGTCTCACTTAGACCCATTATATCGAAGTCTCCTTCGTCCATCATTGTTGATATTTCGCTTACTTTCTTGTGCAGACCCTGGATGTTGCAGTACCCAAACTTAATGAATCTTTGTTTTTTTGTCATCACTGGCACATTATTATTACCCTGGTATGTCCCTGTATTGTGCATGTTTGTTGTTCTTCCTATGTTCCCAGCATTTGTGCCCCTCTGGGTTATCGGCTGTGGTCCCCTACCCCCCTTTTCTCCAAAAAAGGCCCAGTCACCTGTAAAATTTTTTGGCCCAACAGGTCTGTACCCATCCTACTTAAATGCAATCCGTCTCGCCCATACAACTCTCCTTGTCCCCAGAATGAATCCCAGTGGTCAATGAAATGTATTCCCAAGTCTTTGCAGTGCTCTTCCAGCTCCTCGTTTAGTGCCATAATCCGCGAGTTCCTCTCATTCCCACCACCCATAACGGGGAGCACCCCTGAAACGATGGTCCGAGCATTCCTGCTAAGTAGCTTACTAATTAGGTCCTTGTAGGTGTCCACCAAACGAACTGATTTCCTCTCCCTGATGTTATTGGACCCCACATCTAATACCACTACCGGATCAGGCCCCGACCCAGCTACAATACCGTCCACTCTATCCCTCAGGTCCTCCACTTTAGCCCCCGGAAAGCACAGAACTGTTCTATTTTTACTGTCCGGACCACAGACAACCTTGTCGATCCCCCGAACTATGCTACTTCCCGCAACCACCAACTTACTTTTGGCCCTCGCCCTATTTATCTCCTCTAGTCTCCTATTGTTTACAGCGTCCTCTTCCTCTCCAACAGCCCCACTCGGAATCAATATCGGTATCGGTATCTTTGACCTAAGATTACTCCTATCCTTGTCCCTCCGTCTCTTTCCAGGCCCTGAACTACCTGGACTACTCCCCTGGTCTTCTCCCGTATCCCTCCTCCTTTTTCCTGGCCTAGACCCCAAGCTACTATCTGTTGCAACTACCTCCATCTCCCCCTCTGTCTCTTCCGAATCGAGCACATCAAATCTGTTTCTGGTGCTGCACTCCCCACTGCCTTTGGACTTTACACCCCTATCTACCTGCTTCTCTGGCCCCCCTTTCCTACCACTTTTGATAGTCCACGCCAAACGCTTTACAGCATTGCTCCGGCCTGGGCCCCCCTCATCTGTCCTACGTACTTTTCTAGCAGCCCCCACCTCATCACCTACCTCATTCACATCAAAGGTTCTACCCCCATGTTTCCTCTTGGAACCACCGACAACCTTCCATCCTTCTCGGAAAGCTACTTTCACAGGCGTAACTCCAGACAGCCCCGCCCTACCAAGTTTTCCCTTCAGCTCAGCAATCTCCCCCTCAAACTTAACAATTGTCTCAAGTAGGCGGAGGATTTCCTGACAGTTTGCACATACCTCTCCATATCCCACCGAGCGACAGTCCCCATACATCATAGAACACTATTTACAAACTTCAAGCCCAATATCGCCATCGGTGGCCCCATCAACCCGGCTCTGACCGACACGCCCAGTGACCTCTGTCTGCACACCAATACTTACCCCGTTGGCACCGTTGACCTGGACCGCGATATTACACGTATTTACCTCCATACTTACCTCCGTCTGAACAGACTTGCTCGCCATCATCAAGACAAAATTACGCGATCGGACAGGGAAAACTGTAAACACGCGACAAAAGGCAACGCGACGAACCGTTCGACAAATTAGCGCTCACAGTTTTATTTAAGACCTCCTAACTTTGTCCCAGTTACTATACTAAACTAACTCCCCACAAATTTGAATAAAATAACCTGAAAATGAAATATATATGATTAGTAAACAATAAAAATACTTAATTTCGATTCGTAACCAAGGAGACTTCTTCTGTGTACTTCCTTACAGAATACTTTTCCGATGTTACTACTAACTGATATCCCCCTATAGTTATCTAGAACTTCCTTATCCCCCTTTTTGTGTATGAACGACACCTTACTTTCCCTCCACTCTCTAGGGACCTTTTGCTTTCGCAGAGCCAGGTTGAAAAGGTTTGTCAGGACTTCAATAAGTGCCTCCCCTCCATTTTTGAGGAATTCGTTCGGAATTTCATCAGTCCCTCCCGCTTTACCATTTTTTAATTTCGAGACCACGTTCCGCACTTCTTCTGCCGTTATTTCGCTACATACACGATTGGATAGGTTCTCCTCCACCAGTGTATTTCTTTTTGGTGAGGACCCACTGCCCCATCGCCTATCGTTTATCTTTTCCCAGTGCTTGACTAACTCTGAAGCGATACGGCCTTTATTTTCTGTACTTTCCCCATCCACTTTGATACTCTGCACACTACTTTTCCCCCGTTTATTTACCCAGTTCCAAAATACGTTTGAGCTCGAACCCCCCGTTTTCTTTATTGTTCTGGCAAGACTGCAATTGCGCTCCTTCCTATTATTATTCTTTATCTCATTCACCTTTTTCCGTGACAGTTCATATTCTCCTTTCATTAGTCTCGTGTCATTGTTATCCACCCCTTTAAGCTTCCTACTTCTTCTGTAAGCAGCGCATTTTACCTTCCTTTCTTTTATAGCCTTTTTCAGTCCCTCGTTAACCCTGTATCCGAGCTCTCTCGTTGGGACCCTCACCCTTCCTATACAATCCTTCCCTGCCTCTGTTAGGCTATTTACTATGCCATCTGAAATACTCTGGACATTTGCATCTCTAGGTATACATTCAAGACTTGGTTTTAGTTTTTCCCGAAACTGCTTCCAGTTGGCTCCTTGTTTTAGTCCCCAAACTTCATTGAAGGTATTTCTGTCTCTACTCGTCTTTTTGCCCATAATCTTAACTGTTATCAGGTTGTGATCACTACCCAAGTCATTTTTTCCCTCGTCATCTATTTCTACATCTATAACCTCCCTCCATACGCTAATGTCAGTGAGTATATAATCAATTATTGTTTTCTTATCGTTCCTCTCCCAGGTCCATTTACCCTTACATTTCGCATCCCTGTTCAGGATCTTTAAACCAAGCTCTTTTGATAGGTCCAACATCTTCCTCCCATTCGTGTTAATTTTCCTATCACCTCCCTGTATGCCCTCCTCCTTATCCCCGATGTGCCCATTGAAGTCCCCCATTAGGACAATACTAAACCCTCTGCTTCCAAGCTCTGTGATATTCGATCTAAGAGTTGTATATATTGAATCATTCCACTCAGGCTTACTTCCCTCCACTGCTAAGTATACAACACCAACGGCAACACTCCTGCTTCCTAACTTGATTTTTGCCCATACTATTTCGTTGGATACTGGAATCTGAGTCCTTGCTTCTGTGAGATCTGTAATCAATGATGGCTGTAATTCCTCTTTAGCGTAGATGCCAACACCCCCACCCCGTTTCTGACCCTCAGTTCGCCCAGCTCCTATCCACACGCAACCCTTCATCTGATCAACCCGCTCATCTCGTCGTATCCACGTCTCACTTAGACCCATTATATCGAAGTCTCCTTCGTCCATCATTGTTGATATTTCGCTTACTTTCTTGTGCAGACCCTGGATGTTGCAGTACCCAAACTTAATGAATCTTTGTTTTTTTTGTCATCACTGGCACATTATTATAACCCTGGTATGTCCCTGTATTGTGCATGTTTGTTGTTCTTCCTATGTTCCCAGCATTTGTGCCCCTCTGGGTTATCGGCTGTGGTCCCCTACCCCCTTTTCTCCAAAAAAGGCCCAGTCACCTGTAAATTTTTTTGGCCCAACAGGTCTGTACCCATCCTACTTAAATGCAATCCGTCTCGCCCATACAACTCTCCTTGTCCCCAGAATGAATCCCAGTGGTCAATGAAATGTATTCCCAAGTCTTTGCAGTGCTCTTCCAGCTCCTCGTTTAGTGCCATAATCCGCGAGTTCCTCTCATTCCCACCACCCATAACGGGGAGCACCCCTGAAACGATGGTCCGAGCATTCCTGCTAAGTAGCTTACTAATTAGGTCCTTGTAGGTGTCCACCAAACGAACTGATTTCCTCTCCCTGATGTTATTGGACCCCACATCTAATACCACTACCGGATTAGGCCCCGACCCAGCTACAATACTGTCCACTCTATCCCTCAGGTCCTCCACTTTAGCCCCCGGAAAGCACAGAACTGTTCTATTTTTACTGTCCGGACCACAGACAACCTTGTCGATCCCCCGAACTATGCTACTTCCCGCAACCACCAACTTACTTTTGGCCCTCGCCCTATTTATCTCCTCTAGTCTCCTATTGTTTACAGCGTCCTCTTCCTCTCCAACAGCCCCACTCGGAATCAATATCGGTATCGGTATCTTTGACCTAAGATTACTCCTATCCTTGTCCCTCCGTCTCTTTCCAGGCCCTGAACTACCTGGACTACTCCCCTGGTCTTCTCCCGTATCCCTCCTCCTTTTTCCTGGCCTAGACCCCAAGCTACTATCTGTTGCAACTACCTCCATCTCCCCCTCTGTCTCTTCCGAATCGAGCACATCAAATCTGTTTCTGGTGCTGCACTCCCCACTGCCTTTGGACTTTACACCCCTATCTACCTGCTTCTCTGGCCCCCCTTTCCTACCACTTTTGATAGTCCACGCCAAACGCTTTACAGCATTGCTCCGGCCTGGGCCCCCCTCATCTGTCCTACGTACTTTTCTAGCAGCCCCCACCTCATCACCTACCTCATTCACATCAAAGGTTCTACCCCCATGTTTCCTCTTGGAACCACCGACAACCTTCCATCCTTCTCGGAAAGCTACTTTCACAGGCGTAACTCCAGACAGCCCCGCCCTACCAAGTTTTCCCTTCAGCTCAGCAATCTCCCCCTCAAACTTAACAATTGTCTCAAGTAGGCGGAGGATTTCCTGACAGTTTGCACATACCTCTCCATATCCCACCGAGCGACAGTCCCCATACATCATAGAACACTGTTTACAAACTTCAAGCCCAATATCGCCATCGGTGGCCCCATCAACCCGGCTCTGACCGACACGCCCAGTGACCTCTGTCTGCACACCAATACTTACCCCGTTGGCACCGTTGACCTGGACCGCGATATTACACGTATTTACCTCCATACTTACCTCCGTCTGAACAGACTTGCTCGCCATCATCAAGACAAAATTACGCGATCGGACAGGGAAAACTGTAAACACGCGACAAAAGGCAACGCGACGAACCGTTCGACAACTTAGCGCTCACAGTTTTATTTAAGACCTCCTAACTTTGTCCCAGTTACTATACTAAACTAACTCCCCACAAATTTGAATAAAATAACCTGAAAATGAAATATATATGATTAGTAAACAATAAAAATACTTAATTTCGATTCGTAACCAAGGAGACTTCTTCTGTGTACTTCCTTACAGAATACTTTTCCGATGTTACTACTAACTGATATCCCCCTATAGTTATCTAGAACTTCCTTATCCCCCTTTTTGTGTATGAACGACACCTTACTTTCCCTCCACTCTCTAGGGACCTTTTGCTTTCGCAGAGCCAGGTTGAAAAGGTTTGTCAGGACTTCAATAAGTGCCTCCCCTCCATTTTTGAGGAATTCGTTCGGAATTTCATCAGTCCCTCCCGCTTTACCATTTTTTAATTTCGAGACCACGTTCCGCACTTCTTCTGCCGTTATTTCGCTACATACACGATTGGATAGGTTCTCCTCCACCAGTGTATTTCTTTTTGGTGGGGACCCACTGCCCCATCGCCTATCGTTTATCTTTTCCCAGTGCTTGACTAACTCTGAAGCGATACGGCCTTTATCTTCTGTACTTTCCCCATCCACTTTGATACTCTGCACACTACTTTTCCCCCGTTTATTTACCCAGTTCCAAAATACGTTTGAGCTCGAACCCCCCGTTTTCTTTATTGATCTGGCAAGACTGCAATTGCGCTCCTTCCTATTTCCTTTTCGGGCGCGGCGTAATCTGATTGACCACAATACAGGTGGGAACAGTAGTTGCCTCTTGCTCTATGAGCGAACGCGACCAGTTGTCTTGACTGGTGGTAACGAGTTCCGAGCCCTGATTTGGTGGTACCTCCAAAGAGATGGCGTGCACAGGTCTCCCCATCTCAGCAATATTATCTATAAAGGGCGAAACAGGTGTCGGATTAGTTTTGCCCACCATCCCCTTGCTAGGATTAGTTTTCGAAAACTGCTGAGTTGTATCAGCTGGTTTAGAAGCACTAACGATATCCGTAACTGTGTTCGTTTTAGGGCCCAACGAGTTGGACTCCACACCCTTGCCCTTTTGTTTAGAGTTTCCGTTGCTGGGGCACGAACCCAAACCTGAATTATTTCTTCCTTTTCCCTTTTTTCCAGATGCCGACTTATTTCCTTTTTTGATTCCGTCGAAGCTTTTATTAATTCCATTTTTTCTTTCTCGAACTGTTCTTTTTGAGCCCTAATATCCGAGCGCAAACCCTCTATAGTGTCGTTCAATCTGGCTATCTCTTTTTGAAATCCAGATATCATCGATATTAAATCCATTCCCGAAGTGGGTTCAGTGGTGGAGTTAGTTGCCATGTCACTCTGTTCAGTTATCAGTTATTGTCTAAGTTATCAGCAAATTATTGGTAAAATATTTCGTTGAAGTATATTTAGTTTTAACAGAGAAAAGCAGACAGAAAATAGATAGAGTTAAGGTGATTCTAAACTGAAGATTGTAGTTTGAGTGGACAGGTCGAAAACATGATGTTTTTTCATTACTTTTCAATAGTAATGGTTATTTAATACATAAATGATTGCTTCCTACCTAATAGATTACAAAAATGTGATAAAAAATTTTAAAAAAAGAATTTATTCACCAAAAAAATGCTTTTAAAAATCCCTAACTCACGGTAAACTTCCTGCTACCAAGACTTAAAATATGAATCTCACATTGAAAAATATGTTTTCCATGCGCACTGGAGAACAACAGTTGAGTCATAACTTTTTAAAAAATAAATCCAATTGTATGTTTATTTAATTTTTTGAAGGACCACTGCATGCACTGGTCCAGCCATTTTTTTCACAGGGGACTATTTACAGTTCAAAAGTATGGCACACCACACTAATCAGTAATCTAGTTGACCTCCCCTGGAAATATTTGCCATACAAGTGATATGTCTGTTCTGCCCTCCTCCACAAGTAAAACTGTCTTGACATGAAATGACCCTGTTGAAAGTGTATCGTCAAATCCCAATAATAGAAAATAAAAGACTGTGTGCCTACCCCCCCCCCCCCCCCCAAAAAAAAAAAAATTTCAAAATTGAAAAACGGACATGACTCTGGCAAAAATTGTCGGATCAAACCCTGATCTGACTTGACCTGCATTTTATGTTGATACACCTGCACAACAAATTTTATTTGATTCTGTCAATTACAGCTCAAGTTATTGGTTGGAAACTAAAAAAAAAGAGTTTTCTAAGTTGAAAAAGTGTGACATTGGAATCACCTACCAGGACTACATGCAGGCTCGAAGGGAAGTTATAGAATTGAATTCCGCCAATAAGTTGTATCGATTGACCAATACTTGCAGTGCTCAAAGTATAAAATATTCCTCCAATTATTGAAAAAATCCGATAAGGTGCTTAATGTATAAAAGCATTTTTTCATGTGCTAAATGCTATGTTTTGGATCATGAATAAACTCATGTTGTGTCAGAAACCTACCTTGTATTATTATTTTTTTTTTTTTGGTGGTTAGTTGACCCGTGGCGACTTGACCCGGTGGCGACTTGACCCGGTGACTAGTTGACCCAGTGGCCAGTTGACCCGTTCCCAAAAATTTGATGCTCGATTGTGCCTTGTGTGTGTTGCCATACTTCACTTTCGTTGAGAATTTCTATGCAACGACTGATAAAATAATTTTCTGGAGAAAAATTTCATGTTCACACTTCTGTCATATTTTATTTGTAATTAGGAGGTCTAGTGGGGTGGATAGAAAGAAAAAATATTATTTTTCGCACTTTGAACAAGCGACTTACCAACGCATGTGACTTTCCGGTGACAAGAATTTCGATCAACAAATACTTGCAGACATGAGTCTAATAGCCCACAGATTATTCGAAATTATCGAAGATCTTTGTGGATTGCAAACAAATTTAATGAAATACATCATTTACAATGATTCGCAATGTAAATCACACCAGATCGCAAAATTAGGAGCATTATTTCTGGAACTCACCGAAACCAGACAGAAACGGGACCGAATGACAGACCAATAAAGTTAACCATCAATTATACATGACGAACAATAGTTCCCCCGATTTGCGATTAAAAGAAGTGAAAAAGCAACCAGTTTACGAATATTTCAACAAGGAAAGAATACAACATGGTTTTCTAATTCCACTATATGTCACAGTTTTGTTAATTAAAAAAAATTGAAATTTTTGTTCTCTATTGGTAATTTGGGCGCATGAATACAAACTAATGGCAAGGTCGATCCATGTAAACAAATTTATTGCATCAGTTGGTCAGGGAAGAATATTTACACAGAACAGACAATCAATGCAATTTGCCTCTATTAGTTTGCTTCCCTTGAGATATATCGACAATCAGAATTTCAGCAGTGGCATTGTCATGAGAATTTACGGGACATATGGCGAGATCTTTTGTCGCAATGTTGCCCACAACCTTCAGTGTTTTGAATTTCCCACCGTAAACATGGCGGACACTTTTGAGACTGAAACGACCCAGGTTGACAACGTGCTTAGTCTTATCTTCGATGTGTTTTATTAAAAATTAAGACTCAACTGATGCAGTACATTATTGATAGTTCACGTTGGTTGTTCATTGGAAGGTGAGGCGTCTCTCTATTTTTTGAAATCCTTCCCACGCCATTTCCGACTTTTTGACAATACACATTTTCTAATATCTCCAAATGACTCGTAAATTTGTTAAATGCATATTTTGCGGGTCCCATCACGTTCTATGTGACATACAATTCCCCCAACCCTGGTATCCAAGGGCAAGGCTGTTTCGTTGCCAAGTTATTGTTCAATGAAATGTTCACATTTTTCTGTGTTTCTGGCTTCCATGTTGGCAGCCATGACTTTAGAATCACCTAAAAGATAAACACTTACAAAATTACACGAGAGTGCACAGAAGTGGTACAGAGAACAATAGGCTTTGTTAATATCCAAGCTGTGAGATGTGTTCAGTCAGGAGCTTTCACAGACAAGTCCGATCAGTATGACTGTCAATCGCCAACTTGACTTTGATGAATGAATGAAAGGTTTTAGCGCGCCGAAGGCGCGCAGGGACGATGTGGGATTTACAAATCCCTTGCGACCCGGTTAGCCTTATTTTATTTCACTTGGATCTTGGATCACACAGGCCTAGCTTTCCTATTGCCTCAAATGGGGTCTGAAGGGGTATGCACGCGGTTAGAATTCCTGGCAGTTTGCATTGGAGTGATAGATTGTCAAAGACCAAACCCTCAACGCCATTAAGACTATTGGAGAGTGGGCTCTATTCGGTTCCAGCTTGGCGATGGTAGAGGTTTGAGTCCCACCATGGTGGCGAGCCAGAATATAATGTTGTGCGATGGCAATTTTAAGGGAAAAAGAAAAAAGAAAACCAAACAGCAACGCCGGTTTGGTAGCGGCCCCGGTATATGACCATAGCGGTTACAAAAAAGGGAATGGAGAAAGCTCCAACAGTTTAGTTGAAAAAACCGGGAGTCATCCATCAAGCCTTCTGGGAGATAGGATGCCGTATGTGATTTGAGGTATCTGGTTATCCTTCGGGAATTCCAAATGACCTCCACCCCCCCACCCCCACAAAAAAAAAAAAAAAAAAAAAAAAAAAAAAAGCCCTTAAAAGGGCTCTTTGCTGGCAAGATTGTTTCAATCCTTGCCTTGGTCTTGTTAGGTTTTCTGCACATCTTTGCTTGAGGATTGTTTCAATCCCTCATAGTCTGTCATTCAGTTTGGTCGTGTGTCTGTTGAGATAGAGGAGGTAGAAAAGATAGAGAGCTGGAAATTAGAGCAATTCGGTTTTTAATTTACACCTTTTCCGTCCTTTTGGATGGGGAAGCCAGCATTTTTTCCCCGAGATTTATATCTCAAGGAGGGGAGACCCGGCAGCAGGTGGAGATTTTCCTCGCTGTTTGCAACTCCCACTGGTAACAGAGGCAAGCTTTCGTGCGTATCGTGTCACCCGCAGCCAGTTCTAAATTTAGGTCACAGAATAACTGGCTCACCCCATCACAATGATGTAATCTTTAACCCTTTCGATAGACATGCCCCAGATTATTTAGTTTTCCTATTGAGGACGCGATGCGCATTGAGTTCTATTATTAATTCGCTGTCTTGAAGTCTGTTTAGAGTTTTGCTTTGAAGATCTTTTAAGCGCATTGCTATAGTGTCTATTTTTGCTATCTCGTGAAGTTGTTTTATCGATGTCCACGTGGGCTTGCGTAGAGCCACGCGCAAGGCATGATTTTGGACCCGTTGTAGTTTTTCAATGTTGGTTTTATTCAGGTCACTTGTTATTATGGCCCCATACTCGAGTACTGGGCGTATATATGATTTGTAAAGATTGAGGAGAATTTCTTTATTGGCTCCCCAATTTTTACCTCTGATCATTTTCAGGAAATTGATGCGTTTAGTGGCTTTGACGGTGACTGAGTTTATGTGATTGTTTAGATTGAGACTGCTATCCAGGTTGAATCCCAGAAACTTTGCCTCATTACTAGCTTCAAGTTTATGATCGTAAAGCTTAAGCTCAATATTAGGGACAGGCTTTTTCCTTTGTTTTTTATAGAATGTGATTCTTTGTGTTTTCGTGGCATTTAGCTTGATGCGCCACAGAGCGCACCAGTCTTGCAGGTCGCGGATGCTATCCTGCAGGCGGTTTTGTATTATGTTTCCAGACTTACTGGCCGTCCACATTCCTTTGTCGTCTGAGAATTGAGATAGTTCAACATGGTTCTTCCCTAGTTTGTCAATGTCATTCACATATATTATAAATAGAAGCGGGCTGAGAACCGAACCCTGTGGAGTGCCCGCTTCGAGTTTTACCTCGGCTGACACTTCGCGGTTGACTCTCACTTTGATTTTTCGATCAGATAAAAATGATGATATGATCCTTAGAATTTTGGTAGGTAGCCCCATTTTAGCTAGTTTGTATCTCATGCCATCGTGCCAGACAGAGTCAAACGCTTTTTCTACGTCGAGTAATAGCGCGGTTCCTATTTCATTTTGACTGAACGCCGTTTTCATATAATCTACCAGTCTATAAACATGCTCGATTCCCTCTCTTTGGCTCCTGTATGCCCTTTGCCACTTATTGAAAAAGCTGATTGATTCGAGATGGCTGCGGAGTCTAGTCGTGAGAATCCGTTCGAAAATTTTTCCAATACAGCTGAGTAGGCTGATTGGGCGGTAATTAGCTGGGTTGCTCAAATCCTTGTCGGGTTTGGGTATCATGACTCCTGTAGCTACTTTCCAACATTTTGGGAAGTATCCACTAGAGAGACAGCAGTTTAGGAGGTTAGTGAGTCTACCGAAAAAAGTGTTGGGACATTGTTTCAGGATTTTGTATGAGACCTCGTCCCCTCCTGGGGAAGAAGAAGACTTACATTTTTTAATTGTGTTAGCCACTTCTTCTTTGCTTATCGGTTCCGTGAGTTCATGGCCATCCCCGTCCTCGGGCGTTTGGCTGAAGTTGGCATCGTTAAACGTTGTCTTGTTGTCTTGAACAAATTTGTTTACTTTTTCTTTGAACTTGTCATCAAACCTATCGCCCTCATGTGGACGATGATATTTCTTAAGGAGCTCAGCAAAGGCGCTAGCCTTCGCCTTGTCATCCAGGGCCATAGTTCCATCGTTGATCTTTAGTGCCTTACTGTTGGCGTCTTTATGTTTTTGTCCAGTAAGGGTTTTAAAAGTATCCCAAAACTTTTTAGTCTCCCTGAGTCCATTTAGATTTTCCGTTGCTTTTTTCCATCTCACGCGATTGTCGTTTGCTATTGCTTTTTTAACTTCGCCGTGAAGGCGATTATACACGGCTTTAAGTTCGACCTTTTTAGTTGGAAGTTTTTCTGATTTGTATGCTCGGAAGGCCTTTCTTTTTTGTTTTATTATTTGGAGTGTGGTTTCAGTTATTCTGTTGGCCCGCGGTTTAACTGTCTGTTTGGGACAAATCTCATCAAGAGTGTTGTTAATGACTTCACTGAGATTGGTACATGCTTGCTCGAGCTCGCAGGTATTCATTGGGTCGTTTTTGTTTATTTTAACCTGAATTATTTTTCTGAAGAGGTCCCAGTCAATTTTGGATAGATTCCTCCTCCTCATTGTGGGGTATCTTGCGGGTCCGCTGCAACCGTGTAATGTAGCATGAACAGGCAGGTGGTCGCTACCTAAATCATCGTCCCCCACATATATGTCTTGCATTTGATTAGTTAGTGATTTACTGGTTATAATTAGGTCAAGGATGTCGGATTGGTGGAGGGTGTTGTTACTGACGTGAGTAATGTCGTGGTCGTTATTTAATACAAAAAGATCAAATTGTTCGATGATATTGAAGAGAGCGTCGCCATTGGGCTCCGTTTTATTGCATCCGAAAACCTGATGTTTGGCATTGAAATCACCTAAGAAAATACAGTGTTTGTGATTTTTCACAAAGAATTCAAAGACTTTGCTGTCAACTGTTTTTTTCGGTTCATTATAATATGAGATTACGGCAACTTTTTTATGATCTAGTTCAATCTCAGCGGCAATCACCTCTGCGTTGAGATGATCGCTTGATATCGTTTTATATTTTAAGTCCTGCCTTATGAGGAGAGCGACTCCGCCTCCACGTTGTGTGGGACGTTCTCGTCTAATGATGTTGAATCCACTTAGCAAAAATGTCTTACTTGGCTTTAACCATGTTTCGCTGATACCAATTACATCTACGTTGGTGAAGTAATCGGACATCTGTGAGCTTTTGCAGTTAACGCTTCGAGCGTTCCACTGAATTATTTTCAACTTATCCATAAGTGTTCAGTATCTGACGTAATTTTACTAGTTAACGTGTTGTGGGTGTGATTTATATTTTATTTATGGCGGCTTCTATTAGCGAGGAAGAAATTTGAGTTCGATATAATTTGGATGCTGTTTTCCCAACTTCTTTACATATGTCGGAAAGACTGACGTCGAAGTGTTTGTTCATTATATTAAAAATTGAACCAGCCATTAGGCTGCACATCGAATGTGGAGAGGTTGAGTTTTCTACGCTGTTGACATTAATAGCTTTGAGTTCTATGTCGGTTTTAACTTTTTTGTAGTGGGGACACCCCCGATAATTGCTTGGGTGTTGCCCGTTACAATTTGGGCATTTCAGTGTTGAAACCTTGCACGACTTTGTTATATGTTTTTCGCCGCATTTCATGCAACGCAACTCTCCTTTGCATCTGTTCGACATGTGGCCAAATTTCTGGCATTTATGACATTGTGTGGGCTGAGGCAAAACACGATACTCCTCAGTCTCATATTTTTGTCCGTTTATACAAACACCTTTGTTAATGAAGTTAAGTTTTATGGCTCTATTGGGGCATTTTACTTTAATTTTCCACGTAGGGTTGCCTGTAGTCTTAGATATTAGTCTCCCCCACGAGTATCCCGACAGGGCTTCATCAATATCCCCATCATTGATCTTTGTGGGAACCCTTGTGACGACTACGCAGGGGTTTTGCAGCGGTTGATGTGGTTGTTTATTCGTCCGGTGTTTGGCCGTATTATCCTTTTGAGGTTGTTTAGAAAGGGCTCTTACCTTGTCGGCAAAAGATACACCACCGTCAGTGGTGAATGTTGGCGTCGCCGGTATCGTTTCCGTTGCGTTACTGTCTGCCGATTTCCCACCATTGTGGATCTCCGCACTGGTTGTTACTACTGTAACATCCATGGTGTCCGAGGTCTCAACGACAACAACACCCGGGTTATCGGTGTGTGTCGACGCTTTCCGGGTTTTCTTAGCCACTGTTTCTATTTCCAGGGACTCGCCATTTTCCTGGAAGTCTGTATCCAATTTCCTTTTCGGGCGCGGCGTAATCTGATTGACCACATCACAGGTGGGAACAGTAGTTGCCTCTTGCTCTATGAGCGAACGCAACCAGTTGTCTTGACTGGTGGTAACGAGTTCCGAGCCCTGATTTGGTGGTACCTCCAAAGAGATGGCGTGCACAGGTCTCCCCATCTCAGCGGTATTATCTGTAAAGGGCGAAACAGGTGTCGGATTAGTTTTGCCCACCATCCCCTTGCTAGGATTAGTTTTCGAAAACTGCTGAGTTGTATCAACTGGTTTTGAAACACTAGCGATATCCGTAACTGTGTTCGTTTTAAGGCCCAACGAGTTGGACTCTACACCCTTGCCCTTTTGTTTAGAGTTTCCGTTGCTGAGGCACGAACCCAAACCTGAATTATTTCTTCCTTTTCCCTTTTTTCCAGATGCCGACTTATTTTCTTTTTTTGATTCCGTCGAAGCTTTTATTAATTCCATTTTTTCTTTCTCGAACTGTTCTTTTTGAGCCCTAATATCCGAGCGCAAACCCTCTATAGTGTCGTTCAATCTAGCTATCTCTTTTTGAAATCCAGATATCATCGATATTAAATCCATTCCCGAAGTGGGTTCAGTGGTGGAGTTAGTTGCCATGTCACTCTGTTCAGTTATCAGTTATTGTCTAAGTTATCAGCAAATTATTGGTAAAATATTTCGTTGAAGTATATTTAGTTTTAACAGAGAAAAGCAAACAGAAAATAGATAGAGTTAAAGATAAACACTTACAAAATTATACCAGAGTGCACAGAAGTGGTACAGAGAACAATAGGCTTTGTTAATATCCAAGCTGTGAGATGTGTTCAGTCAGGAGCTTTCACAGACACGTCCGTTCAGTATGACTGTCAATTACTGATGTGACTTTGGTCAGATACGACCCGTATATATATTCTATTTCAGAGGCGTGAATAACACTCACATCAAAGACACAAAAAAGTACATTCAAACCAACAAGCCACACACAAACTGTTATCAAAGAAATATTTTGATAAGTATATAAACATATGACGATTTTGTAATAATTAACTTTAATTTGTACAGACAAAAGTTATTGAACTATCCCGTTAATTGATGATACCATATCATGACTGTATACACAATGTCGTTTAATAATTACCGTACTCACAATTAATTATCAGTCTTGATGAATACGATGTTGCTCCAAAGCAACAAACACTGAATGAATGGGCGGAGACACAAACAACTAATTAAATTGAAATAAAATATTCTATGAAATGTCCATTGTCATTTTGTTGGATTTAATGCCGTATCGTCCAGCACTGGTGATTTCACACAAAACTGATTATCGCTCACTCGGAAGTTCAACAACGCTATTGCAATTTGCACTATTTCTGTGTATCTTTTTGTATCACTGTGAGTGTTTATCTTTTTCTCTTGCTATTTCTATCTGCATTTTTCCGCTAAAAACGAATATTTAAGTCAATACAATTAAATTAAAATCTCTAATAACTTAAAAAATAAATTTTAGAATTATTTACAAAATAAAAACAATGGATAAACAAAGTCAAGTTCAGGTAAACAGTTCTGACTTTAATTCTGGCAGTCTAAGCAACAGTGGAAATTCCACTAACACTGATATGGCATCGATGATGTCGATGATGTCTGGCTTCCAGAAAGAAATAGCCATATTGAATGACACAATAGAGGGTTTGCGATCAGAGCTTCAAGCCCAGAAGCGGCAGGCAGATAAAGAAAAGGCTGAATTGAGAAGGGAATTGGAAAAGGCAATTCTGAGAGCCTTACCAGGCAAGGAGGACCATACTCCTCCAGTTCCTGATTTACCGGAAGTTCAACAACGCTATTGCAATTTGCACTATTTCTGTGTATCTTTTTGTATCACTGTGAGTGTTTACTTTTTTCTCTTGCTATTTCTATCTGCATTTTTCCGCTAAAAACGAATATTTAAGTCAATACAATTAAATTAAAATCTCTAATAAGTTAAAAAATAAATTTTAGAATTATTTACAAAATAAAAACAATGGATGAACAAAGTCAAGTTCAGGTAAACAGTTCTGTCTTTAATTCTGGCAGTCTAAGCAACAGTGGAAATTCCACTAACACTGATATGGCATCGATGATGTCGATGATGTCTGGCTTCCAGAAAGAAATAGCCAGATTGAATGACACAATAGAGGGTTTGCGGTCAGAGCTTCAAGCACAGAAGCGGCAGGCAGATAAAGAAAAAGCTTAATTGAGAAGGGAATTGGAAAAGGCAATTCTGAGAGCCTTACCAGGTAAGGAGGACCATGCTCCTCCAGTTCCTGATTTACCGTGTATTGACGCCGCTACAGAAATGAGAAGACCTGCGTCCGCCGGCTCACCGGCGGGTATATCTGAAATAGATTCAGATCTAATTACCCCCAGCCAGGATAACTGGCTGCGATCCATAGTAGAAGAAGCTATCAACACCGCAGCTTCTCCGGCTGAGGCAGCTGAAATTCAATTGGATAAAAATTCAGCTAAAATCCCAAATTGCAGCGACAGAAAAAATCACCAAACCAAAATCGGTCGAAAAGGAAACTCTCCAATGAGTTCCGTGACAATGGATAGTGAATACTACTCACGAAGAGAGAACAAAATTTTCAACTCGGAACTGTTTATAAGTATTGTTTTTAATATTAGTTTTATTTCAGGGAAGTTTTTATATATTTAGTTTTGCAAGTGTGTTTGGGAGGATAGTAGGGTGTAATAAGGAGGTTTAGGTGATAGGTTTTTCCGGTTTTGTTGTTTGTTTGCTTTAGTTGCCTTTTTTCGTGTGTGTTTGTTGCCCTGGTGTTTTTGTCGTTTTCGGTCATTGTATAATATTTGTAGTTATGAATGGTAAGTGCACGACGGGTGTTCAGACGGAGGTAAGTATGGGTGTTAAGGGAGGTCTGGGGGAGGTGAGTCGAGGGGTGCAGGCGGGGGAGAGTGAGGATACGGAGGCGTGCAGACAGTGTAATATGAGGTATGGTGGTGGTCGGCCAATGGAGAGTAGTGGGGTATGTGCGAATTGCAGGGATATTTTACAGTTGTTAGAGAAGTGTGTTGGATTCGAGCGGGAGATTGCAGAGCTGAGAGGGAGGTTGGGGAGGGCCGGTGTATCTGGAGTTACCCCGTTGAAGGTTACCTACGATGGTGAGGTTGAAGGTGGGTGGAAGGTCGTTGTGGACTCAAGGAGGAAACTGGGAAGCAGGAAACGTGGGGGAATAATGCTTGATGTGGGGGTGTAAATGAGGAGGGGGGTTCTAGTAGGAAATTTCGGAAGGTGGCGTCAGGTCAGGGCTGCGTCGAGTCCGGAAGCCAGAGTCGGCGTAAGGCTGCCAAGGTTGCTAGGCGGTGTTTAGAAAACAGGTTTAGTGTTTTAGACTCAAATACCACTGGGGACGAGAGTGAGGGGGAAAGTGTGGGGGGTGAGATGGTTGGTGATGATGATAGACCAGACGGGGTAAGGAGGGCGGTCAAGAGAAAGAGGGGGCCAGGAGCTTGCAAAACGAGAGGAGGTGCAGGTGATATAGGAACTGGGGCCAGAAGAAGAAAATTAGTTGTAGCGGGGAGCAGCATTGTACGTGGGATTGACAATGTAGTTTGTGGTCCTGATAGTTCCAATTGAACAGTCTTGTGCTTTCCGGGGGCGAAGGTGGAGGATCTCAGGGACCGGCTAGATGGCATTGTGGCAGGGTCAGGACCGGAACCGGTAGTGGTGGTCCATGTGGGGACCAACAATACCAGGGAGAGAAGGTCAGTAAGTTTGGTGGAGTCGTATAGAGGCTTAGTCGGCAAACTGCTAAGTAGGAATGCAAGGGTAGTCGTATCCGGGGTCCTTCCTGTCCTTGGAGGTGGGGACGAACGGAACTCAAGGATTTTGGCCCTAAATGAAGAGTTGGAGGACTACTGTGTTGATCTGGGAATACCCTTTATCGACCATTGGGACACGTTTTGGGGCAATGGGAGCATGTACGGGCGTGACGGGCTGCATCTTAGCAGAGTGGGGAAACGGGTATTGGGGGATAAAATTCTACGGGTAGCAGAGCCTTTTTTGGAGAGGAGCGGGGTGGGAGGTCAGAGGCAAGTATAACTAGAGTGGACATAGGTGGGGTAATCACGAGTGAGGGGGACAGAATAAGTTTACCAGGACTAGCGCCAGAAAACAATGGGCCCAGTAGGCGGAAGCCAATGAACCTCGGTACCCTAAAAGTGGGTTATTGCAACATCCAGGGTCTCCATCGGAAAGTAAGTGAAATTGCTACATTGATCGAGGCAGAGGAGTTTGATGTCATGGGCTTAAGCGAGACGTGGGTAAGACACGAGGAACGGGTAGACCAAGTACGCGGATGTGTGTGGATAGGTGTAGGGCGAACGGAAGTGGTACCCCTAAACCAGACGGCCGTAAAGAGCTTGGAAATCTTACAGAACGATGCAGGCCGATGGATAACGTGGTCGAGTAATGCCACAGCGCTAGAAGCAATCAGGGGTGAGCTTGGGTGGATGAGGATCAAGGACAGGATAGACCTGTTGAAACTCGGTTATCTTAATTATTTGGTGAATCTCCCCGACAGCCGATGGTGTAAAGTAATGTTCCTGCGAATTTTCAACTCAAATATCAAAACGGGGTGGATGGCCCAAGTGAGGGAGCTAGTAGAGAACTACTCATTGGAGATCTCGGACCTGGACGTTGGGGCAAACCAGGGTAAAAAAATCGTCAGAGAAAGGGTCATGGAGGATTGTAACCGTAATTGGCGAGAGGGGGTCAAATCAAAGAGGTCTTTGGGTGGCCTGCGTGATAAAGAGAGGCCAGGTTTTGAAGAGTACCTTGATGGCACCTTTGGGGGGGGGGGGGGGGGGGTCACTGCTGTTCAAGCTGAGGTCGCGATCCCTGGAGCTGAGGGGAAAAATTGGGAAAGACGGTGAAAGGGAGTGCCAGATGTGTAACTTGGGCATGGTGGAGACCCTGGAACACTTCCTTCTAGAATGCCCAAAGTATCAGGCTAGAAGAATGAGATTCAATGGGAGTATAATGGGGAAGTGGGATGGGAGAATGAAGGACATGTGGTTAGTGGGAGACTCAAAGGAGAGGGTTAATGTGCTAATCGGAGAGATTGGGAAGATTGGGGCAAGGGATGTCATCAAGCAGTTCGTCTCCGAATGTTGAGAGGAGAGGAGAAGCGTGGGAACAGGGAGGCAGTTGGGAGTTCAGGGGTAACCAAGGCCTTCTCGTCCGAGAACCGCGACAAATCAGCCCCTGTGTCGTAATCACACGCGTCAACCCCAAAACGGAAACAAGAGGCCCCAAGGGGCCTGAGGGCGCTCACCTGACATGGTAGCCTAAATATCAACCCAGAGAATTGATTTCAACAAGTTGCATCTGCTCCTCCTAAGAAAAGCTTATACCAAATATCCAAAGATTCTGACCAGTGGATTTAAAAAAAAGAAGATTTTTAAGTTATAATTCGGGCTCCCGCAGCCGATATATGAACCCAGGGACTTGGCTTTAACAAACTTGAATCTCACCCCCTAAGGATGCTGCACACCAAATATCAAAACATTCCGACTGCTGGATCTGAAGAAGAAGATCTTTAAAGAAAATTCCTCATTTTGAACTAAGTTACAATTAGAGAAGATTTTTAATTTATAATTCGGGCTCCCACAGTGAGTCCCATTATGGACCTACGGACATGGCTTGAACAAACTTGAATCTCACCTCCTAAGGATGCTGCATATCAAATATCAAAACATTCCAACTGCTGGATCTGAAGAAGATTTCTAAAGAAAATTCCTCATTTTGAACTAAGTTATAATTCGGGCTACCACAGTGAACCCAATGTGAACCCAGGGATTTGGCTTGAACAAACTTGAATATAATCCCCCTAAGCATGGCGCATACCAAATATCAAAAGATCCTGCCTGCTGGATCTTGAGAAGAAGATTTTCAAAGACATTTGCCTGAAATGCACTAAGTTCGAATTCGAGCTTCTATAGTGAGCCCAAATATGAAACTAGGGAGCCGATTTCAACAAACTTGAATCAGATCCACCTCACAATGTTGCATACCAAATATCAAAAGATTCTGCCTGCTGGATCTGGAGAAGAAGATTTTTTAAGAAATTTGCCTGAAATGCACTAAGTTCGAATTCGGGCTTCTATAGTGAGCCCAAATATGAATCCAGGGGGCCGATGTGAACAAACTTTAATCAGATCCACCCCGCAATGTAGCATACCAAATATCAAAAGATTCTGCCTGCTGGATCTGGAGAAGAAGATTTTTAAAGAAATTTGCCTAAAATGCATTAAGTTCGAATTCGGGCTTCTATAGTGAGCCCAAATATGAATCCAGGGGGCCGATTTGAACAAACTTGAATCAGATCAACCGCACAATGTTGCATACCAAATATCAAAAGATTTTGCCAGCTGGATCTGGAGAAGAAGATTTTTTAAGAAATTTGCCTGAAATGCATTAAGTTCGAATTCGAGCTTCTATACTGAGCCCAAATATAAACCCAGGGGGCCGATTTGAACAAACTTGAATCAGATCCACCCCACAATGTTGCATACCAAATATCAAAAGCTTCTGCCTGTTGGATCTGGAGAAGAAGATTTTTTAAGAAATTTGCCTGAAATGCATTAAGTTCGAATTCGGGCTTCTATAGTGAGCCCAAATATGAATCCAGGGGGCCGATTTGAACAAACTTGAATCAGATAAACCGCACAATGTTGCATACCAAATATCAAAAGATTCTGCCTGCTGGATCTGGAGAAGAAGATTTTTTAAGAAATTTGCCTGAAATGCACTAATTTCGAAATCGGGCTCCTATACTGAGCCCAAATATGAACCCAGGGGCCGATTTGAACAAACTTCAATCAGATCCACCCCACAATATTGCACACCAAATATCAAAAGATTCAGCCTGCTGGATCTGGAGAAGAAGATTTTTTAAGAAAATTTTAAGAAAGTTCGAAATCGGGCTCCTATACTGAGCCCAAATATGAACCCAGGGGGCCAATTTGAACAACCTTGAATCAGATCCACCCTGCAATGTTGGATACCATATATCAAAAGATTCTGCCTGTTGGATCTGGAGAAGAAGATTTTTTAATCTTTTCCCCATTGCCTACAGTGTTAAAAAGTGCTGACTCAGCACTTTTTCAAAGTCTTGAAAAAAGTACCTTGTGATCAAACCGATAGGGATTTTTTTAACCAGTCTATTCTACTGGATAAAAGTAAGCTTTATACAAAATAAGAATTCTCTGTGCCATGTAGTTTTGGAGATATGGCAGTTTTAAGGTTTTTCCTATTTCTAGCTCCCGAGGTTCCCACGGGGCAATGAGAAAATTTTTTTTTGCATCAATCAACTACTTATGACCCATTATCATCTCATATCAAATTTGGTTCAAATCGACCTGACGGTTCTGAAAATAGAAATTTTAGGCGTGGCCAAAATTTTTGCCTCTCCCATAACGAAGGCAAATAATGCCCGACAAACTTCTCTTGAACAAACTTCATTCTAAACCTCAAAAGGACTCTGTATACCACATATCAAGTCTCTGCTACTGGTGGTTCATTAGAAGAAGATTTTCAAAAAATTTGGCCATTTTTTCTCCAAACCTTTGCTCAATATAAGCCGAAAACTATTCTGGATAGAATCAAAATGCCCCTATATAATCACTAATTATATGAAATTTAATTAAAATGTGGCCAGTGGTTTAGGAGAAAGAGGCTCGAACACCACCTTCACGCAGGACGACGGACGACAGACGACAGACGACGGACGACGGACGAAGAGTGATAAAAAAAGCTCACCCTGACTTTCAGTCAGGTGAGCTAAAAAACTCGATTGATAAAGCCCTTCCAGGATGCTCGTGGGAGAGACTAATCTCCAAAGCCACGGGCAACCATACTTGGAAAATAAAAGTAAAATGCCCTGATAGAGCAACGAAATTAAATCTGATAAGCAAAGGGGTAATTATCAATGGCAAAAAAGACGAAACCGAGGAATATCGTGTTCTTCCACAACCCGTTCAGTGTCACAAGTGTCAGAAATTTGGGCACTTGTCACACAAATGCAACGGGGAGCAACGATGTATGAAATGCGGTGACAAACACATCGCGAAGGCATGTAGTGCTAAAACTCTGAAATGCCCCAATTGCGGTGATCAACACCCCAGCAACTACCGGGGGTGTAGCCACTTCAAAAAAGTTAAAACAAACATTCAGCTTAAACCTCTAAATGTAAGTAATGTCGAGAACTAATCTTCCCCTTATTCCACGTGTACTCTAATGTCTGGCTCCATTTTCATCATAATGAAGAAACACTTGGGCACCAGTCTCTTGGACGTTTGCAAAGAGATTAGTAAAACAGCCTCCAAGTATATAATACTCAAATATCTCACATGCTATCAGAAGCGGCCGTCAACAGAATATAATTATCTAACAATATTACAAATAGTAATTAAACTTAAATAAACTTAGTTCCGTTATTCCTAAACCATTCATGGATACACTAAAAATAGTCCAGAGGAACGCTCGAAGCGTTAGTCAAAAAAAATTGCAAATGTCACATTATTTAAAAAACATGGAGTAATTGGAATTAGCGAAACATGGCTTAAACCAAACAAAAAATTCTCGTTATGTGGTTTTGATATTATTAGAAGAGATCGCCCATCCCAAAAAGGTGGCGGTGTCGCTCTGCTAATAAGGCAGGAGATTAAATACAAATCAATACCATGCGACCACCTCAATGCTGAAGTGATTGCAGCTGAAATTGAACTTGACCACAAACACGTGGCCTTCATATAATATTACAACAAGCCGCAAGCAACAGTAGACAGTAAAGTATTTGAATTTTTTACCAAAAAGTACAAGCACTGCATATTCTTGGGTGATTTCAATTCCAAACACCGGGTATTCGGTTGTCATAAGACTGAGCCTAATGGTGACGCCCTTTTCCACATCATTGAAGAACTCGATCTATTCGTGGTAAATAACGACCATGACGTAACATACATAAGCAACAACCCAATCAATCAATCAGATATCCTAGACTTGATTATCAGCAGCAAATCACTAACCAGCCAAATGCACGACATATTTGTAGGGGATGATGAGCTAGGCAGTGATCACCTGCCCGTTCACGCCACTTTGAAATGTAATACTGGTCCCGCAAGGTATCCTCCCGTGAATAGGAGGAACCTATCAAAAAATGACTGGAACCTCTTCAGAAACATTATCGAAGTAAAAATAAAGGCAAATGACCCCTAAATGCTCATGAACTAGAAAAAGCCTGCACCCATCTTAACGAGGTTATCAACAGTACACTAGATGAAATTTGTCCCAAACAAACAGTAGAGACGCGGATAAACAGAATAACCCAAACAACTCTTCAAATAATCAAACAAAAAAGAAAAGCCTTCCAGGCTTACCAATCAGAGAATGATCAAATGAAAAGAGCAGAAGTTAAAACCGCGTATAATCGCCTACATGGAGACGTAAAGAAGGCCATAGCTAACGACAATCGCGAGAGATGGGAAAAAGAAACAGAAAACCTAAATTGGATGTAGAAAAAGTGTTCGACTTGGTATGGCACAATGGCGTGAGATATAAACTAGCGAAAATGGGATTACCCACTAAAATTCTGAGGATCATATCATCATTTTTAACTGACCGAAAAATCAAGGTGAGGGTTAATCGCGAGGTGTCAGAGGAAGTAACACTCGAAGCGGGAACACCACAAGGGTCGGTTCTAAGTCCGCTTCTTTTCATAATATATGTGAATGATATAGAAAAAGTAGGGAAAAACTGTGTTCAACTATTGCAGTTCTCAGACGGCAAAGGCATTTGGACGGACAGCTAGTCCAGAAACATAATTAAAAATCATCTACAGGATACCATTCGCGATCTTGAGAGTTGGTGCGCCCCAGCTGTGGCGCATCAAACTCAATGCCGCCAAAACTCAAAAAGTTACGTTCTTCAAAAAGCAAAGGAAAAAACAGGCCCCAGTATCGATCTCCAGTTATACGATCGCAAACTAGAAGCAAACAAAGAGGCCATTTTTTTTTTATTTATCCTAGATAGCAATCTCAGTCTAAACAGTCACGTAAACTCCATTACGGTGAGAGCTAATAAACGTATCAATTTTCTGAAGATGATCAGAGGTAGAAATTGGGGAGCAAACAAAGATGTGCTTCTCAAGCTCTACAAAACATTTATATGTCCGGTACTAGAATACGGTGGCACTATGCAAACCGAAATGGACACCGATAAAGGAACTTCACGAGGTAGCAAAAATAGAAACTATTGATACGCGATTAAAAGACCTACAAAACAAAACCCTCAACGAACTCCAAGATAGTGAATTAATGGTTGAGCTGAACGAACACCGATCCCTCAACAGAAAAACAAAATAAGTTTCAGGGAAAAAAAAAAATAAAGTAAAAATTATACAATATAACTAAATCGTGTTGAGTCAGTGAGGATTGCCTCGCTACTCATTGAAAACTTTAGGATAGAGTTTGTGAGGATTGCCTCGCAACTCTGCTGAAGCGCGGTTGAAATGCGTTTAATAAGATCTATATAACAAAACCCTCCACATACTCCAGGATAGTGAATCAATGGTGAAGCTGAACGAACGCCGAACCCTTAACAGAAAAACAAAATAATCCACAGTAAATTAAAATTACTCAATAGAATTAAACTGCGTAGAGTCAGTGAGGATTGCCTCGCTACTCATTGAGATCTTTAGGATTGAGTCTGTGAGGATTGCCTCGCAACTTTGCGTGTGGGGAGTGGGCTTCGAAAAAACACACCCCTTACCCCATCCATAGTAACAATTACACAACAGGCACAATATACAATAGCGGATACCTATCTTTCTCTCTATCTATAACTTTCCTATATGAACATTCTCAAATTTTCTTGCAACACTCTTATAAAGAAGACGCATAGAAATGGTAGACAAAGCGTAGGAGGAATTGGTGCAACCTACCTTTCTGCAACATACACAAGAAACCACAAAACACTAGGCAAGGACTGAAACAAGCTTGTCTGGCTGTGGACGAGTGTACATTTTATATAAATAAACATTTGAATAAAGATTTAATAGCCCTTTTAAGGGCTTGAGGGTGTGTGTCTGTGAGAGGGCTTTTTTGGGGGGGGGGGAGGGGTGGAGGAGGTCATTTGGAATTCCCGAAGGATAACCAGATACCTCAAATCACATACGGCATCCTATCTCCCAGAAGGCTTGATGGATGACTCCCGGTTTTTCAAAACTAAACTGTTGGAGCTTTCTCCACTCCTTTTTTGTAATCGCTATAGTCATACCGGGCCCACTACGAAACCGGCGTTGATGTTTGGTTTTCTTTTCTCTTCTTCCGTTAAATTTGCCATCGCACAATATTATCTTCTAGTCGGACTCAAACCTCTACCATCGCCGAGCTGGAACCGAATAGAGCCCACTCTCTAACAGTTTTAATGGCGTTGAGGGATTGAGTATTGACAGTCTAACACTCCAACGTAAACTGCCGGGAATTCTAACCGCGTGCATACCCCCCTCAGACTCCATTTGATGCAATAGGAAAGCTAGGCCTGTGTGATCCAAGTGAAATAAAATAAGGTTAACCGGGTCGCAAGGGATTTGGAAATCCCACATCGTCCCTGCGCGCCTTCGGCGCGCTAAAACCTTTCATTTCATTCATTGTTTTTCTTCGAAACGACCAGTACATGTCTACGAAATGGTCATTCTGCGAAATGACTTGTCTACGAAACGTCTTGTCTACGAAATGGTTTTTCTACGAGTACTGTGAATTTAGTTACTTATTCCCGTTTCCTTATTCGACATTCAAAATTCGAAAAAAAATACCGGATATTTTGGTGTTGATGTGTGGCCCCCGAGGAATAAAGAAGATTGACACCTCAACCACCCCAATCGGACCACATTTAGGGGCCTACTAAGGCCTCAAAAAGGGCCAGTTACAAAATATCACCAAAGCAGGTTAAAATCACGGGATATTTTGGTGTTGATGGGTGGCCCCCGAGGAATAAAGAAGATTGATACCTCAACCGCCCCAATCGGACCACATATAGGGGCCCTACTAAGGCCCCAAAAAGGGCCAGTTACAACATATCACCAAAGCAAGTTAAAATCACGGGATATTTTGGTGTTGATGGGTGGCCTCTGAGGAATAAAGAAGATCGACACCTCAACCGCCCCAATCGGACCACATATAGGGGCCCTACTAAGGCCCCAAAAAGGGCCAGTTTCAAAATATCACCGAAGCAGGTTAAAATCACGGGATATTTTGGTGTTGATGGGTAACCCCCGAGGAAAAAAGATTGACACCTCAACCGCCCCAATCGGACCACATTTAGGGGCCCTACTGAGGCCCCAAAAAGGGCCAGTTTCAAAATATCACCAAAGCAGGTTAAAATCACGGGATATTTTGGTGTTGATGGGTGGCCTCCAAGGAATAAAGATTGACACCTCAACCGCCCCAATCGGACCACATTTAGGGCCCTACTAAGGCCCCCAAAAGGCCCATTACAAAATATCACCAAAGCAGGTTAAAATCACGGGATATTTTGGTGTTGATGGGTGGCTCCCGAGAAGTAAAGAAGATTGACACCTCAACCGCCCCAATCGGACCACATTTAGGGGCCCTACTAAGGCCCCAAAAAGGGCCAGTTACAAAATATCACCAAAGCAGGTTAAAATCACGGGATATTTTGGTGCTGATGGGTGGCCCCCGAGGAATAAAGAAGATTGACCATCCCAATCGGACCACATTTAGGGCCCTCCTTAGGCCCCCAAAAGAGCTAGTTACAAAATATTACCGAAGGAGACAAACATCGCCAGATATTTTGATGTTGGTGTGCGACACGAGAAGAATAAAGAAGATTCCATTTAACGCCGTCCCCAAATATGAGGATATGAGGAATGACGAATTGTGGCTCACTAAGAATTTTCTCGTGGCCCTTATGACCCAGAGGATATGTGGAATGGCAAGTTGCGCTTCATTGCCCTTGGCTTTTCATGTAATGAAAATGGCATCCCGAAGGCCAGCCAAGCAACAGAAAGAGATTCCACAAGTCTATCTCTATGCAACATGGTCCGTAAATATCCCAAACCGGGGCCCAACTTCCACTTCACGATTTACTCACCTTACCCTTACTTCCTTTCCTTCCTATCTCTAAGTCTTGGCATACCCAAGGCCCTGCCTGATGTTTGCTGGCTTCTCCAAGCATACCAATACCACCCATTTTCCTTACACTTTCCTATTCTTTCTAAACTCTGGCACACTAACGGGCCTGTTGGTGTCTGCTTGCTACGTCTTGCATACCAGCACTACCCATTCCCCCAACTTCCCTATTCTTCCTACATGCCCGAGGGCCTACCCGATGTCTGCTTACTGCGCCATTCATACTAACACTACCTATTCCCTCCCACATCCCCATTCTGGTGTCTACTTATTATGCACGCTAACACCACCCATTCCCTTCCACTTGCTTATTCTTCCTGCAGCCATAACTTGCCCAATCACCTGCCCGATGCCCGTCTGCTATGCCATGCGTACTAACTCCGGCAGTTGAATACTTGGGTCAGAGAGAAGTCAGAACACGCCACAGAAGTTAATTATAGTAACGAAACACCGATCTTACTCCAAGTATGGGGCACTTTTATTCTACCGGAGTACATACCTCATCAATCGAAAATACCCCTTCTGGGTCATATAACACTTCGCGCGACTCTGTTTCGGTAACATAAAGTCGATGTCGGTGATTTGGGGTAAGTGTCGAGCTTATTTTGGTAATTCGCAAGATTCCCGTTGAATCGAACATACCCTTAGAACAGTCACCGTCCGTTTAGAGGTTATTGGGTCTCATGGCAACAACAAGCTAACATAGAAACCTAGATGGTAGTCTCCAATGTGCATGCTCACTAAAACCACATATCACTATCGGGATGAGGTCACAACATGCCCGCTCTCCTCCGCTTCTATGACAACCCACGTGACACCCACAATACCCCGCGGCATGCTGTCCCTTCTGCGGTATGCTACCCCCCCCCCCCCCCCGAAGTCCTCCAGATGGGCCGATTTGGCACATTTCATACTACTAGAATAAATATAAAGTGCGGCGAAATGATAATACGCGCGAAATAATAATCCGTGCACACGAAATAATAATCCTTGTGCCCGGGTTATTATTTTGTATGTACCGATTATCAATTCGCCTTCGCGGATTATTATGTCGTGTGCACCGTTCGTGCGCACGGATTATTAACTCGTGTGCTCGAATTAAAAATTTGTGCGCACGGATTAAAACATAAGATGTCAGGACCCCCACCCCCGCTATCCCAAAAGACGGACCTGCTATATATACTTACCACGCCATGCATTGGAATCCTGTTCAGTGGCGGAACCAGAATCCTTTATAGTGGAGAATACCAATGGAGGGGGTAGCGATATGACGCGGGTATATCTCAAAGGCCGCAGACAGGGAGGGAAGGGTGTAGTCAGGTGAATCACCCTCTCCCATTTGTGTGACCTGGCAGTGGTAGAGCCAGAAAAATATCTGCGGGGGGGGGGGTGGAGGCTGCAAGTAGGGGACATGCTCCGTATGATTGGGTATCCTGAGTGGAGAAGCCGACATGCCCTCCCCAGGAGAGGGAGGAGGGTCGCCTCACAGACAAAAAAAAAATCACTATGCATTTAAATCAAGTTTTCTGGTGGCTTTTAGGGTAGATCGCCACATTTTTGGATGACCCACATTTTAGGGACAAGGTTTATAAACGTACATGGCTCATAAGTATCTGCATCCGAACTTGCAAAATTCCAGTGGATTTATGTTTATCTGCTGAGTCTGGGAGGAGGGGTGGCAAAGACTGTGTTCGGGTCAAATGCCCTTTCATGACCTCCTGTAGCGCCGAAAACGGATTCGGGACCTCTCCCCGAATTATAAATGTTTGGAGCTCTGTAAAGGACTCTGAAGCCTCCTTAGAGGAGGTGAGGCCATTGGTGGGGGCCGGTTATCCTTCCTCGGTAAATTTTTCAATTTTAACTGTGAAGCTTTGAGAGCGATTCTGGAGCCTAATGGAGGATGGCGAGGTCATCGGTAAGGGCCTGAGTCTCTCTGAAATATTCTCAAATTTCGAAGCTATATCAACAGTTTTGAAGTCTCCCAATGGAAGGTGAGGGAGGGGGTCGAAAGCATATATGGCAGTTTGTATTTATTATGAAGGGAGGAGGTGCAATGTAAGTCTATTTGGGGGCGAGCTGTGTGCGTTTTCCCATGCCCCCGCCTCTGATCCCGACCTTCCCAGGGCCTACCAAAAAATATATATATATATATAATACCGCCAAGATTAGACATGTAGCAGACAAGCATAGGCATATGTTGCCATCCCAGCCAATTTTAGGTGACGTCACATTCCAAATTCCCTCGGCATTGCGAAGTACTTTTCGATGGCTGCTTTATAGGCCCTTTTAGTCATCTGAATTTTATATCTTCGCTGACATATTTTTGCGCCCCCACGTCTCAACAAGAGACCCCGCCCCCCCCCCCTCTCCCGCCACGCTTACATACACCTACTTACTGCCACAGGCCCAGAGTGCAGCGATGTGAGGTCTTACGCAGACTTTACTTCGTCCTAACTGGCCTATCGCACGTTAAAAAAGGGAAGCATGCCTAACAAGGACGGACCTCGAGCCATTAGGTTACCCCTCCTGACCTTCCTTCTTGAAGAGATGAGGAGGCGGTAGCGACCGAGGGCCGAAGGGTCCTAGATAACTTAGGTCCAAACAAGAACAAGTAGACCTAAGAATTGTACGGATTATTATTTCATGTGCATGGATCAAAGTAGTAGTGCTCGTTCCTTTCGAGCAAGATCTGAAGAACCCCGCGGTGGACCCCGGAAGTGACGTCATAGTCACGTGAGTGGGTGCCGCCATTTTGTATTGTCATGGTAACGCGCTTGGCTGGCCGTGTTGTGACGTCATCCCCATGGTGAAACGTTGTATCACTGCGCATGCGTAGCGCGTGTTATGGTAATACACGTTTCCGTCTTCCATTTTGTATACAGGGCGCCGCCATCTTGGTTTCTATGGTAGCACGCGGTTGCTAGGTGACCCAAAGGCATCTTATAAGACGGGGGTATGTTTGGGGGGCACGTTCGATGCAATGGGAGTACAACGAGTTACCCAGATGATCCCGTGAACGACTTATTTTCGCCGGAAATCACCAAAATGGACCAGAATTATTTTAGAATGTTGACCCTATAGCACCACGTAGTGTTATAAGATCCATAAAAGGTGTGTTCCCTATCTAGCTCGAATTCCATAAGAATCCTCGTTTAGTTCTACATATTTTATACTCTATCTGTTCTACCTGACTTCTATCTGCTCTAGTATACTGATTATCCCTGACTGCCCCTGTCGATTCTTATGTCTGTTCTACCCATGATATGATGACATTGTCCGTGTATTCATGGCTGTCTCTCACCTTAGTAGATTATTTGGCTTGTTCTACCCGTGATATGATTATTATCTACACTAGTCTACCATTTGTTGGGCTTACCAGTAGACCCAGACATAGCTACAGGGGACACTTTCCCGACGGGCCATCGGTGCCCCGTTTTCTTTGTATGAGGCCATGGGAGCTATGAGGGCCATAAGGAAATGCCATTACTCTCATCCTCATCTCGGTATTTTGTCACCACGGCCCACAGAATCCCAATTTTGGAATCCCTTTCTAGTATCTGGATGGCCTTCAGAATCCCCTTTTCACCGTATGAGACCATGAGGACTATGAGGGCCATAAGGAAATGCCATTACTCTCATCCTCATCTCCACATTTGTCACCACAGTCCACAGAATCCCAATTTTGGAATCCCTTTCTAGTATCTGGATGGCCTTCAAAATCCCATTTTCACCGAATGAGGTCATAAGGGCTATGGGGGTCACAAATTCCATTGCTCTCATCCTCATCTCGGTATTTGATCGCCACGGTCCACAGAATTCCAATTTTGGAATCCCTTTCTGGTATCTGGATGGCTTTCAGAATCAGAATCCCCTTTCATCGTATGAGGCCATGAGGGTTATGAGTGCAATAAGGAAATGCCATTACTCTCATCCTCATCGCGGTATTTGGGTACCCCTTTTCGTCGTATGGGGCCATGAGGGCTATGAAGACCTCATAGCCATCATGGCCCTATGGTCTCATCTCGGTATTTGGGGACCCCCACCCCATGGGCAAACGATTACCGGTACCCCATTATAGAATAGGACTAGCCTTTGGCGCCCCTTTTTCGCCGTATGAGGCCATGAGGGCTATGAGGTCCTCATAGACCTCATGGCCTCACACGAAGAAAACGGGGCGCAGATGGCCCGTCGGGAAAGTGTCAACTGCAGCTATGTCTAGGTCTACTGGTAAGCCAGATAATGGTAGACTAGTGCAGAGAATAGTCATATCACGGTTAGAACAAGCCAAATAATCTAAGATAAGGGAGAGCCAGAAATGCACGGACAATGCCATCATATCATGGGTAGAAAAGGCATAAGAATCTACAAGGACAGTCAGAGATAATCAGTATACTAGAGTAGATAGAAGTCAAGTAGAACAGATATGTTATAAAATATGTAGTTGTAAACGAGGATTCTTATGGAATTTGAGCTAGATAAGGAGCACATCTTTTATGGATCTTACACCACTACGTGGTACTATTAAGGTCAATATTCTAAGAGAATTCGGGTCTGTGTCGGTTATTTCGGAAGAACAGCAGTCGTTCTCGGGTTCATTTGGGTAATTCGTTGGACTCCCATTGAATCGAACGTACCCTCCAAACATACCCCCATCTTATTAGAGGCATTTGGATCACCTAGCGACCACGTGCTACCACAGAAACAAGATGGTGTTGCCCAATATACAAAATGGACGACGGAAACGCGTATTACCATAACACGGGCTGCACATGCGCAGTGACACCACGCGTCACCATGAGAATGACGTCACAACATAGCCGCTCATGTGGGTTACCATGGCAATACAAGATGGCCGCCCCAGCCACGTGACTAAGACGTCACTTCCGGGGTACACCGCGGGGTCCACCAGATCTTGCTCGAAAGGTACGTGACATACCACTGATCAATAATCCATTTGCACAGCTTATTAATTTGTGTGCACGGAATATTATTTCGTGAGCACAGATTATAATTCACGTGAATGATTTATTAATTCGTTCGCATTGATTATTATTTTGTTTGCATAGATTATCATTTCGTATGCGTGGATTGTTAATTCATGCACACGGATTATTAATTCAAACGCACGGATTATTAATTCATCTGCCTTGATCATTACTTCAGGCACGGATTATTAATATGTGCGCATGAATTATTAGTTTGCGTGCATGGATTATTAATTTGCAGGTCTGTCTTTTGTGACAGCAGGGGTGGGGGTCCTGACCCCTTATGTTTTAATCCGAGCACACGAGTTAATAATCCGTGCGCACAAAATAATAATCGGTGCACACGAAATAATAATCCGCGTAGGCGAATTGATAATCTGTACATACAAAATAATAATCCGGGCACAAGGATTATTATTCCGTGTGCATGGATTATTATTTCGTGTGCGCGTATTATCATTTCGCCGCACGTTATATTTATTCTGAGTAGTATGAAATGTGCCAAATCGGCCCCATCTGGAGGACTTCGGGGGGGGGGGGGGTAGCATACCACAGAAGTGACAGCATACCGCGGTGTATTGTGGGTGTCACGTGGGTTGTCATAGAAGCGCAGGAGAGCGGGCATGTTGTGACCTCATCCCGATTGTGATACGTGGTTTTAGTGAGCATGCACATTGGAGACTATCATCTTGGTTTCTATGTTAGCTTGCTGTTGCCATGTGACCCAATGACCTTTAAACGGACGAGGGGTCTGTTCTATGGGTGTGTTCGATTCAACGGGAGTCTGGCGAATTACCAAAATAAGCTCGACACTTACCCCAAATCACCGACATCGACCTTATGTTACCGAAACAGAGTCGTGCGAAGTGTTATATGATCCATAAATGGTATTTTCGATTGATGGGGGATTGACCCCGGAAGAACAAAAGAGCCCCATCCTTGGAGTAAGATCGGTGTTTTGTTACTATAATTAACTTTTGTGGCGTGTTCTGACTACTCTCTGACCCAAGTATTCAACTGCAGGAGTTAGTACGCATGGCATAGCAGACGGACATCGGGCAGGTGCTTGGGCAAGTTATGGCTACAGGAAGAATAAGCAAGTGGAAGGGAATGGGTGGTGTTAGCGTGCATAATAAGTAGACACCATGGGGAAGTGGGAGGGAATGGGTAGTGTTAGTATGAATGGCGTAGCAAGCAGACATCAGGTAGGCCCTCGGGCATGTCAGGGCTTAAGAAGAATAGGAAAGTTGGGGGGAATGGGTAGTGCTGGTATGCAAGATGTAGCAAGCAGACACCAACAGGCCCGTTGATATGCCAGAGTTTAGAAAGAATAGGAAAGCGGAAGGGAAATGGGTGGTATTGGTACTGGTATTGGTATGCTTGGAGAAGCAAGCGAACATTAGGCAGGGCCTTGGGCATGCCAACACTTAGAGATAGGAAGGAAAGGAAGTAAGGGTAAGGAGAGTAAATTATGAAGTGGAAGTTGGGCCCCGGTTTGGGATATTTACAGACCGTGTTGCATAGAGATAGACTTGTAGAATCTCTTGCAGTTACTTGGCTGGCCTTCAAGATGCCCTTTTCATTATATGAAAAGCCGAGGGCAAAGAGGCACAACTTGTCATTCCATATATCCTCATGGTCATAAGGGCCATGAGAAAATTCTTAGTGAGCCACAATTTGTCATTGCTCATATCCTCATATTTGGGGACGGCGTTCCATGGAATCTTCTTTATTCTTCTCGTGTCGCACACGAACATCAAAATATCTGGCGATGTTTGTCTCCTTAGGTACTATTTTGTAACTGGCCTTTTTGGGGGCCTAAGGAGGGCCCTAAATGTGGTCAGATTGGCATGGCTGAGGTGTCAATCTTCTTTACTCCTCGGGGGCCACCCATCAACACCAAAATATCCTGTGATTTAAACCTGATTTGGTGATATTTTGTAACTGGCCCTTTTTGGGCCTTAGTAGGGCCCCTAAATGTGGTCTGATTGGAGCGGTTGAGGAGTCAATCTTCTTTATTCCTCGGGGGCCACCCATCAACACCAAAATATCACGTGATTTTAACCAGATTTGGTGATATTTTGTAACTGGCCCTTTTTGGGGCTTTAGTAGGGCCCCTAAGTGTTGTCTGATTGGGGTGGTTGAGGTGTCAATCTTCTTTATTCCTCGGGGGCCACGCATCAACACCAAAATATCCTGTGATTTTAACTTGCACTGGTGATATTATGTAACTGGCCCTTTTTAGGACCTTAGTAGGGCTCCTAAATGTTGTCCGATTCAGGCGGTTGAGGTGTCAATCTTCTTTATTCCTCTGGGGCCACCCATCAACACCAAAATATCCCCTGATTATAACCTGCGCTGGTGATATTTTCTAACTGGCCCTTTTTGGGGCCTCAGTAGGGCCTCTAAATGTGGTCCGATTGGAGCAGTTTAGGTGTAAATCTTCTTTGTTCCTCGAGGGCCACCCATCAACACCAAAATACAAAATATCTCGAGATTTTACCTGCTTTGGTGATATTTTGTAACTGGCCATTTTTAGGGCCTCAGTAGGGCCCCTAAATGTTGTCTGATTGGGGCGATTGAGGTGCCAATCTTCTTTATTCCTCGGGGGCCACCCACCAACACCAAAATATCCCCTGATTTTGACCTGCTGTGGTGATATTTTGTAACTGGCCCTTTTTGGCCTTAGTAGGGCCCCTAAATGTGGTCCGATTGGGGCGGTTGAGGTGTCAATCTTCTTTATTCCTCGGGGGCCACCTATCAACACCAAAATATCCCCTGATTTTAATCTGCTTTGGTGATATTTTGTAGCTGGCCCTTTTTGGAGCCTTAGTAGGGCCCCTAAATGTGGTCCGATTGGGGCGGTTGAGGTGTCAATCTGATTTATTCCTCGGGGGCCAGCCATCAACGCCAAAATATCCCCTGATTTTAACCATCTTTGGTGATATTTTGTAACTGGCCCTTTTGGGGCCTTAGTAGGGCCCCCTAAATGTGGTCCGATTGGGGCGGTTGAGGTGTCAGTCTTCTTTGTTCCTCGGGGGACACCCATCAACACCAAAATATCCCGAGATTTTACCTGCTTTGGTGATACTTTGTAACTGGCCCTTTTTGGGGCCTTAGTAGGGCCCCTAAATGTTGTCTGATTGGGGCAGTTGAGGTGTCAATCTTCTTTATTCCTCGGGGGCCACCCATCAACACCAAAATATCCCCTGATTTTAAGCTGCTTTGATGATATTTTGTAACTGGCCCTTTTTGGGGCCTTACTAGGGCCCCTAAATGTGGTCCGATTGGGGTGGTTGAGGTGTCAATCTTCTTTATTCCTCGGGGGCCACCCATCAACACCAAAGTATCCCATGATGTTAACCTGCTTTGGTGATATTTTGTAACTGGCCCTTTTTGGGCCTTAGTAGGGCCCCTAAATGTGGTCCGATTGGGGCGATTGAGGTGTCAATTTTCTTTATTCCTCGGGGGCCACCCATCAACACCAAAATATCCCGTGATTTTAACCAGCTTTGGCGATATTTTGTAACTGGCCCTTTTTGAGGCCTTAGTAGGGCCCCTAAATGTGGTCCGATTGGGGTGGTTGAGGTGTCAATCTTCTTTATTCCTCGGGGGCCACCCATCAACATCAAAGTATCCCGAGATTTTAACTTGCTTTGGTGATATTTTGTAACTGGCCCGTTTGGGGGCCTTAGTAGGGCCTCTAAATGTGGTCCGATTGGGGCGGTTGAGGTGTCAATCTTTTTTATTCCTCGGGGGCCATCCATCAACATCAAAATATCCCCTGATTTTAACCTGCTTTGGTGATATTTTGTAACTGGCCCTTTTGGGGGCCTTAGTAGGGCCCTAAATTTAGTCCGATTGAGTTGTCGATCTTCTTTATTCTCGGGGGCCACCCATCAACACCAAAATATCCCGAGATTTTAACCTGCTTTGGTGATATTTTGTAACTGGCCCTTTTTGGGGCCTTAGTAGGGCCCCTAAATGTTGTCCAATTGGGGCAGTTGAGGTGTCAATCTTCTTTATTCATCAGGGGCCACCCATCAACACCAAAATATCCCCTGATTTTAACCTGCTTTGGTGATATTTTGTAACTGGCCCTTTTTGGGAACTTAGTAGGGCCCTAAATGTGGTCTAGATGGGGCGGTTGAGGTGTCAATCTTCTTTATTCCTCAGGGGCCACCCAGCAACATCAAAATATCCTGTGATTTTAACCTGCTTTGGTGATATTTTGTAACTGGCACTTATTGGGGCCTTAGTAGGGCCCCTAAATGTAATCCGATTGGGGTAGCTGAGGTGTCAATCTTCTTTATTCCTCGGGGCCACCCATCAACACCAAAATATCCCGTGATTTTAACTTGCTTTGGTGATATTTTGTAACTGGCCCTTTTTGGGGCCTTAGCAGGGCCCCTAAATGTGGTCCTATTGGGGCGGTTGAGGTGTCAATCTTCTTTATTCCTCGGGGGCCACCCATCAACACCAACATATCCTGTGATTTTAACTTGCACTGGTGATATTTTGTAACTGACCCTTTTTAGGGCCTTAGTAGGGTCCCTAAATGTGGTCCGATTGGGGCGGTGGAGGTGTCAATCTGCTTTATTCCTCGGGGGCCACCCATCAACACCAAAATATCCCGTGATTTTAACCAGCTTTGGTGATATTTTGTAACTGTCCCTTTTTGGGAACTTAGTAGGGCCCTAAATGTGGTCCAGTTGGGGCGGTTGAGGTGCTAGTCTTCTTTAATCCTCGGGGGCCACCCATCAACGCCAAACTATCCCGTGATTTTAACCTGCTTTGGTGATATTTTGTAACTGACCCTTTTGGGGGCCTTGGTAGGGCCCCTAAATGTTGTCCGATTCGGGCGGTTGAGGTGTCAATCTTCTTTATGCCTCGGGGGCCATCCATCAACAGCAAAATATCCCGTGATTTTAACCTGCTTTGGTGATATTTTGTAACTGGCCCTTTTTGGGGCCTTAGTAGGGCCCCTAAATGTGGTCCGATTGGGGCGATTGAGGTGTCAATCTTCTTTATTCCTCGGGGGCCACCCATCAACACCAAAATATCCCATGATTTTAACCAGCTTTGGTGATATTTTGTAAAGGGCCCTTTGAGGCCTTAGTCGGGCCCCTAAATGTGGTCAGATTGGGGTGGTTGAGGTGTCATTCTTCTTTATTCCTCGGGGGCCACCCATCAACCCCAAAATATCCCGAGATTTTAACCTGCTTTGGTGAGATTTTGTAACTGGCCCTTTTTGGGGCCTTAGTAGGGCCCCTAAATGTTATCCGATTGGGGCGGTTGAGGTGTCAATCTTCTTTATTCCTCGGGGGCCACCCATCAACACCAAAATATCCCCTGATTTTAACCTGCTTTGGTGATATTTTGTAACTGGCCCTTTTGGGAGCCTTAGTAGGGCCCCTAAATGTGGTACGATTGGGGCGGTTGGGGTGTCAATCTTCTTCATTCCTCGGGGGCCACCCATCAACTCCATAATATCCCGTGATTTTAACCTGCTTTGGTAATATTTTGTAACTGACCCTTTTTGGGGCCTTAGTAGTGTCCCTAAATGTAGTCCGATTGGGGTAGTTGAGATGTCAATCTTCTTAATTCCTCGGGAGCCACCCATCAACACCAAAATATCCCGTGATTTTAACTTGCTTTGGTGACATTTTGTAACTGGCCCTTTTTGGGGCCTTAGTAGGGCCCTAGATGTGGTCCGATTGGGGTGGTTGAGGTGTCAATATTCTTTATTCCTCGGGGGCCACCCATCAGCACCGAAATATCCCTTGATTTTAACCTGCTTTGGTGATATTTTGTAACTGGCCCTTTTTGGTGCCCTAGTAGGGCCCCTAAATGTGGTACGATTGGAGCGGTTGGGGTGTCAATCTTCTTTATTCCTCGGGGGCCACCCATCAACACCAAAATATCCCGTGATTTTATCTTGCTTTGGTGATATTTTGTAACTGGCCCTTTTTGGGGCCTTAGTAGGGCCCTAGATGTGGTCCGATTGGGGCGGTTGAGGTGTCAATATTCTTTATTCCTCGGAGGCCAGCCATCAACGCCAAAATATCCCCCTGATTTTAACCTGCTTTGGTGATATTTTGTAACTGGCCCTTTTTGGGGCCTTAGTAGGGCCCCTAAATGTGGTCCGATTGGGGCGGTTGAGGTGTCAATCTTCTTTGTTCCTCGGGGGACACCCATCAACACCAAAATATCCCGAGATTTTACCTGTTTTGGTGATATTTTGTAACTGGCCCTTTTTGGGGCCTTAGTAGGGCCCCTAAATGTTGTCTGATTGGGGCGGTTGAAGTGTCAATCTTCTTTATTCCTCGGGGGCCACACATCAACACCAAAATATCCCATGATTTTAACTTGCATTGGTGATATTTTGTAACTAAATGTGGTCCGATTGGGGCGGTTGAGGTGTCAATCTTCTTTATTCCTCGGGGGCCACCCATCAACACCAAAATATCCCGTGATTTTAACCTACTTTGGTGATATTTTGTAACTGGCCCTTTTTGGGGCCTTAGTAGGGCCCCTAAATGTGGTCCGATTCGGGCAGTTGAGGTGTCAATCTTTTTTATTCCTCGGGGGCCACCCATCAACACCAAAATATCCGGTATTTTTTTTTCGAATTTTGAATGTCGAATAAGGAAACTGGAATAAGTAACTAAATTCACAATACTTTTTATACGAAACGTCTAGAAACCTTACTGGTATCCAGCGATGGTTTTTCCTATGTCAAGAAATCAGAGAAAACGGCATTATCAGGTATAGTGTTAAGCACTTTTTAATGTATATTAATAAATGTTTTTAAGCCCATTTAAAAAAATTATTTCATAAAGAATAAATTTAATACAATTAAAGAATACAATAATTATACGTAATTAATAGATTATTAATTGTTAATTATAATTTTAATAAATAAATTTCCAGAATGTATATTTAAAGTATTAAGCTCTTTTTATGTATATTAATAAATGTTTTTAAACACATTTAAAAAATTATTTCATAAAGAATAAATTTAACACACAATTAAAGAATAAAATTATTATACGTAATTAATAGATATTAATTTTCAGGAATGTCTAATTTCAAATGTTTTTATACTCAATTAAAATTTATTTCTTAAATGTTTTCAGGTGGAGATGTAGTGTGAGGGGCAAAAGTACCACCTGCCACGTTTGCGTCACACAGAGCAGCGACTGCTTCACTCGAAACCTAGAACACCAGCATCCAGCAGACCCAAAGCTTATTATACGTAAGAAGGTCTACAGCAAAGCAAAACAATTAGCCAATACTGATCTGTTCCGCCCAGCGACGGGCAAAGCTGAAGAAGTGATCGGAGGATTAACGAATCTACATTTTTAATTGAATATTTTTTATTTAAATTTAATTAGATCGCATTAACGGATTTACATTTTTGCCTAATGAAATTTTATGGGTTTTTTCAGCATGGCAAAGACGAATAAATATAATTGGGACAGGCATAAGCTTCTACAAATTGGTACCACTTTTGCAAAAGGAAGCCAGGAATGTTGAATTGAAAGTTAGATCAGTCGACCTACAATGTGATGTCAGACTAAAATACACGAAGATGGCAGCCAGGATTCAAGAATATTGGGACATGTATATGGATGACCCCCACGTCTCTCAACAGCTGCGTTTCTCAGAAAGTGTTCAGCTGTTTACGCTGAGAAGAAGCCGACAGCACCAAATGAGCCGCAGAATTAAATATTTTATTAAGCATTTTAATTGTCAGAAACCTTTTCAATTTGTAATCATGACATTATTTCAGTAAATATTTCAAATTTCGTTTATTATGTTATGTGCTATGCTTTATTGTTTTGTACCAATAAACCTTGGTAAATTTGTACCAGTATTCTCGTTATTATTTACCACAATTTGCCATCGCCCTGTGTCCCATCACCAAGTTATATCTCGCCCACACACTTTTACCCCAATATGCCATCGTCCCGCGTCCCATCATCGACTTATGTCTCGCCCACACGCTCCATTTCAGTTCGGTTGAAACAAGGAAACTCAAACCAAATCAGAGAGTAGAAATATTCTCCGTTTTGGTGCGGCTTTCTTTGTAAATAATATATCCCTCCCATTTCAGTTCAGTCGAAACAAAGAAACCCACACCAAATCAGAGAGTAGAAATATTCTCCGTTTTGGTGCGGCTTTCTTTGTAAATACTATATATCCCGTCCCTAATCCCGGCTAAATCAATTAGTGAAGAAATTATCACCTTGATCACTGCATGTCATACTATTAACTTCTGGTGGCGACTTGGCCCGGTGGCGAGTTGGCCCAGTGGCGTCTTGGCCCAGGTGCTTGGTGGCGAGTTGGCCCGGTGGCGACTGGACCCGTTCCCTGGAAAATCCACCAAAATTTACAGAAAACAAAACTGAATACAACCACGGTACGAAATGAAATTAAAGGGAGCGCGGTGGCTCAGTAGGTGGAGGTGCAGGCTGCAAGCCGAGAGGTCCTCGGTTCGAATCCCACCTGCGGCAACCGCGTTGTGTCCTTGGGCAAGACACTTCCTCTCCATTGCCCGCGTGGGGGCACGATGACGCCGTGTACTGAGGCGTACTGCACGTCGATGGTACGCATGTCTTCAACCAATCTAACCCTGCCTGTGCTGCAGTGCGGAGTTACGATGTTGGGGAGCTGGCAACTGCTCGTCGTTGCTCGGTGGTTCTCTCCGGGTACTCCGGCTTCCTCCACCCGTAAAACTGTCACGGTCATGATTAGCCATTGTGCATAAATATGTGACCTTAAACATCAATAAATAATAAATAAATAAATAAATGAAATTAAAAAAAAAAACGAATTGGAAGTAAATATTCCATGGAAACATTAGGATGAAAACCCGTGAACTGAGCGCTTTCATCACATTTTCTTTGCTAACTCCGTTAATCATGTTTTTAGAGAGATAATCTCGATAAGCAATATTCTTTGAGAATGTTTTAACAATTAACTTGACATTCAGGTAGGTACTCATTTTGAAGATTAATTAGACTGTATTTTTCTTACAATAAACAAGTACATTCAGGTAGTTTTGTGTTTTGATTGCAACTAAAGCGGGAGCTCACTTTGAAGAATCTTCCAAAAGGGCTGTTTTTATACACGAGGGAGAAGGTAGGAATGCTTATTGAAGAAATTGAAAAAGAGGAAGTGAGGGACACTATTAAGCAGTTTATATCTGAATGCTGGGAGGAGAGGAGGGGAAGAGGGGGTGGGGTGCAGGGGGAATGATGGTCTTCTCTTATGAGGACCGCGACAAATCAGCGGCTGGCCCAAGAGTTATTATTATAGCAGCTGCACAAAAATACGGCGTAACATTGGTTGCAACATTCAGTTTTTAACGATATATTCTTGCACCAAATGTAATATAGAGGTTTCATGCGATATTTGTGGGCAATGGCAGCATAGGAAATGTGAAACTAAGCAAAAGCTAAAAGAATGTGAAACTGGTATAAACTATGATTTTTATATGGACGCAAAAAGGCGAAGGATTGACTTCCCATTTACATGTTGCCTGTGCGGAGAGCAAGGGACCACTGACAATTCTTCTGAGCAGATATCGGAGCCCAACAGTGAAAGCAACACAGAACAAATCGTGTCTGTAGAACAATTTTAATACATCTTCTTGTTTCCACTCGGTTATGAGAAAATGTATTAAAATTGAAACTAATACAAAATTACCAGGTCGGGATAGTAAGAAAATGAAAGTTTGTTAATGGAAGTTTCCTAGAAATCCGTCAAGTTACCCTGAAATACAGAAAATCGTCATTTCCTAATGACATAGAAATCCCTGTACAATGAAAAATAGTTTCGATTTTAATACAACTTCTTCTTTACATTCTGTATTTATTTGTTGCTGTTATTACTGTCTTTCAACTTGTCTTTGTATATGTGAACGATATGGAATAAATTACAGATAAAAAATCAAGTGTTTGTTTTTTGTCCCAACATGGTCTAAAGTAAAACCCCATTCAACTTACCTTGGGGCCCAATCGATCCGGGGCCGAATCGACTTAGGCCGAATCGACTCAGGCCGAATCGACCCAAGGCCGAATCGACTAGCGGCCGATTCGACTCAAGGCCGAATCGACCCGATTCCCCACGGGTTTCCATCGAAAAACAAAATCGTAATTCTAAGAAATTTCAACAGGTGTCATGATACCTTGCATTGAATATGGCAACTGTGCAGTCTCTGTATAATAATGGTATACTGTATTAAGGCGATCTTTCTCATTATTTGATTTTAGACGGCGTTGTTTTTCGTTGTTTTTTCCGTCCGATGACATCGACCGGAAATCGAAAGTAAATTTAAGTGTAAACAAAAGCGAAGGTTTGGGAATTTACCCTCATGCAGCTCTGTCGCTGTGTTTTGAAGACTTTTGATACCCTAGCTTTGTTCTTGGATATGTAAAGCACATTTGGCCACAAGTTGTTCTCGTGAAATATACTACTCAAAGTTTGCTAAGCACCAAGTACATCCAACTACCTGTTTTACGTTTTAGTTGAAATATTGAAATGAAAAGTGTATATATTTTTTTATTTAATTATATCTTTAATGATTTAAGTACAGAAATTAAGATTTTATTTGTGTTTGACATTATTTGTTAGCTTTTGAATACGGTAACCATGGAAAATGGATATTATTGGTAAAAGAGGAAATTTTTCAATTTGCCAAAAAGTTTACGGAGTGAACTGGTATGGGTTCAATGTCGAGTATGAGACCCATTACTGTTAATTACAGCTTGACAACGCCTTTTCATGCTCCCAATCAGGTTCCTTTGTGGGATGTTGTTCCATTCTTGGACCAGCATGGCACCAAGCTCCTGGACACTTTTTGGCTGGACTGGACGGGCTGAAATTGCAAGCTGCAACTCATTCCAGACATGTTCGGTTGGATTGAGGTTAGGGGATCTTGCTGGCTAGTCCATACGCTCAATCCCCTCCCTCTGTCGGTACTCCCAGACAGCATGAGCAACATGAAGACGGGCTGAAATTGCAAGCTGCAACTCATTCCAGACATGTTCGGTTGGATTGAGGTTAGGGGAACTTGCTGGCTAGTCCATACGCTCAATCCCCTCCCTCTGTCGGTACTCCCAGACAGTATGAGCAACATGAAGACGGGCATTATCGTCCATCAGAATGAATCTATCACCCACTGTACCTACATACAATCTGACGTGGACATCCAGGATCTCATCAATATACCGTTGTGCAGTCAATGTACCACGTTCAAGGACATCCCAGCTGATGCCGCCACAGACCACGATTGACACTCCACCATAGTGGTCATGCTCATGTTGGCTGCGTGGAATCGCTCTACTGCTCTTCTCCATACCCCAGAACACCTATTTGTGTGGTCTTGGCAGTACCTTGACTCATCTGTAAAAAGGACAGGTCGCCAATCTTCTCTGGTCCATCCAACGTGGTCCATGGCCCATTCATATCGTGCCTGGCGGTGGTTCTGGGACAGTGGAATGCGAATACAGGGTCTTCTCGATCGGAGACCACCTTCGTGCAACCTTGCCCGGATAGTCTGCGTCGAAACATTTACCCCGGATGCATTCTTACGGTCACTGCGAAGCTGGGTTGCTGTGGCAAAGCGGTTCCTACGGGCCTTAATGATCAAAAACGGGTCTTCAGCTGGAGATGTTGCCCTGTCTCTGCCACCATCATGCCGTCTTACTAGTGTGCCATACTGCTGAAATGTTGCCCAGGCTCTGGTGATCACTGTATGGCTCACACCAAGGGCTTCACCAACCTGACGATGGGTAGCCCCTTTGCTCCACCATCCCTACAGCCCGCCACATTTCTGCTTCAGACAAATGTCTTCTTACATTTGCATTTGCATTTTTAATCATTAAATCATGAGGGTTTGTGTTGAAATGAAGACTGAATACCCTACACATGTCATGTACATTGGGACCAACGAGAAATTGGGGGAGTATTGGAAGGAACTTGGGATACCCTTTGTAGACAATTGGGGATCGTTTTGGGGCAGAAAGGACCTATATGGAAGGGATGGTCTCCATCTAAGCCCGAGGGGTACAGAGGTTTTAGGAAGAAATATGTTGCCGGTGGTGGAGCCTTTTTTGGTATAGGGAGGGGAGAGGGATCAGCGAAGGGGGAATGAACACAGGAAATGTGTCACGAACCATAGGTGTAAACAATGGGACAAGGTGGATAAGGAAAAGGGACCAAAAATCCAAATCAATAGGAATAGCTTCCCAAGGAAAGCACAGGTACACAAAGTAGGATATACAAACATACAGGGACTAGATAATAATGGGACCAGTAGGCGGAAGCCAATGAACCTTGATACCCTGAAAGTGGGTTATAGCAACATCCAGGGTTTCCACCGGAAAGTAAGTGAAATTGCTACATTGATCGAGGCAAAGGAGTTTGACGTCATGGGCTTAAGCGAAACGTGGGTAAAACACGAGGAACGGGTAGACCAAGTAAGGGGGTACGTATGGATAGGTGTAGGGCGAACGGAAGGCCAGAAAAAGGGTGAGGGGTAGGCATGTACATTAAAGAGGATTTAAAACCGTCGCTGATCCCAGACCTGGAAAACATCAGCACCCCGGCTGAGGTATCAAAAGAAATTGGATGGGTAAGGATCAGTCTGAAAAACAAAAGTATTGCCCTTGTGTATTGTGCGGTGGAGGGAAGCAAACCCGAATGGAATGATTCGATATACTCAACACTAAGGTCCAATATCACCGAACTACAAAACTCGGTATAATTCTGATGGGTGACTTTAATGGCCACATAGGTAATGTTGAGGAAGGCATAGAGGGTGGGGACAATAAAGTCAACAGGAATGGAAGGAAGCTGTTGAACTTCACAAACGAGCTCGGTCTGAAGATTCTGAACAGGGACGCGAGGTGTAAGGGGAAATAGACCTGGGAGAGGAACGACAGAAAACCAATAATCGACTACATCCTCACAGATATTAATTTATGGAGGGAGGTGATAGGGGTAGAAATGGATGATCAGGGTAAAATGGAGATGGATAGTGATCACAACCTGATTACAGTGACGATCAGGGCCAAAACTCTAGTAAAAAGCAAAGGAAGCTCTAAGGAGATTTGGGAACTCAAAAAAGATGCTGACTGGGCGAAGTTCAATGAAAAACTGAAACCAAAGCTTGCAACCGTACCCAAGAGGGGCAGTGTCCAGCAGATGGCCGACGTGATAGTTGCGAGCCTGGTGGAGGCAGGAAAGGAAAGTGTAGGAAAGGTCAGGGTGCCAACACGGGAACTTGGGTACAGAGTGAATGAAGAACTGAAAAGGGCCATAAAGGGAAGAAAAGCTAAATTCGCTGCATACAGGAGAAGTAGAAAACTTAAGGGGGCGGAAAGCAACGAGGCCACAGTAGCAAAGGAAGAATACCACCAAGCACGAAATAAAGTAAATAAGATTAAAGACGATAATCGGAGAGTACGAAATAGCAGTCTTATTAGGACGATAAGAACGACAGGGGGGTCGAGTTCGAACGTATTTTGGAAATGGATGAATAAACGTAACAAAGGAAGTAACCCAGAGAGTATTAAAGTAGATGGTAAAGTTACAGACGAGCAAGATCAAGTCGCATCAGAACTAGTCAAGCACTGGGAAAAGGTAAACAATAAGCGATGGGGCATGGGGAGCCCACCTGAGTGTCCGAATCAGGTCGAGGAAAACCTAGCGAACTTCGTGTGCAGCGAAATTAAAACGGAGGAGGTGTGAAAGGTGATATCAAAATTAAGGAATGGAAAAGCGGGAGGAGTGGATGAAAATTTCTAACGAGTTTATGAAAAATGGGGGAGAGGAACACGTGGAAAGCCTAACTGCCCTATTCAATCTAGCCATAGAAAATCAAGAGGTCCCAAAGGAGTGGAGAAAAAGCAAAGTGACATTTATTCACAAAAAGGGAGAAAAAGACGTTTTGGATAACTATCGAGGAATCTCTGTCAGTAGCAAAATTGGAAAGGTTTTCTGTAAAGTCCTTTATGGGAGACTAGAGGAGGTGATTGAAGAGCAGGGTTTTTTGGGAGAAATCCAGAATGGCTTCAGGAAGGGAAGGAGAGTAACTGACCATCTTTTTACCGCTATCCCAAATGATAGAATCCGCGAAAGCAAAAAAGAAAAAGATGTTTATGGCCTTTTTGGATGTCAAAAAGGCATACGATAGAGTATGGAGGGAGGGTATGTGGCGCAAGCTGGAGGCTCTGGGCTCAGGAGGCGAGTTTGTTGGAATTATGAAAGCATTATATAAAGATGTACAGAGTGAACTTAGCCTGGGAAACATTACAACAAAACGTGTGCCTATGGAGATAGGCCTAAAACAGGGGTGTATCCTTTCGCCGATCCCGTTTGCATTGTACATCAAAGGTTTAGGAGATGAACTCCTGCGTAGCGACGGGAGGTGGGGGTGGGGGGTACCAGTTGGGGACTTGAAGATCCCAGGGCTATTTTTGCAGACGATATGGTTCTAGTGTCAGAAAGCGAAGAGGGGCTAACGAAAATGCTGGGAATTGTTGGGAAATATGGGAGCAAATGAAGACTCGAACTTAATGATGAAAGCAAGAGCAACGTTATGCCTGTGGGCCGCAAAGTGGACCCCACTCGAAGGTGGAGAGTGGGTGAGTTCTGCATTCCGAAAGGTAGCAGCAAACTTCTTATTATAGAAGAGACAGGTGACTACGAGTATTTGGGGGTAAATATAAGCATTACAGGAAGAGGCATCTACCGAAACCATACAAATAAACTGATTTTGAAGGGGAAGCGAATCCTTAACCAAATGAAACTGATAGGGAGAAACAGTTTCAATAAGGTTTTCGTGGGGAAAACCATTTGGGAAATGGTGGGGCTGCCAAGTATAACATACGGTACGGAAGTGGTACCCCTAAACCAGACGGCCGTAAAGAGCTTGGAAATCTTACAGAACGATGCAGGCCGATGGATAACGGGGTCGAGTAATGCCGCAGCGCTAGAAGCAATCAGGGGTGAGCTTGGGTGGATGAGGATCAAGGACAGGATAGACCTGTTGAAACTCGGTTATCTTAATTATTTGGAAAATCTCCCCCACAGCCGATGGTGTAAAGTAATGTCCCTGAGAATTTTCAACTCAAATATCAAAACGGGGTGGATGGTCCAAGTGAGGGAGCTAGTAGAGAACTACTCATTGGAGATCTCGGACCTGGACATTGGGGCAAACCAGGGTATAAAAATCGTCAGAGAAAGGGTCATGGAGGATTGTAACCGTAATTGGCGAGAGGGGTTCAAATCAAAGAGGTCTTTTGGTGGCCTGCGTGATAAAGAGAGGCCAGGTTTTGAAGAGTACCTTGATGGCACCTTTGTGGGGGCGGGGGGGGGGGGGGGTCACTGTTGTTTAAGCTGAGGTCGCGATACCTGGAGCTGAGGGGGAAATTGGGAAAGACGGTGAAAGGGAGTGGCAGATGTGTAACTTGGGCATGGTGGAGACCCTGGAACACTTTCTTCTAGAATGCCCAAAGTATCAGTCAAAAAGAATGAGATTCACTGGGAGTATAATGGGGAAGTGGGATGGGAGAATGAAGGACATGTGGTTAGGGAAAGACTCAAAGGAGAGGGTTACTATGCTAATCGGAGAGATTGGGAAGAATAGGGCAAGGGATGTCATCAAGCAGTTCGTCTCCGAGTGTTGGGAGGAGAGGAGGAAGCGTGGGAATAGGGAGGCAGTTGGGAGTGCAGGGGTAACCATGGCATTCTCGTCCGAGAACCGCGACAAATCAGCGGCTGGCCAAAGTATTATTATTATTATTATTATTACGTGTAGACAGTACACGAAAACATCATGAAAATCAAAGGGTACATGCTTTCCATGACTGTCACGAAACGTCTGCCTGTCAAGAGAGCTAATGTAAACAGTGGGGACCATCTCAATACATTCCTCAATCATATCCACCAAAAATATCGCAAATATGTCACAAGCAAATTTCACAATGATGTGTCAAATATTTGGTGCTGAGCAAACTTTGAGTAGTATATTATTAAATTAGCGGTTCTGGTACGAATACGGTAGCAGGCTTTCAGGAACCAGTGGTGCCTACGGTCGACTCTATGAGTTGATTACACATGTGTTTCGTGTTCTATTCATCTCAATCTTCATTTTGATGTATAATTTATGTACATTTAATTTGGATTTAAGGAATATCAGAGGTGAGAATTTTCAAAATCAACAAAATTCCATTACTTATATAGCACCTTAATCAGACTTGAATGGTTACTATTTATTTATTAAGGTTTAACGTCACTTTAACAGTGAAGGTCATATCGAGGCAGTGACAGTTTTATGGGTGGAGGAAGCCGGAGTACCCGGAGAGAACCACTGAGCAACTATGAGCAGCTTCCAGCTCTCCAACATAGTAACTCCGCACTGCAGCACAGGCAGAGCTAATACTGGTTGAAGACATGTGCACCATCAATGATCAGTGCGCCCTAGTGCACGGCATCATCGTGCCCCCATGTGGACAATTGGAATGGTTACTAACACGGTGTCGAGTCGTTTCGGCCCAGAGACGTTTCGGCCTCGGGACGTTTTGGCCCTGGGACGTTCGGTCGGGACGTTTAGACTGCTGGCTATGAGGTGAGGGATAGGAAGCAGAGGAGGTGAGGTGTTAGTAATATGAAGCAGGAGGATTGAAGGAGGATAAACAACAAAAATCGTGCATCAACACTTTATTATAATTGTAAATACCATTTATTTACAACAAAAATATAATGCTCAGTATTGTGACCGAACATGATGAGCAACCGAAGTGCAGGGTAGAATTCTGGCGAACCGCCAATCTGTATTCCTGCTGTGTGATGATGGTGTTATAGATAGATTTATCAGTCACGTTATTCTGTTATAAAATGGATTTATCTGTGGATTTATCATTCCTACTACTTGGTAAGTCAGCCAAAGTTTATTCATAGAAATATAATACAGATTAGGAAAAATACTTTTCCCAAAGGTATACTTTAGTATTTCATATCTACATTTACCAGATTAACTGAATATAAAGACATTTTTTAAACATAAATAACTCAGAAAAAAACGATTTTCAAGTGGGACGATTCGGACTCTTCTGGGGCCGAAACGTCCCAGGGCCGAAACGTCCAGGAGTCACTAACACCCACCTTACACTCCAATATGCAGTATACTCGTTCAATGCTCTTAGCTTACCAATATATAGCACATGCTGTACAAATTAAAACAAATATTTCCTGTTCTTTGGCAAGAGTAAAAGTTACAATTGAAGATAATGACATGGTGACTAAACCTGAAATAACTGGCGATAACTAATCAGTTGGATAAATGTCATGGCTACTGATCACTACCGTTCAATTCAGAAACAATTTTATTACACACCTTTTCTTTGAAATCTCCCATCAACAGCAACACTAAACCATACGGGAAAATGAAAATCTGTTCCGCACAAATGTGCTGAATGGAAATCGTTGATGAAATATTTTTAAATAGAAGCGAAATTTCAATGGAATTTTCTACAATTCATGCAACGCAATTACGATTTGAATCGCTAGCGGTAGTTAAAATCGTCCCCTAAGTTTTTATGTGTTCTACGTGCCAGTATGCACATAGAACACATTTAGAACTCTAGGGACGATATAGTAACACGGGTTCCCCTCGTATATTTGGTTGGCGATAAAATGTGTTGTTTTGTTGATAGTTGTCAAATGAATTCCTGGGTGTACTTCTACTAAATGGGGTTTTTTATGGACGTGAAGGCATGTAATAAACACAGTGTGACACATGCATATGAATGGGTTAATCGATATGGCACTTGTGTCATCGCAAGAAGGATAAAACTTGAGGCCTGTGGCCTCTCGTTTTATCCTTCTGCACTGGCACTCATGCCATATCGATTAACCCATTCACATGAGTGTGTCGTTCTGTGTATATTTTGCACAGCTAGGGAACTCTAACTGCTGATACTCATATAAGATTTCATTGAGAAGCTTTCATCTCATAACATTTTCATTATTTTACTCTTTCAGGACATTATGAACTCACACCCCCCAAATTGTCGACAAAGAATAATCTTCATTATTCAGACACTGACAGGGAGGATGGGAATGTAACAGTGACACAAACACACCGACTTGTTTTATACATGTGTAGGTGGGCTTTTTTAGAAAAAAAAAACTAGAGATGGTCTGTCGCACAGTATACCCCCACTGCGGCATATCGGCTAGAGTGGGTGACTGTAAAGGGACATTCAAGGTTTGTAAGTAAAAAATATCCAATACGGCCACCAGTCGGCCATCTTGAATTTGATCGGGGAAAAAATTATGTCACGCACTGCTCCTCATTGTGTCGATCATTTATATTGAGTTTTGTAGTAAAAATGGTTTAACTATTTTGACCCAATACCCGTGAACTGCAGCTCACGTCATGACGTCCGAGATTTTGGCGAAGTGAACAGTGCATTCGGCAAGGGAACTCATTACAGTGAAGATGTCTTCTGATGTTTTTCTTATTTAATCTGTCAATGTTTTCTTCCATGGGGTCTGATTAATTATACAAACTGTGACGATCACAACATATTTTACCTTTCTATATATTGATGCTTTTTATATGTGGATTTGTGCCTACTTGCCAAGAAGTTATTTGTGATGCCTGATTTATATGTTTTACCTTTCTGTCGTAGTCAGTAGTCAGGGACTCAGCCGATAATTGCAGAGCATGACATCCAATGTTCATATATTCAAATGTGATTATGGACTCGGCCTCTAATTGTGGAGCATAATGATAGTTTACACTTACTGTTTATTCTTCAATCCGACAGAGTAATGCATTTGGGCGTCACCAGCTGCCGCCAATACTCTAGGTGATATTTATTCTACTTATTCTCTATTGTCCCACTCTTTCTATCAATCTTTTACTCGGTCTATCGTTTATATTTATATTATCATATATTTTCCAATAAGACGCGAGACAATATTGGCGCTGCAAGCTAATCGAACTTTCGTGGCTTAAATTAATTTATTTAACTTTTATTTATAAACAAATCTTTTCTATTTATTTTCAAAATTGACTGTGTATCGTGACATCGATTTTCAAGTTGCCTCATTAATATTCATGATGTCACATATCAAGATTCACTAACTTTTTGTGATTTTCACTTTAATATTTGTGACAAGATATATGAACAGTAATGCATATTATCTGCTTCTAATGATGTTTTGTATACGAATAATGTATAAAAATTTGCGTTGCGCAAAATCCCAGCAGGAAAACATGATTTTCATGCACACATTTGCGTCCATTTTTTTTATTATTACCAGAAGCAGAGTTTAGTTATGTGACAAAAGATCATATGACCTTTGTTTGCAAACAATATTTGCCACATGTTATACACATTTTTTCTTTCCTCTTGTCTTTCATTCATTTTCTTGACATTCATTTCAAATCGATGTTTATTATTAATACATTTCTCAATGCATCTTTCAGAATGAAATATGCATTTATGTACAACCAGAAATTATTTTTGAAATAATTTTTCAATAGTTTTTTGTCACTGAAAAGGTATTTAATAATATACTGAGTCAAAAAAGAAAGTATAAAAAACTTTGAGGAGCAATTTTTTTAGTATTATCGACTTTAATCCCAAACAAATTATTGCAAATTCACATTTCGAGTCTAGCTGTATGAATGTGCATAATTTCTTGTTCTTACTGTTGCCGGCGTCACGTCAGGACGTCGCAATTCAGACATGGGGTGAAATGTAAAGTTCACACATGCAGTCAATAGCGTGTATGTCCACCGTTTGCCTCGTGGATGGCAAGACATTAGCGGCACATGGACCTGATAAGTCTCTGGATGTCACCCTGTGGCAATGCTTTCCACTCCTGCCTTAGAACATTACGTAAATCGCCTAACGTCTGAAGATCATGAAGTCTTACCTGACGGTCCAATTGATCCCAAAGATGCAAGATTGGCGACAAATCTGGCGAAAGTGGGGGCCCAGGGAAGTTCAATGCTCTGCTCCTCAAGAAAGTGATGACAGATACGCGCCACATGACATCGGGCATTGTTTTGCTGGAATAACTGCAACCTGACGTTAGTGTTCAACAACGGGACAACAACAGCATTAAGAATTTCTGTCCATTCAGATTACCATCGATGAAGATCAACTGCGTTCGATGGTGCGAGGAAATTCCTGCCCAAACCTGTACACTACCCCCACCGAAATGGTCGCATTCCAGCAACCATCGTTGGCGATACACTCTTGCCCTACCATCAGCACGCAGTAGACAAAATCATGATTCATCACTAAAAAGAACTGTGCTCCAACGCTGCCGAGTCCAGCGAATATGGCTGACGTACCCATTCCATTCTGACGGTACGTCCGATGACGTTGGGTAAGAATTGGTCCGTGGTATGGACGCCTACTTTGGATGCCGTGTTCAGATAGTCTGCTGCGGACAGTTTGTGCACTGATTCTATTGTTAGTTCTACCAGGGGTAATTGCTGCTGTCCTTGTCACTGGATGGAAGCGATCCCACAAGTGAGACATCCTGTCTCGGTATTGTGCAGGGGTCGTAACTCTTGGTCGACCTAAATGCAGTCGGTCGGCAGTAGATCCAGTGGTTCTATACCTTCCAATGAGATGGTAAATAGTGGCCACAGTGATTCCGAACTTAGCAGTGAGCGCATCTGGAGGTATCCTAGCCTCATGCATACCAATGGCATGCAACCTCTGATTTTTGGTTAACCTTGGCATTTTTTAAAATGTTGCAAGACAAAAACTAGCATGTTTTCTCAATAACTCAGGCTCTCTAGCACAACATAACACAAAGAAAATCGTCGGTCACCTATTCAATTTGACATTCTTGGGTAGCACGTGCTATTTTGAAATCCGTAGCAAAATTGTATACGGTTGGGTGGGCAACAACATGTTATTAAACTCTTTGCATGACTTCCTGTCCACAAACATGCAACATTAGAATTATTATATTTCATCCTTTATGCTATTTTTTCACATTTGTTTCTATTATACTTTCTCTTTTAACGCAGTATATATTTTGCCACAAATATTTTAGTGAACTGTAATCTTTCAGTCAACAGACAACATGCAGTCTTTTGGACACGTGATTTTTTTTCTATACAGCTGAAATTGCCTGTTGGGAGTTATTGTCTTGTATATGTGGTGGTTGTTGTATATGTTGTTGCCACTGTTGTACTTGTTGTTGCCACTGTTGTTGTACTTGTGTTTGTGGAAGTACTGAAATAACTGGTGGTAGTGTTTGTGGTCGAAATATGTCTGCCTGAATTTGCCATGGAGGTTCTGATGTAACTCGCGGGGATGCTTGCGAAGCAAACATATCAGTCTGCTGGTGAGGTGGCACTCAAGGTGGAGTATGCCACATATGTGGTCCATATTCGTTCATGTATTTTTGTGGCTGACTGTACCAAATATCTGTTTGGGGTGGGTTGATATTTTCAGTTGTATTGTACAATGCATAATTTGTATATTGAGTCGACGGTCTATAAAATTGCATGATTGTAGTCTGATATTCTGTATAATAACTGTCTCCTTTTACATTTGTTGTAAATTCTAATAATTTCGTGCATGTGTTGGACACTAATTCGTCCACTTCTAGTCATGTCTGTAATGGGTTCAACTTGTTTTGACAAGTGTATATGTGGTATAAAATTAATTAACTGAAAGGTAAGAATGGATTTAGGGGGCGGTGGCATTGCTGTAACCGGTTCTTGTCAGATCACCGAAGTTAAGCAACGCCGAGCCTGGTTAGTCCTCGGATGGGTGACTGCCTGAGCGGTCGATTTGGACTCCTGTATTGTGTCCTTGGGCAAGGCACTTAACCCTGATTGTCCACAAGATGGCACGATGATGCCGTGTACTAAGACGTACTGCATGTCGATGGTATGCATGTCTTCAACCAATCTAACCCTGTCTGTGCTGCAGTGCGGAGTTACGATGTTGGGAAGCTGGCAGCTGCTCGTTGTTGCTCGGTGGTTCTCTCCGGGTACTCTGGCTTCCTCCACTCGAAAAATTGTCACGGTCATGATTAGCCAATGTACATAAGTATGTGACCCTAAACACCAACAAATAAATAAATATAAGCGTGGATTTCTCCTGCTGGCCATTTCAACTGAGCAATGTAAACTGAAAAGTTGTATATCAGCTTGACTGTAAAGTTTTATCAGTCGAACAAGCAATCTTAGTTGAATTATTATTTATTTATTGGTGTTTAAGGTCACATACTTATGCACAATGGCTCATCATGTCCGTGACAGTTTTACGGGTGGAGGAAGCCGGAGTACCCGGAGTGAACCACCGAGCAACGACGATCTTAGTTGAAGAAAAACTGAAAGTTTAATTTTTCTTTTGAACCTAGTACTTAAAAAATTTCGTCTGAAAGCCAAAAATTTAAAATTCAACTGAAATGTAAAGCTGGATCACTCCAACAGGCAATTGCAGTTGGGGATAAAATTTTTTTTGTCTTTTTTTTTTTTTTTTTGGGGGGGGGGGGGGGGTCATTTTAGTTGATTTTCAAAAGTTGACTTTCAGGACCATTTTTGCACTCTTTGGACACCCCCCCCCCCCCCCTTCTCCCAAATGCAAACCGTAACTAACTGTTTTTAACACCCACGTTTCATCAGGATGCACCAGAATCGATTTCAGAGCTTCAGAATTTGAAGGAAAAAAATATCTGGGAAAGGGTCCTCAACCGTGGGAGGGAATACGCCCAATTCCATAGTTCAAGCCTTTGAAATATGCCAGAGTTATGTCGACCATGTCCCCCCCCCCCCCCCCCCCCCATTTCGAAAATGTGGGAAATGGATTATATATCTAGAAGGGACATAGCCAGCCTTCTATAATGGGGGGGGGGGGGGGGGGTAGCCATTGGGGGAGGGGGCAATCCTGATGTTTGGAAGGTCGTAGTAGAGTTTCGCCACCCCACCCCCCCCTCCCCCCCGCCTAACTAGGACCCTCGATCATTTCCCGCTCCTCCCACTTCCCTTCAGGGAAGTAGGAAAATGAGGTAACGGTCAGAGGGTCCTAGTTAGGACAAGACCTCCCCAGCAAAAAAAATATCGTAAACAATTCATTAGTTATTAATTCCAATCGCCCGCTATACACATTATTTTGTATCATGTGGTCGCTGTGGGCCTCCCCAATCTCCGGTTCATGTAAGTCAGCCCAAATAGGATTAACAGATTAACACTGAATGACACTGACCACTAAACCCAGTCCCTATACTTCCCGCCTTTACTATTCCCACCACCGCATCGCTGACCTTCTGTCATCGCGATCGAAGGCCTGGGTGAGGGTTAAAAACAGTAAGTGATAGTTTGCATTTGGGAGTCCCCAAACCCCCTCCCACCCACTCCCCCGAGACCCACCACGGGGAAGAAGGGTAAGTTGCTAGACTCTGGGGAGATCGATTCTGGTGCCTCCTGGAGAAAGGTAGGGGCTAAAAACAGTATGTGACAGTTTGCTTCTTTTTTTTGGGGGGGGGGGGGGCGGGGGGGGGGGGTGATGAAACCCCACAGCGACCTTCCAAATATCATGATTGTCCTCCTCCCCCCAAAATGGCTACCCCCCCCCCCCCCCCATTATAGAATCCTTGCCACGCCCCTCCTAGATATATAATCCATTTCCCATATTTTCGATATTGGTGGGGGGGGGGGGGGGGTACAAGATCGATATAACGCTGGCATATTTCAAAGGCTTAAACTATGGAATTGGGCGTATTCCGGCCCTCCCACGGTTGTGAGCCCCTCCCCGGATTTTTTTCTTTCTTCAAATTCGTAAGTTCTGAGATCGATTCTGGTGCCTCTTGAGGAAACGTGGGGATTAAAAACAGTAAGTTACGGTTTGCATGTGGGGGCCTATTTTTTTCTTTTTTCAAATTCTGAAGCTCTGAGATCGATTCTGGTGCCTCCTGGGGAAACGTGGGGGTTAAAAACAGTAAGTTACGGTTTGCATTTGGGGGCCCTCAGCCCCAATAACCCCCCCCCCCCCCGGCTCACCATTGGGAGCTCACACATAGGGATTGGTGGAGTGAGCACAAGGGGCCCCAGTCTTAATAGGCTCCTGCGGGTATCATTGGGGTAGGAATCTTGAACTAGTATCCACTGATGTATAGTTGGTTTTAATATTTATTATCACCTCGGCATGTGTCTGGCGAAATGCTAACTGATAATAAATTATGAACCACCGTTTAAAAAAAATAGCTTTTACAACTTTTTGCCCGTAAAAAGGACGGTAAGTGTGTGAAAACTGTTTTAAAGTACTAAATGTATCTCTGAATGTGTGAAAAGTGACAATTTAATAAAGCGCACACAATAATAAATATATATAGCGAAGATTAAGAATTGTTTGTTTTATTGTATACTATTTTCATATTATAAATGGTTTCTCTCCAAAAAACGTTCTGTTAAATCCCCTCATAGTGAAAAGAAAGATTAAAATGTTACGCACACGAATTAGTTACACCTCCTTCGAGCAAATATGATAATATTCACCCCGTCGTGCACCTCAGCTAATTCGTTGTTTTCCTTGCATAAAATGCCATGTCGACCAGTGTCGATAGCGAAATGATCTAATTTCTCTTGAAAATAGTCTTCAATAAAACAAACAATACTTAATCTTCATTATATATATTTATTATTGCGTACGCTTCATTAAATTGTCACTTTTCACACATTCAGGGGTACGTTCAGTACTTTAAAAAGTTTTTATACACTTACCATCCTTTTTAGCGGATATCGTCCTTTTTACCGGCAAAAAGTTTGTCCCCTTTTCAAGATATAACAGATGATTACAAGCAGGCTGTCATGAAATTCTGCCAGGGGGCTTGGGATAGGCAAGCAGGGACAGCAGGGACAGCATGCAGCCATCTCTCGACCCTCTACCCTTGAACAAGCGGCAGTCTGCTTATGCACACAAATATAAAGCCATACATGATGATGTGCCTCAAGCTTAACCCGTTAAGCTTGAAATTCCAGATTGAAGTGAAATAGTACCAATTATAGACACTGAAACCTCGCTTACCTCAATCGAACGTTCAGGTTTATATGCAGATAAAAAAATAAATCTGACGAAACTCATCTCTCTTGACATGAGCCACTCACACAATCACTTACTGCGAGCATAAATGAAATTAAGGCAGACGTATTGGACATTAAATTCAAGATGAACACCATCATATATGAGCTGAAAACTTTGAAAAAATCGATTGATACGAGGACAAAATTAATTATCACTAAAACTCCTCACCCTCACCTACGCCTGTAGAAGCAAGTAAATGCAAAAAATGTGGTGGTCTCGGACATTTGAAAAATCTTTGTCCATTTAAAAGCCACACAAATCAATCTGCAAGCGAAAGAGGGATAACAATTGATACGAAATCGGATCGAAAGAAAAGTGATCGGATCAATGTACAAGCCTCGACCCGTCACAAAATGTTGAATCTCAATGAATTTCCGGAATTTCTGGCACAAAAAGACGAAAAAGTAGAAACAGTAACAATTCGTCAATTGAATTATAGCTCACTGTATACAATACCTGCAGTTACTGGAAATTATAAAATTATAGCATTCGTAGATACCGTGGCCGAAGTCACCATCATTAGACATGAACTATTAAAAAGACAGCCGGAAAATCTTCACTTGGTTAAAAGTGTCCGACTGAGAACTGCAGGTAGAAAACGTACGATGACAGGCTTTGCTATATCACCTGTACAAATTCATTTTGGAACGCAAAGTATTTTCAAAACATTGTATGTAGCGCCAATCAAGATTGATGTAGCGCCAATCAAGATTGACGTGCTGTTTGGCCTGAATTGTTTAAAGAAATTTGGCGCTACAGTTTATATGCAACTTGGTCTTTTAGAACAAGGACCAAAAGTAACTACATTGAGCTATAATGTGTCAAAAGATTTAGCGGTTGCCGAAAAAAGGGTGAGCAATCCACCTGAAATTCTATCTGAATCAGTTGTTTCATTAAAATGTTCATTACAACAGTTAGCAACAAATCAGGTGGGAGAATCAACTGATAGTTTACAAATTTTAACACCAAGATCACTGAACTTAAAAAAAAAACAACAACTAATTGTTTACTAAATATAAGTGACCACCATGTTAAACCTGAGAAAGTCAGTTGGTTGCTCATACCTTTGAACTTTCCGGAAATGTTTTTCCTGAACAGGAAATAATAACCAACAAAACCATTGTGAGTATGATCCGAAAAGATGAGACACACGATATTCTTAAGGCACATCTAGGTCTGAAACCAGAGTTTTTTGGGACGAGTGTTGATTGGAATCAAATATTTGAGATTTGTTTACAGGTCTCCACAGAAAATTTCAATGGCGAGTCCCAATTTACTGAAAAAGTGGAAAATGACTTGAGTGATACAGACATTTATTGTAATCAAGCCGATCAAACCTGTTCACAAGTTTTGCCAGCCGATTGCGATGATGGGTCTCAGTTTTCTGAAACTTCACAGCTTGTGTCCGAACCTAGATTGTGTATTTTTGAGAAAACAGGTGATATTCTAGAAATATCTTTAAAAATTTGGGATCTCAAGTCTGACGGAAAATATGGACCTCAAACTCCACTATTGCCCTATCAGACTGCAGTATATATAATGCCCAGGCATGTTTTCCTAATGTAACGAACGAACTCCTTGGCGGCCTAAATTGGAAAACTGCCCCAGTATTTTTGGGCAATGTTGTGACCTTGAGTAAGTCTTTTTCGGGTCACTTGGCAAATTTAAAACAGGTCCTGCAATGTTTTTGAGATTATCACCTGAAAGTAAAACCAACCAAATGTGAACTTTTTAGGAGGCAAATAAAGTTCTTAGGACGAATAATACCTGCAAGTGAAAAGGGGACAGAAACTGGTAAAAGTGCCACTGTAGTACGAACTTGGCCATGACCCTCAAGCTCAAAAGATGTAGGATGTTCCCCAGGTTTGGCAAATTACCATAAAAGTTTTATTGAAGATCATGCAATGCCACTTGCCTATGGAAAAGCACATTTACAAAACAAAATGGGGTTAAATGAAGAAACGTCTACTGATGCCACTTGCACAGCGAGGCCTGCGGCCAATCGCATTGTATGGCAACAGGAAGAAGTGCCTGATGAACGCCCCAACATATCAAAGTGGCCTTGGAACCCAGGGGAATCTTCCAATTTCAAATCCGAATCACTTAAACTTTGATTCAGCATCCAATCTGGTAGACTGGTATTTTGCTGATGGCCAGTACAGTGATAGTGGGTGTTGAAAATTTTAAACAGACTGTCCATAAGACATTGGAAGATTGCTATGGGAGTTCATTTAAAAGTTCGAAAAACTTATGTTGTCCAGACCTTGTCAACTGAAAAGCCTTGTTCAGCCATCTTAGCTAACAGCTTCTGGAAAAGTCGGATAGCACCAGGCAGTTGACAGAAATGCCAGAAGAAACAGTTGGAAGTCATGGAACAACTTCTGGACCTCTGTTTGAAAAAAATTACTCATTATTCTACATGTCCAAAAATACAACATAAAAGATAATACCGCTGTTTTCACGTCGTCTGGAAACCATAAGATAATTGTGCATCAACAAAACTAATCCATATACATCGCTTCACAGGAGAGGCCAGACAAATACAGTTATGGATACAAGGTTTTAAAAAATCGTACTTTTGACTTCACATGCTTGGTAAGCCTATTTAGCGCGGAACAGAAATTATCTTGGAAATAAGTGCCATTCGACCACCTGATATTCGAAACAGAACTTGTGGAGCTTAAGACAAGACCCTAACCTTTCTTGGGAAATGCACAGATGATCTCCCAGATAATCACAAGATCAGAGACATTCGCTCAAATCTTGGATGGGTACCATCACCACCGAAGCCAAAAATAAATGATATATAACAAGTTCACTCAGCCCCTAGCAGAATTCTATATAATATAGGGGAGTGTAGTAAAAATGGGTTAACTATTTTGACCCATGACCCGTGAACTGCAGCTCAGGTCATGATGTCCGAGATTTTGGCAAAGAGACCAGCACATTCGGCCAGAGAACCCAATACAGTGAAGATTTCTTCCGATGTTTTTCTTATTTAATCTGTCAATGTTTTCTTCAATGGAGTCTGATTAATTATACAAACTGTGACGATCACACCACATTTTACCTTTCGATTGATGCTTTTTATATGTGGGCTTGTGCCTAGTTGCCAAGAAGTTATTTGTGGTGCCTGATTTATGTGCTTTACCTTTCTGTGGCAGTCAGGGACGGGTGCTGGACGTTTCGTACACGGGCGTTTCGTACACGGCCAATCTAGGACGTTTCGTACACAAAAAGCCTGGACGTTTCGTACACAGATTTCAATTTCGCATTTTCTCTTTATATCTCACTTTTTTTTCTTCTAATTACAGATTTTGGGTTTAAAAGAACGAAAGAAGACTATTTTCTGGCATGAATAAATTTATTTTCCAATAAATACGTGGTGGTTTGGGAACTGGAAGATTCGGCCCCGGGAAGATTCGGCCCAGTATTTTTCGGCCTCGGGATGATTCGGCCCGGGAATATTCGGCCGGGAAGTTTCGGCCTCCAATATTGAATGGATTTAGGGAGAAGAGAATGGCAATGAAGGATGGAAAAAAACAATGGAAGTGGGAAATTGAATATCTGTCAAATTTCTCACTTACATTGTTTTTAAAATAATCCCCATGAAACCTAATGCGATTACCGGGAAGTTCGGACGTGAAGTTTCGGCCTCCAATATTGAATGGATTTAGGGATAAGAGAATGGCAATTGTGACTGATTCGGTCAGGAAAGAATCGGCACAGACGGTTTTAGTTGAAATCTCATCCATACTAAATTAAAATGAATTCATGAAACAAAAATAACATGTTTTGTTTTTATGTGTTTGTTGTTCTGCGAGATTTTTTGTCATAAAAACGTTGCTATCAATAAAGGGAAAATATCGATAAAATAAAATCAGTTTAGCTTAATGCAATGAGGTGATTCGCCGAAAATGTAAGTTGTCATAAAAATGCAATAAAATTTTATCTCCAGCGATACTGTACATTTTCGGCGAATCACATTGCATTATGCTAAACTGGATTACTGTTGCAGGGCATCTGTTCTCTTTTTGGCGAATAGAACACCCCCAGTATGTTGTTGATTCTGAGCTCCTCCTCATCGTGTACGTAAAGTCCAGAGAGTCGTGCAACCTTGGTTTGGCTCTCTTTGTACCAGTTTGAACGATCTGAAAGTAAAAAATGTAACTCAATGAGTCTCTCTCTCTCTATCTCTTCTCTTTCGCTCTCTCTCTCTCCCTCAAACACACACAAACTTGGAAATTACTGTAAGGTTAACAACCAACCTCCCAGCGAATAGGTTGGTTCTCGGTTAATTCCCTCTCTCTCTCCCCCTCTCTCTCTTCTCTCTCTCGCAAACACAAACAAACTTGGAAATTACTGTAAGGGTAACAACCTACCTCCCAGCGAATGGGTTGGTTCTCGGGTAAATCTCTCTCTCTCTCTCTCTCTCTCTCTCTCTCTCTCTCTCTCTCTCTCTCTCAGCTCCCTCTCCTCCATCACGGCTAATTCCATCATATTCCCGCGAGTACAATCTGGGCACCTCCACATAAACGCCTGTCCTCTTTTCTGCTTCACCATTAACTCCCGATAAACCGGGCGTGACATACCGGTATCACATTTTCGGTGCCTCCATCTGCTACAGTCGTCACAACACAGAGCCTCCTGCCTTGGCCTGACCTCGCCTCCACAACCAGAACATGGGTACTCCATTACAAAGTATTGGGCAATGAAGTGACAGGCTCAGAATGAATGAATGAAATTTAAAGCTAGGCCTGTGTGATCAATGGCACATTATAAGGAAATGTGTTTTTGGCACAATTAGACCGGTGGATTGCATCAAATCATCATTAGCCGTCTTGACAATAGGGATCCTACTAAACACTGAGGGATACCGAGGTGAAGGAAAATAAGTATGTCAGAGCTGTTTAAGAGGTTTAAGTATATGTGCAGGCATATAATTTAGTCCTTTGAAGCAACATAGGCCTATGTGTTATAACCATTCATTTATTCGAGTAAATGCAAGATATATAGACCGATCCGTCCCCGATAACTGCCCCTCGGTATTTAGAAGGTTGCTTGATAATGAATGAGCTACCTTGGTGTTGATGAAGTGCGTAACTGCTATTTGGGCAATGACACATTATAAGGAAATGTGTTTTTGGCACAATTAGACCGGTGGATTGCATCAAATCATCATTAGCCGTCTTGACAATAGGGATCCTACTAAACACTGAGGGATACTGAGGTGAAGGAAAATAAGTATCTCAGAGCTGTTTAAGAGGTTTAAGTATATGTGCGGGCATATAATTTAGTCCTTTGAAGCAACATAGGCCTATGTGTTATAACCATTCATTTATTCGAGTAAATGCAAGATATATAGATATATAGACCGATCCGTCCCCGATAACTGCCCCTCGGTATTTAGAAGGTTGCTTGATAATGAATGAGCTACCTTGGTGTTGATGAAGTGCGTAACTGCTATTTGGGTATCACAACACAGATCACTGTAATATTTGATTAATAGAAAACTCCCACCAACTTTGTTCACGGCTTTGGGCCGGCAGAACGTTTTCAGTCAGATCTGGCAGCTTTAATCTTTTTTTAAAATTTTGACGAATGAATGGTTTTGCGCGCTGAGACGATTTGGGGCAAGTCCCTTTCGACCCTCTTTTACTGCATATTAGAAATTTTGGCAACATGTCGGGTGCGTTAAAGGATGAAAGTGTCAAGGTACTCAGCTGCGTCTATGCTTTCGTCTGTTCTTCTTTGGAGGTGGTGGCTTTGATGGTGATACCTCCTTTGACGGTGTAGGAGTGCTGGAGGACTGACTTGGGTAAGGTCTAGTCCTCACAGCTGCCGGCGGTGTGGTGTCTTCTGGTGTTGTGCGTTTGTAGTAGATACTGAGATTCATGGTGGTGCCTTTCAAAAGCTCCTCATCGATCCCGCAGTTTCTCAAGATATGAATCTGGGCTCGTAAGTATTCCAGGTGTCCCTCGTCTCTGACCTCTTCCCCTGGATGGTTTCCACGGATTCCACGGTAACTGCTTCCTGGATAGGATCCCGGTCGGAAAAAGCTGGAGAAGCACGAACGGGTCCGGCGACAGGTGCGATGTCCGACTCAACTTCCTGCTCCATAAACAGACCTTGCTCCTCCATCTCCTTTTCCGGGAAAGAGTGTGATGGGCTGGAGATTGGACTGTTGCCTGGCGAACCAACGTCTTCTGGACCCTCCACCCGAGTGGAAAGTACCGAGCTGGACGTGGGACGGTCAGGGGTAGCAGGCATTGAGCTTTCAACGCCCTGACTTGACACTCTCTCTTTCTTGTCCCTCTTTTTCATTAGCACCTCGGAGTCCAAGGTGCGAATGATGACGTGGCCGGCGATTTAAATTTTGAGTGCTGACCATGTCTCTTAATCACCACTTCCGAAAATATTTTTCTTGATGTCACAATATTGGTCCACTGATAACAATGTCTTCAAGTTCGTCAGTTAAATCTGGTAATTTCAAAAATCTCCATTCATATTCCAATTTTATAATATTATTCATACTCTCACAGTTATTTGTCTAAAATTTTGGGATGTCAGTATGTGTCTGTCTTTGTTCGAATACTTTGGATTTTAGTTTAGGTAAAAGTGTCAATGCCAAATTTTTTCGGTCTCCGTGTAAATCGTCGATAGGTCAGTTGAAATTTCTTCGTATGCAACAGGGCCCTCAGTTGTGAGAAACCCTGAATTGAAGTTAATGTTTCTGGTGTTACCCACATTCCGACATGCTAACATGTCCAATAACTTCTGCGGTAGATTCATTTTGCTGTGTTTGCTGTGTTTCAGTGGTAGTAGTAGTGCTCGCACGTTTCGGGCCTAGGTTGCAGGATCTCATTGCAGGATCTCATGTGACGTCATAGTCACGTGACCCAGTGGCGCCATGTTGTGTTGCCATGGTAACCCGCGTGAGCGGCCATGTTGTGACGTCATCTCCATAGTGATACGTGTTGTGAGTGCACATGCGCAGCGCGTGTTGTTAGGGTGATACGTGTTTCCGTCGTCCATTTTGTATACTAGAGGCCGCCATCTTGGTTTCTATGGTAGCACGTGATTGCGATGTTACCTAAGGCCTACAATAGGACAGGGGTATGTTCGGAGGGTATGTTCGATTAAATCGGAGTATTTTCTGGAACGACTTCCCTGGATAATTACCACAAACAACCCGACAATCCCCCAAATCACCAAAATCTATCCCAAATTGACTTTATTTCCCCATTTTATCGGCTTAGCACATAGTGCTATAGTACTAAGGGGTACAAGGGGGTGCATTCGATTGAACAGGAGTAATGCTCTGGATTAGAATTCTCCCAGAATCCCTTTTTGGATCCCTATCCCATGACGTTTTTCCCATTAAAAGACAGGTTCCTTTGGTAATTACCCAGAATTCTCCGCTTCTATCTATATATGCAATAGTTATCGTTTATCTGGCCATGTTCCTTTATTCTAGAGTATACTCCAGTAGCGTAGAAGAGCCTATCAACCGGAACAGTTTACCTTATTATTGCTATATTTAGCAATTTCTGGTCAATTCTTGTTAGTTCTGACCCTATTCTAAGTACTCTTGTTGTTTCATTTATTTAGATTATAACTAACCAATCAGATTGCTTGATTTCCCATAATCTGTATGCAGGGTTATCTCCCTTGTGTATAACAAAAGCAGTCCCAAAGCCAATAAGCTATCGAGCAGTTACTGATAAGTCATTGCTCGAACGACTCGAAGCTCATCGAGCAAATGAGCCTTAGAGCAATTGCTCGATCGAGTGACTTGGCATATTGCTCGAACGACTTGAATCCCATCGAGCAAATGAGCCAACGAGCAATTGCTCGATCGAGTGACTCCTCGAACGACACAACGACTCATTTCAGAAAAAGGGATTCCATAGCCACAGGCGTTTTCGAAAACGGGATTCCACAAATGGGATTCCAAAAAGGGATTCCATAAGTGGGATTCCGTCTTATGTCGAGTGACTCGCAACTATTGCTCGAACGACTCGAATCCCATCGAGCAAATGAGCCAACGAGCAATTCCTCGTTCGAGTGACTCCTCGAACGACTCTTCGACTCATTTCAGTATTTGAGGATACCTATGACATAGCCACGTATCAGTTGAGGATACCTTTTGAGGATACTAAATTGAGGATACCTATCGAGGATACCTTTTATAGGATACTTATCTGAGGATACTATATAGGCTGTACATATCCCTGTAGGTCTCTTGCTGGCCCTTAGTACTATTAATCCACCTAATGCTTCATGTTATCCTATGACTGGTATATGTAGTAGGCAATGCTAGGCATAGGGGTATTGTGGGTAGGGGTACTGCCTGGTAGTTTAGAACGGTACTATAGTATGGGCGGTATATACACCTATAGGCCCCTGTTAGTGCTTGGTACTATTAACCAACCGATTGCTTTGTTTTATTATATGGCTGGTATATGTAGTACGTTATGGTAGACCTAGTGATTTTGTGGGGGTGGGGGTAATGCTTGGTAGTTTAGAACGGTAGAATAGCATAGGCTGTACATATCCCTGTAGGTCTCTTGCTGGCCCTTGGTACTACTGACCCACCAGATGCTTCATATTATTGAGCGGTATTCTGGGGTGGAGTCAAAGCCTGGTAATACAGAACGGCAGCAGAGTATGGTTGGTATATTCCCCTATAGGTTCCATCCTAACCGTTCATAGTATTAACCTACCAAATGCTTTGCATCATCCTGTTACTGGTAAGGTGGTGCTTAATATCCAGTAGTTCCTACCTTATTCTGAGTACTCTTGTTGTTTCATTTATCTAGATCATTTATATAAATTATAATTAACCAATTAGATTGCTTGATTTCCCATAACCTGTACTTAATCGTACAGAGTTATCTCCCTTCTGTATAATAAAAACCTATATCAATGGCAATATCCCCGGCACCCCAATTTCGGCACCCCTTTTTTGAAAAGCATATGGCCTTCGGCACCCCTTTTTCTGAAAAGAGGATAAGAGTCGTAATAAAAATCACTCATTGAGGGATTTTTAATACGACTCTTATCCTCATTTCAGAAAAAAGGGGCGTCGAAGGCCATATATTTTTTAAAAAAGGGGTGCCGAAATTGGGGTGCCTTCTGGAGAATCCCTTTTTTCTGAAATGAGGATAAGAGTCGTAGTAAATTAGACCTCACTGAGGGATTTTTAATACGACTCTTATCCTCATTTCAGAAAAAGGGGTGCCGAAGGCCATATGCTTTTCAAAAAAGGGGTGCCGAAATTGGGGTGCCGGGGATATTGCCATTGATATAGGTTTTTATTATACAGAAGGGAGATAACTCTGTACGATTAAGTACAGGTTGTGGGAAATCAAGCAATCTAATTGGTTAATTATAATTTATATAAATGATCTAGATAAATGAAACAACAAGAGTACTCAGAATAAGGTAGGAACTACTGGTATTACGCAACACCTTACCAGTAACAGGATGATACAAAGCATTTGGTAGGTTAATACTATGAACGGTTAGGATGGAACCTATAGGGGAATATACCAACCATACTCTGCTGCCGTTCTGTATTACCAGGCATTGACCCCACCCCAGAATACCGCTCAATAATATGAAGCATCTGGTGGATCAGTAGTACCAAGGGCCAGCAAGAAACCTACAGGGATATGCACAGCCTATGCTATTCTACCGTTATGAACTACCAAGCATTTCCCCACCCCCACAAAATCACTCGGTCTACCATAACGTACTACATATACCAGCCATATAATAAAACAAAGCAATCGGTTGGTTAATAGTACCAAGCACTAACAGGGGCCTATAGGTGTATATATCGCCCATACTATAGTACCGTTCTAAACTACCAGGCAGTACCCCTACCCACAATACCCCTATGCCTAGCATTGCATACTACCTATACCAGTCATAGGATAACATGAAGCATTAGGTGGATTAATAGTACTAAGGGCCAGCAAGAGACCTACAGGGATATGTACAGCCTATATAGTATCCTCTGCGATGACATCACAACCTGTCTTCTTAAGCATACGATAACCGAAGTATTGGATCCTCTAACACATGTAATTAACTACTCTTTCCTAAACGGCAAAGTACCAGACAGGATGAAGATCGCGAAGGTGATACCCATATTTAAAGCGGGTGACGAGCACAGCTTTACAAATTACAGACCTATCAGTATACTTCCGGTATTCTCAAAAGTAATGGAAAAACTCATGGAAGTGAGGCTAGAGAGTTTCCTCAATAGGTTTAATATTTTATACCCTCACCAATATGGGTTCCGAAAGCGACATAGTGCAGTTCTTCAGCTCCTTAAAAGCATTGCAATAGAAAATAATAAAGAAGAAAAAAACAGCACCTTAGCACTGTTCCTGGATTTGTCAAAGGCTTTTGACACCATAAATCACGAAATACTATTAGGTAAACTGGAAAAATATGGCATCCGAGGTGTCACCAACAATTGGTTTAGAAGTTACTTGTCCAACAGGTCTCAATATGTCACGTACGGAGAACACAAATCGAACTTAGCCTAACAGAGTTGTGGTGTACCACAGGGCTCGATTTTAGGCCCTATTCTTTTTCTTTTATATATAAATGATATAAGTAACTCAACATCACTCAATCTTTTATCATTTGCCGATGACACCACTGCACACTGCCCGGGCTCCGATAATAATCCCATTACATCGTATTTCAATGACGAGCTCCAGAAACTATTTGAATGGTGCTCTGTGAACCAGTTAATGCTGAATGCTAAGAAAACCTCGTACATCATACTTAATCCAAATAAAGGTAGGAACAATAATCTTTGTCAAGAGGTAAAAATAAATAACCAAAACATTAACAAAGTTGGGGCCACCGAAACAGAAAAATCTGTTAAATTCTTGGGAATTAGCATTGATGAACATTTATCCTACAAGGCTCACATATCCCGATTATGCTCGAAAATAGCACGCGCAAAGTATAGTCTAAACAAAGTTAAAAATATCCTCCCCCACGGAGCTATGAAAACTTTGTATTACGCCCTCATACATAGCCATTTGGTATACGGAATCCAGGCATGGGGCAACTCAAGAGATATCAAAAAACTAGCTGTCCTGCAAAAACGTTCAATACGAATAATTAATAACAAACAGTACAATTCTCATACAGATCCCCTGTTTAAAGAAAACCAAATACTCAAGGTTGATGATTTGTTTAGGCTACATGCACTACTGTTCGTGTTTGACTGGCAGAACGGCAGATTACCGGTGTCTTTCAATATATTTAAAATTACTGACAATCCATCTGGTAGGAGAACTAGACAGTCAGGCCTCCTATACATAGAAAAAACACGGACCCAAACTCTGGATAAATTTCCTTTATACTCCTTCCCGAAACTATGGAATGCTCTGGACGACACAACTCGTAATATTAGCGACAGAAGCATGCTTAAGAACAAGCTAACTTCCACATTCATTTCCTCATATTCCAGTTATGTCAGCTGCAACAATCCCTACTGCCCTGATTGCACTTCGTAAACTTCGTAAATTGTCAAAGTCGTGGTCCGCGTCTAAATCTGGAATCCTCGTCTTGTGCAACCTGTCGCGCTTCCTCCTTACAGTGGTGCTATGTAAAATACTATATGGATATAAGGAAGAACTTGCAAATAAAAGTCTACACAAATAAATCAATAACATTCGTCATCCTACGATGATGATGCAGCTAACGTAGACACCACACCCAAACATCATGACCAACCTCCTTGTCGCAGTCTAAACGACTTGTTGCCGCCCTCATGTGTTATGATAAGTAGTGGCGGGAGTCCTATAGGCAGGTTGCTTCTTGCCTACCTTGAATCATCGTCTTTCCGCTGGCGAAAATGAAACACTAATACTCTAATATCAGAAAAGTAATGATTCGATCGTCATTCTCCATCATGTGTCACATAATTGGCTCTCAGTTCATTCTTTCAGTCACAGTCTGTTTGCAATCACCCCATCTTCTTCCAGGGGGTGGCAGGTAGACAGCCAATCTGGCTATGCCACTTTCTACGGTATACTTCACATTACATTTGTGCAATATGTTTATTTGTAACCATTTTACATGTATGTGTACCGTGAATAAAGAATCTGAATCTGAATCCTCAGATAAGTATCCTATAAAAGGTATCCTCGATAGGTATCCTCAATTTAGTATCCTCAAAAGGTATCCTCAACTGATACTTGGCTATGTCATAGGTATCCTCAAATACTGAAATGAGTCGAAGAGTCGTTCGAGGAGTCACTCGAACTAGAAATTGCTCGTTGGCTCATTTGCTCGATGGGATTCGAGTCGTTCGAGCAATAGTTGCGAGTCACTCGACATAAGACGGAATCCAACTTATGGAATTCCTTTTTGGAATCCCATTTGTGGAATCCCTTTTTCGAAAACGCCTGTGGCTATGGAATCCCTTTTTCTGAAATGAGTCGTCGAGTCGTTCGAGGAGTCACCCGATCGAGCAATTGCTCGTTGGCTCATTTGCTCGATGGGATTCGAGTCGTTCGAGCAATATGCCGAGTCACTCGATCGAGCAATTGCTCTAAGGCTCATTTGCTCGATGAGCTTCGAGTCGTTCGAGCAATGACTTATCAGTAACTGCTCGATAGCTTATTGGCTTTGGGACTGCTTTTGTTATACACAAGGGAGATAACCCTGCATACAGATTATGGGAAATCAAGCAATCTGATTGGTTAGTTATAATCTAAATAAATGAAACAACAAGAGTACTTAGAATAGGGTCAGAACTAACAAGAATTGACCAGAAATTGCTAAATATAGCAATAATAAGGTAAACTGTTCCGGTTGATAGGCTCTTCTACGCTACTGGAGTATACTCTAGAATAAAGGAACATGGCCAGATAAACGATAACTATTGCATATATAGATAGAAGCGGAGAATTCTGGGTAATTACCAAAGGAACCTATCTTTTAATGGGAAAAACGTCATGGGATAGGGATCCAAAAAGGGATTCTGGGAGAATTCTAATCCAGAGCATTACTCCTGTTCAATCGAATGCACCCCATTGTACCCCTTAGTGCTATAGCAGTATGTGCTAAGCCGATAAATTGGGGAAATAAAGTCAATTTCGGTGAATTGGGATAGATTTTGGTGATTTGGGAGGGATTGTCGGGTTGTTTGTGGTAATTATCCAGGGAAGTCGTTCCAGAAAATACTCCGATTTAATCGAACATACCCTCCGAACATACCCCTGTCCTATTGTAGGCCTTAGGTAACATAGCAATCACGTGCTACCATAGAAACCAAGATGGCGGCCTCTAGTATACAAAATGGACGACGGAAACACGTATCACCCTAACAACACGCGCTGCGCATGCGCACTCACATCACGTATCACTATGGAGATGACGTCACAACATGGCCGCTCACGCGGGTTACCATAGCAACACAACATGGCTCCACTGGGTCACGTGACTATGACGTCACATGAGATCCTGCAATGAGATCCTGCAACCTAGGCCCGAAACGTGCGAGCACTACTACTAGTGGTGCTCACGGAGAATCCAGTAGAGCGTCCGAACTGATCAACAGTCAAAAACCGAATGCCGTAGAGTGGGCTCTGCAGTAAGCGGTATATATCAACTGCGAGATTCGAAACTGCAACCCACTTTTATAATCCATCACAAAGGTGGGACTTATTATTTTTATATCTCACTCAATGAATTCACAAGGCAAACCATTTAATATTAAAAGCAGCAATTGAAATGCTAACTGTTAAAAGTACTAGCTCAGACATGTTAAGTCTCACTATTTCGGAGGCAGACTCACTATTTTCCAGAATAAATTTTAGTTAAATTACCTCTGAAATTGTGAAATTTCACACACTATTAAAGCCAATAAATTTCCTCTTTGTTTCATATAATGAAAGTGTCAATGACACTGTAGCTTAACTTGTGTGTTGTGTTTGATGAAAACTTGAAAAGGATAATGTTCAATGTTTATGAAAGGATTATGAAATAAGATAAGAATTGTGATAATTGGGAATATGTTCATTTCTGTTCCATGTATGCTATGTTTTTGATAAAAATAATATGAGGTGGACATTGTACTAAGGAGCCGAGGGGTGGGTTAATATGACCTCACAGTTAATGTATGTGGCCCTCACAGTTAACGAAAATCAACGAAAGTTACCAAGTTACAGTGAAATTATTCCAAAACGAGTCATCCTATCACGTTACATTGAAATCCCTTCATAAATATGGCTTGTAGACTGTGCTAAAGGTTTTCGGGCCCTGTAGCCCTCAGTTTCCCAGTTGCGTCCAAAAGGGGACGTTCTCATCTAGATATCATAAGGAGCCATCCTACCAAGTTACAATGAAATCCCTTCATAAATATGACCTGTAGACTGTGCTAAAGGTTTTTGTGCTTTGGGCTCGTGCAGACATCATGGTTGAATGATCGCAACCAAAAGGGGACATTCTGATCTGGGCATCATTTGGAGTGATCCCTCGAAGTTACAATGAAATCTCTTCATAAATGTGACCTGTAGACTGTGCTCAAGGTTTTTGGGCTTCGGGCCCCTGAAGCCGTCACAGTTGACCAATCACAACCAAAAGGGGATGTCATCATCTAGGCAATATATGGAGTCAAACTAACAGGTTACAATGAAATCCTTCCATAAATATAACCTATAGACTATGCTAAAGGTTTTGGGGTTTTGGGCTCGGGCAGCCATCAAGGCTGAATGATCACGACCAAAAGGGGACGTTCTCATCTAGACATTATTTGGAGTCATCCTACCAAGTTACAATGAAATCCCTTCATAAATATCACCTGGAGACTGTGCTAAAGTTTTTCGGGCCCCTGTAGCAGTCGCAGTTGCCCAATCGCGTTCAAAAGGGGACGTTCTTATCTAGACATTATATGAAGTCAACCCACCAAGTTACAATGAAATTACTTCATAAATATGACCTGTAGATTGTGCTAAAGGTATTCGGGCTTTGGGCTCGGGCAGGGAAGGAAGTGTGGGATCTACCCACTGACACCCCAGCAGGTTGTGCAGAGATTGCCAGATGGTGCGGCACGGGTAGATCAGCAGGATGACAGTGGGTATCAGGTTGCAAGTGCAGTGCTGGAAATGCTCAGAGAAATGAGGGGTGTTAACAAAGGTCCGGAAACAAAGAAACGACGGTCAAAAATAGCCGTAGAACCTGGCAAAAGTATATCGATTGAAGATATCACAAATCGAATTGAGTCTTGTTCTGGTCCATCTGTATCTGGCCATGTGGATCAAGAAAATGAAAATGATAACAGCATCGTCAGTGATGGAACAGATGTCGACAGTGATCATAGTATTGATGATGGCACGGACACACAAGCTTTTGGAAACTCGTCTCATACTAAAACTGTAGTTGACAAATATTATCTTGTTCAATTTCCCGGAAAAACATCAGCAACAAATTACATGTATGTTGGAAAATACATAGGTGAAGTTGATGGTTTTCTTAATATGACATTTATGAGGGCATCGCGGAAGGTTCAGTACAAGTTTGTCTGGCCAAGCGTGAAGGATGAGGGTGGTGTTGAGCGACATCAAGTTGTTAAAGAACTGGAAAGTCCTACGTCGTGGTTGCCTTCTGTTTAAGAAAAAGTGAACTGGAACGTTTTTCGAAGTTAATTCAGTAATAGTTCGGTCAACCGACAGATTCAGTAATAGTTCTGTCAACCGACAGTTTACTTACGCTTGTTTCATTTTGTTACTTGTTGGTTAAGATAAGATTCTGACATTATTTTCAGCATTCAAGATTGAAATTATGGCACGTATTATCATTCCTTTTGCACATCCAAATGTATAAATAAAATGAAGTGCATAACTTTAGTTACTTACACGAAGACTTTGCCTCCTATAAACTCCACAGTTCCTAAATGCACTCTTTTTGGAAAGCATAAAATTTTTATACAGTACGGCTACCGTGGACGGGTCTGAATCCACATGTGGGCATTAAATATTTTGTCCACGTATACAATTCGGAGATAAATCACCATGGCACCTTGCAAAATTTCTTTTAAGGAAGCACTGGCTTCAGCCTGGTGCTTAATTCATTTATGGAAATTTTGCCAAGTGCCATAGCGATTATCTCAGAATTGTCCAGGGCTATCGTGGCCGGGTCAAAATCCACATGTGGGTAATTTTTCCACGTATACAACTCAGAGATAATCTGCTGTGGCACCGAGAGAAAAAAAATCCATTAATGAAGAACCAGATTCAGCCTGGTGCTTCATTAATGGAACTTTTCTAGGTGCCATATCGGTCATCTCAGAATTGTCTAGGGTTATGGTGGGCGGGTCAAAAACCATGCATGGGCAATTTTTCCACGTACATACAGTTAAGAGATAATCCGCTATGGCACCCAGAAAAACTTCTTATAATGAATCACTGAGTTCAGCCTGGTGCTTCATTAATGGAAATTTTCTAGGTGCCATAGCGATTATCCCAGAATTGTCCAAGGCTTTCATGGACAGGTCAAAATCCATGCGTGGATAATTTTGTTCAAGTATACAATTCAGAGATAATCCGATGTGGCACCTAGATAAATTTCTATTAATGAAGCACCGGGTTCAGCCTGGTGCTTCATTAATAGAAATTTTCTAGGTGCCACAGCAGTTATCTCAGAATTGTCCAGGGCTATCGATGACGGGTCAAAATCCACGTGTGAGCAATTTTTCCACGCATACAATTCGGAGATAATCTACCATGGCACCTAGAAAAATATATATTAATGAAGCACACGGCACTGCCTTGTGCTTCATTGGATGGTTATTATGCTAGGTGGCAGTGCATAAATGTGTGCCCTTCAGTTTGCTGCACACTATGAACAGTACTTTGTGAATCATGGTGTCAACTTTTAACTTTGACCCGATTCATACTCTTATCAGCTTTATGAAATGATGGCCAAATAATAGTGATACTGAACATTTTCATGGTCAGTACTTACACACGTTGTCACAAATAATATTTAGTGGTCAAACTTAGCTTATAGCTTTGGCCTAAAATAAGCTTGCTTGTCCTGACCCGAGCGACCGTTCAAAGTATCCCCAATGCAGACAAACTTTGAACACTACAGAGATGATGTAGTTATCAAGAAGTTAAGACACTAGGTGCATGTACGTGTTCCATTTTATAATTAGTCCAGCACAGCCCCAGATTTGTCAAATCAATAAAATGAATACGAGTTAACACTTTTCCGATGTGGCTCTGAAAACATGAAAAGTGTTCAAAGTATCCCCGTTTGACGGTATATAATTCAACGAACGGCAATTCCAGCACTACATACATATAAATGAGTTATAATATCGTTCCAAAACACACAATAGTAGTGTAATTTCCTATAAAACATGCATACAATAAATAACATATCAAGTAATTTAATAACTTAGTATACGGTGTTCACAAAAGACAATTATTTCGGCGCATAAATGGAAACTTACACTTCATTAGCTTCGACTAAAACAACCCTGTCTGCCCGAGACACGTCAAATGTCGTATTTGAAGAGCGGTCCATGTCAAATTTGATGTTGAACTGGCCAACTTGCAGTTCCGGATTATCCACACGTATCTTCTCGTCCTTCAAAGCTGATGCAACCCGTCCGGGGTCAACCTGCCCCAAACCGGCTGGGACAACCCGCCCCGGAACAACCCGACGCAACATTTCACTTCACTTCATGATGGTATTACAAGTAATGGCATGTGAATAAGTCCGAATTAACTATTCGAGCATTCAACGCTGTGGCCAGTATGGTATCATCAATAGTCTCCCTGAAGGCTGCAGTGGTGTCTGTGGTAGGCCAATGTGTATGTACAGACTGTCTGGGTGTCTCCTTGGTGTCTATGAAGAATGCATATCACGCTAAAACAACATGTCTTGTCATTTGATTTATAAATGCACACCAAAAAATATCATTCCCATTAAAGGGAACACGACTGAAACAACATGACTCAAACAACTTGACAAAAACAACATTACGTGAATGTTCCAGAGAACGAATGTTCTCGAGGCCGAAAAGACTCGCCCCACTGTGAGCACACTGAGGAGAATTTAAAAACAAAGCACAAAATGTGGCAATCGGAGAAAACGTTTTGGAATTAGAGTAATTACAAGTGAACTAGGATATAGGGTAAATAATGAGCTCAAACGCGCAATATTACTGTAGGGAGGCACTTGGGGACCCTATGGGACTTTACTATAGAAAAAACAAATTCTATGTTGATATCCCTATGCCCATTGGGGGGGGGGGGGCACTCTGGACGACTATGAGAATTTAACATAGAAAGACATTCTGGAGAACAAAAAGGCAGGCACTCTGGACGATTTTTGATCAACTTATGGGCGTAAATATTTGGGGAAACTTAATTACAGGGACTGACGGACATAACTTTTTAGGGACGGGCATTTTTATGAAACGTATAGGGACTGGCATAACTTCTTAACACTGATTTTCTCATTCAGAAAATCAATGTTCAAAATTTATGTCAGTCCCTTTAAATTTAGGTATAGGGAAATTAACATAGGATTTTTTTTTATAATAAATTCCCATAGGATCACCAAGTGCCGTCAGTTTAAGAGGATTAATACTTTTCATCTGACTAGTTTTAACCCTATTATGGGTACTCTTGTTTTTTGTTCCTAATAGGACCAGTCATGTTTCGTTCATCCAACCAGATCACCTTGCTGCAACTTAATTCTCAATCAGAATGCTCCACTTAGCTTACCTCCATCCACTATCACCATGTCCTGTATTTGGACCGACACGTTCGCCTTTTGCCATATGAGGCCATGAATAAAACCCTCAGTGAGGTATAATTTATCATTCCTCGTATCCTCATTTGGGTTTTTAACTGCCACGTTCAGTAGCATCCCATTTTGGGATCTTTTTTATGGACTGTCTATGCTTGCAGAATCCCATTTTGTCGATTGAGGCCATGGTGGCTATGAGGAAATCCCTCCCTCATTCAGGTATACCTATCATCCTCATATCCCAATCTTGGTTTTGGAGGATACCTTCGTCATTTGAGTGGAAAGTTCACTCTTATCAACTCTACTCTCTTGAACTTGAGTTTTTTTCAGTTCGTTATTGACGGGTCTGCCTTTAGCATCTCTTTCGTTCTCTTGCTTGCAGGGGGCAGCTTTATTTAATCCGGCATCATTCTTGAAGATCTGTACGTGTAAGTCATCTTTTAATCTGTGCACTGTTGGTGACAAAGACATCTTAACTCGTCGACATTCAGAACACAAAAACGCTAAAAGCCGAGGTCGACCCTTCTATATATACTATTCCAAAAACGTAGGGGATATATCCAAACTGATGTTGATATTTTCGGAAAATGGTATTGGATACATCAATATGTTACCAAGTTTAGTGTGGATCATGAATGTCACCGGCCCACGAAAACATCGAGCAGGTTTTTCGCACGAGCGCCGCGTTAATGTCTGTGGGGTATGTTTTGAAATTTTCATTTGTACAGGACGGGCTTTTTCGGAGACCTCACCGTTCTTTTCTTGGTTTAAACTCGTTCATCAATAGTTTCTGGTCGAAACGTAACTTTTGAGGTACCCGAAGACTGACACGTGACGAACGTTTACGTGTCGTTGGCATGTTGGAAGCTGGCATCAGACAGACTGCAGTGGTTCAAATTCTCAACGTTACCCAATCGGTGATTAGCAGATTGTGGTTACGCTACCGTCAGACAGGCAATCTTGACAACAGACGTCGGTCAGGTTGTCCAAGACCGACAACTGCTAATCGGGATAGTTTCATCCGAATCACAGCATTACGTAACCGCCATCAAAGTGCCTCAGAAATTGGACAGCAGCTGCACCAAGCGACAGATGTGCGAGTCAGTGGTCAGACTATCCGAAATTGCCTTCACAGCTAAAATTTGTACGCTCGACGACCTCGAATAATTCCACGTTTCACTGAACGTCACATCGCAGCAAGGCGTAATTGGTGTGGAACCAGACAGCGCTGGGACAATCGTCGGTGGAGTAACGTTGTTTTCCGATGAATCGAGGTTCACTCTCGACTTACACGACAGGCGAAACAGAGTATGGCGGCGGCGGAACGAACGATACCATGACGTAACCGTTAGGCAGCACGATCGTTTTGATGGTGGATCGGTTATATATATATGGTGTGGGGAGGCATAACCATGACAAGCAGAACAGCATTACATGTCATCCAAGGGCGTGTCACGGGTCTGCACTACAGTGACATGTCAGCAGCTCATGTGGTGCCATTTGTGCGACGTCACGGCCGTCGGTTCATTTTCCAAGATGGCAATGCAAGAGCACGCAGGGCCCGTGTCGCTACAGATTTCCTCCAGGAGCAGAACATCACTACACTGCCTTGGTTGGCACTAAGTCCATACCTTTCACCAATCGAGCACGTCTGGGATATGCTTGACAGGCGCCCACGACAACGCCAACAGCCCCCTACCAATGTCCAGGAACTCGCCGCTGCACTGCAGGGAGAATGGAATAACATCAGTCAAGCTGATATTGGACGTTTGGTGAGGAGTATGCCACGTCGGATCCGCACTAGTCTCTCGAACCGAGGAGGATTTACAAGGTATTGAGGTCTTGGACTGAATGTGGTAAATTCTCTGGCCGACCGTTCATGTCTTCTGCAGCACAGTGCGTGGAATGTGTGCTTGTCAGAGGGTGTCTGTGAATTGAGGACGAAGACTCTGACTGAAATCACACACTGAATTGAGGACTCGGACTCAATTTCGATCCGATTTTTCTGGTGAATTGCCATTTATTTTTCGCGTTATCTAGAAGTTCATTTGTTGGAATGCGAAATATATAAAAATCCTCCGGTCCATAAGCGGAACAAAAAACATCTAACTGTTATCATGCCATGACATGTTACCGATGGTAGTCATATCAGATGAGAGTGCCCCAGGGTATCTTAAGAAGAGGTCACATCACAATGTGTGGCTTCCGTGAGACCAGTCTATGGTCGGGCACCCACACCCTCGTTTAACCCTTTACTCAAAGGATCGCCCAATCCGCTCAGGGTTACTCAAAATCCTAATCCTAATTTAAAACTTTCGGGCTTCCTTTCTAATTTTTACCTTCCATTCGAAAATTATGATACCTCGTCGGTAAGTATCTGGTTCCATTGAGTGTCATTAGCTGTATATTTTACAGCAAAAAAATTAAAATTAATAAATCAACCATAGAGACAGAGCGAATGCAATGGTGAGGGTGGTGGGGAGGGGTAGTGATCATTCAGCAACGTATATCTGGCATCCTACGACAACTGAACTTGTGAATATAAACCTGTATTTTCCTCCACTGAAAATACCTCTAGTCCTAACAATGGCTTTCGGAGAGATCTATGAGGAAACTTTACAAGAATCGTAGTCATCGACTGGAATTATGCTTGAATTAAAATAAGGCTCGATTTTTTACCTGGGAAGGTAGGATAGAAGAGGATTAGCGCACCAAAATCTCCCCTGCGCGTTTTCTAGCCCGCAGAAACCACGATTCCACCCAACCCCTCGGACCGCCCCATCGTCCCCAGATCGAACCGTTCCATTACTTTGTCACATTCGTAAAGAGGTTTTGTACAAAATTATGTTTATCAATTGCGTTTTCCCTTGTTTAAAAAAACAAATAAAATAAAATGAGTTTTTCCTTTAGTTAATTTGAAAAAACATCGTTCGACAAAACGTTTTATTTTCTCTGGTTAGTTTGATACAGTTAAGTATACAACACGTATACCGCAAACTATCAGAATAAGAATCATAAACTTGAGACCGAGTCCTTAATTCAGTTTGTGATTTCAGTCCGAGTGCGAGTTCAAGTCCTCAATTCACATCTGTACCTTGTCAGACACCCAACTATCGCTGAAATTCATTCACCAGATGTCTCAGTGCACCGTCTCAACTGTCTTTTTGATGAAAATATAAATATATTTCTTCATATATCTCACTTTTAGCAAGTATCTCATACCTTTTTTGAATAGTATACTTACTTTTCTTGTGTATTGGATCTTCTCCTTAATGTATACACAGGCGTGTTAATGTTGTTCGCGCCAATGGCTTATCACACACTGCTTTGAAGGTCCAGGTTTGCTGATTCAGTCTTTTTTATCCATCCTCTATATATTTGTTTATATGGTGGTCAAAGTCGTCTTGGTGTTTGCCGGGGGTAGCGAAAGCTCGATAAAAGTTTAGGGGCACAGATTTACAATAATACAATGGTTCGACCCAGTGCGAGAAAGGTTGCAATCGTATACCGGTAAATGTACCAGGTCTCGCTACAGTCTCTCGTTTTGATGAATATGCCGCTGTGTGGTCACTGTCCTGTCCGTTTCTTCTAATTCAACCATCTTCCAACCCGAAGGTCAGCCTTCTAGTTGGAAGATAGCTGAAGTAGAAGAAACGGACTGAAGCGGCCGAAAGTAGGATTCTTTGGCTAAATATTGTTTGGATTTGCAAATAATGTTACAGGAATGCCTGTGTCACGTTTGCATGCGCCCATTTAACTCATTGCGCAACTACGAAACATATCTTTCTAAAAAGTGTGTGTGTGGGGGTGGGGGGGGGGTGGTGGAGGGCACGTGCCCCCTGGCCCCGCCGCCTCTGGTATTTCCGTATGTACTTCTGACGACAACCACCAATAGGCCAGCAGAATCTTCCACGAGTTTCTCTTCTTCACATTCCATATCTTCTTATTAAGTTTCAGATTGTACCAATTCCTCGAATTCTGAATTAACAATAGTGAATAGTTTCTTGGTGAAAAATGACGATAGGATGCATTGCGTCCGCTCTGTTCGAACACAAATCGGAATTGTATTACGAGCACGCACTTTTTTAAGACAAAGAATATCTGATAATATAATGACGACGGGTTTGAGTAAATTCCCTAAAAATCTTCTTTCTGTAAGATCAGTCTTCTTCCGATAAGATAGTTTATAGTTTGGTAAAAAAATGGTTAGCCTCCGGATTTATTCTTTGTATGGAATAAGCAGGTCTCTCTCCAGTATCACGGTTTTGGGCAATGGCACATTATAAGGAAATGTGTTTTTGGCACAATTGGACCGGTGGATTGCATCAAATCATCATTAGCCGTCTTGACAATAGGGATCCTACTAAACACTGGGGGATACCGAGGCGAAGGAAAATAAGTATCTCAGAGTTGTTTAAGAGGTTTAAGTATATGTGCAGGCATATAATTTAGTCCTTTGAAGCAACATAGGCCTATGTGTTATAACCATTCATTTATTCGAGTAAATGCAAGATATATAGACCGGTCCGTCCCCGATAACTGCCCCTCGGTATTTAGAAGGTTGCTTGATAATGAATGAGCTACCTTGGTGTTGATGAAGTGCGTAACTGCTATTTGGGCATCACAACACAGATCACTGTAATATTTGATTAATAGAAAACTCCCATCAACTTTGTTCACGGCTTTGGGCCGGCAGAACGTTTTCAGTCAGATCTGGCAGCTTTAATCTTTTTTTAAAATTTTGATGAATGGATGGTTTTGCGCGCTGAGACGATGTGGGGCAAGTCCCTTTCGACCCTCTTTTACTGCATATTAGAAATTTTGGCAACATGTCGGGTGCGTTAAAGGATGACAATATCAAGGTACTCAGCTGCGTCTATGCTTTCGTCTGTTCTTCTTTGGAGGTGGTGGCTTTGATGGTGATACCCCCTTTGACGGTGTAGGAGTGCTGGAGGACTGACTTGGGTAGTAAGGTCTAGTCCTCACAGCTGCCGGCGGTGTGGTGTCTTCTGGTGTAGTGCGTTTGTAGTAGATACTGAGACTCATGGTGGTGCCTTTCAAAAGCTCCTCATCGATCCCGCAGTTTCTCAAGATATGAATCTGGGCTCGTAAGTATTCCAGGTGTCCTTCGTCTCTGACCTCTTCCCCTGGATGGCTTCCTGGATAGGATCCCGGTCGGAAAAAGCTGGAGAAGCACGAGCGAGTTCGGCGACAGGTGCGATGTCCGACTCAACTTCCTGCTCCATAAACAGACCTTGCTCCTCCATCTCCTCTTCCGAGAAAGAGTGTGATGGGCTGGAGATTGGACTGTTACCTGGCGAACCAGCGTCTTCTGGACCCTCCACCCGAGTGGAAAGTACCGAGCTGGACGTGGGACGGTCAGGGGTAGCAGGCATTGAGCTTTCAACGCCCTGACTTGACACTCTCTCTTTCTTGTCCCTCTTTTTCATTAGCACCTCGGAGTCCAAGGTGCGAATGATGACGTGGCCGGCGATTTAAATTTTGAGTGCTGACCATGTCTCTTAATCACCACTTCCGAAAATGTTTTTCTTGATGTCACAATATTGGTCCACTGATAACAATGTCTTCAAGTTCGTCAGTTAAATCTGGTAATTTCAAAAATCTCCATTCATATTCCAATTTTATAATATTATTCATACTCTCGCAGTTATTTGTCTAAAATTTTGGGATGTCAGTATGTGTCTGTCTTTGTTCGAATACTTTGGATTTTAGTTTAGGTAAAAGTGTCAATGCCAAATATTTGCGGTCTCCGTGTAAATCGTCGATAGGTCAGTTGAAATTTCTTCGTATGCAACAGGGTCCTCAGTTGTGAGAAACCCTGTTTCTGAATTGAAAATAATGTTTCTGGTGTTTTTGGGCTTCGGTCCCCTGAAGCCGTCACAGCTGACCAATCACAACCAAAAGGGGATGTCACCATCTAGGTAATACATGGAGTCAAACTAACAGGTTACAATGAAATCCTTCCATAAATATAACCTGTAGACTATGCTAAAGGTTTTGGGGTTTTGAGCTCGGGCAGCCATCAAGGCTGAATGATCACGACCAAAAGGGGACGTTCTCATCTAGATATTATTTGGAGTCATCCTACCAAGTTACAATGAAATCCCTTCATAAATATCACCTGTAGACTGTGCTAAAGTTTTTCGGGCCCCTGTAGCAGTCGCAGTTGCCCAATCGCGTTCAAAAGGGGACGTTCTTATCTAGACATTATATGAAGTCAACCCACCAAGTTACAATGAAATTACTTCATAAATATGACCTGTAGATTGTGCTAAAGGTATTCGGGCTTTGGGCTCGGGCAGCCATCACGGTTGAATGATCACAACCAAAAGGGGTTATTCTCATCTGGGCATCATCTGGAGTGATCCCACAAAGTTACAATGAAATCCCTTCATAAATATGACCTGTAGACTGTGCTCAAGGTTTTTGGGCTTCGGGCCCCTGTAGCCGTCACAGTTGACCAATCACGACCAAAAGGGGTTATCATCATCAAGGCATTATATGGAGTCAACCTAACAAGTTACAATGAAATCCTTACATAAATATGACTATAGACTACGCTAAAGGTTTTTGAGCTCGGGCAACCACCAAGGCTGAATGATCGCGACCAAAAGGGGACGTTCTCATCTAGACATTATTTGGGGTCATTCTACCAAGCTACAATGAAATCCTTTCATAAATATGAGCTGTAGACTTTGCTAAAGGTTTTCGAGCTTCCTGTAGCTGTCACAGTTGCCCAATCGCGTCCAAAAGGGGATGTTCTCATCTAGACATTATATGAAGTCAACCTACCAGGTTACAATGAAATCCCTTCATAAATATGACCTGTAAACTGCGCTAAAGGTTTTCGGGCTTCAGGCTTGAGCAGTCATCATGGTTGAATGATCGCAACCAAAAGGATAATTTTCATCTGGGCATCATCTGGAGTGATCCTACAAAGTTACAATGAAATTCCTTCATACACATGACCTATAGACTGTGCTCAAGGTTTTCGGGCTTCGAGCACCTGTAGCCGTCACAGTTGACCAATCACGACCAAAAGGGGATGTCATCATCTAGGCATTTTATGGAGTCAACCTAACAGGTTACAATGAAATCCTTCCATAAATATGACCTTTTACCTATACTAAAGGTTTTTGGGCTCGGGCAGCCATCAAGGCTGAATGATCGCAACCAAAAGGGGACGTTCTCATCTAGACATTATTTGGAGTCATCCTACCAAGTTACAATGAAATCCTTACATATATACGTCCTATGGACTATGCTAAAGGTTTTTGGGCTCGGGCAGCCATCAAGGCTGAATGGTCGCGACCAAAAGGGTGCGTTCTCAGCTAGACATTATTTGGACTCATTCTACCAAGGTACAATAAAATCCATTCATAAATAAGACCTGTAGACTGTGCTAAAGGTTTTCGGGCTTCGAGATCCTGTAGCCGTCACAGTTGCCCAATCACGTCCAAAAGGGGACGGTCTCATCTAGACATTATATGAAGTCAACCTACCAAGTTACAATGAAATCCCTCCATAAATATGACCTATAGACTGTGCTAAAGGTTTTCGGATTTTGGGCTCGGGCAGTCGTCACGGTTGAATGATCGCAACCAAAAGGATAATTCTCATCTGGGCATCATCTGGAGTGATCCTACAAAGTTACACAATGAAATCCCTTCATAAATATGACCTGTAGACTGTGCTCAAGGTTTTCGGGCTTCAGGCACCTGTTGCCGTCACAGTTGACCAATCACGACCAAAAGGGGATGTCATCATCTAGGCATTATACCGAGTTAACCTAACAAGTTACAATGAAATCCTTATATAAATACGACCTATGAACTATGCAAAAGTTTTTTGGGCTCGGGCAGCCATCAAGGCTGAATGGTCGCGACCAAAAGGGGACGTTCTCATCTAGATATTATTTGGAGTCATCCTACCAAGTTACAATAAAATCCCTTCATAAATATGACCTGCAGACTGTGCTAAAGGTTTTCGGGCTTCGGGCTCCTGTAGCCGTCACAGTTGCCCAATCACGTCCAAAAGGGGACGTTCTCATCTAGACATTATATGAAGTCAACCTACCAAGTTACAATGAAATACCTCCATAAATATGACCTATAGACTGTGCTAAAGGTTTTCAGTTTTTGGACTCGGGCAGTCGTCACAGTTGACAGATCGCGACCAAATGGGGAAGTTCTCATCTAGACATCATCCGGAGTCATCCTACCAAGTTACAATGAAATCCTTCCATATTAAATATGACCTGCAGACTGTGCTAAAAATTTTTGGGTTTCGGGCTTGGGCAGCCATCACAGTTGACAGATCATGACCAAAAGGGGACATTCTCATCTAGGCATTATACAGAGGCATCCTACCAAGTTACAATGAAATCCCTTCATAAATACGACCTGTAGACTGTGCTAATGGTTTTCGGGTTTTGGGCTCGGGCAGCCACACCGGTTGATCGATCAGAGGGATGTTCTCATCTAGACATGACTCTTAACCTACATATGAAATTTCGTGATGATCAGACAAGAACTGTGGGGTTTAGCCTGTGCTAAAGGAAAATGTGAACAGACTCACAGACTAACTGACTTCCGCACGCATGATGGCAATAGCTTATCTTGACTTTGTCAAGTTAAGCTAAAAATTGAAATCTCACTTTATTCAATCAGAAATCTCACTAGTTTACATTTCAGCACCTTAACATGTCTGTACTAGATAATCTTTGTCACATAATGATAATCTTTGTCATATAAAAAAAATGGTCTCCTCATTAGTCAAGATATAAATAATTACATCACTCAAATTATGACAGGGTGTTGACAAAATTCTGGTTAACTGAAAATTCTTAACTGTTTTTCTATGGAAAAGTGATGAAAATGACTTCAGTGGCTTCACTTTGTATACACTATTTTGTTGTTGGCTCAGCTGCAGAAAAAAAAAATATTAATATAAGGCTAAAAAAAAGTAATGTTTTGATTCTCAGGCCCTCCCTCATTGGATTTGAACCTCCTCATTAGAAATTTTTATTATGTCATGTTTTTTAAAGAATTTGTGAAAACTTGGAATGGTCATTTTTTCACACTTCTCGACATATAATTATTTAGCTGTGTTTGCAGTAAATTGGTTTTTCTTGTTGCAGTTTATGGGAGAGTGCCAAGAGGCACTCTCCCATAAACTGTAACAAGGCAAATTCTGATATACTGGATCATGATTTAATTATTTATTTATTTGCTGGTGTTTAAGGTCATGCATTTCTACACAATGGCTAATAATGGCCGCAACACAGATATAAACTCAACTTTAACCAATCATTTAGAGCCCTGTTTCCCATTTTAAAGGACTCCTACCCCAAGCATTGGTTACTGGGGCCTATTCTAATAGATCATGATGCTTGACAGATCTATACCATTAAAAAGAACAATAAAATACAAATCCTTTTAGCTGTTGTTACGGCAGTTAGTTATGAAAGGTATACTATAATTACACTAAAATACAACCTTTTCTCTTTTTCAAGTGGAAAGACATCAAAAAGATTTTCCGAGTACACTCAACCCTTTAGACGAAAAAAAAAAAAATAAAAAAAAATAAAAAATAAAATCCTCCCTCCCTCACTGATTTGAAAAAAAAATTTGCCTGAGAATCAATTCATTTTTTTTTATTTGGCCTAAATTAAGTTTTGTTACAATTCACTGGAGAGTGCCAACTGGCACTCTCGAATGCATTGTATCAAAACAATAATTTAACACTCTTCTAATCATTTAGGCCCCACAAAGTAGATCTTCAGTTTCCCAGGCCATTTTTTGTAAAATTTTGTGTGGGTGGGCGGTTTTCCATTTTATTTGGATTTTCCTAAAGGGAAAATCTATTTGTTATTGCATTGATTATTTTTATTATTATTATTATTATTCCACACTTTTATTTTCACTATTTCTCGAGAATGCTCTGAACGATGTTTTTTAAAGTTTCTGTACTCATAAAGGGTCATAAGTTGTAAGCCCTCGTCATATTCCCATTTTTCTGAAAATGGTTTAGTTAACCCTTTATGCCAAAAAACACAAAAATATTCGGCAGCTCATATCTTTCAACTAGAAAGGGATACTGACTTGAAATTTTCGCAGACATGTCAGCGATACACCCCTCTATCAGCATATGGTACAAAAATGTATGTAATTAACACCTTTCTGCCAAAATGTTTTTCGAAACGAAAAAAAAATAAAAAATTTGACCATTTTTTAACTCAATCTCGGGACAGGAATATGCTGAACCATCTAAAATGGCTCAGAAATGAAGACTGTGTCACCGAATTGTAAAAACCATCGAAATAATTTCGACTCTAATTTCCGACAATCCAAAATGGCGGCCAAAAAATCAAATTTTTATTTTCGCTTATTTATGCGTTTCAGGCCATTTGGAGATGAAAAAAATTTTTTTTTTGCACTAGAAAAATTTTCGGTTTGGACTTTGAAATTTTCGACCAAAAGGCTATTTTGCCGTCACAGAACTCAACAACGGGGATGATTTGAAAGCTTCTAAGGTTAGAAATGTTGAATTCCTTTGGCTTCTACTGGCAGGCAAACATGGCTTCGGGACACTGTGACCAAAAATTGAAAAAAAATTTCTTGTGTTTTTTTTTTTACTTTATTATGTCTAATTCATTAGTTCTCATAAATAAAAACTATTAATGATGGCCATGAATCCTAATAAATAAAACCATCAGTATTTGGGGCAATATGTTTCTTGTTGCGCAAAAACGCCCCAAAACGCCCAAACCTTTATAGGCCAATATCTCATGAAGGAAAAAAGCTATCGACTTAATTTCTTGACAGACTTGTCAGAATTTCTCTTGTCTAAAGCAAACATAATCGGTATTTTTTTTCCATTTGTTATGTTTTCTGCCAAAATTTTTCACAAAATGGAAAGTTATCTCAAAAATCGGCAATTTTGGATTGAAATATCGAGATTTAAATATAATGAGCCCTCTAAAGGGGAACCAAATTGAAGGCAGTAATACTGCTTTATAAGAAAACTCGAAAGAATTTTGTTTCGATTTTTCGTTAATCCAAAATGGCGGCCAAAAAATCTAAAAAAAATTTTTTCGTTTTTTATGCGTTTCGTTCAATTTTGAGACGAAATTTTTTTTTTTTTACACAGAAAATTTTCGCTCCGCTTCGGAAATTTTCGACCAAAAGTCAGAAATTTTTGTTATGACCGGGCTACTTTGCCATCGGAGTACTCAACAACGGGGATGATTTGAAAGCTTCTATGGTTAGAAATGTTGAATTCACAGTGTACATGAACAGTTATCGTCTTTTGGAATTGGAGTTGTTCTTCATTTGGCTTCTGCTAGCAGTCAAACATGGCTTCGGGACACTGTGACCAAAAATTGAAAAAAATTTTCTTGTGTTTTTTTTTACTTTATTATGTCTAGATTCATTAGTTCTCATAAATAAAACTATCTGCATATTGCGGAAAATGTTTTTCCAGCCAAAACCGCCCAAATGTGCGGGAGCCGATATCTTTGGACTGGAAGGGGCGATTGACTTGAACTTTTCACAGGAATGACTGTAATACACTTCTCTATTAATCAAGGACACAAAATGGTAGTTGGTTAACACCTTTCGGCCAAAACATTTCACGAAACTGAAAAAAAATTCAAATTTTTATTTGGTATCGAGCTCCCGTAGGACTTGCTGAGTAGAACAGTGAGTAAAATCACTAAGGAAAATCCAGTGTATTGTTCCGAAGGTACAATCACTTCCTCTAGTTTTTTTTAAATTTCGTCTAAAAAAACATGCTGGTAGTTTATGACCCATCATGGCAAAACTTGTTCTCTAGTTATGTTAGGTAAAGTGTTAAATGTACATATTTACTGACAATTCATATCACACAGTGTGAAAGAGAAAGGGATAGATGGTTGAAACTAAATCAATTTACTATTATTTGAAACCCATCCATATTTTAACCCTTTGGGTGTTGATGGTATTGTTGTGATGTGTTATTGTGTTGATGATGCTCATTCAGAATCATCCACTGGTGCTCAAAGAGCTCTGTCAAACAAGATATAATAAATTAAATGCCCATATTCGATGTACTGACGCCAAATAGGTGGGAATTCGCTGGTTGTCGGAGTAATTCTGAGAAGACTTTTTATTCAATTAACAGGAGTTTTCTCTGTAGCAATTAACAAGTCAAATTTATATCAAAGGTATTGGTACATCATTTTGGTGTTTGGAAACTATATGTAATAATTAACATGTTTTTCTTCAATTAAGAGATATCCAATTAAGTGGGCTCCACAGTGTTACACTTGTCACAAAGGTCATGTCAACTCACTTCCATTTAATGTGCATCAATTTCGTGCCATCAAGAATTCAGGCAATCAAAAATATTTCCACACAAATGATCCTTTCAGTTCACTTCTGCATTTTGTTCCATAAAATCATTTTCTTGCAGTTTATTGGACAAAGCCAAGTGACACCCCACCAGACTTCCGTAAATATTTTTCAGTGAAGTAAATACAGAAGTAACTGTATCAAACCCTTAATTTGGGATTCAAGCCACTTTTCAGTCACTTGATTCAGTTAGTCCTTTACCAAACATAAAATCCAAAAATTCATCAAAATCGTCATTCAAATTATTACCTCAATTTTTGGCTCAAAAACAATGCCTACGACCATTTGAGCTCGCGGAGCTTGTTCCAATGATGGGTTATAAGTTGTTTTAGAAACAAAATATTATTTTTATTTTTTGTTATTTATGAAAATGTCATCTGCTATTTGAGTCAGGTGAAGAGGTCGATGAGCTACTTGAGCCATTAATCAATCAGGTATTTTTAACACATATTTGTTAAAAAGTTTCCTCATTTTTAACATACTGATTGTTAGCTTTTCTGTAATTTCAACTTCACCGAACATTCAAATCTAGTATCATGGCAGAGATTACAAGTCAAGTAAGTTTTTAAAATAATCTTCAATATCTTACCTCCTACAAGTATCTGGAAATTTCATTGGTTCAAAGACGTGACATGCAGACTGCATATAAAACCATATACTGCCCGTCAACATCAATATACGCTGACAGCTATGGGTAATCTCCCCTTTGTTCATTGATTATTCAAAATGGCGGCAGCCGATAAACGCTTCAAGTTGAAAGATTGAGTGTTGGAAGCTGGACTGAAGTGCAGGTTAGGCAACCTAAAAGGCTTCCTATTCTGTGGATGTGTGTCATGTTACCTTCGAAATGAAACTGTTTGGTATGTATAAATTTGCCTTGTTACAATTTATGGGAGCGTGCCTGTAGGCACTCTCCCATAAATTGTAACAAGGCAAAGACTCGTGAACACATTGTGAGAATTCTCTCATTTAATTTTGATCGCCGTTGTTATTAGTTCTGTGCATCGATGCAGCAGTCGGTAAGATATATTCGTTGCACAGTTTGTTGGTGGCCTAATATGGTATATATGGTGTCAGTTAATTCCATATTGGACTTGAGCTTCGCTCTCGTCCAATATGAAATTAACTGACACCATATATACCATATTAGGCCACCAACAAACTGTGTAACTAATAATATCTACATGCTATATAGAAAACTACCTGAAAAGAGAACTTATATATAACCTATGAATTTTGTGATGGGGCATTTGTACATTATCTGGAATGTCTATCTTTTAGAGCTTCATGTGTTCCTTTTGTGTTTGAAGTCCAATGCCATAACCACCTAGCCACAGTGCTCCCCAGCAAAAACATGAACCAACTGCAAGTAACATCTTTGTTTGAAGATATACAATCATTTTGAAAGTAATTATCAGCACGAAAGACATTAGTGACAAATGGCTGAACATTATATCCTGGATTTAATCCCATACAAACAGATGGGTTCTTGATGGAATCTTGGACAGGGCTTATATTTCGACGAGAATCCAAGAACTGATTCACGCAAAGATTCACGTTAACAAAACCAGCAAGAATACATGTAGATACTTGCTGCACCTCAGTTAGACTTCGCGTGAAAAGAATTGAGTCAACTGAGCCCTTCACCTAACATAGAGGTAGAAAATTAACCAATACAAGGCTAACATGACCTGAAATATCCTGACACTTTGTCAAAACCATTGTACAAATACGGATGTCATTGGAACCAGCTCAATGAGCTGGTTCCAATGACACCCATATTGGTAAAGTTTTATTGGTAAATATTGTTTATTTTTTTTTTAAATTATCAAATTCAGTTTATGTTTTAAAAATTAGGAAGCTGTGTTTGAAAACGGGTTAACATGTGTTATCATTATATAACAGGGCTTCAACCATGGTGGCCTCATGGGATCCTGGGATACTCATAGCAGGTATGGATTCTCACAATCATTTTCGTGAGAATGCAATGGATTCTTCCAAATTTTAATGAAATATAAGCTCTGAAGCTGTGACTTGAGATGATAATGATTAAGAAAAGTATTGGTTAAAAGGCCAAGAGACCTAAAATATAGGTCACTCACCATGAGATAATACAGCGGGTACATTACTTTAGCACTGACAGTTCGGATAATAGTGAGCAGATTGAGTCATAAATCTGAACAGTTGTTTACAATCAAGTGTCGACAGCCAGAACAAGAAGACGACACTTGATTATAAAATGCATGCGCGGCAGTAAGTCCTCAGCAGTATAATTATAATATTCAACAAAGTCATTGTTTATGCGGAGAACACTTGACTAGAACCTGCTTGGCCATAAGTCTTGAGCTGTATATAATGCTTAATAGAGTCATTCTTATTCACAGGCTTGTCTGAAGTGAAATTATTTATTTTAGAAGGATATTGGCAAATAAGTTCTACAATTTTTATTAATGCCCCTGCCATATATTTTGTGAGATGATCCCCACAGAAACAACATTGTGGCCTCGTTCTTCTTGAAAATTATTTAGGGATCGTCAGCCTGCACTGTGTGTCCACACTCAGGATTATGTGCAGCGACACCTTCAATCCTGCAGTTGATGTTGCAAGCATCCTGAAATAAGCTTTTGCTTTGAAATATTTCTTGTTTCAGTGTGAGGAACTTTCTGACATCACTATAAAAACTTTTTGATACTCCTTGCTTTCTTCATATTAAAAACCTTTACATAACAACATTGTTAGAAAGGACCAAGGAAAACTTAACAAAGTTGTGTCTCATTGGTGCATATTCTCATCTAGCTTTTAACAAGCATGAGGATTTCAAAAATCATGGGAAACGATTTGTTGTCACCGTGATTTTGGAGCCTCGGTAACGATTTTTCGTTCCTATTTTTTATTTATCGGTAACGATTTTATCTTATCAGTACCAATGAACGATTATGTTCAACTAACCATTTATACTGTACTGACCTGTGTTTAAGCCTAGGGGGTGCTTGCAGTGGAGAAAGTAAAAAGTTGGGGTGGGCTTAAAGATGAGTAACAATGCTTGCACTTACAGGTCATTTTGGGATGCGTCGAAACGGGAGACATTCAGCTGAGTAACCACTGGGTATGTTACGTCACTGTGAAAACCCCCCTCCAAATTATAGAATTTGCTTAAAAAATTCACATCAGTATCTTATACATACGTTTCGCATTCAGATTTCATGTTTTTGATCGTCATTTTAATAAATAAAAAATTGGAAAACCATGTGTTGTTGTTTACATTTGTGTACAGGTACTCTCGAACTGGAAGGGGAGACTGACGTAAGTATGTCGGTCAAAACCTCAATCCATGGCTTGAAACACACTCCCAATATACTCTGTTTAAAAATATCTGGTGTGTTGCTGTAGGGGAGCATAAAATAATAATTGAAAACAATCTTCTTCCGTATTTACGCCAAAACTGAATGCAAATATTGTACAGAAGTTGTCAGAACATAAAAACGAAATTACCGGTGTACAATTGAGACTTGATAAAATCAGAGTTGCCTCCCTTGTAAACATTCAGAAAATTGATTTTACAAAAAACTTTCAACTTCTGATGATGCCAGGTATTATGAATGATAAATAAACATGTTTTGTTGAACTATATTTATAAAGCATACTAGTCCTGATCATATTAATAATTACTTCTCAAATATCTGGGTTGTAATCATTTTTTTTTTAATTTTAATGATCACGTTTTCATTTCTGAACACCTGTTTTAAGGTGGCCAGTTGTTCAGAAAAGTTGAACATCGCTAACAACAAATTGTTACCGGCAAATGTAGCAGAACGATCGTTACCGTGAAATCCTCATGCCTCTTTTAACTTAGATATTTTGGGATATTCACATCATTCTTGACACTTAAAATGAAAAAAAAATTATAAATTCAAAGTATTTTGTATATTTTTATACTTACCAATGGCCCAGACTACCTAGCTGGTGCTTAACTCAAAGTTATTTATTTAACACAAATTTTGAACCCCCCCAAATTTGCTTGCCATACCGAAAATTCAAAGTCCTATCTGGCCCTCCATACATTTACTCTCCGTGTATGCGCAGACGTCAGGAAGTGACTGGAATTGGCGCCAACATCATTTTTTGTAGAAGACAGTACTACATAATGAAAGTGTCAATGACACTGTAGCTCAACTTGACAAACTTGAATTTGGTAAGTTAAAAATGAAATGGCAAAATTGAAGATCAGAGTAATCCATGAATTTTTATATGTAAACTGTAAGACTGGCAAAAGGAAGAATGTTGTAACACAAATGCAGTATGTTCAGAGGTTACTGTAAATGGCAACTTTTTTCACAGAAATGAATGCTAATCAATAGTTCTTATCAAAAGGTCTTGTCTAATGAGCACACCAAGTTAAACAAGCATACCAGGTTTCAAAGCAATCCAATCATAAATGTGCCCTGTTCATAAATGCAACCTGTGAGGTGTGCCAAAGGAAATTGTGGACGTATGTACTAACGTACTAACATACTAACGTACTAATGTACTAACATACTAACGTACGTACGCCGACGGGTGAGAAGTGATGGCAATAGCTCAGCTTGACTTTGTCAAGTTGAGCTAAAAATTCAGCAGGGAGGTATGAGTGCCCACTCATGGGAGGGCCATCTCCGTCTGGGCTATTGGTAAGTATAAAAATATACAAATTACTTTGAATTTATAATATTTTTACACTGTAAACCAATGGCTCCGACTAGCTGAATAATAAAAAGGTGGAGGGCCTAGGACTTCAGAATTAGTAGTTCAAAATAATTCCAATCCTGTAATCCAAGGAGAGGAAATTAAAATTATTAGGAATCACATTTATGTCTCTCTCTATACAGTAATAGAGAAGACATATCCTACAAAAGGAGCCCAGATCAAGTAATTCTGTATACTTAGCATGAAGACTATGCTAATTGGATGTAACGAGTTCCCAATTTTTAAGGTTAGCCTGGACTAAGCCCCAAAAATTAAAATGGCGTATTTGAGAATGAGAGAATATCCCCCTCAAACATATGCCATATACAATAAAACTCCAGCTGTATGCAGGATATAGTTATGGACAAAACAGCTTCCCTCATAGTTACATACCTATCAAGCCGAAAGGAGAGGTCTTTTCTCTGGAATCAGTAAAAAAATAATATAAATATTAGTCGAACAGGCACTCATGTATTAATTATTATTAATAAATGCTGCTTAATGCCACTTCAGAAGTTAAGGCTATAGCGACGATCCTGGTAATAAATATTGCCCGCTATATAACGTACACCGGAGTCGGCATTTGCAAACAGGTCGAAAACCGGAGATATAATATATAACATACACATGTCAAATAGAACCACAATGAATGATCTGTGGAAAGTAACACACTTCTGAGGTAACCCACAGGTGACCCCATTCCGGCGTACAATAAATTCCAGTAACAACACTGCCCGAAGTGTACTATCCGATATCTATGACACTATAAACGTTGCGAATATACGAGAGTGTAAACAAGGTGTATTCGATTGAGTACCAACATTAATAGAAAACTGGATCTAGAAATGGAAATAGGTATGATTAGCAGGCATGACACGGACTGCCCCCGAAATAATTCATAATTTCTAAGATCCATAACATACATTAATGCATCTGCCTAATAAACCATTATTATGCGCGTGAGCATTGAAAACCTGCATGTAATCATCTGAATACCAGTTTACTGGCTATGCAGCCTCCGAGGTACCCTAAGACTAGCAATTTATTTATGATGAATTATGCGCTCGTATTTGACATATAGACGAACAATCACAGGAAACCAACCAACTAAAAAGTGGAAGTGCCCACGAGGTCGCCACAGAACACGACCCAGCCGCCAATCAAGAAGTCATGAAATGCATGTATGTATTTAAACTCATACAAGGCTTGTGGGAAGAAAATTACGTCTTGCCCGAAATTGCCTCTAAACACATTGGCGGTCGGGAGGATGGGGGGGATTCAAAGTCATATCGAACCCTCCTCACCCGCATAACTTAAGCATTCTTGTGTTAGTCATAAAATAATATAGGAACCGCAATGGTTCCCTCACATCTAACCAACTCCATTATGCCACTATGGGCGAAGAAGGACATGAAGAACAAAAACTTCCCCTGATAAAGAAGGTCCTCTCGTGGAGGAAGCTTCCGGGGACTGTCCCATAACAGACACTTGAGAAGACTGATCCAAGGTTTCTGTGACGACAGAGGTGTTACTAGTAGGATTCACAACCAAACCGTTTGACCTTAAACATAATCTACTGAATCAACTGAATTGGAGGATACGCGTATCCTATCATTCATCCCCATGAGATCAGCAGAGCATCTACTGCATACGCTCAATGGTCTGGGCATGGCAACATGAATGAAGTAACTGATTGTTCTGGTGCATCGCAAACAGATCTATCATGAGGCGATCCCTCTGGTAGCAAATCTGTCCAAATACTCGCTTGTTGAGCGTCCACTCCAATTTTGCAACAAGCGACCTTTCCGAGAGAGCGAGTCTGCTAGTACGTTCAGACGACCCAGTATATGACGGAAAGAAAGATGAACATGACGATTCATGACATATTAAGAAAACCTTCTCCGTTAGTTGGCATAACGGAAATGAATGGGTGCCACCCTGGTTCCCGATGTACGCTACTACTGTTGAGTTGTCTGACCAAATTTGAACATGGACGTCCGTTATTATGTGAATCCAATGTTGTAGCGCTAGCTATATTGACATCATCACGTTGATGTTTATGTGTTTCTCCTGGAACCGGGGGAGGGGGGGGGGGGGTCCCAAAGACCCTGACACTTCAAGACTGCAGGACTTAGGGTCGCGCCCCAACCTGTCTGACTCACATCCGTCATAATCATGAAAGCCGGATCCGGCAGTAGCAGCATAACTCCCTAAGTTAACCATTGAATATCTGCCCAATTAGAACCTTTGTTTTACTAGGTACATTAAAACAATACTGGTTCAAGCGAAAGCGTCTTCACACTCCAGTTCTGAGTAAAGAATATCTGGAGGGGATGTGCATGCAGGTGGCCCATCGAAATGAGATCCACAGACGCTCCGCACAGCTCCAACAGTCACATGAATTCCCTCACTATTAATGCGTCTGAGTGTAGACAAAAGTGAGCATAACAACTAATTTCACTATGGGTAACGGCAGACGAACCAGATTGTTGTGAGTCTCAAATCTCAATCCCAAGTGAATAGACGACTTGTATGGGAGCTAGATCCGACTTTTTCTCATTTACGATGAAACCGAGATGTCAGAGTAATAGAAGCAGACTCTGAACATCATTCTGAAGAATAATTCTGTTGCTGTATCCCTGTAGAAAGTCGTCCAAGTTAGCAGACGTTACCGCAGACAAATGAGTTTGTAAGTAAGACATTACCGTGATCATTATTCGAGTGAAATGCACAGGGGACCAGATTCAGACCAAAACAGATTGTTCTGAACTGATACACCTTCCCTTGTACGGCAAACCACAGGTACTTTTAAAATGCTGGATGTACCAGGACATGAAAGTACGCATCCTTAGATCTATGCTTGCCGCATAGTCGATCACTCGAACGCTCGCTTTTACCGACTGAATGATTTCCATAAATAAACTTTTGGAGCCATGATAAGCGTGTTATCCAGCTCAAGTCTGTTACCAGTCAGAACGAGCCGTCTGGCTTAGGTATGAGGAACAGGTGACTGTAAAAATCTTGAGAATCCTGTTTCTCGACGACCTGTATTGCTTCCTTTGATAAGAGAGCTTATACCTCCAGTAGGAGAAACTCTCTTATGCAAGAACTGATGGAAGATTTGTCCAGTGTGGACAACTTGTTAGTGGGGTTTTTACTCGGAATGATAGCCGTAAGCCGTCTGAGACTACACTTCTCACCCCCTGATCTTCCGCGATTGTTATCCAGTTTTTTGCGGAGCTTGATAACCTACTGCCAACTGGCCAGCAATAGAGGTCTAAACCATCACCTGTATGACCTGCGAGGCTTACGGGAGGAGGAACCACGTCCTCCCCACGAAAAACCTCGTCTCGTCGGCCTAGGGGCATCTGACCTATAGTCCCGAACTGACCTACGCCCCTTTCCCGAGTCGCTATACTGACGACCTACAGAGTAATTATAAGAGGGTTTCTTGTACCCTCATGAGGAGTTTCCTTTTGACGATTTTTGTCTGGAACGCCCTCCTCTATTCGTCTGCTGAAGCGGGTCGTTGATACGCCGACTTCAAAAGCAGAGCACTAGATGCTTTCTTAGTAGCCTGTTCATAGACTAACGAAAGCTAATCGTCGAAAATAAAATGTCTGGAAACCGGAGCGACTCGGGGAGAGCTTTTCACCTTGTCATCTTATCAGTGATGACGATGCAAGGGCAGCATCACTTCTGATTAACTCCAGATTAGCCACTGTTAGGGCTGAGTTATACGTGGTGTACATAACTGCCCTGGAAAGAACTCTAAGAGAGGTACGAACGTCCTCAAATTCCTTCCCTTGAGATGTTGCGCCATAGCTCTTGTGAGGTGATGTGCGTAAGACATAACGTCCAAATTCGCTCTATTGAAGAAATTGCCATTTCAATTATGTTCGAGCGAATAGTGAAGTGATACAGGCAAGGATACCTCTAGATCTCCAGCCAGCTCATCCAAACGCATAACTCTCTGAACATCTTCCCTGACCGTTTTTAAATGAACATGGTCCAAAAAAAACCGGTATGTATACGGAAGATAAGAAATCGCCTTCTTCCTCGCACTCAAGAGGATAAATACAGCGTCATCTATATGGCCGAAGGCCTGCAACACCTACATAAACTGAACCGGAAAAGAAAGGACTTCCTCCTTTGTCCAGATAAAGTCTGCACCTAACGTCGCCAGTGGTTTCTCTCTTGTCGTCGCAGCATTCTGATTCGGCGGAACAAAATCAGGGTAGTATTGATGGATGAAAGCCATCGCAAACATGTACTGTTCCGAAAGGGAAGGATAATCCTCTACCTTATCCCTTTCACCATCCTAGAGAATCTCGGTCCATTGCATCTGCATGAACAGACGACTGGATCGACCCAACACCGACAGCTCAGATTCTCAGTCTGAGGGAGGCTGCATCTGCACTTGCTGGGATGCTGCGATTAGCTGTGCAATCTGTGACAGCAAGTCCATCATCGAGGCCTGAGGAGCAGCGGTTTTCCATTCCTTAGCCACATGCTGCTCCTTGGACGGTGTGTCGGAAACGGATCCTTCCTCCGAACGTCCCGATGATCAAGGCCTCGTCTACCTAGCTACTGGATGGTTCGACTTCACGGGCAAAGAGTGGTTCCTTCTTTGTGCAACAGGCTGGATATCCTAAGTCGGGTAGCTAGGATGTGGTCGTGTGTGCTTAAATAATGTAGCGGAGGAAGCCGTGACTGAAGCCAACCCCAGCTGCAGACTAGATGGAGCGTTCCGAGCAACGGGCGGACATATGCTCCATATCGTGCAAGTTTCCAACCAGAAAACTTCATTTCGGCCTTGTGAAACGTAGCGGAGGAGCAGACTAAACAACAGAGCATCCCGAGTGGAGGGCAGACATATGCTCCAGCTTGTGCAAGTTTCTAAAAACAACATCTGACCCCAGATCTTGCTAGATTAGAGAGGGGGGGCCTCTCCCGCTCACGGTCTATCAGATCTCGCCGAGTACAAGAACTTGCCGACTTCCTCCCTATTTCTGTCGTCGCTGGGTGAGCTATTTATATTATAGTGCTCGCTCTACCCAATCCACTTCTTAGATACGACAGACTTACCTAGCGTCACGCCACCCACGGACGGAGTCCCGCTTCACCGGTCGAGCTAGCTGCTTGCAAGAGATTAAAACCTTTAACAAAAGGCCATAACTCTTGCGATAATGAGCACTGCAACTAGCTCTATATGCTCCACGGAGCAAGATGACGGTAGCATGGATGGAGGTCAGAATATCATCACCATGTTCATGTTCCTCCGAAATAGAAACTGACAGAATGAATTAAAACGTGGTGAGAGCCCTGATCCTCAGAATCTCACCGCCAACAACATACCGCAACACCCGACTCCAACATCAATCATTCCAATGCAACACAAGAATGACATGAGTCTGCAGGAGTGTATCAACTAAAGTGGATATCAGTCCTTCAAACTCCACAACAGTATATATATATAACTGAGATACGAGAATAACAGCAATCATCATTAAATTCAAACTATTTTTTGTAAACAAAAAATTTTGAAAAAACGCCCAAGTTCCCAAAGGGAACATTAAGAGCCCAAGGGCATCCCGATAGAGCCTGTGTGTGGACAAAATCAAAAATTTTTGAGCTACACTACCGGAACAACAATCCATGTATCCTACAGTATACTACAGTAATAGAATATAAAAAAACTACCTATATATGAGGACGTTGATAATGTAAACAATGTCAATGTAAACAAGACATCAGGCACACAAAAAGGCCCAAAGTCAGAACCAATTGAAATGCTATCAGATGCAAAGCCAGATCTTCATACGAAGAGAAAACGATACATCGGATAGAAGATGCAAGACTAAATGGCCTAACACCCCTAGGGTGAGGACGTAACCCTGGGGAAGAAACAGAATAACATTCTGTAATAAATGTTAAACTCCCAAGAAATTTAATAAAAAATTTTTTAAAAAAATAGCCAAAAAGCTTAAGAGTTTAACAGGAAGGGTTCATGGAAGGATAGGGAAAGAATACTTAACAAACAGCGGAATAATCATTTTTAAAAATGATGACATCAGGCATATGTCCCGAAATTGGGAAACATAAAATAATTTTATAAATATTATAAAGTTACAGCCCTGAATGTTCAAAACCACCTTTGAACACTTCCTTCATCCAATAACAGCCTTGTATCCACCAATTCTTGCATTGATTAGTGTCTGGCATCCTCAAATGAAAGTGTCAATGACACTGTAGCTTAACTTGTGTGTTGTGTTTGATGAAAAGGATAATGTTCAATGTTTATGAAAGGATTATGAAATAAGACAAGAATTGTGATAATTGGGAATATGTTCATTTATGTTCCCTGTATGCTATGTTTTTGATAAAAATAATATGAGGTGTCACTGTACTAAAGAGCTGAGGGGTGGGTTAATATGACCTCACAGTTAATGTATGTGGCCCTCACAGTTAACGTATATCAACGAAAGTTACCAGGTTACAGTGAAATTATTCCAAAACGATCCTATCAAGTTACATTGAAATCCCTTCATAAAAATGGCCTGTAGACTGTGTTAAAGGTTTTCGGGCCTGTAGTCGTCAGTTTCCCAATTGCGTCCAAAGGGGACGTTCTCATCTAGACATTATATGAAGTCAACCTACCAAATTACAATGAAATCCCTTCATAAATATGACCTGTAGACTGTGCTAAAGGTTTTTGGGCTTTGGGCTCGGCCAGCCATCATGGTTGAATGACCGCAACCAAAAGGGGCCATTCTCATCTGGGCACTATCTGGAGTGACCCTACGAAGTTACAATGAAATCCCTTCATAAATATGACCTGTAGACTGTGCTCAAGATTTTTGGGCTTCGGGTACCTGTAGCCGTCACAGTTGACCAATAATGACCAAAAGGGGATGTCATCATCTAGGCATTATATGGAGTCAACCTAACAGGTTACAATGAAATCCTTCCATAAATATAACCTTTTGCCTATGCTAAAGGTTTTTGAGCTCGGGCAGCCATCAAGGCTGAATGATCGCAATCAAAATGGGACATTCTCATCTAGACATTATTTGGAGTCATCCTACCAAGTTACAATGAAATCCCTTCATAAATATGACCTGTAGACTGTGCTAAAGGTTTTCGGCTTTGGGCCCCTGTTGCCGTCACAGTTGCCCAATCACGTCCAAAATGGAACTTTCTCATCTAGACATTATATGAAGTATTGGGCTCGGGTAGTCGTCACGGTTGACAGATCACGCCCAAATGGGGAAATTCTCATCTAGACATCATAAGGAGTCATCCTACCAAGTTACAATGAAATTCCTCCATATTAAACATGACCTGCAGACTGTGCTTGGGCAGCCATCACGGTTGACAGATCATGCCCAAAAGGGGACGTTCTCATCTAGGCATTATACAGATGCATCGTACCAAGTTACAATGAAATCCCTTCATAAACTCAACCTGTAGACTGTGCTAATCGTTTTCAGATTTTGGGCTCGGGCAGTCGTCACGGTTGACAGATCACGCCCACATGGGGAAATTCTCATCTAGACATCATAAGGAGTCATCCTACCAAGTTACAATGAAATCCCTCCATATTAAACATGACCTGGAGACTGTGATAAAAGTTTTGGGTTTCGGGCTTGGGCACCCATCATGGTTGATAGATCATGCCCAAAAGGGGACGTTCTCATCTAGGCATTATACAGAGGCATCCTACCAAGTTACAATGAAATCCCTTCATAAATACGACCTGTAGACTGTGCTAATGGTTTTCGGGTTTTGGGCTCGGGCATCCATATCGGTTGACCGATCGCGACCAAAAGGGGACATTCTCATCTAGATATGACCCCAAACCTGCATATGAAATTTCATGACGTTCAGACAAGAACTGCGGGGTGTAGCCCGTGCTAAAGGAAAATATGAACAGACTCACAGACTAACAGACTTCCGCACGCGTGATGGCAATAGCTTATCTTGACTTTGTCAAGTTAAGCTAAAAAGGAGATTTTAAAGCACAGATATCATTTCATTGTTGATGACTTTAGGGCCAAACAAAGAATGATGTTGGCGCCAATTCCGATCACTTCCTGACTTCTGTGCATGTGTGGAGAGTAAATGTATAGAGGGCCAGATAGGACTTTTAATTTTCGTTTTTGCAAACAAATTTGGGGGGTTCAAAATTTGTGTTTGGCCCTTAATAACAGCTAGTCTGGTCCATTGGTTTACATTGTAAAAATATCATTTCTCCTGAAACCCTTAAACCTTGAAGGCCGACTGATAAATGTTTCAAATTATTCATATGCATATTGGCACTCTCCAATAAACTGGAGCAGAAGAATTTTTAATCAACAAATTTTGATTCCCCAAAAGAATTCAGAGCTTCTCCAGGCAGACATTTCAGACAAATGGGATAAGTTTATCTGCTTTTTAGAGTCACAATTTTGACCACTTTATTGAAGTTTCTTTTCGCTCAGCTACTTGTCTTTTCTTCAGAATGTTTGGCCTCTTCTTTCTCCTTACTTTCTTTTGTGAATGGAGTTCCAGTTCTCTTCAACAGATAAACTACAGCAGATAAGCCACCGATATTCACTGCCATGTTTCGATGCTTTATCCAGTATCTGCTGAATGTTTGCATTGCCTGAATAGAAAAAACAATGCATCAATATCAATCCTTCAATTGAGGTATATTTCACTGGGTTTTTATAAGACTGCATGTTTATGTTTGAAGACTTTCTGGAAAAACTCAAGACATCACCTTGGTGGTCATCTTAAATGGGCTCAGGGACATCGTGAAGGTAGGTGTGTGGGGGGGGGGGGAGGATTCAGATTGCTGTGGGATCAATTTGGAGCACAGGAGGTTTTATTTAAATAAGAAGTTGCAGCACGACATGTATATTTATATAATCCACAAATAATTTTCCAAGAAGTGTTGAGTTTTTTAACTATAATCCCAACATTCCAATATTCCTACTATATCATCAATGCATGTCTTTGAAGAAGGCATGCCTTGATGATGTAGCTGAAATGTTCTATCAGTTAGGACTTGAGTCATCACAGTTGGGATAAATCAGGTTTATGCCCAAGGTGCCTACATATGAGCTTGAGACCGAAGAATGAAGGCTGATGTGAAGTTACTGAAGCCTAATATCTCAGCTGAAATGAAACTAACCAAGTAAGAATCTTTTTATTTATTAAACCAAAAACAAATAATTACAAAAATTCGCAAATCTCTTACAACTTTTTGACAGTGTTCTTGTTTTTCATCTTTTCATAAAGCCCAAAGTTTCCTCTTCTCCTACTTCAACTATCCAGACGTCTCAACTTCCACACTGGGAAAGCCGCAATGTTTGGATAGCTGAATTACCTTTTCTCCCATTTTGATGAATCTCTGCTTACGACTCCGTAATTTTCCGTAAATGCTCTTCTTTCTCCTCTTCATCTCCTAATTATCACTTATTGCCAACATTAATTCCTCATCAAACAAAATTCTGCTTCAAACCACTCTGCCATGCCTGATAATGCAAATTTTCCCAATTGCGTTTGACAAATAACCAAACATTTTGAGGTAAACAAACTGGTTGTGCCTAGTTACGAATCAAGGGGATACTACTCTAGCCTGGTTCATATAAGCCCAGATCAGTGTAATATTAAACATGTTTGAGGCAATATCAGCCAAGTTTGATAATGGGCACTTCCCGGGAAAGAAAATCATATCTAATAAATTATTATCAATTCCTTGTCATTTCTAATGTAAATATAATTGATAGATTGGATAAATAGTTTTAGACGAAAGCTTCACCTTGCTGGTAGCATGGTATCTTTGAAACAAAATACTTGTGATAGAAATTATGTTTGAAAAATAATGTAGCACTCTACCAGTTAATATCAGCAATTTTAAAATTTAAATCAGTTTGTTTGCATCCTTTTTTAACCCTTTACCCAATGTAACGGCCAAAACCGGCCAGCGTTATTCTAAAAAAGCGTCAGTTAATTTTCATTATTTTTTCATTTTTTGTCTCAAAAACATAGGTTATGAGCCCTCATTGGAACGAGCTCGACGAGCTCGTTCCAATGAGGGTCACAACCTATGTTTTTGAGACAAAAATGAAAAACATAGGTCTTCAAGAATTTTTTTTTTGCAAGTGTCGTCTGCTTTTCATATTAGGTAAAGGGTTAAAGACCTGGTATCATTCTCAGTTATAAACAAAACCACATTTATATTTTCATTGACAAATCAAAAATATAATCAAAAACATGAGCTACTGCTGAAGGCAATTATAGCCCCAATGTAGTGCTGGAGCAATGAAACATAGTAAGGAACATAACTCTGTTAACAAAGGTGCAGGGGTAGCTTGTCATAAGTATCCCTCATACCAAAATTCACTGAAATCCATCCAATCAGTGGCAAAATATTGTGATGGACACATAGATGGACGTATGCATGGACAGATGTAGAGATGATTGGATGGACACATATCATCTAGTATAACCACCATTCTCTTTAAGTGTGGGGGTATAATCATACAACTTTATAGGCTGCAGCTAACTGTCCTCAAAATAATTTCTGACAGTATTTGTGAATTTTTGTAACTGAAATGATATATTATTGTTTCAACCATCTCCTTTTTATACCAGACTTTTAGTTTTTTTTCCATTGAATTTGAAGTTCGACAGCCCAAAGGGATTTTACTGATTTTTGCCCACCACCTGCCTATTGAGATACAGTTCAGTCGTCGTGGACTGGCCGTAATCCACACGTGGGCAGTGATATCCACGCAAGCGTTTACCAGGTAATGAAAATCATCAACAGCAAAATGTTAATTAATGAAGCATTGGGTTGTATCCAGACCTGTTAACTCTCCCGGTTTCACTGTGAGTCTCCCAGGTTGAGGCACCAACTCACGCTCTCACGGTCACATCCTATTTTCTCCCGATTTGACACTTCTGAAAAATAGTTGTCTTATTCTAATTTGAAAATTCAACAGGTTGCATTGTTTGCCAAATATATTCTCATACTGTCGTGGTTACGTGAAAGAAATCAAAATTATATAAACTCAAAATATAAATTAAATAAAAACGTAATCTCTCAAGTATAATTAACTTCAGCTGACCTTTTATGTATTCTATTGTTATGGTTCATACCAAATTTATCCGTTTTGTGTAAAAAAAAAATATAATTGAAAGTTTGTTGAAAACTGAAAAAAATCTGTTGTGAGATTTCACATGAATTAAGTTACCTCCCCTTACTTATATACAAACAGATTCAGAACAATCATGTCCAGGCTCCAGCAGAGTATTTTGTCTTCATATTGAACCAACAGGATTATTTTGTTTGTATTTTTTTCACAATAGGAGTTATGAATACTGAGGGCACCTTTTCTAATGTGAGTAATACAAAACACAGTTCAAATATTTTTTTAATAAAAAAACGAAAACGAAATTACCACAGTCAAAAAAAGTTTTCTTTGGATTCAAGAAAATAGGCTCTGTTACTGGCGCATCTGATGACATTTGATCAAATATCGAATCATGGTTAGATAAAGTATATGCAAAAGTAACCAGTTTGGCCGGAAGCATTGAGTCTCACGAGAAAATGCCACGAATATGCAGAAGACATACATTACGTGGAAATACAGAGTCCACTTCCCCTTTAGAGTACTGGAAAAGAACAGTAGCCATACCCTTTTTGGATGTGATTTGCAGGGAGCTTCGTGATCGGTTCAGTCCAGACAAACGAGCTCATTACTCTCTATGCGCGATTGTTCCAGAAACCATTGTTGACATGGACGATACTACAGTTGCTTCTGTTGGCAAGGACCTATTTTCCAAGTGGGAACACACTTTACCATCGCCCTCAAACTTTGAGAGTAAACTCACAAGATGGAGAAACTTTTGTAAGAGAGAAGTTGAGGACACAGATATTTCTGTCACATCTGTAATTCAGCTTTATACTGATTCGATGTTCTTCCCCAATATTAGAGAGTTGCTCAAGATTCTCGCTGTTCTGCAAGTTGTCAGTACTAAAGCAGAACGTTCTTTCTCTTGTGTCAGGCGAATCCATACTTGGCTTCGATCAACGATGACCAAAACCCGACTCTCGAACTTGGCAGTTATAGCAATGCATGGATTCAGTATTGACGTACTAGATAGAAACCCCGTTAAAGAAAGATTCATAGCATCAAACCCTTGGAGGATGCAGAATGCATCAATTCTTTTCGAGTAAATGTAACCAAATGTATTATTAAAACTTGTATGTAATGGCATATGTATTTCAACAACTCCCACTGAGACGTTCTAGACCTAATGACTGGATCATTTTGTCCTGAACGCGATCTCACTGTCGCGACCAAAAATAAAGAAAGTATTCATGCTTCAGCCCCAGGTACCATGTTTGGTATCAATGATACCAAACATGGTAACTGGGGCTAAAGCATGAATGCTATCCGGAATTCCCAAAATTCACAGGTTTGGTATGATGACTGAACATCTTCCTATATGTGTCTCACTGAACGGCTTTCTCTATGTGAGTGTTTTCGTTCTCTTTATACCAGTATTACATCCCCAGGTGCGAGGAAATGGCTCCTTTTCAGGACAATTTTTCAAAATTTTCGCACAGCAGGCCGAACCATGGTCGGCCTGCTGAGTCATGGGACTCTATAGCCACCCTCATATCCGAACCCTGGATTCACCACTGAACTCCTCATGAGAGAGCCCATATCCTAGGGCAATATCAAACTTGTATGTGTATTAGACAGGCGGCTATTAATTTGGGTGTAACATTCTTGTCCAGGACAAGGGGGCAAATTGATCAGGATCAAGTTCACACATCACAATGATGGAGAGGTGTCTATCAAGTTCACAAGTCAAAGGTGGACAGACCTGATACACATGACCAGCGATACTACACACAGTCTTCAATGAATTAACAAAACTTTCCCATGGGAAGTGAAGCAGTGCTCATTTACTGCAGTAAACAATCTTTGTTTTATTGGTAAAATTGGACCCAATCACCAATGTCTAGGGTAGAAGTCATCTAAAATAGGCAACATGGGTATAAACGATTGGCTAGACTTGACTTTATATCCATGTTGCGGTCATGATTAGCCATTGTGTACAAATATGTGACCTTAAATAAATAAATAAATAAATAAATAAATAAATAAATAAATAAATAAAATGATCATCCATCTATTATATAAATGGGAAATCTGTGATTCCTTGATTCCAGCCCGCTAGAAATTTTCCATTGCACTGCTGGAGGCTTCCACGTTCTTGGACAGGTAGGTCCACTACTTTGTCAAGAATGAATTAGTTGTCCCATGGTATATTGCTTTTCAATATTGTTTCAATTTTTGTCATTTACATCAAAATGTTTGGAGTGGTGTTACATACATATACCACAAAAACCAGTGTTAGCTCATGACAGGGATGGGTTAACATAGTGAAGCTAATTGAAACAGCTGATATTTTGTTTTAAATCAATGGGAAATGACCAGAAACAATTTTTTGCTTCCATGATATCTTTCCACAGGAAACGATATTAGAATTGAGTGTCAATGACACTGCAGCTCAACTTGTCCAAGAAAGGACTGAACTAAATATAAGAATACAGTAATGCCAAGTCATTCAATCAAGTTTCTACAGAAAAAACATCACACCAAAGCTACATATGAAAGCTGAAAAAGATCAGGGGAGGGATGCGACCTGTAGGGTGTACTATAGCTAATGGAATTGTTGACAATTCATATGTCAAATCCAAGATGGCCACTGGCAGCCATGTTTTTCAACAAAATTCTGAAAAATTCGATAACACCCATCTACATAAAACATCAAAGCTACATATGAAATTTAAAAAGATTAGGTGAAAAGTGTGGCCTGTAGGGTAAGCTAATGGAATACATGATGGCTGCTGGTGACCATGTTTTTCAACAAAATTCAGAAAAACTTGAAAGCTCCCATCTAGATATCACCCAAAAGCTACATATGAAATTTTAAAAACATCAGGGTGTACCAATGGAATTGTTGACATTTTATGTGCCAAAACCGAGATGACTGCTGGCGGCCATGTTTTCTCAACAAAATTTAGAAAAATTTGATAGCTCCCATCTAAACATCACACCAAAGCTACAGATGAATTTTGAAAAATATTGGGTAAGAGATGTGGCCTGTAAAGTGTGCCAATGCAATTGCTGACAATTTGTATGCTGAATCTGCGATGGCCACTGGTGGCCATGTTTTTTTAACAAAATTCGGAAAAATTCAATTGCTCCCATCTAGACATTGCTCCAAAGCCACACATGAAATTTGGAACTGATCGGGTGAGAGATGTGGCCTGTTGGATGTGCCAATGGAATTGTTGACAATTTATGTAACAAATCCAAGATGGCTGCTGGCGGGAATGTTTTTCAACAAAATTCAGAAAAATTTGTTAGCTGCCATCTAGACATCACACCAAAGCTACAGATGAAGTTTGAAAAAGATTGGGAGAGAGATGTGGCCTGTAGGGTGCCAATGGAATTGTTGACAATTTATGTACCAAATCCAAGATGGCTGCTGGAAGCCATGTTTTTTAACAAAATTCTGAAAAATTGGATAGCTCCCATCTAGCTATCACACCAAAGCTACATATGAAATTTGAAAAAGATCGGGTGGGAGATACAGCCTGTAGGGAGTGCCAATGGAATTGTTGACAATTTATGTGCCAAATCTAAGATGGCCGCGAGCAGAAATGTTTTTCAAGAAAGTTCAGGAAAATTTGATAGCTCCCATGTAGACATTACCCCAAAGCCACATATGAAATATGGAACTAATTGGCTGAAAGGTGTCAAAGGAATAGTGGACAGGCAGATATATGATGGATTGCAACCCATCGCAATAGCTCATACTTGACATATTGTCATGTTGAGCTGAGAAGATTTTTGTGGTAAAAAATATTTGCGACCAACTTTCTATTTATCAGCTATTTTAATACCAAAAAGTTTTAAAGCTGACTGTTGACAGTTCGTTTGCAAATCTCTGATAAAAACCAACACGTGTACTCTCGGGATCCAAATAAATGTATCTGTATACATATTTCTGTTGATGCTCTCACCTACAAGTGCTCATTCGGATCCAGACATTTATTCATTTCTAGTGGTAAGAATTCATATCATGTTCCCAAAAAGCCGATCGCAGTAACAATAAATGCTTCTGAAAGATTAAACAAGTTTCAAACAAAATGTGGTGTGGTATTTCAGGAGTTGGATAAATGCATTTCATCAGTCGCTGCCTCTCTGAGATGGTACTGAATTCATGAATTTCTTTTGTGGGGGCAAGGGGGATTTTTTTGTGGGGGCAACGGGGGAGGACAGGCTAGAGGAGGGAAGGGATTTGGGTGTAGGTGCACTGCAGAAACTTCTCCAAAAGCTATAGTTGATACAAAACTCAGTACAAATTGTTTTGAAAACATGATGATCTGGTGTCTATGATTTTAGTGAGGATACACAGATAACAAGATTACAATATTAATTTTCATTACACAATTCAAAGTTTAGACCCCACAGAGTAGATCTTCTGTTTCTCGGTCCATTATTTGTAAAATTGCATGTGGGTGGAAGGTTTTTTATTTTATTTTTTATTTTTGTAACTATTTCTTTGCCATCAAACGTTTGAGTTCTTGGTTTGTTTTATGTTTCAGGCCTCATAATCTACATAACAGCATGGGTGATGGTGTATTTCGTCCCTTGAGTGCAAGAAGCATTGCAAAGCCTTGTTGCACTCAAGGGACAAATTTATCAATTTTATTAACTTGGGTAAAATATCAGACATAATCCCTTCAATTTTTTTTCCAAGTCTGAATTGGTTATAAAAAGAGAAAGCATGCAGCAGCCAAATGGACCATGCGGGAGAACCTGAGAAACAGATTTTCAGCTTTTTAGCCCTTAACACTGTTTATTATTAAATGAAAGATAGTGGCGTCATTTTTTAATGACACAAGTCATTCGTTCAAAATTATTCTCCACTATATGTGAATGTGATAGTCAAAAAGTATCTGATGGAAGTGCCATTAACCCTTTGAACCCTAGTGGTATCTTCCATATCAGTTCAATGGCAGCAACGGGAAGAGACCATATTCTTTATTTGGGGGTAGACCATTAATATATTTTCAATGTGCAGTCTTGGAGAGCTGCACGTTGAAAATATTGATTGGTCTACACCACACCTTCACTCAAAAGTCAACCTACTTAATGAAATTATGAAGTATCATGTTACTGGGCTGGAAAAGCATCTTCTGGGGTTCAAAGGGTTAAGATACATTTTAGGTTTTTGCCCACACAAAACTATGTTCATAACACCTTTGAATACAGAAAACAATCTGTATGACATTGAAACCATCAACAATATGCAGTATTCCACTATGGTTTTTTGCATCCCTGGAGGTGGTAATCCACCCCTGAGGAGGTGAGCATTCATCCTGCATCCCCAAACACTTTTTTTGTAAATTTTCTTGAAACAAATCAAGGTCCCAAAGAGAACAATTAGCAGGAGCAGGCCTCTCCGCGAACCAGGGAAATTTGGGTTGGTGGAACCCTGTCGAGGGCCATTCTGTTCAAGGAAATGAACTGCTTTATTTCTAGGCAGGAAAATAGCCAGAGGCAGACTATACTTGCCCAAGATGGCCTCAACCAACTTACACAGAGTGGCAGACTATACTTTCCAGAAAACCGAACACCCAGCAAAGAAATAAAAGCTTGGGGCAGACTATACTTGCCACCTGAAAAATACCAGTGCTGGTACCATACCATTTCTTCTGTGTCCTTTCCTCCTTTTCCATAACCAGACATAATGCTAAAATCTTCTAAAAGTAGAGAGGATTGAAAGGGGCTTGCCCCACACCGCCCCTGTGTGCCTTCGGAGCACAAAACCACTGATTTTGTTTTCGATATGCAAAATTCCATTCATCATCCATTCATCATTTCTAATTCATTGAACACTTGGTTCTCAAAGCGATCAGACACACCTGTTGATTGCTCCTAATTATCTAACACTTGATTAGAGAAGGACTACCTTCCTCCACAGATGAAAGAGATGAGGGTGCTGGATGCAAGCACACCGCTCAACTGGACTGCCCATGCTGATGGGGGGCTACATTCAACTAACCATCAAATTCAAGCAAGAACCTTCCAAGTGTTGTGGTAGTACCTTTCGTGCGACTCCATCACTCAGAGATCCACACCCACAGAAGGGCCAAGGCACCATGTCTAGAAAACCTGAAAAGGGTACACAGAAAGAGAAAAAGAAGAAAAGGAAAACACCCCAAGCCAGATGCCAGGACAACAGGGAGTGGAAGCGTGGCTTGAGAGGAGAAGTGCCGAGATAGGGAAACAGGAGAGGGAGGCAACGATCAAAATCATCACCACCACCTTCCCCTCCCACTTCATTCACAAAAAAGGTTGGGTTTTGTGCTCACGTAGCCATCACAGTTGACTGATCACAACTAAAAGGGGACATTCTCATCTAGACATCATGCGGAGTCATCCTACCAAGTTGCAATGAAAATCCCTTCATAAATACAACCTGTAGACTGTCCTAAATGTTTTCAGGTTTCAGGTTCGCGTACCAGTCATGGCTGACCGATCACAACCAAAAGAGGACATTCTCGTCTAGACATGACCTTGAACCTGCATTTGAAATTTTGTGATGATTGGACAAGAACTACAGGGTGTATCTAAAGAAAATGTGAACAGACTCACAGAGTTACAAACTTACAGACTCAAAGACTTCCGCACGTGTGATGGCAATAGCTTATCTTGACTTTGTCAAATTAAGCTAATGAAAGTGACAATGACACTGCAGCTCAACTTGACAAACTTGAACTTGGTAAGTTATAAGTGAAATGGCAAAATTGAAGATCATTGATTTCAATGTTATTTGGTGAAACTTCAACATAACAGCATTGTGTGTGAACAACGTCTGAGCAATCCCTGAATTTTTAAATGAGAACTGTAGGGCTGGCTAAAGGAAGAATGTTGATACACAATGTGGTAAGTTTAAAGGTCATTGTAAATGGCAACTTTTTCCAAAGCAATGAATGCTAATCAATAGCTCTTAGCCTCTCCTAAAGAGCACACCAAGTTCAAAAACAATTCTATGATAAACGCACACTGTAGGCCATGTCAAATAAGAAAGCTGATGCGCAAATGCACTAAATTCAAAGGTTGTTGCTAACAGCATCAGTTTTTGATGGAAATGAAAAGAAAATTGATAGCTCCTATCTTGGACAGCCTGAATAAGCATACCAAGTTTCAAAACAACCCGATAAATGTGCCGTCTGAGGTGTGCCAAAGATGTTAATGCACAAATGTACTAAGTTTGCAAGAGGCATTTTTTTTTTTTTTTTTTGATGGAAATTCATAAATATGCCGCCCTGTAGGGAGTACAAAAGGGAGAAGTTGCTGTACAAATGCACTAAGTTCAAAGGCTGGCGCTAACAACAATAAGTTTTTATGGAAATGAAAGAAATTCAATAGCTCTCATTTAGAGGTTTCTCTGAACATGCATACCAAGTTTCAAAGGAATCTTATCATAAATGTGCCCTCTAGGGCAAGCCAGAGGAATATATTGATGCCTGACTAAATTAAGTTTGAAGGTTGTAGCAAATTAATGCCAACGGCAATGTTTCTTCACGGAAATGGAAGAAAATCGATAGCTCCCATCAAGAGGTCACCATTAACAAGCATGCCAAGTTTCAAAGCAATCCGATCATAAATGTGCCTGTAGGGTGTAACAAAGGGAAATATTGAAGCTCAACTAAACTAAGTTCAAAGGTCGTTGCCAACAGCAACTTTTTTTACGGAAATGGAAGAAATTGATAGCTCCCATCTAGAGGTCACCCTAATCAAGCATACCAAGTTTCAAAGCCATCCAACAATAAATGTACCCTGCCGTGTGTGCCAAATGGAAATATTTATACATAACTGCACAAAGTTCATCTAAGGTCATTGCCACAGCAACATTTTTTGACAGAAATTGAAGAAAATCGATAGCTTCCATCTAGAGGACACCCTAAACATGCACACCAAGTTTCAAAGCGATGTAATCATAAATGTGCCTCGCAGGGTGGACCAAAGAGAAATATTGATGCATAACTGCACTAAGTTCATCGAAGGTCGTTGCCAATGGCAACTATTTTTGACGGAAATGGAAGAAAATTGATAGCTCCCATCTAGAGGTCACACCAAACACGCATACCAAGTTCCAAATTGATCCGATCATAAATGTGCCCTATATTTATATATATTTTTATATAAGAAAAAAATATTAAAGTTCAAAACAAATACAACGACATCACTGACTATTTTCCTGCTAGCGCTTTCACCGCTCTGTATGCGGATCTTCAGGCATTTTTATTTTTATAAAATTCGTTATACATATAACGTATAACGTATTTTATAAAAATAAAAATGCCTGAAGATCCACATACAGAGCGGTGAAAGCGCTAGCAGGAATATAGTCAGTGATGTCATTGTATTTGTTTTGAACTTTAATATTTTTTTCTTATAACTACCAGCACAAGGATTTGTTTATAAACTTCTGATATTTTTATATATATATATATTGATGCCTGACTAAACAAAGTTCAAAGGTCATTGCCAGCGGTAGCATTTTTTGAGGGAAATGGAAGAAAATCAAGAACTCACATCTGAAGGTCACCCTTACAAGCATACCAAGTTTCAAAGTGATCCAATCGTAAATGTGCTCTGTAGGGTGTGCCAAAGGGAAATATTGATGCTTAACTAACTAAACAATGTTCAAAGGTTACTGCCAATGGCAACATTTTTTGACGGAAATGGAACAAAATCGATAGCTCCCATCTAGAGGTCACCCCAACCAAGCATACCAAGTTTCAAAGTGATCCAATCATAAATGCGCCCTGCAGGCGTGCCAAAGGACTATATTGATGCCTGACTAAACTAAGTTCAAAGGTTATTGCCAGTGGCAACACTTTTTGATGGAAATGGAAGAAAATTGATAGTGCCCATCTAGAGGTCACCCCAATCAAGCGTACCATGTTTCAAAGGAACCCAATCATATATGTGCCCTGTAGGGTGTGCCAAAGGGAGATACTGATGTCTGACTAAACTTAGTTCAAAGGTCATTGCCAGCGGCAATATTTTCTGATGGAAATGGAAGAAAATTAATAGCTCCCATCAAGACGTCACCCCAAACAAGCAAACCAAGTTTCAAAGTGATTTGATCATAAATGTGCCCTGCAGACTGTGCCAAAGGGAAATATAAGTTCATCGAAGGTTGTTGCTTAAAGTAACTATTTTGCCAGAAATGGAAGAAAATCGATAGCTCCCATCTAGAGGTCACCCCAAACAAGCATACAGTTTCAAAGCCATCAGATCATAAATGTGCCCTGTAGGGTGTGCCAAAGGATTATATTGATGCCTGACTAAACTAAGATCAATGGCCATTGTAAGTGGCAACATTTTTTGACGGAAATGGAAAAAAATCAATGTAGAGATCACTCGAAACAAGCATACCAAGTTTCAAAGCGATCTAATCATAAATGTGCTCTGTAGGGTGTGCCAATGGGTAATACCGATGCCTAACTAACTAAACTAAGTTCAAAGATAACAGCCAGTGGCAACATTTTTTGATGGAAATGGAAGAAAATCGATAGCTCCCATCTAGAGGTCACCCCGAACAAGCATACTAGGTTTCACAGCAATCCCATAATACATGTGCCCTGTAGAGTGTGCCCATTATATTGATGCCTGACTAAACTAAGTTCAAATGCCATTGCGAGAGGCAACATTTTTGACAGAAATAGAACAAAAATTGATAGTTCCCATCTAGAGGTCACCCCAAACAAGCATACCAGGTTTCAAAGCAATACGATCATAAATGTGCCCTGTAGGGTGTGCCAAAGGGAAATATTGATGCCTGACTAAACTAAGTTCAAAGGTCATTGCCAGCGGCAACATTTTTTGAGGGAACTGGAAGAAAGTTGATAGCTCCCATCTAGAGGTCACCCCAAACAAGCATACCAAGTTTCAAAGCGATCCTATCATAAATGTGCCCTGTAGGGTGTGCCAAAGGAATATTTTGATGCCTGACTAAACTAAGTTCTTGTGCCAAAGAAATATTTTGATGCCTGACTAAACTAAGTTCAAAGGTAATTGCCAGTGGCAACATTTTTTGACGGAAATGGAAGAAAATCGATAGCTCCCATCTAGAGGTCACCCCAAACAAAAACACCAGGTTTCAAAGCAATCCGATCATAAATGTGCCCTGTAGGGTGTGCCAAAGGGAAATATTGAGGTCTGACTATGGTAAGTTCAAAGAACGTTGTCAGTGGCAACATTTTTCAACAGAAATGGAAGGAAATCAATAGCTCCCATCTAGAGGTCACTCCAAACAAGCATGCCAGATTTATAAGCAATCCAATCATAAATGTGCCCAGTAGGGTGTGCCAAAAGGAAATATTGGGGCCTGACTAAACTAAGTTCAAAGGTCGTTGCCAGTGGCAACATTTTTTGACAGAAATGGAATAAAATCGATAGCTTCCATCTATAGGTCACCCCAAACAAGCATACCAAGTATCAAAGCGATGTGTGGTGTACCAAAGGAAATTGACGAGAAGTGACAGCAATACCTCAGCTGGACTTCGTCAAGTTGAGCTAAAAATCAATTCATTATTTCTATCGATAGCTGAAAAAGTGCAGAAACATAGGATGGACGGTCGGATGGATGAATAGATGGATGGACAGACTGATGAATAGGTGGATGGACAGACTGATGAATAGGTGGACAGGCTGATCACTAAAGAGCACCCGCTGTAGACAACAGGGCCCCAATAATTCACCTTGGGTAAATGCAGTTTTTTAGAAATCAGTTAAAGTGTCAAGATTACACTTTTTATGCGAAATAAAAAAAATACACTCAATAAATTACAATGGCCATAGGAACTCAACTTCTGAACTATCCAAGAATTTATTGAAAAAAATCTGTCTGTCACCCGCTATACCCCCACCGTGGCATACCGCCTTGTGTGGGTGACTGAAAAGTGGCATTCAATTTTTCTTAGAAAAAAAAAAATCCAATATGGCCACCAGTCGGCCATCTTGAAACTGAGCGGAAAAAAGTTAAAAAATTTATAGTAATTTATATATTTTTTATACTTACCAATGACCCAGACATAGCTGGTGCTAACTCTTAAAATTCTAGGGCCAAACACAAATTATAAAATTTACAATTACAAAAATTACAAAGTATAAAAAATATATAAATTACTATAAATTTTTTAACATTTTTATACTGTACCAATGACCCAGACATAGCTGAATAGTAAAAAGGCTGGAGGGCCTAGGACACAGAGGAAAATCCAATAAGCTCAACTATATAAATAGAGTCAACCCCTCGAGGAGAAAAGGAGTATTAGGCTTTACATGTATCTTTCTTATTTTATGATAAATTAGAAAGACACAACACCCTTCATAATTGAGCATAATATCATTCATGTTCTCTATTAACATCCAGTATAACCCCTTATACTAATTATTTTTAAAGTAAGCCAATAAATAAAGTTAGTCCAGAGAATTGAGACTCTTTATACTCTTTAAAAGTGTCCGAGGATTGTATATTAACGCCCGTTTGACACGTGACATATACAAATGCTTCACACCGAGCTACACTTTAAAAATATGACATGAATGAATTTTTAACATTAATATTACACTTTAAAACCATCCCGGTAACGACTCAGAATTACTGACTCCAGAGGAGGAATCCCCTTGCTTTTCACTATAAAGCAGGTGACCTAAGGGAACACCCTCCCCACCTTCCCCTTGCCCTGGGTCAAATAGCCCAGAGCGAAGAGGGCAGCAGGACGGAGTCACTGCTGGAACAGAAAGCCTGCATAACTATAGTTGCCACTGTTTAGTGGACGACATTCTGAGCAACAGATAACAGACCTAAGCAATGCAGGTCTCCAGAAATGGACTGAATATTTCTGAGATAAAAATTCGTGAATGTGGATGGCTGAGATCAATATGCAGCCTTCATTAAATCTGTAATAGCAACACTATTTGCGTAAGCCCAAGATGTAGAAAGAGCTCTTACTTCATGAGCCGAAATCTTAAGCACAGACTGCTGAGATGAAGATAGATTATCATAAGCAGTACGGATAGTTAATTGAATCCATCCAGCAATAGAATGGACCGAAATGTCCTTTCTATTAGGCATCAGAGACAGAAAGAAGCGTTTTCGTCCCTTTCTGATAAACTGAGATCTTTGTTTATAAATACGTAAGGCTCTAACAGGACAGAGTAAAGGCCTACGCCCGTCTGAAGACGGAAGGGCCTTAATAACAATAGGTTCCGGATATTTATTAGGAGCCTGATTCTTAGCTAAAAATCCAACATTAGTGGTAAAGGTAGTAGTGTTACCGACACTACAATAGTGAGAATCATCCACCGATAGTGCATGAAGCTCACTGACTCTTCTAGCAGAAGAGAAAGCTAAGAGAAATGCTGTCTTATAAAACAAGAATTTGAAATCTACTGTCCCAAGAGGCTCAAATGGCTTTTCTTTCAGTTTAAGAAGAACCCAAGCTAAATTCCATTTATCGAGAAGTTTCTAACTAATTTAGATAAAGAGACATTAGATCCAATTTGTAAACTATCATGGTGTGCATGGTATCAGATAACATAGACCTATAACCTTTAATAGTAACAGGCTGCAGTTTGATCTCGTCAAACAAGTATACTAGAAAGTTTGCAATGTCTGGTATGGAGGGATCAAAAATATCAACAGAACGATCCCTACACCAACGAGGAAAGACCTTCCACTTAGCCGCATAGTTTAGCGAAGAGGAGGTCCTCCTACAGTTAGAAATCGCGTCCACTGCTCGTCCTGTAAAATGCTTGCCATGCAAGAAGGACCGCAGAATGGAAATACGTGAAGGTTGAAACCTTGCGGGTTGTGATGAAGCAGACACCTGAGTAGATTTATCCACGGTCTCTGTGGAGACAGAGATGCTACCAACAGAATTTTGCATTGAGATTGTTTTATCTTTAGCAATATTTGCTGAATTAACGGCGCTGGAGGATACGCATATCCTATCATTCCGTCCCACGAGATCGATAGAGCGTCTACTGCATATGCTCGGGGATCCGGACATGGTGACACATACGTCTGCAACTGATTGTTGAGTTGTGTCGCAAATAAGTCTATCATTGGCCATTCCCATTGGTAGCAAATCTGATTGAATACCTGTTTGTTGAGAGTCCATTCTGACGGCAACAAGCGACCCTTCCGTGAAAGGGAGTCTAAAACATTCAGACGACCCGGAATATGACGGACCGAAAGTAGAACTTGGCGTTCTAGAACAAACAGAAGGATTCTTTCCATTAAATTGAATAACGGAATGGAATGAGTGCCTCCCTGGTTCCGGATATACGCCACTACTGTCGTATTGTCGGACAGGATTTGGACATGTGCTTTCTGAATAATGTTCATCCAATGACGTAATGCAAGCCAAATTGACATCATTTCCTTGATGTTTATGTGCTTGCTTAGAAATTGCGAATCCCAAAGACCCTGGCACTTCGAATCCGTTGGGATCAATGTTGCACCCCAACCTGTTTGACTGGCATCTGTCATAATCGTAAAACCCGGATCCGGCAACTGCAGTGGAACTCCCCGAGTCAACCATTGAATGTTTGCCCAAGTCTGAATCTCTTGTTTCACTTGATTTGACAAAAGAACGTCTATATCGAGCAAATGAATCTTTACACTCCAATTCTGAGTGAAGAAAATTTGGAGAGGACGAGTGCGCAACCGCCCCATCGGAATGAGATCCGCAGCGGCTCCGCACAGACCTATCAGTCTCATGAACTCCCTCGCTGTGACTTTGTCTGAGTGAAGACAATAGCGAGCGTAACAACTGATTAACTTCGCTCTGGTTAACGGCAGACGAACGAGATTGTTGTGCGTCTCGAAGCTCATTCCCAGATGAGTGAATGACTTGGACGGCACCAGATCCGACTTCTCCTCGTTTATAATAAAACCGAGACGTCGGAGTAATAGAAGCAGATTCTGCACATCGTTCTGAAGCGTTAACTCGTTGCCGTACCTCTGAAGAATGTCGTCCAGGTAGGCCAACGTTACCGCAGATGAATGAGCCCGGAAATGTATCATTACCAAGTTCATTATTCGAGTGAAAGCCCAGGGTGCTAGGTTCAATCCGAAGCACATCGCCCGGAATTGATATACAACTCCTAGGACTGCGAAGCGTAGATACTTTCTGAATGTCAGATGTATCATGACGTGAAAGTACGCATCTTTGAGATCTATGCTTGTAGCATAGTCGTTCACCTGACCTGAATACTCGCTCTGACCGATCGAATCGTCTCCATATAGAACTTTGGAGCGACGATCAGCTTGTTTATCCAGCTCAGATCTATGACTGGACGGAACGAGCCGTCTGGTTTCAGAACCAGAAATAGATGGCTGTAGAAACCCGGTGATTCCTGGTCTTCTACGACCTCTACCGCGTTCTTCACCAGAAGAGACTGTACTTCCGATAAAAGAGCATCTCTTTTCTGCGGATTTGACGGAAGCTGAGTCCATTTTGGATTTCGAGTTAACGGAGGCTTTCGTTTGAAGGATATTCTTAGTCCTTCCGAAATTAACCCTCGGACCCAGGGGTCGTCCGTAATCGACGCCCACTCATCTGTAAAACTTGATAACCTTCCGCCCACCGGAACACGATAGAGGTTCAAACCATCACCTCCTGGACCTGAGAGGCCTGCGGAAGGAGAAACTACGTCCTCCACGACCCGCACCTCGGGACGTCAGACCGGTTGTCTCGGCACGAATAACATCCCGTACGTGAGTCGCTGCCTTGACGGTCTCTAGAATAAGACCTAGAGGACGTATAAGAACCTCTATAGGAACTTCTCTTGGGCGTACTTGTCCCAGAAGTGCCTGTCTTACTCTTATCTGCTGTATCTGACTTTTTGGAAGCGGATTTAAAAAGCAGAGAATCCAAAGCTTTCTTAGTTAGCTTATCATAGATTGCTGAAAGCTTGCCGTCGAAGAGAAGCTCTCCAGAGGCCGAAGCGACTCTGAGAGAGTTCTTCACCTTACTATCCACACGCGTGGATGTAGCTAGGGCTGCGTCACGTCTAACCAACTCCAGGTTTGCCACTGAAAGGGCGGAGTTATACGTGGAATAAGCTACTGCCCTTGAAAGAAGTCTTAATGAGGATTGTATATCCTGGAATTCTTTCCCTTGAAGACGCAATGATAACGCCTTAGTAAGGTGGTCTGCGTATGATAAAGCGTCTAAGCTTGCTCTGTTAGACATTATTGTCGTTTCCAACATCGCGGTTGGAATAGACATAGACGACGGTAACGACAATTCCAAGTCTTCCGCCTCGTCGTCTAGACGCAGAGGAACTCTCAGTATGCCCTAACCTGCCGTTTCGAATTTATTCCTTGAATTGATGAAAGGCAGATTGAGAGCATTAGCGGACAAAAAACCAGCTTTGCCTGTTTTGGAAGCAAGCTTATAGATAGCGTCGTTCAATAATTCGAATGTTCTTGTGACATTATTGGACTGTGTCGGAAACTCAGGGACGATGTCTCTGAACCGCTCAAAGAATTCTGTGTCCAATGACATATCAGTCTCTTATCCGGCATCGCAGCAGTCTGGCCCTACGGAACAACCTGTGGAAGGTAATGCCGGATGAAATCTACGGTGGCTTTATGTTGTTCCGAAAGGGATAGCTCCAAATCCTCGGTATCCCTTTCGCCATCCTGTCGGACCTCATGATGTTCTCGGTCGTCCGTACCCGATGCTTTGGCAGAGCGTACTGACCCAGCGTCGTCGGATAGTTCTTGATCCGACATAGGTTCTGACGTTTGCTGGGATGCTGCGATAATTTGTGCTATTTGGGATAGCACGTCCGTCACTGAGGCCTGTGGAGTAGCGGTCTTACGCTGCTTAGCTGCTGGAAGCTCCGTGTAAACTGACTCCTGCATATTTCTCTTATGCGAACGTCCGGAGTCTACAGGCCTCTTATCCCTGGCTACCGGATGGCGTGACCTGGTCGCCATGGAATCCCTGATTGGCGAAGCTGGCTGGATATCCTCGGTCACGTAGCCAAGGTGCAGTCGTGTGCGCTGCTGAGAGGATGAGGAAGCCTTTTGGACAGTCTCTCCGGACTGTCTATATAACAGAGCGTCCCGAGCGGCGGATGTATGCTCCAAATGCGAAACATTTTGTACCACAACATCTGGTCCCAGATGTTGTTGTACGAGAGAAGGGCCTCTACGAGAGAGGGGCCTCTCTCGCTCGCAGCCCGGATGGACCTGGACGAGCTAGGAACCGGACTACTAGGCTTCCTCCGTTCTCTCCTCTTATCCGCCGTCACTGGGTGTGCACTTTCAATATTTATAGTGCTCGCATCACCCAAATCTCCTTCCTGGACCGCAACGGACGAACCCGGCTGCCGAACCATTCGATGAATGGACGCTACACCGGGCGAGCTAGTGGACGTCAACGCCGTCGATCCTACTAGGGACCTCTTAGGCAATTGGCGTATCTCCATGAGCTATTTTGCCGCTAGCTCTTCATTTAATTGTGACGATGGAGGCACACTATTGGAAGACATCACGGAAACATCACCCTGTTCTTATTCCTCTGAAATAGAGATTGATAAACTAGAGTGACCCTGCGGAGAAAGGACCGGCATGGCCCTTTCCCCACTAACAACATACCATGACACACGTTTCCAATGTTTGTCATCCCAATATTCACATACTGAACAGGAGTTAGTGCGAGTACACTGACTACAATTAATACAATGATCATGAAAGTCAGAGGAAGATTTCCTCTTATTACAATTTGAACAATATCCTTTCATAGTGAAAAGAATACAAAAAGTCCTAGTACTCGCACGAACCCCTGAAAACAAAGATACATAATAACATGATCCATTAACATAGAAAAAATAATTGAAATCAAAAAGAAATTTTGAAAAAATATTTTTTCAGCAAAGCCCAAGTTTCTGAAAAGTAACGTTGAGCCCCAATGGATCCCAAGCCTAAGTGTGGACAAAAATTTCAAACATATTTTAAAAAATTAATGCAACACTTACGAATAATAATAATTTATCTTGTAATGAATTAAACTAGTACAAGAACAAAAAATCCCCCTCACACAGAGACTGTTGCCAATGTAAACAAGAAGTGTATAAACACCAGAAACATGACTCCAGGCACTGATAACCCTGGCCCGAAATCAGTTACCAATAATACACTATCTGATGCAAAACAGACTTCCAGGGAAGAAACTGCAGAACATCAGATGGTAGATGCAGAACACTACGCCTAAACACCCATGGGTGAGAACGTAAACATGGGGAAAAGAACAGAATTCATTCTGTTACCTAGCTAAATCTCCCAAGAAATTTTAGTAATAATATTACTCAAAAATATGCCAAAAGCATGGGAGAATAGCAAGGGGGGTCTTAAAGGAAAAGGAAAGAGGAAACACTGAACAAGCAGTGAAACTTAATAGCAAGAATGACAACAACAGGCCCATGCCTCGAAAATAGGCAACTTAACATAATTTCATTAAAAAATTTTAAGTTACAGCCCTGAATATTTTCTGTCACTCATTTTTCCTCTCCTCCTTCTATATCCACTTTAGATCCACCATTTTTCTAATATTTATGTGTCTGGCATCATTTAAACTGAGATTTACAAGCACAAATATCAGTCAGATGTGAACTGATGAAGGGCCAAACAAAGAATGATAACTGGCGCCAATTTCGGGACGTCCTTGACACTGCACATGTGCAGTGAGGGCAAAGTATGGAGGACCTTCAGGACATGATTTCTTTTGGTTTTAGATGCAAATTTTGGGGATTGGAGGGCAAAATTTGTGTTTGGCCCTAGAATTTTAAGAGTTAGCACAGCTATGTCTGGGTCATTGGTACAGTATAAAAATATTATGCCCCGCACTTCCCCTCATCATGTAGATCATTTTTGTAAAGTTTCATGAAAATGCAGCTAAAACTGTGGAAGTAGTTCGCTCCACAAGTTTACATTAAAAAAATCAAATATGGCCACCAGTCAGCCATCTTGAATCTGATTGGCGAAAAAATTTATGTCACGCACTGCTTCTCATCAAGTTGATCATTTTTGTGAAGTTTCGTGAAAATTGCGGTTAAAACTGTGGAAGTAGTTCGCTCCACAAGTTTGCATAAAAAAAAGCCAATATGACCACCAGTCGGCCATCTTGAATCCAATCGGGAAAAAAATTATGTCACGCACTGCTCCTCATCATGTTGATCATTTTTGTGAAGTTTCATGAAAATGCAGCTAAAACTGTGGAAGTAGTTCGCTCCACAATTTTACATGTGCAACGGACCGACGACGACAATGGTGACGACAACCGATGGACAAATTGACTCCTATATACCCCCCTAAAACCTCGTTTGTGGGGGTATAATAAATGACATTAAAAATCTGATGCTTAGTCACATAATAATGACAGTGTTACTTACCTTGGTTATAGCTCTTTTATCAGATGTCAGTAGGCAAGCCCTTCCACAATCAAGTCTACCAACACGAGCCATGTTTTCTAGTGCCATTTATTATACCCCCACAAACGAGGTTTTGGGGGGTATAATAAATGACATTAAAAATCTGATGCTTAGTCACATAATAATGACAGTGTTACTTACCTTGGTTATAGCTCTTTTATCAGATGTCAGTAGGCAAGCCCTTCCACAGTCAAGTCTACCAACACGAGCCATGTTTTCTAGTGCTCCTGCATATAAATGCCAATTATCCTGTTTTCGACCCAGTCTAGAAGAACCAAAAAAGAATGAATAGTAAAATAATAGTCCATAAACAAGGGACTCCATGTCAATGTAATTGTTTAATAAAATCGCTCGATGAGCACATACTGGTACAGGGCAATAATCAATAATCATGTTTATTTTAATAAAATCGTCTCTGTGGTACATCAAAGTGATGAGATCTGTCAGCCCATTCATCATTCTTGGGAGATTTTAACTTTCATGTGGACAATCCAAATGACAATGATGCCACCAATTTCAGCAATACTCTGAAATCCATGAAACTATATTAGCATGTTCTGATAACGATACCCATGACCTTCTAATCACATGTGAATGTGACAAATATTTGATTGGTGACATTGAAATAGCAGATGTAGAACTATGAGACCACTATCTTGTTAAATTTAAGATCAGTCTTCCTTGGTGGTTCATGCCCCAAACAAAACTGAACAAAAGAAAGCTTAGAAACATTGTTCCACAAAAATTCTCACAAGCTGTGAGACCAGTTTCCACTCTAATACCAAGCACAACCACAAACTTGGATTTGATTGTTGACAAATTTGATGTTATGACCAATGAATTGATAGATGAATTTGCACCCATTAAAAGTAGATCTATCAGGGTGCCAGAAACGTCTCTGTGGTACATCAAAGTGATGAGATCTGTCAAGCAACTCCATTGGTCGCCCGAGAAACAGTGGCTTAAATTCAAGCTCAAAATTTACCAAGAACTTTATGTTCACCAACGAAACCGAATGAATGTTCTCATTCACGAAGTCAAGAGACAATATTTTTCAGAGATTGTGAGTGACAACATAAAAAAACACACATTTTGTCAGAAGTCATGAACAAACTCAGTCATCGAAGCAAATGCAGTTTTCCCCCGGAATATTCATCTGCAAAGGAACTGGCTGACACTTTCGGCATTACTTCTTCAATAAAATTAAGACAAGCATCATTCCAGCCAAACATTAATCCTAAAGGAATTGTGGCTGAATTTAACTTGTTCCAGGTTATGTCATCTGATGAACTCGGCCTTCTAATATTGAAATCACTTTCAAAGCAGTGCCCACTCAATATAATTCCCACAAAAAGTCCTGTCTGAATGCTCTGATTCCCTGGTTAAGAGCAATTGTAAACGCATCTCTCTGGCTCCTGATTATCGGAGCAGTCTGGAAAAAAGGTATGTACCATCTTGCTTCCTCTGTTCAACAACTTCGAACTTCCTGTTTTACAAACCAGGCAACCTCTCAATGACAGGTGATCACAAATTTTTTTCGGTTGAGCGATTTTATTAAACAAAAAAGAATGTTTATTTAAAACAGTTTTTCTCTATGATTACCAGACAATTCTCTCCCTAGAACATTACTTTCATTAGTCTCTACTGATTTATAACCCATAGCTTATGATCCTATTTGAATTATCTAACCTAGCTCATTCCAATAAAGAGAATAATGTTTCAAAAGTGGAAAAATCCACTCTTCCACTGACTCCAATCACCATGATGAGCACATACTGGTACAGGGCAAATGAAAAATCACATTTGGGTATTGAGTCTGACAACTGAAACAATTCAGCTTTTAATGCCTGTAGACTGAAACCGGTTGATGTCTGCATTTATAAATCCAAAGAGCCCAATCAAACAAATTTGCTCCTGGCCATACATTAGTGTGGGTACCATAGGTAGGCCAAATATGAACCTAGGCACTTGATTTGAACAAACTCCAATCTGGTCACTTAAAGAATGCTGTATACCAAATATCAAAAGGTTTTGAGAGATGGATCTGAAAATGAGGTTTTTAAATATTATTCCTCATATTGCACTAAGTTGAAATTTGGGCTCCTATTTGATGCCCAAATATTAACCCGGGGACTTAATTTGAACATACTTGAATCTAACTCCAATAAGGATGTTGTAAACCATATATCGACATATACTGAAAGATTTTGACTAGTCTTTGTGGTTGTAGAGAAAATTTTTCCTCCTTTCTTGGAGGTTAGGTTGTGATGAACAGCCCATTCATCATTCTTGGGAGATTTTAACTTTCATGTGGACAATCCAAATGACAATGATGCCACCAATTTCAGCAATACTCTGAAATCCATGAAACTATATTAGCATGTTCTGATAACGATACCCATGACCTTCTAATCACATGTGAATGTGACAAATATTTGATTGGTGACATTGAAATAGCAGATGTAGAACTATGAGACCACTATCTTGTTAAATTTAAGATCAGTCTTCCTTGGTGGTTCATGCCCCAAACAAAACTGAACAAAAGAAAGCTTAGAAACATTGTTCCACAAAAATTCTCACAAGCTGTGAGACCAGTTTCCACTCTAATACCAAGCACAACCACAAACTTGGATTTGATTGTTGACAAATTTGATGTTATGACCAATGAATTGATAGATGAATTTGCACCCATTAAAAGTAGATCTATCAGGGTGCCAGAAACGTCTCTGTGGTACATCAAAGTGATGAGATCTGTCAAGCAACTCCATTGGTCGCCCGAGAAACAGTGGCTTAAATTCAAGCTCAAAATTTACCAAGAACTTTATGTTCACCAACGAAACCGAATGAATGTTCTCATTCACGAAGTCAAGAGACAATATTTTTCAGAGATTGTGAGTGACAACATAAAAAAACACACATTTTGTCAGAAGTCATGAACAAACTCAGTCATCGAAGCAAATGCAGTTTTCCCCCGGAATATTCATCTGCAAAGGAACTGGCTGACACTTTCGGCATTACTTCTTCAATAAAATTAAGACAAGCATCATTCCAGCCAAACATTAATCCTAAAGGAATTGTGGCTGAATTTAACTTGTTCCAGGTTATGTCATCTGATGAACTCGGCCTTCTAATATTGAAATCACTTTCAAAGCAGTGCCCACTCAATATAATTCCCACAAAAAGTCCTGTCTGAATGCTCTGATTCCCTGGTTAAGAGCAATTGTAAACGCATCTCTCTGGCTCCTGATTATCGGAGCAGTCTGGAAAAAAGGTATGTACCATCTTGCTTCCTCTGTTCAACAACTTCGAACTTCCTGTTTTACAAACCAGGCAACCTCTCAATGACAGGTGATCACAAATTTTTCATGGCAAGTCCCTTTCTTTGGAATAGGCCAAACGACCAGCTTAAGGCACCACAGATGCTGGAAAGCATCAAAAAGGCACTAAAAACCCACCTCTTCACCCAAGTTTTTTATGTGCATTAGTAGTGTATTCTCCCCATGTTCCACACAGCACATTTGCTGTATACTAACAGAGCAATGTAAAGTCTTTGAGGGCATAATTTTTGCAGATTCAGGGCTCTAAACTGTATTTATTATCTATTGTTATTATTGATTTTTAAAGAATATTCTTTAAATTCCACTAAGTTAAAACTTGGGCTATCACAGGAAACACAGAAATTAACCCAGGGACTTGAGTGGAACCACCACCCACCCAAACACAACAGAGGATTTAAGTCATTTAGTTTTTTTTTATAATTCTGTTGTTCATGTATTCTGATGCAATCACAGAAACAGTACTCAGATTTCTAAATATGCTACCTACCACACAACACACATCAAAGTGGGGACATGGTTTTAACAAACTTCAATCATATTGCACAAAGTTAAAAATTTGGCTTCCATTGGAAACCCAGATATTAACACAGGACACACACTAAGGATGCTGTGTACTAAAGCTCAAAAGATTCTGAGTGGTGGATTGGTTGAAAAAGCTTTTCAAACAATATTCCTGATATTGGAAGCTCAAATATGAACCCAGGGACTTGATTTGAACAAACTTTGAATCTGATCATCCTGAATACCAAATATCAAAAGATTCCAAGTTGTGGATCTGAAGAAAATTTTTAAAGATTATTCCTCATATTGGACTTAGTTAAAATTCAGGCTACCATGTGGAGGCCAAATTGTAACCCGGGGGCTTGATTTACCCAATAATACCACACACCAAACTTCAGAAAGTTAAAAAATTTATAGTAATTTATATATTTTTTATACTTACCAATGACCCAGACATAGCTGGTGCTAACTCTTAAAATATAGGGCCAAACACAAATTTTGCCCCCCAATCCCCAAAATTTGCATCTAAAACTAAAGAAAACATGTCCTGAAAGGCCCTCCACACTTCGCCCCTACTGCGCATGCGCAGTGTCAAGGACGTTCCGAAATTGACGCCATTTATCATTCTAATAACCAGTGCCTGGTAAGCGCTATGTACTCAGCGGGGAGGCAAGAGTTCCCAACTCCTGGGAGGGCCATCCCCGTCTGGGTCATTGGTAAGTATAAAAAATATATAAATTACTATAAATTTTTTAACATTTTTATACTGTACCAATGACCCAGACATAGCTGAATAGTAAAAAGGCTGGAGGGCCAAGGACATAGAGCAAAATGGAATACGCTCAATAAAATAAAATAGAGTCATCCCCTGTAGGGAAAAGAAGTAATAGGCCTTACATGTATCTTTCTTATTTATGATAAATTAGAAAGATACAACACCTTCCAAAATTGAGCTTCATACATCCATGTACTCTATTAATATCCAATATAATCCTTATACTAATAATTTTTAAAGTAAGCCAATAATAAAGTAAGTCTAGAGAATAGAGACTCTTATACTCCTAAAAGTGTCTGAGAATTGCATAATCATGTCCGTTGACATATGCAATATTCAAAAGCTATACTTTAAAAACTAAGACTTGAATGAATTTTATAAACTTAAACTTCTCACTAAACAACCATCCCAATAACAGCTCAGAATTACTAACTCCGGAGGAGGTATCCCCTTGTTTTCATAGTAAAACAGGTGACCCAAGGGAACACCCTCCCCCCCCCCCCCCCCTTTTTCTTGCCCTGGGTCAAATAGCCCAGAGCGAAGAGGGCAGCCGAACGGAGACACTGCCGAAACAGACAGCCTACCTAGCTATAGTAGCAACTGTTAAGAGAATGACATTCTGAGCAGTAGATAATAGACCTAACAAAAGAGGCCTCAAGAAATTGACTCGATATTTCTAAGATAAAATTCATGAATGTGGATGGCTGAGCGCAATGAGCGGCCTTCAAAAATCTATAATAGCGACACTATTAAAGTAAGCCCAAGAAGTAGAAGAACTCTTACTTCATGAGCCGAAATCTTAAGCACAACTGCTAAGTCAATGATATACCATAAGCAGTACCGATAGTTAATAGAATCCATTAACAATAAAATGGAGCGTAACGTCCTTCTACTAGACATCAAAGACAGAAGAAGCTTACGCCCTTGTAATAAACAGATATCTGTTTATAAATACATAAACTGTACCCGGAAAGAGTAAAGGCCTATGCCGATACGAAGACGGAAGGACCTTAAAATAATAGGTTCCGGATAATAGGAGCCTAACTCTTATGCAACAATCCAACCTAAATAGTAACGGAAGTATTGATTCCGAAACTATGAAAGTGAAAATCATCCATCGATAGTGCATGAAACTCACTGACTCTACAGTAAAAGAGAAACCAACAGAATTACTGTCTAAAAGGTCAGAATTTGAAAACTACTGTTTCCAGAGGCTCAAATGATTACTTAGCTAAATAAGAACCGAAGTTAAAATCCGTATAGGAATTTAATCTAAAGATTCTAAGTCTATTTATCAAAAAGTTACTAACTGACTTAGATAAAGAGACAAAAGACTCAATTGTAAACTATCATAGAGTGCATAGGTATGAGGTAACATAAACCTATAACCTAAATAATAACAGGCTGCAGTAGATCTTGTGAAACAAGTATACTAAAAAATAGCAATGAGTAGTATGGAGGGATCAACAATATGAACATAATGATCCCTACACCACGACGGAAGAGCCTCCACTTTAGTCGCATAGAATAGCGAAGAAGAGGATCTCCTATAGTAAGAAATCGCGTCCAAAGCTCGTCCAGTACAGTGCTTACAATGCAATACGGACCACACAACGGAATACATGAAGGTTGCGACCTTGCTGGTTGTGATAAAGATGACACGATTTACCCAGTGAAAAAAGATCCTCACATAGAGGAAGATTTCACGTTAAGACCCACAGTAGACAAGAGAGTAAATTACTCATGATCTCTGTGAAGATAGAGATGCTATCAACAGAAATGTATTGTGGTTGTTTATCTTAGCAATACCTGCTAAAACAACAGCGCCGGAGGATACGCGTATCCTATCATTCCGTCCTATAGATCAATAGAGCGTTAACACTATTAGCTCAGAGATCTGGACAAGCCAACACATACGTCTGCAATTGATTAGCAAGCTGTGTCATAAATAAATCATCATTGGGAGCTCCCATAGATAGCAAATCTGATTGAATACTTGTTTGTTGAGAGTCCATTCTGACAGCAACAAGCGAGTCCGATAAAACAATCAGACGACCCGGAATATGACGGACCAAAACTGAACTTGGTGTACTATAACCAATAGACGGATTCTTTCCATTAAATTGAATAACGGAAACGAAAGAGTGCCTCCCTGGTTCCGGAGATACGCCACTACTGTCGAATTAAAGGACAGGAATTTGGGCATGCGTTTCTGAATAATGTTCATGCAATGACATAAAGCAAGCCTAAAAAACATTATTCCGCGGAAGTTAAACTGATAGCTAAAAGACTGCGGAACCCAAAGACCCTGGCACTTCGAATCCGTAGGGATCAGTATATATCCCAATCTATTTGACTGGCAACCGTCATAACAGCCACACTCGGGTCCGGCAACTGCGGCGGCACTCTCTGAGTCAGCCACCGAATGTTTGCCCCAGTCTGAATCTCTTGTAACACTAGATAGACAAGAGATTGTATAAATCGAGCAATTCATGGATTGCCGGAAAGTTGCCGTCGAAGAGAAGCTCCTCCGAGAACGAAGCGACTCTGAGAGAGTTCTTAACCTTACTATCCACGCGTGTGGATGTAGCTAGGGCTGCGTCACGTCTAACCAACTCCAATCAGCCACTGAAGGGCGGAGTTATACGTGAACAAACTACTGCCCTCAAAAGAAATTACATTGAGAATAATATCCCGTAAATCTTTTCTTGAAGACGTAATGATAACGCCTCAGTAAGGCGGATTACGTATAATAAAGCGTCTAAGTTAAGTCTACTATACATAATGTCGTTCCCAACATTGAAATTGGAAAAGACATAAACGGCGAAAAAGAATATATGCAGTCTTTAATCACACCGTCTAGACGCATATGAACTCTCGGTATGCCCTGCTCTGCCAAAATAAACTATTTGTAAAAATGATAAAATGGCAGAAATGAGCAACGCGGACAAGAAACTAAACTATCATGCTTAGTAGCAGGCTTGTATATATATATATATATATAGCGTCGAAAAATAAAACACATGTTGTAATGACAATATTGGACTGCGTCGGTAAGTCAGGGACAATGTCCCTGTACCGATCGAAAAATCCGAGTCCAATGACGCTATAAGTCTCTTATCCAAGATCGCAGCAATGAAGTCCGAAAAATAATCACTGGAAGAAATGCCAGAAGATATGAAAGGCATCTTCCGATACTACTAAAGGGAAAACTCGAAATCTTTCGAATCCCTTTCACCATCCTGTCGGACCCTATAAAGCGTTCGGTCGTCCGTAGCTGATGCAACCGCAGACCGCACCGACCCAGCGCCGTCGGATAATTCCTGATTCGACCGAGAAACTGTCAATTGCTGGGATGCTGCGAAACAACTGTGCTAACTCGGATAGCACGTCCGTCACTGAGGCCTGAGGAGAAGCGGTCTTACGATGCATTGCCGCTGGAAGCTCCGTGATCGTTACCCCGTGCATACTTCCAATATGCGAGCGAACGGAGTGTATAGGCCTCGTGTCCCTTGGCTACCGGATGGCGCGACCTATTCGCCGTGGAATCACTGAATGCCGAAACTGATCGGATACTCGAGGTCACGTAGCCAATGTGCGGTCGTGTGCCCTGCTGTGAGGATGAGGAAGCATTAAAGACAGTCTCTCGGACTGTCAATATAACGGAGCGTCCCGAGCAACGGACATATGCTCCGAATGTAAAATATCTGAACCACAACATGCGGTCCCCTATGTTGTTGGCTTCCTCCGATCTGTCCTCAATCTGCCGTCACTGGGTGAGTACTAAAGAAATTAAAGTGCTCGCATCACCCAAATCTCCTTCCTAGACCGCAACGGACGAACCCGGCAGCCGAACCATTCGATAAATGTACGCTACACCGGGTGAGCTAGCGAATGTCACTCCGTAAGCGATAGACATATTCCATGAGCACTTATTGCCGCTAACTCTTCATTAACTATGACGACAGAGGCACACTTTTGAAAGACATCTCCATAACTCTTCGAACAAGAAACCAGAAATGCTTGGATAGCAAGCATAAAATAATAATATATATAGCGTCGTTCAATAATTCGAAAGTTTGTGTGACATTATTGGACTATGTCGGAACTGAGGGACGATGTCCCTGAACCGAACCAAAAATTTCTAAGTCCACCGACGCTATCAGTTTCTTATCCGGCATCGCAGCATATGTTGTTCCGAAAGGGAAAGCTTGAAATCCTCCGAATCCCTTTCGGTATCCCGTCGGACCGGATGAAACTTTCGGACGTCCGTACCCGCTTCCGCGGAGCGTCCCGACCCAGCATCGTCGGATAAAATATATGCGACAGATTCAGTTGATGCTGGGATGCTGCGATAAACTGTGCTATTAAGGAAAGCACGTCCGTTCCCGAGGCCTGTGCAGTAGCGGACTTACGATGCATTGCCGCCGGAAGCTCCGTGTACGTTGACTCCCGCACACTTCCTATGCGAACGTCCGGAGTCTGCAGGCCTCGAGTCCCCGGCTACCGACCCAGCGCTGTCGGATAATTCTCGATCCGACACCGTTTCTGTCGGCTGCTGGGATGCTGCGATAAGCTGTGCTATGTGCACAAGAATGTCCGGCGTCGAGACCTGCGGAGGCGCAGTCTATCGCTGCTTCGCCGAGGGCAGCTCCGCATCAGATGGCTCCCACATACTTTTCCTATGCGAACGTCCGGAGTCCATCGGTCTCGAATCCCTGGCTGCCGGATGGTGTGACCTGGTCGCCGAAGAATCCTTGATCGGCGAAGCTGGTAATATATCGGCGGTCACGCAGCCAAGGTGCGGTCGTGTGCGCTGATGAGAAGAGGAAGCCTTAGCAGTCTCAGCGGACTGCTTATACAACGGAGCGTCCCGAGCGACGGACGTATGCTCCGCTAGCGACACATTTTGTACCACAACATCTGGGGCCAGATGTTGTTGAACGAGAGAGGGGGCCTCTCTCGCTTGCCGTCCGGATGGACCGGAACGAGCTATGAACCGGACTAAAAGGCTTCCTCCGTTCTCCCTCCGATCCGCCGTCACTGGGTGTGCATTAAGTTAATTTTATAGTGCTCGCATCACCCCAAAATTCCTTCTAGACCGCAACGGACGAACCCGGCTGCCGAACCATTCGGTGAATGGACGCTACACCGGGCGAGCTAGCGGACGTCAAAGGCCGTCGAACCTACTAGGGTCCTCTTAGGCAATTGGCGTATAACATGAGCACTTTTCCGCTAGCCCTTCATTAATTGTGACGACGGAGGCACACTGTTGGAAGACATCACAGATACATCACCCTAATCTTGATCGTCTGAAATAGAAATTGATAAAGTAGAGTGACCCTGCGGGGAAAGGACCGGAGTGTCCAAATCCCCAACAACATACCGTGACATACGCTTCCCATATTGTCATCGAAATCATACGATACAGAACAGGAGTTAATGCGAGTACACTGACCACATATAGAATGATAATAAAGTCAGAGGAAGACTTCCTCTTAAAACAATTGATCAATATCCTTTCAATGTGAAAAGAAAACAAGTCCTGGTACTCGCACTAACCCCTGGCAATCAAAATACATAATAATAATATGATCCATTAATATAGAAAAAATAATTGAAATCAAAATATTTTGAAAAAATATTTTTTCAGAACAGCCCAAGTTTCTGAAAAGTAACGTTGAGCCCCAATGGATCCCAAGCCTAAGTGTGGACAAAAATTTTAAAAATATTTTAAACAATTTATTCAACACTTACGAACAATAATAATGTATCTAGTTATGATTAAAATAACATAAAGATATTATTTTTTAGAAATCCCCCCCTCACACAGAGGGCTGTTGTAAATGTAAACAAGGAGTGTAAAAACACTAAAATAAGACTCCAGGCACCCAGGCCCGAAATCAGTTACCAAAAATACACTATCTGATGCAAAACAGAGACTTCCAGGGAAAAAACTGCAGAACATCAGATGGTAGATGCAGAACACAACGCCTAACCACCCGTAGGTGAAGACGTAAACATGGGGAAAGAACAGAATTCATTCTGTTATTCAGCTAAAACTCCCAAGAAATTTTAGTAATAATAATTACAGAAACTATGCCAAAAGCATGGGAGAATAGCAAGGGGGAACTTAAAGGACAGGGAGAGAGGAAAACACTTGTAAAAACAGTGTAACTAAATAATCAGAATGACAACAAAATGGCTGCTGCCTTGAAAATAGGTAACTTAACATAATTTCATTAAAAAAATTTAAGTTACAGCCCTGATAATATTCTGTCACACATTCTTTTCCTCTCCTCCTTCTCTATCCTCCTTAGAATCACCATTTCACTAATATTTATGTGTCTGGCATCATTTAAACTGAGATTTAAAAGCACAAAGATCAGTCAGATGTTAACTGATGAAGGGCCAAACTTAGAATGATAAATGGCGCCAATTTCGGAACGTCCTTGACACTGCACATGCGCAGTAGGGGCGAAGTGTGGAGGGCCTTTCAGGACATGTTTTCTTTAGTTTTAGATGCAAATTTTGGGGATTGGGGGGCAAAATTTGTGTTTGGCCCTATATTTTAAGAGTTAGCACCAGCTATATCTGGGTCATTGGTACAGTATAAAAATATAGAAATTTACAGTGGGGCCAAAAATCTTAGACCTCCCATTACAAAGCTAAATTTTTCCCTAAGAACTTTGTTTAAACAAACTTTATTCAACACCTCAAAAGAAAGCTCAATATAAAATATCAAGTCATTCTACTGGTTGATAAAAAAAAAATTTCACCCACACCCTATGATCTGGGGAAACTTGATTTGAACAAATCAAAATGTGATGTCATAACAATCACCTCAAATTTCATTGATTTTGGTAAAGCAGTTTTGATAAAGAACTATTGAATACAATATTCATGGATGACAGATGACGGATGGAGTGTGATCATTTTCTGTTAGGTGAGGTTAAACGAGTCACTTACGTCACCAAGCTAAGGCTAGTATATAGAAAAGGGGTGAAACATGTAATCCAAAAACCATAGAAAATCAGTATTTTATGCTGGGCATGTCAAATATTTGCTAAGATTTTATTAAAGTCACTTGTCCTGCAGGGCAAGTGGATTTCCAAAAAAAAAAAAAAAAATAGATCATGCTATTCATTTAATCCTTTACCTAACTCGAAAAGTGGACGACACTTGCAAACAAAATTCTTGAATAACAATTTTTTCCATTTTTTGCAACAAAAACATAGCTTATGGCCCCTCATTGAAACAAGTTAAATGGCCTCTTTTCAATTAGTGATGAACCGATTATTAAAACTTGCTATGAACCAATTACTGACTATTTCACCAAACATTCTGCAGATTCCAATTCCAGTGGTTGGAATAGGACACGCAGCAAAAAATATTTGTTAGTTACGAATGTTTAATAGCACATTAAGTTCTCAGACTATGCATGTGTAGTGCTTGGTGATTTTAGCCAAAATAATATGGATACAGTTTAGTGCATGGATACAATACACAAAGCTGTATTAACCTGAAATATACTGAGCACATATACTTTGTGTATCAATTCAATAATAACTTTGATGTGTGTTGTGAACTATGTCCATGCATGGCCTACAGATAGATAGGAATGCGATGAATCAGAATATAATGTTCATTTTTCAACTTTTTACTTCCAGGGGAGGTAACAGAATTGAATGAACAATGAACATGACAAACTAAAAATGTGGTCATGACAGTCATGCGACATACATGTTGCATAACAATCATCTGCTAGTGAAAACAAGCCAAGACCAATACCGGGTCTGCACCTGCATCGCTGCATGCTATAAGTATTGGCAAACAGGAAGTGGCTGCACGGCAGATCTGAAAATTAGATACACAATACAACTCATCATTATGAAGCAGCAGACGAAATATAAAATCATTCCCTTTCATAGAAGCCAAGAAAACTTTGACGGAAGAAGTGTTTCGGACGGACTGACGGAGTCAAGCTGTTACTAGACCTGCTCTGTCACTGACGACGCAGGTAAAAAAAAAACGGTTGTATTGAGTTTTTCTCTCCATTTCATTCTCCTATTGTGTTGTAATCTCTACATCATGAAATACTGCAGACTACCTGCTAAACACATTGTATTTATTCTTTAATGTTATGTACTCAATGTGATGTTGCGTCATGGTCGAAAATCAGTGACTTTGATCAGCTGAGAAACTGTGCTATCTCATACCGATTGCAGGTGGTAAGTCCAGTAATATCTCGGCTCTACAGCTTCCTATATTCAGCTATGCACGTCATATGCTTTTTTGTGGACAAACTTCATTGAAATGAATAGATATCAACGAGAGTTTCAACTGTCACTGTTAAATATGGAATAATCAGAAGCTGCTGTGTTTTAATTGCCAGCTGCCATAATTGGCTGACGCCCCATTACAGGCCAGTTTCGATTGCAGATTCCAATTATTGGTTCATCACTAGTCTCGATGAGGGGGCCATAAGTTGTTTCTGCAACAAAAAATGAAAAAATAATGAAAACTGAATGGTGATTTTTGCAAGTAAACCTGGTCAGTTTTGGCTATTATGTTGGATAAAGGGTTAAAATAAAAGAAAACACTTTTACTTCTTAAAAATGTAGAGTAAAGTAAATCTTATCAACCTTCTCTAAAGCACTAAATCTATTCTGTAGGCTAAACCCATATGTGTACACCTTACTCATCTTCAGTGTAAAGACAACAAAAAGTGAAACAAATGAATTGGTGCTTAGAATCAAAGTTCATCTATTTATGATAATAAGGAATAATGCAGTCAAATCTAAAAGCAATGAATAAAAAGGTCAACATTACCCACAAAACTGAGATGCTAAAGAATGAGCTAAAATAGACCTTAGTATTTGGTTTGAGTTCTTTTGCAATTTTGTACAGCCATAGCGTACCATGTCTCTATCTATTTTTATAGTCTCTATCTAATTTTATAGTCTCTATCTAATTTTATAACAAGACTAACTGTGAACGCCTGGCCACAGATGCCGGCGAACTATGGCCAAATGGCCTATAATACTGGAATGAAAAGTTTTGTGTTGAATTTGTTCATGATGAAAACCTGATTCTGTGCGAGAATTACGTTTTCCCATTCCTGTGACCTTGACCTTTGTCACTCGAGCATGGTGTTGCTGAGCAACAGAACTTCCATTGGTTCATCACTAGTACCACTAGTCCCAAGTTTTGTGGAAATCCACCCAAGCATTATAGAGTTAACGCTCCAGGTAGACAAATACAGTCTGTGAGAATTAAGTTTTCACATTTCTGTGCCCTTGACCTTTGTCACTCAAGCAGGGTGTTGCTGTGCAATAGACCTGCCACTGGTCTTTACTTTTGTGTGAAGTTTTGTGGTAATCCTTCCAAGCATTATAGAATTATGGCTCTGGACAGACAAATCTGTGAGAGAATTAAGATTTTTCCATTCCTGTGACCTTGACCTTTGTCACAAATGGTGTTGTTGTGCAACAGACCTTCCATTGGTCTTTACCCTTGTGTATTTATTATTTATTTACTGGTGTTTAAGGTCACATATTTCTGCACAATGGCTAACCATGACTGTGACAGTTTTACGGGTGGAGGAAGCCGGAGTACCCGGAGAGAACCACCGAGCAACGGCAAGCAACTGTCAGCTCCCCAACATACCAACTCCACACAAGTAGGGTTAGCATTGGTTGAAGACAGGTGCACCATCGACGAGCAGTACACCTTAGTACACAACGTCACCGTGCCCCCACGTGGGCAATGGGGGGGGGGGGGGGGGGGGGGGGGCGAAGTGTCTTGCCCAAGGACACAACACAGTTGCCGCAGGTGGGATTCGAACCGTGGACCTCTCGGCTTGCAGCCTGCACCTCTACCAACTGAGCTACCGCGCCCCCTTACCCTTGAGTAAACTTTTATGGAAATCCACCAAAGCATTATAGAGTTATGGCTCTGACGGACAAATAAAGTTGGACAGATGGATGGATGGACAGACAAACAACCCAGATTTAAGATGCCTCCCTATCTGGGCATAGCAATTAAACTTTTATACCAAATTTTATTTTTTATTATACTTACCAAAGTAACACAAGTACCTTATCCTCTTTTTTCTGCTCGGTTAGAAAAGTGGGCAGATTTAGAAGAATCCTAAGAGAAACCTTTAGGATACTACAAAAATGTCAACAAAAAAAAAATGTAGCCAAACAGGGTTTACCAGGGGCCACTTTGTGTATGATACACAAAACCTGGAAACCTGTATCCTGATTAGAATAATCACCTATTGTCCAATTCCCACCAAAACATACGCAAGTCAATTTCAAAAATTTCTAAAAGACAATTATGCATGTATATAAGAGAGCAGGGAGGCAAGCAGATATATTAAAGTGTACTCCTGGGAGGGTATAAGTTTTTGTGTTACTTTGGTAAGTATAACCAGAGGCTGAAGTTAGCCTAAAATTCTCACCTGGCTCAAGTTGTCAAAAGAGATGAGTCTGTCGGTGAGTGATGGACAGCAAGAGCAATTTTTTGATTTGCCACGACACAACCAAATACAATTTTTTGGCCATTCATTTCTGCTGGTCCTAGGAAAGCTTCCTAGGCAAAAATAAAGCTCTGTTCTTTGAAATCTAAAAAAAGGGTCTGTACAAATTTTTGTTTGTTTTTAACTTCTGTGGTTTTTTCCTATGGGGCTGCAGAAAAAAAATTGGAGGCATAAATCAAGTACATATGACTCAGTTATACTACATGACAAATCTGGTTCAAATCAGCCCATTGGTTCTGTAAATAGAAATTTTGAGTGGAGCCCAAAATGGTCATCCTCCCACAGGGAGCCAAAATTTTGACCTACTGAGTTCCTTTGAAAAAAACTCGAATCTGCATCACTGAAGTAAGTTCCATACCAAAAATCTAAGCATTATTGCATGTGGCTTCTGAGAAGATGATTTTTAAAGCATTTCAGGCTTAAGGTGCATTAACCCCAACCCAAGGGGCACAGTAACTTTTTGGGAAAAAAATCAGAAGAGTAAACTCCACCAAGATGCTTTGTACCAAATTAGTTCAGACTTGGCCCAAAGGTTCTACAGAAAATACTTAGTTGATGGAGCATAAGTAAGATAATGACTCGGCATTTTTCCCATTGCCAACAGTGTTAAAATGGACATCCCCATACGGCACCCCATGACAAAACCAACAGCAATTTCTTCGGTCCATCTGATTCCACTGGTCCTAAGGAAACCTCATAGCTCCTGGGGTTCCCACGAAGCAGCAAAAAACATTTTCGGTTCTAAATCAAGTAATCAGCCCATTGGTTCATGAAATAGAAATTTTGGGTGGAGCCCAAAATGGGCATGCTACCACAGATAGCCCATATATTGACCTATCAACTTGCCTTGAACAAATTTCAGTCTCCACCACCAACGGAAGTTTCATACCAAATATCAAAGCATTCTCTGTGGATCATGAAAAGAACATTTAAAAAAGTTTTGTAGACTATTTGGGCATTAACTCCAAACCCAAGGGGAATATTAACTTTTTGGGAAAAAACTCAAGTCATCATGACTTGGATGACAAACACAGAGACGTTTTATGTATACATTACCCTCTAATATGGGAATTTCTACAATACATTTTGAAAAACTGAACCGAAAACTGATTTTTTTTTTTACAAAACCGAACCAAAACGCAAATTCAAAATTGCCTAGCCCAACTACATCTTAGATCCTGTTCCTCCAAACCCTCTGAAAGGGAAACGGTCTAGAAATATAACCCATATAAGACAAACTTTGTGTAACTATCGAGAATTTTAAAACTCTAAATGCTTGCATTTGATTCCCCACACTGAAACAAACAAATGAATTGAATAAAGACTTAGTACAAGATCAGCTGAAAATCAACGGAGTTAACAGTTATATCTGGAACTTGATTTTTTTGCTAAAAATGAAGCATTTATTGTGAAATTGACTGAATTCCCTACAATGCAGTAATAATGAGGATCAATGGAAAGAGTGTGAAACACACTAACCCTTCTGGTAGAACCAAAGGCCAAAAGGAAAGCCGTCTTGTAGGTCAAAACCTTAGTATCAGTATCTGCTAGGAGCTCAAAAGGAGAAAACAATGAAGAATCCATGACAAACTCCATTTAGATTTAACTCTTAAGAATTTTAGGTCTTTTCAAGGTGAAATGTTTCATCAGATTAAAAAAAACGGGTCGGAACGGATAGTAGAGTTCCAGGCAAACACGAAAGTTTCTGAAAGCATAGATTGATAACCTTTGATAGCAACAGGTTGAAGACCTTTGGTGTCAAATAAATATATAAAGAAATCAGCCAGTTGAGCTATGGACGGATGTTTGAAACTGACATTATTACTGAGACACCAACTAGTGAAAACATTCTACTTAGCATTATAAGCTAGACTAGTGGAAAATCTTCTGGGTGCAGAAATGCACTCCATTGCTCTTCTAGAAAAACCTCTTTGCCTGAGACAGGACCTGATAAAAGACAATGGAAATGCAAAGCATGGGCCACTGCCCCCGACCCGTAGGCAAGTTTGAAATAACCTTGAAGGTATTGTGGGACAGAAAAATTTTCTAAGTGGAAAGAGTGGAAAAAAAAATGTTCTAAGTCGAAAAAGGGTCATAACTCTGGAAAAAATTATTTGACAGAACCCATTCCTTATGCATATCTGTTCTCCCAGGCAGGTCTATCAGCACACCAGAGAAGAGTCATATCCGAGCAATGGCTTTGAAATTACAATGCAACACGTTTGTACAGACAGATGGACGGGGAGACAAAAAGATGCTCAGGCACAGATGGATGGATGGATGGATGGATGGATGGATGGATGGATGGACAGATAGATGGATGGATGGAGGTTCTTACACATTTTTACTTGAAGGTTTTTCCCATGTTAAACCCTAACCCCACAAGGTCAAAAAATTACCCCCACAGTGCAAAAATAACCCACAAGTGGCCACTGTACTAACCCAACCCAACCCCACAACTACCACTGACCCTAAATTGTAAACCCCACAATGTACCTCTGCTAGACAGACAGACAGATGGATGGAGAGTTTCACTAGATAACTCTGAATACTCCTTTGGAGGCCTGGGGCATAACAAGCATGAAGGTGCAACTGTCTTGACATTGAGCAGAAATCTGTGGGGGTTGACCCCGATGAAGAAGATCTCAGCAAAGAAGTAACCATATGAAAACGTCCAGAAGAAGTGTCCATAACTGACTGAACCAGACTGTCTGAGGAGAGAGGCCGGCAATCAGTATGATACGGCAGTGCAGCACCTGAATCTTGTTTAGAACACATTGGATGATTGGTGTTGGTTGAAAGGCATAGCTGTCTATCCCATTCCAGTACAGCGACAGAATGTGGACTACGAAGGATCAAGAATCCGGACAGGGAGAAAGAAAGGTGTTTAGCTGATTGTTTCACCCTGTCGCAAACAGGTTAATGTGGGGGGGGGGGGGGGGGGGGGGGGGGGGAGGGGTGCCCCACTTGTCGCAAAGAGACCTGAAAAGTTGAGTGTTCAACATCCATTCTGTCAGAATAATTTTGCCTTTGCATGATAGAGCATCGGCTAACACGTTTAGGCGACCCGGAATGTGTCCAACTAGCACAGGAACATCCAACTGATGAGCTGGTAGATCTTTGGCTAGCTGGTTCAAAGAAAATGAGAAAGTTATTCCCTGATTCCTTATGTAAGCAATCACTGTCGAATTGTCTTACAGGATTAACATAGGGCCCTGCGAATCGGGAAATTTATGTTCGAATCGAATCTCGAATCGAATCGGGACTGATGTCGACATCGAATCGAATCTCGAATCGAATCGGGATAAACTCGAGAAATAACTATAACTGGCATCATCTTGTGCAGAAATGTCCGGAAAGCACTGCGAGAAGAGAGAGTTGACATAACTTGGCGTTGTTTTAATTTTCTTTCTCGTTGAATGGCCATCCAGATGTTCACTTGGCCCGACAATAAGTTCAAGACATAAATATGGACAAATTAAGGTGTTACTGCCCAGAGACATTTAAGACAAACCACTAAATTGAAACATGAGACTTAAAAGCACAAATGTAATACAAGTGGCGCATTAATTTCCATGGGTTGAAGTCGGCTACAGCCGCTTACTTCATGTACATTAGCATGCCTAAATACATTATTGTAATGTTTGGTTGTTTTTGTATTATCAGAATTTGGGTCTTGTAGATTTCGGTCCGTTCTCAACTCAATAACACAGTATACATCAAAAGCAGCGAAGGCGTTAGACTGTGTTAGTTTCTGCATTAGTTACCTCGAATAGTGACGCAGTGCTCATTCACACAAATTGCTTTTACTTCATTCCAACTTCCAAGTACCAACTCCGAACAATGCAAAGAAACTACAGAGGTTTTCCTCCCACAGTTTTCTGACATAATAATGGGAGCGCTCCAGGCGACATGTCCCCATTATTGTGTTAGAAGATTCCGGGACTGGGAGCAGGCCTTAGGCCCATAGCTGGATATTTCGGTTGTATGGATTCCGCGAATAACTCTCACACGAATTCCTGGAAATCTATAAATAGCGAATTTGCGGTGTGTGGTTTTCTGGGAATCTGAAACTGAAAGTGAAACGACAGAATTTTGCAATGAATTTGACTATCCACAGGCGCCTGGAAACTCATTATATATAGCCAAATGCTTCAAAATAGCCCTCATATATGCCACCCCCCTAATGTATATAATAACAATAGAAAGACTGGAAACTTCAGACGCTCAAAATTTCATACCACGAAATTAAGTTACTCTCGTATCAAAGTTTTGAATCGAAAGCGGGGACACATACGTGTGTCTTCTGATGCTGAAATGACTATTCTTTCAGAATCTGGTGCCCTTTGTGAAATTAATTTGCATTAAGAGCTTTTTCTAAGACGTTTTATTTGGATTTTCATGCTAAAATCTGCTTACAGCCACGCCACTGTTGGGAGTTCTCGGCAGTGAATATCAGTCAGGGATATTGAATATTAGCAACGTCTCTCTAAAATTCTCAATTGCATCATTAATGTAAAAAAAATATTATATTAATATTAAGCACAGTCTTTTGAAAAAATATACGATCGTTTATTTTTTTCACAAAGACTAAAAACCTGACGCCAGAGAAAGAGTACAAGTCAAACACTCGATATCCCTGACTGATATTCACTGCCGAGAACTCCCAACAATGGCGTGGCTGTAAACAGATTTTAGCATGAAAATCCAAATAAAACGTCTTAGAAAAAGCTATTAACGCAAATTAATTTTACAAAGGGCACCGGATTCTGAAAGAATAGTCATTTCAGTATCAGAAGACACACGTATGTGTCCCCGCTTTCGATTCAAAACTTTGATACGAGAGTAACTTAATTTCGTGGTATGAAATTTTGAGCGTTTGAAGTTTCCAGCCTTTCTATTGTTATTATATATATTAGGGGGCTGGCATATATGAGGGCTATTTTGAAGCATTTGGCTATATATATAATGAGTTTCCAGGCGCCTGTGGACTATCTTCCTGATTAAGACATTAAAACTAGAAGAGTTCGCTCCTTATTTCAACCGATGTCGACATTGTCGAACACTGATTCATTTTCCTCGAAGCTTCGTTTGACTAACGAATCGGCAAACTATTCGAGATCGATATACGAATACCAAAGCGATGTCGACATCGAATCGAATACTCGAAGCTTCGCAGGGCCCTAGATTAACACTACATGATTCGACAGATCTTTCCAGTACTTGAAAGCCAAGAGAATTGTCAACAGTTCGTTCCTATTGATGTGCATAAGCAATTAATCCTCTGTCCACTGACCAATGACCTGAAGGTCCAGAGGCCTCAGCATAGCCCCCCCCCCCCCCCCCCCCCTCCACTCACACACCCAACTGAGATTGCTGGCATCTGTGATAAGAAGAATGTCATCCGGGGACTGAGTATCCAGAGGAAGTCCTTGGAGAAGATAATCTGAGCTTTGCCACAGGAGTGCCTGATTCTGAATGCATGGGATTGGAGAAGATAATCTAAGCTTTGCCACAGCAGTGTCTGATTCTGAATGCATGGGTCCAGAGGAACAGTCATGACCAAAGGATCTACGTTTGGTCTCCAAGCTTGAAGTAGACAGAATTGAAAAAATTTATAGTAATTTATATATTTTTTATACTTACCCCAAAATATCTAGGGCCAAACACAAATTTTGCCCCCCAATCCCCCAAATTTGCATGCAAAACCGAAAATTAGAAGTCCTAACTGGCCCTCCATACATTTTACCCACCGCGCATGTGCAGACGTCAGGAAGTCACCGAATCTGGCGTCAATAAAATCATTCTTTGTAGAAAAAAGATTATAATAACTCAGCGAGGAGGTATGAGTGCCCAGTACTGCCCACTCATGGGAGGGCCATTCCCGTCTGGGTCATTGGTAAGTATAAAAAATATATAAATTACTATAAATTGTTTCATATTTTTATACTGTAACCAATGACCCAGACTTAGCTGAATCGTAAAAAGGCGGAGGGACTAGAACTTCCGAAATATTAGATCAACATAGATCAAATCCTTCAATCCATGATGAAGAAATTAGAATTTACATGAATATCTCTTAATACCATAATAGAAGAGACATAACCTAATATGGATCCCAATAATGTAAATCCTAAATCTAAGCATAAAATCATGTTAATTAGGATGTAACAAATAAACAATTTTAGAGACTAGTCTGGACTAGGCCCTAAAAATTATTATGGCATACTGAGAATGAGAGAAAATTTCCCATAAACCTACGCCACACAATAATACTGCAGCTGATCGCCGAACATAGTACGGACAAGACAGCTTCCTCAATAGTTACATACCACATAAGGCAGAGAAGTGGACAAAATGCCCCCCACCCCTTCTTTTTTTAACATAACTTCAAAAGAAAGAGGGGAGAGCTCTGGAATCAATAAGCAGAACCCGGAAACGATATAAATAAATATCGATCAGGCACTCAACAAATTAATTCATGAATAATAAATGGTGCTTAACGCCACTTCAAAGCCAAGGCTATAGCGATGATTTTGGTAAATAACATTATCTGCTACAAATATGCACTGCAGACACCGTATACAGGTACGATGAAATCAGTGAGAAATTAATTATAACATATACATACAAAAGCGGGATAAGATGAACAATCTCTGCAGAGAAAACACGCTTCAAGATCATTCACAGGAGGCCTCTGTAATATTAAATCTGGTAAAAAACATTCTCAAATGTGTACTATTTGGTATCTACAACTATAAACACATGAGAATATGCAATTTGAGAACCGACAAAATAGAGACCAGGATCTAGAAATGGAGGTAGGTATGATAAACCGGCTCCAAAATCAGAAAATAAATACTGGAAACAAATGCAACAGAACAGCATATATATGCGTATGATGGTGCCATCCAACACAACCCAGACGCAAAGTATGTGTGTATTAAAAAATATATATGCGACAGCGTGAGTGTGTGTGGAGGGGGGGGGGGGATTTCAAATATATTCGAAACCTCCTCAACCACATTACTTGATCATTGCTGGTGCAGACACCAATAATATAGTGATCATAAAGCTCTTTCACGTCTGAATACTCCGTAATGCCACGGAGAGCAGAGAATGACATGAAGAATAAAACTTCCCTTACAGAAGAAAACCCTCTCATGGGGAAGCTTCTGGTGAATGCCCAATAGCAGACCCCATAACCTCAATGAAATCAATAGAAACAAATGAACTGAAGGGTACACGTATCCTATCATTCGCTCCCATGAAAACGGCTGAGCGTCAATGTATGCGCTCAAAAGCCTTATACTCGCGACACAAATAATGGAAACTATTATTCCCATGTGCCGAAAACTTGAGTATCCTGAAGAGATCCCACATAAGATCATATAATAGCCAAACAGTTAGAATAAGCTCAAGATATAGCCAGTGCTTACTTATGCGCTGAAATCTTAAGCATTGACTGCTAATAGGAAGATAAATAACCCAAGCAGTACGAATAGCTGACTTATTTAACAATAGAATGAACATAACGTTCCTTCTATTTAAAAATAATGACAACAAAAGCGTAACTTCTCTTCTGATAAACTCTGATGTGCATAGAAGAGACCGTCGGACTCAGGATTGTAACGCAATGTATGAACTCACGTCCGAAATAACTGAGAAAACCATAATATATGCCCAAACTTGACCTTATGTTAAAAGATTCTCTAAAACAAAACAGGTCAAGAAGGAAAAACGTCTACCACTCCAGTTAATAACTGGAGTAGACGTGTGTAAGCAACCCATTGAAATAACATTCCAAGCCACTCCACACAACTCCATCCGGCACAGAAAACTTTCGCTGTTAATGCGTCAGATAACCGATAAAAGTGAGCCAAACAGCTGGTTAATTCGCTCTGTGAAACAGATGAACCAGCCAAATGAATAGTGGGATACATGAATCCTATCATAAATCCCATGAGACATTATCTAGTTCACAAAACAAGTGATCTAACGAACTATACTCGCTACAATTGCCGAACGTTTGCTTATCGACTGAAAGATAATCATAAATAACCTAATTATCCACTTCCAGTCAAAATCGGCTGGACCGAGTTCTATAAGAACCTAGAACCACCGGCTCAGGGAAGTCTGATCAGTAACTCAGTCTGACGAGAAACCCCTATCCAAGTGGCTGTATAGACAAACCTAAAGAATTATATTTAGGTGAGATACCTATACCTTCGCTATGAGCCTTATAAGCGAAATGAGTCTAGGACAAACTCTCCTACTCTTCTGTTGGCTGAGGTCGATTAGATCCCAACTTGAAGAGTCGAGAATAAATGCTTTCTTGTAGTTTAATTCTACAATAATGAAAGCTTACCATCAAAGACTTAGGTATACCTATACCTTGCTGTGAGTCCTTATAGATGATTTGAGTCTAGGACAACCTCTCATACTCTTTCTGCTGGTGATGATACATTAGACCCCAGCTTAAAGAGACGAGAATTGATTCTTATCATAACAAGAGGCCCCAAGGGGCCTGAGGGTGCTCACGTGACATGGTAGCCTAAATATCAACCCAGAGAATTGATTTCAACAAGTTGCATCTGCTCCTCCTAAGAAAAGCTTATACCAAATATCCAAAGATTCTGACCAGTGGATCTAAAAAAAAAAGATTTTTAAAGAATATTCCTCATAGTGAACTAAGTTATAATTCGGGCTCCCACAGGGAGCCCATATATGAACCCAGGGACTTGGCTTTAACAAACTTGAATCTCACCCCCCTAAGGATGCTGCACACCAAATATCAAAACATTTCAACTGCTGGATCTGAAGAAGAAGATTTTTAAAGAAAATTCCCCCCCCCCCCCCCTCCCCCAAGAATAGTGCATACCCAATATCAAAAGATTCTGCCTGCTGGATCTTGAGAAGAAGATTTTCAAAGAATTTTGCCTGAAATGCACTAAGTTCAAATTTGGGCTCCTATACTGAGCCCAAATATAAACCAAGGGGGCCAATTTGAACAAACTTGAATCAGATCCACCCCACAATGTTGCATACCAAAAATCAAAAGATTCTGCCTGCTGGATCTGGAGAAGAAAAGTTTTTAAGAAATTTGCGTGAAATGCACTAAGTTCGAAATCGGGCTCCTATACTGAGCCCAAATATGAACCCAGGGGGCCGATTTGAAGAAACTTGAATCAGATCCACCCTACAATGTTGCATACCAAATATCAAAAGATTCTGCCTGCTGGATCTGGAGAAGAAAATTTTTTTAATCTTTTTCCCATTGCCTACAGTGTTAAAAACTGCTGACTCAGCACTTTTTCAAAGTCCTGAAAAAAGTACCTTGTGATCAAACCGATAGGGATTTTTTTGAATCATTCTATTCTATTGGATAAAAGTAAGCTTTATACAAAATAAGAATTCTCTGTGCCGTGTAATTTCAGAGATATGGCAGTTTTAAGGTTTTTCCTATTTTTAGCTCCCGAGGTTCCCATGGGGCAAGGAGAAAAAATCTTTTGTGCATCAATCAACTACTTATGACCCATTATCATCTCATATCAAATTTGGTTCAAATCGACCTGACGGTTCTGAAAATAGAAATTTTAGGAGTGGCCAAAATGTTTGCCCCTCCCATAACGAAGGCAAATTATGCCCAACAAACTTCTCTTGAACAAAATTGATTCTAAACCTCAAAAGGACTCTGTATGCCACATATCAAGTCTCTGCTACTGGTGATTCATTAGAAGAAGATTTTCAAAAAATTTGGCCATTTTTTCCCCACACCTCTGCTCAATATGAGCCGAAACCTAATTTGGATAAAAATCAAAAAGCCCCTATATAACCACTACTTACATGAAATTTAATTAAAATGCGGCCAGTGGTTTAGGAGAAAGAGGCTCAAACACCACCTTCACCCAGGACGACGGACGACAGACAACGGACGGACGGACGACGGATAAAGAGTGATAAGAAAAGCTTACCCTGACTTTCAGTCAGGTGAGCTAAAAACTAGAGTTGGAAGACTAAAGCGAACTATAGCAAGTTTTCCACCTAGTCAAATGCAAAGATGAAGACACAAGGATTTGTTGCATCAGAATAACTACCACTTAATATTAGTTAAGACCGAGAAATAAATACTAGGTCTGGAAAGAATTTTAAAAGGTTCAAACGATCACAAAATTCCTTCCATTTAGACGATGCATCACAGTACTTAAAATTAAAGTACATAAGACTATGAGACTAAATTCGCTCTGACTAAGAAATTATCTTCTCAATTGCATCCGAGCAAACAGCTAAATGATGAAGGTAAGGCTAAAACTAGGATCTTAGCCTGCTCAATCAATGCTGAGGAACTCTCCACATCTTCCCCTGTTGTTTTTATAAGTATGTGAACCATCACAAACGATTAAAAATACAGAGGAAGAAGATAAGAAATCGAATTACTTTTTCCCGCCGGAAGTTAAATATGGTGTCGTCTACAGAATCGAAGTCCTGTGTCACCTGTGTTGACTTAACCGGAAAGAGATCTTATTACCCTGCTCTTTACCCGGATGAGGTCATCGTCGAACTACGCTAGCGGTTTCTCATAACTGCTCGCATTTTGAATCACTGGAACAAGATCAAGGAAATGATAATGTATGGTATCTATATCATCCAAGAGTTGTTCCGGAAGGAAAAGTTATCCTATCCATCATATGTTCAAATCAGTTAGAATCACAGTCACCAGCATCTAAACAGGCAGGTGACTGGACCAAATAAGCACTATGCAACAGCTCAAGATTTGAGACTGACGTTGAGTGCTTCTGCCTTAGCAGGAATACTGCGATTAGCTGTGCAACTGCGACATCAAGTCCGTTACAGAGGCCTGAGGAGCAGCGGTCATGAATAGCCTCTTCGCGGGCTGCTCCTAGGACAGGGAGTCCAATATAGTTATTACTGCGGACGACCTGATGAATGAAGCCTCATCTCCTTGGCTACTAGATGGTGCGACTTTCTTTACTAAAGATGGACCATTTGACGATGCAGACCGGAAATCCTGAGTCACTTAGCCAAGGTGCGGTCGGGAGTACTTGGTAGACGCTAAAGAAGCAAAACTGTAGCCATCCCGGCTAAGAATTGAACTAAGCGTACCGGAAAATAGCTATGTACATAAGCTCTGACTGACGCAAGTTCCTATCAACAACACCCAGCTCCAGATGTTGTTGAAAGAGAGAGAGGGACTCCCTCTTGCTCGTGCATATCTCAGAACTTGCAGTCTTCTTCCTTCCATCAACACTAGGTGAGCATGGAATCGATCAACAGTGCTCGCTACACCCTTATTCTCTCTCGACCGCCAGACATACCCGGCCTCACGTCACCCACATACGAGTGAGATCTGCCGGTTGAGCTAGCTGTATTTAGACAAGGGACGTAAGCCTACGTGAAACCTAGCCCTTGTCTTTTTAAAATCATTGAGCACTTTTCCACTAGCTCTAATACAATGCATATGCGACACATTCGGAGTAACGGCCCAAGTATCCAATCTTCACCGTTTCACCGGTGACAGGGAACTGACACCACTCATCGAGTTTTATAGCCCTGTGCAATATAAAGATCACTTTGTCCATTATGTAGAGAAAACCATAAGACTAGCTGGCCCCGGCTGCCTATTAGACGGAACGTCCCAGTGGACGAGCGTACCTCAGACCTTGTCGGTTTCCTCCTTCCCGTCGTCGCTGGGTGAGCATAATTGCATATCATATTGTTCGCTCCACCCTATATGATCTCTCTTTTTCTAGCCTGGATGGTATACACCCGGCGTCACAGTTCTCAGGGACCTGAGTAACTACTTCACCGTTCGAGCTAACTAGCGACAACGGACCTGCGCGGTCGTGTGTGCTTTTCGAACATAGAGGAAGCTATAAGACTGGCCGGCCCCGGCTGTCTATGGAAGGAGCATCCCGTGGACGTAAGTTTCAACTGACACAAGTTCGTACCAACAACCTCTGGCCCCAGATGTTGTTATAAGAGAGAGGGACCTCTCTCTTGCTCGCAATCACGGACGACCTGGACGAGCATACTTCAGAACTTGTCTGACCGACACAAGTTCCTACCAACAACCTCTGGCCTCAGATGTTGTTATAAGAGAGAGGGACCTCTCTCTTGCTCGCGATTATGAAGACATGGACGAGCATACCTCCGAACTTGTCTGACAAGTTCCTACCAACAACCTCTGGCCCCAGATGTTGTTATAAGAGAGAGAAACCTCTCTCTTGCTCGCGATTATGAAGACATGGACAAGCATACCTCCGAACTTGTCTACTTCCTCCTTCCTGTGCTTCCTAATTTCCGTTGTCGCAGGGTGAGCATGTTCGTATGTTTGTAGTGCTCGCTACACCCTTATTCCTCTTCTCGACCGCAACGGACAAACCCGCCTTCACGTCCCTCACATACGAGTTAGATCTGCCGGTCGAGCTAGCTGGCGACAAGGTCGTCAATCCTACTAAGGATCTAGGCACTTGTCTAATACCTGAGCACTTTTGCCACTAGCTCTTCATTGATTTACGAAGACAGCATACTCCTTGACGGCGTCATGAAGCCACCTCATGTTCTTGTTCCTCTGTAAATAGAAACTAAGAAACAATAGTGACCTTTTGACGAGAGGACCAGCTGAGTCCCCTCGCCGCGATAGGACCGATAGAGTCCACTCGCCTAACACAAACCATGACGCCCATCATTCAGATTATCAAATCTGATACATGGAGTAGAATTAGTGGTAGTACATCAAGTAACTCATTACAACGACCAAGTAAATAAAAGAAAGGTTTCCTTTATTTGCCATACTATGAGATAAAAATAATTACCTAAAAACTAATATATGTCATTGTACCACCACCAAATCTACATATAATATAAGATAACATTAAATATCATCAATGAAATAAATATATCCAAAAGAAAAACTCTTTCAAAAATAAAATAAAAAATTTTCCTAATATAACAGTCCAAGTTCCCAAAGCGAACAATGAGCCCAAAAAGGCCTAAGTGTGGACAAAATTATAAATTAACTTCCACATTATCAGAATATTTAATGTTACTTACAACTGTTTTTCCTAAACAACAATAGGAAACTACCTAAAGTAATGTAATGTAAACAAAACACCGGAATCAAGACCCCAGGCAACATGGCCTGAAGTCAGTAACAGAAACAAGACTATCCGATGTAAAGCAAGATCTTCCTCAGAAGAAAAAATGATACATTGGATGTAAGATGCATGACCAAAATGCCCGAACACAGTAAGGATGAGGACGTAACCCTGGGGATGTACAGAATAATCTTCTGCATAAAACGTTAAACTCTCAATAAATTTTATAAATTTTTTTTATTAAAACAAGCCAAAAAGCATGGGAGCTTAACTGGGGGGGGGGGGGGGGGGGGGGGGGGGGGGGGGGGGGGTTAAGGGAAGGCAGGGAAGAAATACTAAATAAACAGTGGATAGATCATAATCAATCAGTGATAACGTCAGGCTCATGTCCCAAAATTAGGGAACATGAACTGATTTTAATAAATAATATAAAATTACAGCCCTGAATGTTTCAAACCACCGTTTCTTCCTTCCTTCATCCAGTTCTGTCCTTGGATCCACCAATTTAACCATTGATTTGTGTCTGGCATCATTATTAATTGAGATTTAAAAGCACAAATATCAGTTTGTTGTTATCTGACAAGGGCCAAACAAAGAATGATTTTATTGGCGCCAGATTCAGTGACTTCCTGGTGACTGCGCATGCACGGAGGGTAAAATGTATGGAGGGCCAGTTAGGACTTCTAATTTTTGGTTCTGCATGCAAATTTGGGAGATTGGGGGGCAAAATTTGTGTTTGGCCCTAGATATTTTGGGGTTAGCACCAGCTAAGTCTGGGTCATTGGTAAGTATAAAAAACATATAGGAATATTCTTTAAAAATCTTTTGCTTGTAGCAAAGTAGGTCTCATGAATGGAGCTCATCACTGACCTGAACAACTCCAAAGAGAATTTTGGAGCTTTTATGAAGAGGTTCAGGAGGCTCAAATCTATAGTGGGTCTGAGTTGACCATTTTTCTTCGGCACTGGAAATAGATGGTCGTAAAACCCTGGAGAACGTAAATTGTGAACGACCTTGATAGCTTCATTTTGTTAGAGCGATGATATCTCGGTATGTAGAAGATGCTCTCGCTATGTCGGCAGGAATAGTGGTAGGAATCGGATTGCATGAAACAGATGGAATTTTCAAAAAGAGATTCTGAGACTAGGGATCTGCATATCACAATTTTTTTTTTAATCGAATCTCGAATCGAATCTTGTCTAATATCAATATCGAATCGAATCTCAAATCGAATTGTAATATACAAGTTATTTGCTTAGTTGCTGAAAATAACCTTAAACACCAATAAATAAATATTCTCTGTAGGACTGTCGCTGAAATAGGTAGGCCTATTATCCAAAGTTTTAGTTTATTGAAGGCTTTTGTTGTTACTATTCACCGCTATCTGTGACAATGACAGCTTCTAGACAATGAGAGCCACACAGACTTGCAAATTTTCACCTCCTTAGCATCAATCTATCAATGGTGTTTGTAATGTGTCGCTTTAATACCGTTGATTAGAGTCGATGGCACTGCCCAACTTTTAATTTTGAGTCTATTTTCGCGGACGGAACTGTACAGTTTGGGGTGTTAACCCTTTACCCAACGCAGACGATATCAAAATTTATTATTTTAAATACCAATTTTTCAAACAATTTCAACAAAACCATATCATGTGACCCCTCGTTGGAATGATCTTGATGAGCTCGTTCCAACGAGGGGTCACATAATAAGGTTTTGTTGAAATATTTTGAAAAATAATATTTTTTCAACTGCTGAATTTGCTTATTACGTGGACGGATGCGGGTGATTCGTTGGATAAAGGGTTAACATGTTGCTATCACCACAAAAATGCACAATTTGTCATATCAAACTGGATATTCTGAACTCTTTCCAAACCGAAGAACATTATTCACTGATAAGTATGTCAGAAAAATTAACTTCACGTCCTGACCTGTGGACATTCTATAGTCTATACTGCTAACCTAATAATTAAACACTGTCAGTTACTCAATTAAATATGAATTGAGCATACATGAATGAATTGTCTAATGTCAATTTTATTCAAGTTTTGCTGGAAATGAAGCAAACTGCACTAAGCATGAGAGATTAAAAAAAAATTGAATCTTGAGACTGATTCGGTATCGATCTCGAAGCAGACATATGATACTGATATAGAATCGAATATCAAATATTTGCAGGACCCTATCTGATACCTCGTCGAACGAACCGAAGGGTCCAAGGATCCGACGTAATGTTGGACCATTCCTGATAAAAATGAGCAATCTGCTCCCCACCGCCACACCAGAAGCGAAAAACAGCCTTCGCATATCTGGCTCTTCCTCATGCCTAGCGAGAGCAAGTGTTAGGCTGAGCATGAGCAGCAGACTGAGTAGGGTTGGAAGGTTCAGATCTTTGTCTGCGGCAGTAGTAACCTCTACCGCTACTAGAAGAACTATGTGAGTCTGCAGCTAACTATCGCATGACCAGCTGATTTTGGGAGAACTTTCTCATGAACTTCTAAAATTGATCAATCGCACAGAAACGTGTTTGAAATTAGTGCACCTTGAAGCTGGCTCCGTTGCGCATGAGGAAGAGATGTGTTAGAGAGCATAGCATCTCTTCTGATGAGTTCAAGATTTGCAACTTGAGTAGCAGAAACACTGATAGCTTTAAGAATGCACTGTGAAAATGACATGAAAGGAGATGCCGTATCATAAAGTTCTTCAAACTGAGAGACTCAAGTGGCTAGAGCCGCCACAAGATGATCTGTTAAAGAAAAAAATTTGAAGTTCTCTGGAAAGTCCATTAACTGAATCACAAATGGAAGTCGGAACACTAGAGTACTTTGGAATGGACAGTTTGAAAGTCAATACATCTTCATAAATAGCAAGCGGAACAGCATAGCTAGACACCCCCGAGGAATCATACCTACAGTACTTCCAAAGAGGTGGAGAAGTATCCACACATGTAAAGAAAGCAGACTTAGATGCTTTACCCGGAAGTCTTTCATTGAAAGATGAAAGAATGTCATCCACAAGAGAAGACTGTAAAGGTCTGAGAAGAGAAGATTGAATTGCCATAGCAGCAGACAAGAGATGAGAAGCAACTGGAGTCTCATCTGGTATAACCTCTGGGATATGATCAGAAATAAAATCCAGAGTCTGCAAAATCAGAAGTAGGTATTGAACCATGCAGCTCAGCAAAATATTGCTCATCTTCACCGTCCTCCTCTGAAGTGACTTAATCAGTGTTGACACTAGTTGGTTGAGAAACAGAGAGGTAAGAATCAGAATGAGAAGCATTGTGGCTCCATTTAGGTGCCAATTCTAATGAGCAATCAGCGGCTCTCTTCTGAGGAACAATGGAATCAGCAAAAGAAGAGAATGCTTGAGTCAAATGTCTCATATACAGAAGTTGGCGGAGAGAAGCAGACTAAGCTACAGGAGACCTGAATGATAACGGAACGATGAGAAGCAAAAGATGTAACGCGTTCCATAACAGAATCAGATGGATGACGTACAGATCTATCACGGTAGGCTGAAGAACCATAAGAACATCTATGAACCAACAGACTATGCTCACACTGAAGATATGAATTGTCTGTGCAGCTAGTAAAATACTCATCATTATCGGAGGCACACGATGAGGTACAATGTGCGACACTCTCTCGGCAACCAGATATCTAAGATGGAGGCAACGATGCATCTGGAGGTCAAGAGTCTGCTGAACTAGCAAGGTAAGGTAAAGGTAACGAGTCAGATGACGGACCAATCTGACTACTAACCTGTACACTCTGAAGCTTTGAGTATTAATGCATCTGGAATTACACATATCCAATGGGTAATACTGCAGTTCCTGAAAACCAGCTATGTGGAGTGACTTATCCAACAGAATACAAATAAAGAACCTCAGTGTGAGCTTAATTTAGCCTGATCGTGTGTTCTGAAATGGTCTCTGCCAAAATCAGTTGTGCCCTTACCCAAAGCAACATTCACACATAGAGTCTTTCGACTATGACGACTTGAGGATGGTGGGTTTATGTTTCCAACAGTCCCTGAAACTGGAATGGCAGATAAGGATGTGGAATAATTTTCAACCGTAGATGATAAACCCACACCAAGTACAATGCAGGGTCGTTACCTACTGTAGTGGGAACCGACACAGCACTATGGTCATAAGGGAGACCCCAATATCCCAACCTTGTACCCACAGAGACTCGGTTCTCAAGGGTCACCCTAACCTCAGAATACCTGCAAACCTGTGGATGATCAGTTGATGACAGATCTGTAACCATGTCTTCACCTGAAATAACAAAATTTTTAACATCTATAATGCGATCAATGACAGGGGGAGGCAGAAATGCAGTGGATGCCGGCAATGCCTTCTGATACTTTTTGGCAACAGATCTGAGAACAGTCCTGATTTCAGACCATACCTTCTTGGGCCAGATGCCACAAAGAAAACAAGTAAAATTTGGATGGCATCGATTGCAGGTAACAGAATCAGAATGGTTGTCATCAACATGCTTCTTGATTTGACATCTATTGCACGAAACGGTGCAAGGTATTCTGTGCACAGTACCTGAACAAGAGGCCCCAAGGGACCTGAGGGCGCTCACCTGACATGGTAGCCTAAATATCAACCCAGAGAATTGATTTCAACAAGTTGCATCTGCTCCTCCTAAGAAAAGCTTATACCAAATATCCAAAGATTCTGACCAGTGGATCTAAAAAAAAAAGAAGATTTTTAAGTTATAATTCGGGCTCCCACAGGGAGCCCATATATGAACCCAGGGATTTGGCTTTAACAAACTTGAATCTCACCCCCCTAAGGATGCTGCACACCAAATATCAAAACATTCCGACTGCTGGATCTGAAGAAGAAGATTTTTGAAGAAAATTCCTCATTTTGAACTAAGTTACAATTCAAGCTCCCACAGTGAGTCCAAATATGGACCTAGGGACATGGCTTGAACAAACTTGAATCTCACCCCCCTAAGGATGCTGCATATCAAATATCAAAACATTCCAACTGCTGGATCTGAAGAAGATTTTTAAAGAAAATTCCTCATTTTGAACTAAGTTATAATTCGGGCTACCACAGTGAACCCAAATATGAACCCAGGGACTTGGCTTGAACAAACTTGAATCTAACCCCCCTAAGCATGGTGCATACCCAATATCAAAAGATTCTGCCTGCTGGATCTTGAGAAGAAGATTTTCAAAGAAATTTGCCTGAAATGCACTAAGTTCGAATGCGAGCTTCTATAGTGAGCCCAAATATGACTCTAGGGAGCCGATTTGAACAAACTTGAATCAGATCCACCCCACAATGTTGCATACCAAATAGCAAAAGATTCTGCCTGCTGGATCTGGAGAAGATTTTTTAAGAAATTTGCCTGAAATGCACTAAGTTCGAATTCGGGCTTCCATAGTGAGCCCAAATATGAATCCAGGGGGCCGATTTGAACAAACTTGAATCAGATCCACCCCACAATGTTGCATACCAAATATCAAAAGATTCTGCCTGCTGGATCTGGAGAAGAAGATTTTTGAAGAAATTTGCCTGAAATCTAAATTTTATAGTAAATTTCCTTTCTTATTATACCTACCACAATTGTTTACTACAGGCTTGCACTACAGTGGAAGTCCCTAACTCGGATAAAATACTCTCTATTTTTGTCTTTCCCAAGCAAGTTGGGAAAGAAAAGTGGTGCAAAAGCACCAATAAAAATAAGCCAAAACTGGGTCGAGTGCAACCGGCGCAGACCCAGTACGGGACGCTCTCTCCCAAGTACAACTCCACGACTTCCGTTGCCAGTGCGCATATACCGTCTCTAAAGACTCATTCTTTTTGAATCCGTAAACGTTAGAGTTATGTGATCAGCGGGGAGGGAAGATTCTTTACCCGTAAAGAAGACGGGAGGGCCTCCATGTAAACAATTGTGGTAGGTATAATAAGAAAGGAAATCTACTATAAAATTTAGATTTCTTATCAACCTACTCACAATTGTTTACTACAGGCTGAATAGACAAAAGGCTGGAGGGAATCGCATAACCAACCCCCACATAACCCTAGTGCACTGGAACCGTGAAGTAGAAGGAATAGGTCCCGAGGCTTATCAACCATAATGTCGCAATCATTAGTAAAGGACAATGAAAAGAGACATATGAGCCTGTGTGACACACAGACAGAAAAAGGGCAGTAACAGCACAAGGCTGAAACTGACCTTCAAGAAGCCTAATGGCTATGGCAGACAACAGTCTGAGCAGAAGAAAGAGGACCAGGGCAAAAAGGTCCTCCGACTGCTCCTGCAACTGGCGCAAATAAAAGGTGGAGAAAGTAGAAGCATTTCTCCAGTAGGCTGCCTGCATAACATCCGACAACTTGACGGAGTTAGAATAAGCCCAAGAGGTAGACAGTGCCCGCACCTCGTGGGCAGAAATACGATTGGTAATACAATTGCCAGCTGCTAAACGACTATAAGCCGTACGAATAGCAAGACAAATCCATCGAGAAATGGATTGAGGAGAGATCTTCTGTCGACCCGGAATGAGAGACAGAAAAAAACGTTTTCTGCCCTTCCGTATGAAGCTTGTCCGATCAAGATAAATGCGAATAGCACGGACCGGACAGAGCAAAGGGCGAGTACCCTCAACAGAGGCAAGATCCCTGATACAGATAGGAGGAGGAGTAGTATCTGGTAACTGATTCTTAGCCAAAAAGGAGCAATCAGTGGTAAAAGTAACACTGTTGGGAGAGCTCCTAAAAAGGCCGGGTAAACCGAGAGGGCGTGAAGCTCACTAACCCATCTGGCTGAAGCAAATGCCATCAGAAAAGCTGTCTTATATGTGAGAAAATGCATATCCACCTGGGATAAAGGTTCGAACGGTGCCCCCCCCCCCCCCCCCCCCCCCCGCCACCAAGCAAAGCAGCACCCACGAAAGATTCCATCGTGGAGTAAGCTGCAAAGTCCGAGGCCTTTTCAACGAAAAGTGCCGAACAAGCTTGGAGAGGTAAGGATTAGTGCCGATACGACGCTTCCCCACATAAGAAAAAGTCTCTGAAAGCATAGACCTGTAACCCTTGATGGTAACAGGCTGGAGACCCCGAGAATCAAACAGATATACCAGAAACTCCGCAATCTGTGAAATCGAAGGATTGGCATAATCAACAGAGTGATCAGCACACCAACGACAGAAGACCTTCCATTTAGCTGCATAAGCTAAACCAGTGGAGTGCCTCCTTGAAGAAGAAATGCACTTCACTGCTCGTCTCGAAAAACCTCTACGGAGGAGACAGGACCTGACAAAAGATATGCGTGAAGGCACAATGAAGTCGGGTCGACGTGAAACCTCCTCGGGCGACCTTGACAAAGAAGGTCGCGACGTAGCGGGAGACATGCCGGAACCGCCGCCATCAGCGAGCGGAGCTGATTGATCCACACCCGCTGAGGCGACAGGGGAGCGATCAGAATGATTTGACAACTGCAGGCTCGAATTTTGGCGAGAACCTGAGGAAGAATCGGAACCGGCGGGAAGGCGTAGCCGACTAGACCGTTCCAATCGAGTGACAGAGCGTCCACGGCAAAAGCCATAGGATCTGGACACGGGGACACGAAAGTGTCCACCTGATGGTTCCAACGAGTCGCAAAGGGGTCGAGGTGGGGACGTCCCCAGAGATTGCAAAGCGACTGGAACACTGCCCGGTGAAGCATCCACTCGGTGGAAATAACCCTGCCCTGTCGGGACAGGGAGTCGGCTAGGACGTTCAGACGACCGGGAATGTGACGAACAACCACTCCGGCGTGAACATCCTGAGCGAGCAGTAGAAGATCCCGAGCTAACTCGTACATCGGAAGCGAGTGCGTGCCGCCCTGGTTCCGAATGTAAGCAACCACCGTCGAATTGTCGGATAGTAGAAGGACCTGGCGATTCGACAGGTGAGGGATCCACTGCCTGAAACTCAGAATAAGAGCAAGAAGCTCCTTCTGGTTGATGTGTAGAGCTGCTTGATCCTGGTCCCACATCCCGTGTAGGGAAAGACCGAGAGGATCCAACGTCGCACCCCATCCGAGATCGCTGGCATCTGCCATCAGAACGCGATCGGACGTGGGTAAGTCCAGCGGAACACCCTGCGTAATCCACTGAACATCTGTCCAGGGAAGAAGGTGAGGATACAGAGAGTCCGGAAACGGAAGCACCTGATCCAGAGAATCTACATTCGGCCTCCAACGACTGAGCAGAAAGTGTTGGAAAGGTCTGACACGCAGCCGACCTAGAGGAATGAGATCCGTCACCGAACCGCAGAGACCGATCAGCCGGAGAAAACTCCGAGCGGTCGCGGACCTGGACTGGGACAGAGTCAGAGCAAAAGCTGAGAGAATCACAGCCTTGGCCTGGGGAACAGCCACCAAATTGAATTTGGTTTGGAAAGACATCCCCAGATGACAAAACGACTGAGAAGGGACCAGGTCCGACTTCTCCTCGTTGACTCTGAATCCTAGCGACGTGAGCAAGCTCAACAGAGTGGCGACATCCGATTCCAGTAAGGCAGCATTGGAATGCCTCTGGAGGATATCGTCCAGATATGCCGAAGTACTCACCCTGGACTGTGTGCGATGGAACGCTATCACATGCGACATCAGTCTGGTGAACGCCCAAGGAGCCAGGATGAGGCCGAAAGGCATGGCCTTGAACTGGTAAACTCGCCCCAGAAAAGCGAACCTGAGATACTTCCGTGACGCCCGATGCATCGGAACGTGGAAGTAAGCGTCTCGCAGGTCGATGCTGGCTGCGAAATCTCCCTGGTGAATTGATTGGCGGACCGACCTGAAAGTCTCCATGCTGAACTTGGGAGCAATGATAGACTGGTTCAGGATACTCAGATCGATAACCGGTCGGAGTCGGCCGCCCTTCTTCGGCACCAAGAACAGGCGGGAATAGAAACCCACTGACTGAACGTTCTTGACGACCTCGATCGCCCCCTTTGCCAGGAGATTGGCAATCTCCGTGGACAAAAGTTCCCGACGTAAAACGTCTGAAGGAACTGTGGTTGGAAGAGGCACCCTGGACAGAGTGGGGGGCCGTCGGAAGGATATGCGCAGCCCGGACCGAACAACATTTAACACCCATGGATCGGATGTGATGGTGGTCCAATGGTCTGCAAACTCTGCTATCCTTCCTCCAACCTGGGATGAGTCGAGGTGAGGACCTTCATTTCGAGCCCCGACGAGGCCCGCGAGAGGAGAAACCACCTCCTCTGCTAAATGAAGAATCCTGAGACTTCCCTTGATTCTGCCGACCCCTACCTTTACCCCGTGAGTAAGAAGTAGAGGCGGCGACAGAAGAACCAGCCTTTTGCTTCACAGAGGAAGCAGAAGGGTACTTGTTAGGCTTGGAACGGCCCTTGCCTCCCCGAGAAGGCTGATCAAGCTGACGAAACAGCAGCTGATCTTTGGAATGACGTAGGACGTCATCCCGGACCGTCGACACGGAACCATGGAAAAGTTGCGGACCTGCCAAAAAAGCAGATCGAAGAGTAGCACGCTGCTCCTCGGGAAGGGATCGTCCTGTGTCCAGCACAGCGTCCCTTCGAACTAATTCCAAATTCGCCGTGTTACAGGCATGCGTGTGAGTAAGGTGCATAAGCGCCTTGGACAGCACACGCAAAGGAGCCTGTACCTCGTCAAACTTATCTGGAGGCAGATAAGCAGCCAAAGCTGAGACGACGTGATCTGAGAGAGAAAGCATGCCAAGCATCTCTCTAGATAAGCCCAACGTGGACTCCAGAGTCGTCATTGGAATGACGGCAGACTTGGGCTTGGAAAGCCCGAGGGAAGTGGAGTCCTGATCCAGAACCGTCAAAGCCTGGCAGACTGACGGATTGGCGGAATCGTAGGAACGATAACGCACAGGAGGCAAAAAGGTGTCAACCCTGGTGAAGAACGAAGTCTTCAAAGCCTTGGAATTCAGCTTGGCATCCAATGCTGAAAAAGCTTCAACCACCTGTACCGACTGGACGGTCGAAGGCGCCCAGAAGCAGGTTGCTCCATAGGCTGTTGGCACGCGACCGATGATCGCGGCCAGGCTGACACTGTCGGCTGGTTAGCAGGTTTGAGCTCAGGCAGAAACCCAAACACAAAGTCAAGAGCCACCCCCAAGTCCGAAGACTGCTGGCCCTCGACCTCAAGCATGTCGGACTCCTCCCCAGAGTCGGAAGACACATAGCCCATCATGAACAAACCAGCCGACGCCTCCCTTGGTGTCGGGACACCAGAGGAATCGGAAACCGGCCTGTTTCCAATCCCGGGAGGCGGCGCCATAGGAGGCGCCTGGAAACCACCCATAGCCTCGCTGGAAGCAACAGGAAGGCTCTTAGAAAGAACCTGAGTGAGTAAGGAGAGGGCCTCCCTAAGCTCACTGCCTGTACCGACCGGTTCGACAGGGGAGCGAACCGGCAAAGTGGCTTCACCTCTGACCCTCTTAACCAGCAAAGGGTCATGATCCTCCAAAACACCCGATGCGGGACGACGGGCGGCAGCCAAAACATCTGAAGGCAGACGTGTATAGGGGTACGAAGCACCCCGAGGATCAATATTGCGAGAACTCATGAGAGTCACCGCGGACCTCTGCGGGGCAGAAGGTCCAGGCTGCACAAAAGGCGTTGGTCCCCCAAAACTGGTCGTGTGACCAGAGTGAGTAGACGGAAATGCCACAGAGTTCAAAGTGTTTCCACTACGAACATCCGAATCCAAAGACACAACTGTGGTGCTCGACGGCGAAGAGACCACAACGATGGGCTCGGCCAGCAGCCCCTTCCGACTTCGCCGAGTTGAAGTCAGGGAAGGCTGAGACCGATATCCCACGTCTACAGTATCGGACAGTCCTGCAGTCCCCTGCAGCGAAAAGCCGAGGCCGGCTGAAACAGACAACAAAGCAGACGGGCCAGCAGCAGTAGTAGATACGTCGAGAGTCGTTGAGGCTGGTGAAAAAGTGGAGAGAGCACACCGGCTCGGCTCCGAAGGAGGAGTCACAACCCTAGTGACAGCCTCAGATGTCGACTGGAGGGGGACCGTAGTCCCGGAACCAGGCATCTCTACACCAGAACACTCAACGGCTCCCGCAGTATCCACCACAGGAAAAGACTGCACATCCCCCACGGAGGAGGAATAACTTTCACCAGACAAAGTCGGCTCGGGAGGCCCCGAACCATCACGTTCTCCTTTCCCGCGGGAGTCACAGCCACGAGAACGAACGACACGGTTTACTGACGCCCAGAAGGTGGAAGACCATGTTCCACAGACACCACACCGCTCGGCCGAACACCCATTACAGGAGGAACAAGACGAATGTACATCGTCCACATGCTTTGGCAGCAGACATTGCCCACAAGGAATTGTCCTGGGCATGATAGAGGTGAGAGGAGCAGAGAAGGTGAGATGAGAAAACAGAACACCCCCAAAGAAGAGAGAAAGGTGACAGAAACAAAGACCCCAGATGGTCGACCGGGAACCACCCAACAGGAAGACTACTCTTAAAAGAAAGAAGAAACACTGTAGGAGTGGTACCCCGCTGACACCTAACTCTAACACAATTAGAAAATTTTTTAAGTCCGAACCGCGTGGCACGCGAAATTTGCGCGCGACTCGAGAGAGCGCAAATAAATATACATTATGGACATATAATAGAAAAGAGAATATATAAAACACTGTTCCTGAGAATACAAAGGATACACTGTGGTATAATGAATCAGGAATCATCAAACATCGAGCTGGTGGAACACTGATAAGCGTGCAAAAACATCTCGACACGAAGCGGATTTTAAAAAGAATGAGTCTTTAGAGACGGTATATGCGCACTGGCAACGGAAGTCGTGGAGTTGTACTTGGGAGAGAGCGTCCCGTACTGGGTCTGCGCCGGTTGCACTCGACCCAGTTTTGGCTTATTTTTATTGGTGCTTTTGCACCACTTTTCTTTCCCAACTTGCTTGGGAAAGACAAAAATAGAGAGTATTTTATCCGAGTTAGGGACTTCCACTGTAGTGCAAGCCTGTAGTAAACAATTGTGAGTAGGTTGATAAGAAATGCACTAAGTTTGAATTCAAGCTTCTATACTGAGCCCAAATATAAACCCAGGGGGCCAATTTGAACAAACTTGAATCAGATCCACCCCACAATGTTGCATACCAAACATCAAAAGATTCTGCCAGCTGGATCTGGAGAAGAAGATTTTTGAAGAAATTTGCCAGAAATGCATTAAGTTCGAATTCGTGCTTCTATAGTGAGCCCAAATATGAATCCAGGGGGCCGATTTGAACAAACTTGAATCAGATCAACCACACACAATGTTGCATACCAAATATCAAAAGATTCTACCTGCTGGATCTGGAGAAGAAGATTTTTGAAGAAATTTACCTGAAATGCACTAAGTTCGAATTCGAGCTTCTATACTGAGCCCAAATATAAACCCAGGGGGCAAATTTGAACAAACATGAATCAGATCCACCCCACAATGTTGCATGCCAAATATCAAAAGATTCTGCCTGCACAATCTGGAGAAGAAGATTTTTTAAGAAATTTGCCTGAAATGCACTAAGTTCGAAATTGGGCTCCTATACTGAGCCCAAATATGAACCCAGGGGGCCGAAAATCTCTCAAAGCGTTCTTTAGTTATCGTACGACATATGACCGGACAGACGGACGGACAGACGGACTGCGATATACCATAATACGAACCGTTTTTTCAAAACGGGCGAATAAAAAATGTTGCACAGAAATGTGACAAAATTTTGTTTTGTCAATGAAAATAGACTAAGAGGTTTTAAAAAGCACTTTCCTGAGAGAAATTTGTAGAATTTTCATGTGGCTGAGTAGAAAACATCATAAAGCACAGAATCATCCATTTCCACCTCCTAAATCTTCCAAATCCACCACTTTTTTCCAATATATCAGCAGAGAAACCATTACAATGACTTGTCCATTGTATTGGAAAAGAGGAAATTGACTTGCGCATGTTTTTGCAGGAATTGGATAATAGGTGACTGTACTAATCAGGATACATGTTTTATCTGCCATACACAAATTGGCCCCTGGTAAACCCAGCTTGGGTATGTTTTTCTTAGGATTCTTCTAAATCAGCCCACTTTTCCAATCGAGAGAAAAGCAGAGGGTAAGGCACTTGTATTACTTTGGTAAGATTGGAAAAATTAGTATTATCATTATGATAGTCACACTCGAAAATCACACTGTATTTGCATATCCTCTAACAACAATAACTCTAGAACAGCTACAAACACAAGCCTGAAGTCAGAGTGGATATAGATATGCAATAGCAATGAACTGCATAAACAGTGCTCACTGCCCCAATCCCAAAGATGCCTGCACTATGGATAAGCAATAGCAACAAGCAGCATCAACAAGCACCATTAATTCTGTTCATCACTCAGATCACCCCCACCCCCAGAACAGATGCCAGTATTGGTTACTGGGTGCTGCTCATGGCTTGGTCCTGCCCTGACCGATTCACAAGACACTTCTAATCACAGCCGCAAACTCCAATTTTTGACCATCAAATTAACTTCACAAAGTTAACATTAAATATGTAAACTGTTTCCAAGTTTCACCTTAACATCTTTCATAGTTCCTGAATTAATGTCTATAAGACATCCTTATGATTGCTTACTGAGGAACCTTAACATTAAATATGTAAACTGCATACAAGTTTTACATTAATTACTTATTCATTTATTGGTGTTTAGGGTCAAATATTTCTGCACAATGGCTAATTGTAACAGTAACGTGGAGATAAAATCAAGTCCAGCCAATCGTTTATACCTGTGTTGGCCATTTTAGAGGGCTTCTGCCCCAAGCATTTGTGATTGGGTCCTATTTTAACTGTAAAACAGTGCTGTTTCATATCCTGGGTTCCCAAGGGGATTCACTGTGCTATCTCTGATAGTTCTTGGTATTAATGTCAAAAAGACATCCTTATGACTGCTTACCGAGGCACCTGTTCTCAGACCAAAAAGGTTGTCAAAATGAAGATCAGTCTGATAAGGGTTAACCCTTGAGGATTTGGAGAATTTCGATAAGTTGTACCACACCATTACTCGTAAAACCAGAGGCTTGACAGTTATTTTAAGTCAAGTCTTGACAGCCTATATTGGCAGCCAAGACTTCACTAGCAGACACTGCAAGGATTGTTTGAAGAATTCCTTATGATTGAATATTAGGATACATATACTGAGTCCACAGGGATTCTCAAAGTCAGAATTAATAATCAAATGTTCATTTAAGAAATTAAGAATTTCATTCATTTTTCAAACGTTTTACAATATAAGGCAAAACAGCATTGTAAAAACACCTAAAATTGACCCTTCTCTCATCAACTCCTAGAAACTGAAGACTTTCAAGTTTAAGGTATTCATTATACGCTCAGCTACAAATTATTAAGAAAATGTTCACGTTATAAGACATGGTGCTACAAAAAAACAACATACCCTCTATTTATCACAAAATTACCACTTAAAACACCTTGGAATATTTAAATGTATTAATAACTGACTATACAGTGACATAATAGGACTATTTCACAATACGTCTGATAAAATCAAAGTATCTTTTCAGCAAAGATTTATGTGGAAAAAAAGCATCTCAAATGTGCTACATACTTATAGAAAAGTTATTAACTTTGGCTGCTAAATCTAATTAGAACCTTTGTAAACATCATCTCTAATCAGATTCAGAGAACTGTTTTTTTTTCTTTTTCATATATAATATATAATCACATCATTTGAAAAATTTCATACAGAACTGTAGTACTCCATATATACATATAACTGAACCAATTTGATACAGAGCTTGCACTACAAAGAGCATAGTGTGCGATGGAGTAGCTGCATATTTCTCAGGATAGATATTTTGCTGATCTTGGATACTCTTTGGAAGGGATCTTTAATTTGCAAGGCTCATGTCTGTTATACCACCATATCCTGAAAACAAGTTGGAGATGAAAACAATGGCAACAAAACCATCAATTTGCCCTACTGCCACTGTTTTCGTCATAAACTAGCAAAAGCTCTCACCTCTGTTTCTCGGAAAGCACTCAAAATTTTTTTTCTAAAAATCAGTGCCAGTCACTGACACTGACAGCTGAGATGTTTAAATGACAGCGCATTGTTGTTAAGTCTGTATATATACTATTAAAAAAAAGTAGGGGACATCCAAACTGATCTTGATATTTTCGGAAAATGGTATTGGATACGCGTGATTGGACACATCAATATGTTACCAAGTTTAGTGTGGATCATGAATGTCACCAATCCACAAAAACTTTGTGCAGGTTTTTCACACGAGTGTCGCGTTAACGTCTGTGTAGTACGTTTTGAAATTTTCATTTGTACTAGATGGGCTTTTTCCGAGGTCTCATCGTTCTTTTCTTGGTACAAACTCGTTCATCAATAGTTTCTGGTCGAAACGTAACTTTTGAGGTATGCGAAGACTGACATGTGACGAACATTTATGTGCTGTTGGCATGTTGGAAGCTGGCAACAGACAAGACTGCAGTGGCTCAAATTCGCAACGTTACTCAATCGGTGATTAGCGGGTTGTGGTCACGCTACCATCAGACAGGCAATGTTGATGACAGGCGTCGGTCAGGTTGTCTAAGTACAACTGCTAACCAGGATTGTTTCATCTGATCCACAGCATTACGTAACCGCCATCAAAGTGCTTCAGAAATTGGACAGCAGCTGCACCGAGCGACAGATGTGAGAGTGAGTGGTCAGACTATCCGAAATCGCCTACACAGCTGGAATTTGTATGCTCGACGACCTTGAATAATTCCAAGTAAAAATGAACGTCACATCACAGCAAGGTGGAATTGGAGTGGAGCACGACAGTGTTGGGACAATCGTCGGTGGAGCAACGTCATGTTTTCCAATGAATCGAGGTTCACTCTCGACTTCCATGTCAGGCGGAACAGAGTGTGGCAGCGGCAGAGCAAATGATACCATGATGTAACCGTTAGGCAGCAAAACCATTTTGGTGGTGGATCAGTTAAGGTGTGGGGAGGCATAACCATGACAACCAGAACAGTATTACATGTCATCCAAGGGCATGTCACAGGGCAGTACTACCGTGACATGTTAGCAGCTCATGTGGTGCCATTTGCACGTCATGACTGTCAATTCATTTTCCAAGATGACAATGCAAGAGCACACAGGGCCCGTGAGCAGAGCATCACTACACTGCCTTGGCCAGCACTAAGTCCTGACCTTTCACCAATTGAGCACATCTGGGATATGCTTGGCAAACGCCTAAGACAATGCTAACAGCCCCCTACCAATGTCCAGGAACTCGCCGCTGCACTGCAGGAAGAATGGAATAACATCAGTCAAGCTGATATTGGGTTTTCGGTGAGGAGTATGCCAAGTCAGATCCACGCTTGTCTTGCAAACCAAGGAGGATTTACAAGGTACTGAGGTCTTGGACTGAATTTGGTAAATTCTCTGACTGACCGTCCATGTCTTCTACAGCTCAGTGCATAGAATGTGTGCTTGTCAGACACCCAACTATTGCTGAAATCATTCAGCCGATGTCACAGTGCAATGCCTCAACTGTCTTTTTGAAGAAAGTATAAATATATTTCTTCATATGTCTCACTTTTATCAAATATCCCCTACTTTTTTTTAATAGTATACTAACAAGATGGTCTCAGGTTTCTTTTATAGCCGATATCCAGTTAACTGGTTGAGTGCTAGATATCACCATCATGGCTGTATTCTTAAGTACAAAAAGCCACTTTAGTGTTTTATACTGTATGCAAAAGTATATAGTTTTCTCAACAGCAGCAGAAATTTTATATAATATCATTTTAAACAACTTAATGGAGAGTGCAAACTGATTTTCCTTTTTTTTCTAACTATATCTTTCTAAGTTATTGCTCTCCTTGCTTACAGCACGGTAAATTTAAAAACAGATTATAATGTTATAAATTACCTTTGACAAATATTTTACCACTTTACCAGTATATTTGTGCCTTATGTATGGTAAATGGTTTGATGCCAGAAAATATGTTCTGTTAGCAGGGATATTCTATTTACCAGCGCCTTGTTAGTTACAATATACTGTACTTACCTTTTTCCAAAAGGCTGAAAAAGAGTTGTAATATGCATTATTACAATCATCAATTTATTATATTTAGCTGCAGTACTAAACTGCAAATGAATGAATACATAAATAAATACATAAATGAATAAATCATAAAGAAAGAAATAAAAATATTTAGCTGTTCTGTTAAACTGCAAAGGAATAAATAAATGAATACATAAACCAGAGGCTCAAGTGAACCTAAAATGCTCACCTGGCTCAAGATGTCAAATGAGATGAGTGTGTCAGTAAGTCAAGAGCAATTTTTTGGTTTGCCATGACACAACCAAAGGCATTTTATTTACCACTCATTTCTGCTGGTACTAGGAAAGTTTCCTAAGCAAAAACAAAGCTCTCTTCTGTGAAGTCTCAAAAAGTGTCTGTACAAATTTTTATTTTGCTTTTAGCTTCTGTGGCTCTCTCAACCCCCACCTCCAAAAAAGTTTTTCAGGCATAAATCAAGTACTTATAACCCTGTTAAACTACATGACAAATTTGGTTCACATCAGCCCATCAGTTCTTGAAATACAAATTTTGTGTGGAGTCCAAAATGGGCACATTGCCAGAGAGAGCCCAAATATTGATCTACCAACTTGCCTTGAAAAATTTTTAATCTTCACCCTCAAAGGAAGTTCCATACATAATATCAAACCATTCTTTGTGGTGGTTCATGAGAAGAAATTTTTAAAATATCTTAAGGATTTTGGGGCATTAAGCGCAGCCCGAAGATGGCAGCTGCTTCATTTGAACAAATTAGAAAGGGTATACTCCAAAGATGGTCTGTGCAATGTATGTTTAAACAGGGTTCCCCCAGAATATTGAAAACAAAATTCAAGGACTTTCAAGGACCTTTTTGAAGAAAATTCAAGGATATTCAAGGACCGACTCGAGGCTGAAACGTCCTAAGGCCGAAACGTCCCAATGGTAATACCCCCTTTACAATAAGCAGTCAACTGTACCTCGGTTCACAAGTTGTGAACCGAGGTAAAATTTACTACTTATTGTTTGTCAAGCAAACAGATGCGCACGTTTTCATCACTGTGGCAACTGTTTCATCTGCTAGGAAAGCCCTCATTTCAGTCGCATCTGTATCCACCCAAGATCGGGCAAGTGCGAATGGTTTCATGTTTAGGTTTTTTTCAAAGTATTGTTTAGCATATAAATTTGTTTGCGAAATGCACAGTTCAATAAAATCATTGTCAAAAAATTTACTGAAAATGTCCAACTCACGCTCGTTGCCATCCACAGAAAACTGAATGCCCGTGGGCTCGTCAAATGTTTTTAACCATGGGTGCTGGAACGAATCCCCCAAATTTAATGTTTTGTCAACATGAACACATGTGCTTGATTGATCAGCTGATTCGCCGGCATTTACATTTTCTTCCAAATTGCTTTCACACGACTCGAATTCGTCTGACGAGTCTTCATTGATATTTCTTATGAAAGAATATCCAGGAAAACCATCCTCATCTGAATCAGAATCCTCAATAATGTGATAGAAAGTTGATAAATTATTTTCAATTGATGACACCATTTTCCAAACCAAGTCGAACTGGGACGTTTTGTCCCCCTGTCGGACAAAGTATTGGAACACGTGCGTTACTTTATATGGAAACTCATGACGATTCCGGTGGAAATCAAAAGGTTTTCATTGGTTGTTAAACATAATTCGACCAGGGAAGCCTCCCTCGGTACTAATAAACATGAGTGCTAACAGTTAATTAATATTAATAACACCTACTTGTTTGGATTTGTCAGCAAATTTATTCGTTCCTTTTCGGACCGCTATTATGCTTGTGATAAATCAGCGATCAAATTCAAGGACATTCAAGGACCTTTTACTGATATACCTTGTTTTCAAGGACTTTCAAGGCCTTGAAAATAGCGTTTCAAATTCAAGGACATTCCAGGTTTTCAAGGACCCGTGGCTACCCTCTTAAATTTGGCTCAGTGGTTCTGAAGAAGACAAGTTTCAAAAGTCAACGGACGACGTATGACGAATGATGAACGCCAAGTGATGGCAATAGCTCCCACTGATTTTCAGTCAGGTGAGCTAACGAGAGCTTTGCATCAGATATGTTGGGATCCAGTTGTGGTGCCGAATAAGGAATCTGTGCTAGCACCTGAACCTACTGAAACTAGATTACAATCTAAGAAACATAAGACAAGTATGGTAAAAATCGGATAACATTTGTTTAAGGTGTCATACCGACATTACCAGCAAATCGGATTTTCAAACAAGAAAAACAATCTAAGAGGTATTACTCCTGAAAAAAAATTCTGACATGACTGGTTTTTGAAAATCATTCAAGACATTCTTGAGTAGAACGAACAAACCATATTTGGTAAGAGTTGGAAAATGTTTGTTCAAGTTATCATGCTGACACTGCCCACTAGTTGAAAATTCAAATAAGACTAGACTGAAGCATGCCACAGCAGGTCCAGTAAGGTGAATTTTTTGGGAGGCCCTTAGTCACTAAAAATCCTTCAAGACTCATTTTAACGCCCAACAATACCCCAAAGAAGAAATGGACCCCACCAACAGGATATAGTGGGTGAATTCAAAACACATTTTAAAGTAAAAAATCTTTAAGCCCCCTTCAGGGCCTCATTTGAAGAAACATTAATATTATATTCCCAAATATACATAGACTAAAATTGATGACACTTGGCTCCATAACTCATGGGCAGAATTCATTTGAACAAACAAATAGCTAATTCTCTATAGAGTTGTATGTTAAATTTCAAACCCTTTTGGGGCTCTCCAAAATCTGTCATGTGTAATGCCTTGAACAAACTTAATTTGACACTAGGTGTTATAATGAAAGTGTCAGTGACACTGCTGCTCAACTCATCCAAGAAGGGACTGAAGTAAACATAAAGATCCAATAATGCCAAGTCAATTCACTCAAGTTTCTATAGAAAAGACATCACACCAACGCTACATATGTAATCTGAAAAAAAATTGGGTGAGGGATGGGGCCTGTTGGGTGTGCTAATGGAATTGTTGACAATTTATATGTCAAAGCCAAGATGGTTGGTGGCAGACATCTTTTTCAATGGAATGTAGAAAAATTTGATCACTCGGATCTTGACATCATACCAAAGTTACATATTAAATTTGAAAAAGTTTAGGTGAGAGGTGTGGCCTGTAGGGTCTGCAAATGGAATTGTCAACAATTTATATGCCAAATCCAAGATGACCACTGCCGGCCATGTTTTTCAACAAAATTCTGAAAAATTTGATAGCTCCCATCTAGACATCACACCAAAGCTACATAAGAAATTTCGAAAAAGATTGTGTGAGGGATGCGGCCTGTAGGGTGCGCTAATGGGATTGTTGACAATTTATATGCCAAATCCAAGATGGACACTGACGGCCATGTTTTTCAATGAAATGCAGAAAAAATTGATAGCTCCCATCTAGACATCACACCAAAACTACATATGAAATTTGAAAAAGACTGGGTGAGAGACGCAGCCTGCAGGGTGTGTTAATGGAATTGTTGGCAATTCATATATCAAATCAAAGATGGCTACTGGCGGCCATATTTTTTAACAAAATTCAGAAAAATTTGATATCTCCCATCTAGACATCACACCAAAGCTATATATGAAATTCAAAAAAGATCAGGTTAAGAGATGCGGCCTGTAGGGTGTGCTAATGGAATTGTTGACAATTTATATCCATGGGAGGTATCAAATTTTTCCGAAGTTCATTTAAAAATCTCCCATTTAGACATTGCCCCAAAGCTACATATAAAATTTGGAGCTGATCGGGTGAGAGCTGTGACCTGTTGGGTGTAATAAAGGAATTGTTGGACAATTTATACCCAAATCCATGATGGCCACTGGCAGCCATGTTTTTCAATGAAATTCTAAAATGAAAGTGTCAATGACACTGTAGCTCAACTTGACAAACTTGAACTTGGTCAGTTATAAATGAAATGGCAAAATTGAAGATCATTGGTACCAATGTTATTTGATGAAATTTCAACATAACAGTATTGTGTGTGCACAACGTCAGAGGAATCCATGCATTTTTAAACGTAAACTGTACGACTGGCTAAAGGAAGAATGTTGCTACACAAATGCAGTTTGTTCAGAGGTTATTGTAAATGGCAACTTTTTTCACAGAAATGAATGCTTATCAACAGCTGTTATCTAAAGTTCTTGCCTAATGAGCACACCAAGTTCAAAAACAATCCGATGATAAATGTGGCCTGTAAGCCATGTCAAAGAAGGTTGATGCACAAATGCAATAAATTCAAAGATTGTTGCTAACAGCAACAGTTTTTGATGGAAATGAAAAGAAAATCAATAGCTCCTATCTTTGTCACCCTGCATAAGCATACAAAGTTTCAAAACAACCTAATAATGAATGTGTCCTCTGAGGCATGCTAAAGGAAGATGTTAATGCACAAATGCACTAAGTAGAAGGTCATTGCTTGTGGCAATGGGTTTTTTAGGGAAATTCATAAATATACCCTGCAGAGAGTGCAAAAGAGATAAGTTGATGCGCAAATGCAGTAAGTTCAAAGGTTGGTGATAACGACAATAAATTTTTATGGAAATGAAAAAAAGCAATAGCTCACATCTAGAGGTCACACGGAACACACATACCAAGTTTCAAAGTGATTCGATCATAAATGTGCCCTGAAGGCCGTGTTAAAGGGAAATATTGAGGTCTGACTAAGTTCAGAGGTAAGCGGCAACATTTTTTGACAGAAATGGAAGAAAATCGACAGCTCCCACATAGATGTCACCCCACACAAGCTCACCAAGTTTGCAAGCGATCCAATCATAAATGTGCCCTGCAGGGTGTGTCAAAGGGAAATATTGATGCTTAACTGCACGAAGTTTTTACTAAGTTCATTGAAGGTCATTGCCAGTGGCAACATTTTCTGATGGAAATCGAAGAAAATCTATAGCTCCAATCTAGAGGTAACCCCAAACAAGCATGCCAGGTTTCAAAGCATTCCGATCATAAATGTGCCCTATAGGGTGTGCCAAAGGGAAATATTGAGGTCTGACTAAACTAAGTTCTAAGAACAGTGGCCGCAGCAACATTTTTTGACGGAAATGGAAGAAAATCTATAGCTCCCATCTAGAGGTCAGACCAAACAAGCATGCCAGGTTTCAAAGCAATCCGATCATAAATGTGCCCTGTAGGGTGTGCCAAAGGGAAATATTGAGGTCTTCTGACTAAACTAAGTTCTAAGAATGTTGGCCGTGGCAACATTTTTTGACGGAAATGGATGAAAATCGATAGCTCCCATCTAGAGGTCACCCCAAATAAGCATACCAGGTTTCAAAGCAATCCAATCATAAATGTGCCCTGTAGGGTGTGCCAAAGGGAGATATTGTGGTCTGATTGAACTAAGTTCTAAGAACGTTGGCCGTGGCAACATTTTTTGACGGAAATTGAAGAAAATTGATAGCTCCCATCTAGAGGTCACCCTAAACAAGCATACCAGGTTGCAAAGCAATCCAATCATAAATGTGCCCTGTAGGTTGTGCCAAAGGGAAATATTGTGGTCTGATTGAACTAAGTTCTAAGAACGTTGGCCTTGGCAACATTTTTTGACGGAAATTGAAGAAAATCGATAGCTCCCATCTAGAGGTCTCCCCAAACAAGCATACCAGGTTTCAAAGCAATCCGATCATAAATGTGCCCTGTAGGGTGTGCCAAAGGGAAATATTGTGGTCTGATTGAACTAAGTTCTAAGAACGTTGGCCTCAGCAACATTTTTTGACGGAAATTGAAGAAAATCGATAGCTCCCATCTAGAGGTCTCCCCAAACAAGCATACCAGGTTTCAAAGCAATCCGATCATAAATGTGCCCTGTAGGGTGTGCCAAAGGGAAATATTGAGGTCTGACTAAACTAAGTTTTAAGAACGTTGGCCTCGGCAACATTTTTTGACGGAAATTGAAGAAAATCGATAGCTCCCATCTAGAGGTCACCCCAAACAAGCATACCAAGTTTCAAAGTGATCTGATCATAAATGCAACCTGTGAGGTGTGCCAAAGGATATTGTGGACGTACGTACTAACGTACGTATGCCGACAGACGAGAAGTGATGGCAATAGCTCAGCTTGACTTTGTCAAGTTGAGCTAAAAATCGATAGCTCCCATCTAGACACTGCCCTAAAGCCACATATGAAATTTGCAACTGAACGGGTGAGAGCTGTGGCCTGTAGGGTGTGCTAAAGGAATTGTGGATGGACAGATCGCAACCCATCCCAATAGCTCATACTTGACATTGTCAAGATGAGCTAAAAATGCTATTATCAAATATCGAAAGACTCTGCCTGGTGGATCTGAAGAACAAGATCTTTGAAGAATATTCCTCATATTGTAGAAAATTCACGTTCCCATAGGGTGCCCAAATATGAACACAGGAACTTGATTTGGATAAACTTGAATCTGAGGTATAACAGGGGGGGTGTGGGTCTATCTGAATTTTTTTTAAATGAATTTTCCTTATACAAATACTGTACTAAGTTAAAATTTGGGTTTTCCATAAGAATCTCAAATATGAACCCAGGGATTTGATTTGAACAAACTTGAATCTCATCCCCTAACCGGATGTGGTATACCAAATATTAAAAGATTTCAATTGGTGAATCTAAATAACATTTTTTAAACAACATTCCTCATGTTGCACTAAGTTGAAATTTGGGCCCTGGGATTTGAAGAAACTTGAATCTGACCCCATAAGGATTTTGTATACCAAATATCAAAGTATTCTAACTGGTGGTTCTGAAGAAGATTTGTGAAGAATATTCCCTATATTGCACTAAGCTAAAATGTGGCTCCCATAGGGAACCAAGATGAATCCACGGAGGTGAAGTGAAAAACTTGAATCTGCCTCCCCTATGGATGCTTTATATGAAAAATCAAGATTCTGAAGGGTAGATCTAAAGAAGATTGAATATTTCACTGTTGTGCATGTCTGATGTGATTTTCTAGCATTTGGATGCTACAACAGAAACAATGCCCAGATTTGCAGTAATGCTAATTCCCACAAAACACACATCAACAAAGGGACTTGTTTTGAACAAACATAAATCTACCCCCCTACAAGGATGCAGTAAACCACATATCAAAAGATTTTGATTGGTGGATCATCAGAATTTTCCTCATTTTGAACCAAGGTAAAATTTGGGTTCCCAAACTGTAATCTGGTTGCTCTGAGGTTGCTGTGTACCAAATATCAAATGATTCTGATGGGTGGGTCCAAAAAAGAGGATTTTTAAAGAATATTCCTTGTATTACTCCAAGATGAAATTTGGGCTATCCATAGAAAGCCCATACAAAAACTCAGGGACTTAATCCTCAAATGGAACTAAGTTTAAATTGGGGCTTCCATAGGAAACTCCAAAATGAACCCATGGGACTTGATTTGAACAAACTTGAATCTGACCCACAAAGGAAGCTGAACCCAAGGACTTGAGCTGAATAAACTTGATTCCACCAGCCCACCCATTAAGGATGCTGTATACCAAATATCAAAGATTCTGACTAAAGGATCTGAAGTTTTTTAACCCTTTACCCAACACACAAGATAGCAAAATTTAGTATTTTAATTATTGTTTTTTTTTTAATTTCTCAAAAAATTTCAATAAAACCATATAATTGTGATCCGTCACTGAAATGAGCCCATCGAGCTCATACCACTGAGGATACACATGATATGATTTTATTGAATGTTCTTGAAAATTATTGATTTTTTCAACTGCCCATTGTTTAAATTACATGGGCGGATGCAGATGATTCGTTAGGTAAAGGGTTAAAAAAAAATATCCCTCATATAGCACCAAGTTAAAATTCAGGTTCCCAGAGAACACCCAAATATGGACTTATTTGAACAAGCTTGACAAACACCCCCCCCCCCCCACCACTACCCCTCCCTATAAGGATGCTGGGAGATTTTTTTTAATTTTTGAAAACAGACTCAGAAGTTCCCCACATTAAAATTCAGGCTTCAGTATAGAGCCCAAATATGAACACAAGGGATTGATTTGGACAATCTTGAATTACACATCAAAATCAAGAGATTCCTACTGGTGGTTCTGAAGAAGAGTTTTTAACTTTTTGAAAATGCAATGACTGGTACCCTATGACACAACCGATTGCAATTTTTATGCCAAATCAATTCTACAGGGTCAAATTGCATAAAGTTAAATTTCAGGTTCTCATAATGAACCCAAAGATCAAAGAATATTCCTCATATTGCATCAAAAATTCAGGCTCCAAATGAGAGTCCAAATATTAATCAAGGGACTTAATTTGAACAAACTTGAATCTGGCCACCATAAGAATGCTGTATACCAAATATCAAAAGATTTTGACTGGTAGACCTGAAGAAGATTTTTGAAGATTATTCCCAATATTGCACTAAGTTAAAATTTTGGCTCCCATAGACAGCCCAGTTATTAAGCAATAGATCTTATTTGAACAAATTTGAATGTATACAACATATCAAAATATTTCTGACGAGTGATTCTGTACAAGATGAGTTTTAAGGATTATTCCTCATACTGTTCAAGTTAAAATTTGGTCTCTAATAGGTTTGAACAAAGTTAGATTTGACCTTCCAAAGGATACTGTATGTCAAATATCAAAAGATTCTGACTGGTGGATCTAAAGAAGATGATTTTAAAAGATTATTCCTCATATTGCACTAAGTAAAAATTTGAGCTCCCATAGGCAGCCCATATATTAACTGAAGGAATAGATTTGAACAAACTTGAATCTGACACTGGTACCAATGTTGTATACCAAATATCAAAAGATTTCGACTGGTGGTTCTGGAGAAGATGATTCTTAAAGAGTACTTCTCATATTGCATTGCACCAAGTTAAAATTTGGGCTCTTGAATTCAACCCAAAATAGAACATAGGGGCTTAATTTTACTAAACTTGTATCTGACTCCACTGTAGATGCCGTATATCGAATATCAAAAGATTCTGATCAGTGGGTCTTGTGAAGACATTTTTTTTTTTATTTTTGCAAATATGTCGAAGAGAATTTTTTAAACCATTCCATTCTACAGGCCTGAAGGATGCTTCATTCCGACTAACAGTTTCCTATACCATGCAGTTTGGGAAATATGAGTGCTTGAAAATATTTCTATTTTTAGTTCCTGGGGTACCCACAGGGATGCATGAAAAGGGTTTTTTTTTTTTTTGCATGAAGCAAGTATTTAGGACTCAATAATACCATATATCAAATTTGGTTCAAATCGGCTCATTAGTTCAGAAAACAAAAATTTGGGGCAGAACAAGTTTCAAAACAATCCAGTTATAAATGTGCCCTGTAGGTCGTGCCAAAGGAATATATTGATGCACAAATGCACTAAGTTCAAAGGTCACTGCTAACGGCAACGTTTTTTGATGAAAATGGAAGAAAATCGATAGCTCGCATCTAGAGGTCACCCCAAAGTGTTGAAACAAGCATCCTAAGTATCAAAGCGATCCAATCGTAAACACAACCTGTGCGGTGTGCCAAAGAAATATATTGATGCTCAAATGCTCTAAGTTCAAAGGTTGTTGCTAAGGGCAATGTTTTTTAACAGAAATGGAAGAAAATTGATCGCTGCCATGTAGAGGTCACCCTGAACAAGCATACCAAGTTTCAAAGAAATCCGATCATAAAAGTGTCCTGTAGGGTGTGCCAAAGAAATATACTGAAGCATAACTAAACTAACTTCAAAGGGCATTGCTAAGGCCATACAAAGTTGATTGTCTGTTTCTCAGGCCATTTTTTCCAAAAAAAGCATGCAGGCGTTTTTTTTTTTTTTCTTTTTATTCTCTCCCCGAGAGGTTGTTTGTGGTAATTTGACCCCCACCCAAATGCCTGGTGGACCACGCAAAATTTCGCAAATATATTGGTTATTCACCATAGGGGTGTTGGGTCGTAAATGAAGTGGGGTTTGAATGTTTGTTTTTTCAGTGAAACGTGAAAATTATAACACAGGACGAAAGTCACGAAATGCCTCGTGGGTGAAACGTCTCGGGTTGAAACGTCTCTGGGACAAATCAAATGTCGAAGTGCCAACTTTCAGTGATTTATTTTACCAAAAAAAAAAATCCTTTCACAACCTGCCTAATAAAATCGTGAATCGCAATTTTTCCCCATTATATTCAAAATTATCACAACCCATTTGAAAGGGCAGTTCAACCATAAATCATATTTTTTTTGAAATCTGAAAATGAAATACAAAATGAATGTTTGCGTGTTTTTATTAACCAATTCGACTGCACATACCTGCCTATATGCGATTTATTTTCAACTATGACTGTTACTTTTATATCAAGCTACGATTACTTTTAGTTATCCAATTATCCTACATCTCAAATGCATTTATTTAAATTAACTGGGAAACTCGTAACGGTTTCAAATAACAGTACACAAATTCCCAATGACGGCCATTTACAATACAAATGTTACTAAAAATAAATGCCAGGAGACTGTGTTCCATTCAACATAGCACCTGACTTTGCAGACTTTCTGAGGGTTGGTGCGAATCAAACGTGGTGCGATTCGACCATTCCCCTTTGTGACTGTTTGTTGTCAGACTGAAAGACACCTTCCTTCTTGCTGTCATTATGACTTACCTTTTACAGAATAAAACACTTTCTGTCGTGAATATTGCTAAAACCCACCCACTTTATTAAAGTATGATGTACAAAAAGCTTGAAGTGTGTTAATTTAAAATTTGCCAACGCATCGATATCGATTTACCGAAATGAGCACAATATCTCAAATTTTTTTTAAAGATTTTTTGGTGTCATAAAAAGGTTGCATGCGCACCAAAAGTGACCATGCATGCGGGCCAGAGAAACAGAGGTTCTTTTTTTTAGGGATGGGGGGGGGGGGGGGGGGGGGGGGGTAAGTTTAAAAAAAGGTTCCACATGTAGTGACTGTAAATAGTTCAAAATGCATATTGGAGAAAAGAAGAAAAAAAAAAGCCTAATGGGGGGGGGGGGGGGGGGGGGGGGGAGGGGGGGTGGGGGGGGGGGTGATGGTGTTTGTGTGGGTTTTTAACCACAAACATTGAGTCATCCTACCAAGCTACAATGCAATTCCTTCATATTATGGCCTGTGGAATATTCTAAAGGTTTTCGGGCTTCGGGCTCTGTTGCCGTCACAGTTGCCCAAAAGGGGACGTTCTCATCTAGACATTATATGAAGTCAACCTATCAAGTTACAATGAAATCACTCCATAAATATGACCTGTAGACTGTGCTAAAGGTTTTCGGGCTTTGGGCCCCTCTTGCCGTCACAGTTGCCCAAAAGGGGACGTTCTCATCTAGACATTATATGAAGTCAACCTATCAAGTTACAATGAAATCCCTCCATAAATATGACGTGTAGACTGTGCTAAAGGTTTTTGGGCTTTGGGCTCAGGCAGCCATCATGGAGAATGAATGATTGCAACCAAAAGGGGACATTCTCATCTGGGCATCTGGGCATCATGTGGATTGATCCTACAAAGTTACAATGAAATCCCTTAATAAATTTGACCTGTAGACTGTGGTGAAGGTTTTCGGGCTTCGGGCACCTGTAGCTGTCACAGTTGCCCAATCACGTCCAAAAGGGGACTTTCTCATGTGAAGAATTATATGAAGTCAACCTATGAAGTTACAATGAAATCCCTCCATAAATATGACCTGTAGACTGTGCTAAAGGTTTTCTGGTTTTGGGCTCGGGCAGTCGTGATGGTTGATAGATCACTCCCAAATGGGGAAATTCTCATGTAGACTCATATGGAGTCATCGTATCAAGTTACAATGAAATCTGTCCGTATTAAACATGACCTGCAGACTGTGCTAATAGTTTTTGGGTTTCGGGCTTGGGCAGCCATCACAGTTGACAGATCATGCCCAAACGGGGACGTTTTCATCTAGGCATTATACAGAGGCATTCTATGAAGTTGCAATGAAATCCCTTCATAAATACAACCTGTAGACTGTGCTAATGGTTTTCGGGTTTTGGGCTCGGGCAGCCATACCGGTTGACTGATCACGACCAAAAGGGGACATTCTCATGTAGACATGACCTAAAACCTGCATATGAAATTTCGTGATGATCAGACAAGAAATACTTGGTATAGTCTGTACTTGAAGGTTGAACAACAAACTTTAACCACAAACATTAACCAAAACTCCAAATGTCAACAGGAATAAGAAAAAAAAAACAAAAAAAAAAAAAAACCCACTTGAACCTTCAGTAAAAAACTTTAACCACAAACTTTAACCAAAAACTCTAAATGTTAACAGACGGACAGACGGACGGACGGATGGACAAAAGTCATTACTATACCCCTTACTGTAAACAGTCAGGCTAAAAATAGAGAAAAAAAAGCTTAAAAAACACAGCAAAAATGGCCGCCATTCCACCATCTTGGATTTTGAAAAAAAAATATTAAGCATGCATCATCCCTTCAGAAAATTTATCCACGTACCAAATATGAAAGGTGTAGCTTAAAGCATGTTGGAGGGAGAGGTGGTAACATAAAAACAGACAGACAGACAGACGAACAGACAGATCTTAGATTTTGAAAAAAAATATTGAGCGTGCATAATCCCCTCACAACCCTTTATCCATGTACCATATATGAAAGGTGTAGCTTGAACCATGTTGGAGGGAGGGGGGTGGTAACATAAAATAGAGAAAAAAGCTTAAAAACACAAAAATGGCTGCCATGGCATCATCTTGAATTTTGAAAAAAAAAATATTGAACGTGCATCATCCTATCACAACCCTCTATCCATGTGCCAAATAAGAAAAGTGTAGCTTGAACTATGTTGGAGTGCAGGGTGGTAACATAAAATAGAGAAAAAAGCTTAAAAAAACACAACAAAAATGGCCACCATGCCGCCATCTTGAATTTTGAAAAAAAAATATCGAACGTGCATCATCCCCTCCCAACCCTCTATCCATGTGCCAAATATGCAAAGTGTAGCTTGAACCATGTTGGAGGGAAGGGGTGGTAACATGAAAATAGAGACGAAAGCTTAAAAAAACATGACAAAATGGGCCGTCATTCTGCCATCTTGGATTTTGAAACAAAGCTTTTGAACGTGTATCATTCCCTCAGAACCATTTATCCATGTATCAAATATGAAAGGTGTAGCTTAAAGCATGTTGGAGGGAGAGGTGGTAACATAAAAACAGACAGTCAGACGGACAGATGGCCGGACGGACAGATGGACAGATGGACAGAGTGCAATCCTATAGTCCCCTTACGGTTCCTGTAGGGGACTAAAAAAGAGACTGAAAAGTAACACACAGCCTACCTTTACACCAACATACCTGGGTACATACAAAAGAACCTCGTTCAGATGCCAAGCCAGTCTAGGAGTGTGGGTAGGTGTGCAACTATCCTTCAGAGGGAGGCTGTAGAAAAATACTTCCAACATACCACAGCTCGCAAACTACCAAGGAAACTTCCCCATTACCTCGGTATGTATAACCAGGTGTGTGATTCTAGAACAGATGAAGAATATAGATTTTAAAATATTAAGGATAGTGCCGTGGTGCTGTAATTGCCAAACACACTTCAGTGTATCCATCTAAAACTATGCACCTCGACTTTTATATAATTTACAAAACAAATTTTTTGTGTAGTGTAATTAGTTTTATATATTTAGTCATGCACTTGGATATGTTGGATTAATTTATGTCATATATATACAGAACCACACTTATGTTTGAATGGGTTAACGATTACTGGACGAGAGCGAGTGGCGCAGGGATACCACGAGAGCCGGTAGGCTCGAGTGGTTATCCCAGCGCCACACGCTCGAGTCCAGTAATCGTTAACCCATTCAAACATAAGTGTGGTTCTGTATTTATTACACACCCAACCATGAAAAAGAATTCACTGTAATTAATCGATAATTTAATTAAATAGTCGACAATTTGAACGGTTGAAAGAATTTTAGAGAGAAACGGGCAATTTTGTCAGAGAACCAGTCTTAAGTCTTTGACCTTGCCACCTGTAGAATCGCTGTTGATTCATTTTATTCGCAAAAAAATGTCGATCCGAACACTCAAAACTCAAAAGATTGCGTTCAGCATATAAGAGGTCACAAATTATGAGGTCTGAAATGTGTTTTCAAAAGTGTGTGTGCAGGCATCATTTTATCTGGAGGATGGAAAATGTACAAGGATTTTAATTTGAATACGGTGCAAACTGGCCGCTCTGTTTAAATTTCGTGCTTTTTTAAGTTTTTAAACTAAAAATATAAGTTTGAACTCGGCTTGACTATACATGCACAACTGCCACTAGGCTATCGCATGTGGACATCGGTCATTTCTGTTCTGCACTGTAACAAACGTACACACTGGACGAGAAAAGACATTTTGTGCAATAATTAACCTTCCGGGGCATTCATTCGATCGTTTGGAGTAACTGAGCCTAAGGCAGTTTGAGATTCCATTCCGTCATTTTCCGACTCTGACTGAGTGAACTCTGCAGTCTTGGTAAGTTTGCACTTTATTTTTCAACATTATAAAGTTTCTGACTTGCAATTTAACCTTCTTTTTATTTTACCTCAAGTCTTGATAACCATTGTTTGAAATGGGCTGCACTTACAAATAAAAGCTTTAGGGGTTGTCCACATAATACTACAGATGTCAAAAGGAGCAAGAAAATGTCATGTCTTGGCACAAGTAATTTAGTTTGTACACAACCCCCCCCCCCCCCCCCAACCCATCTATAACCTGACAGCATTTTCTCGAAAGCTCACGAAATGAGTATCCAACAGTCTTAGTCAGAGGCTGAAAGAGAAATAAGGTGGGGGGGGGGGGGGGGAGGGTTGTTCTCACCAGTAAGCTCCAACTTATTTTGGTTGATAATATTTTCAAAGATTGATTAATGTTTACATTATTTTGTACTAGTAGTACTATACTTCACCAGTTTGTTATCTGAACGGTTCTGTCAATATTTTTTTCTTGGTATCTGGTTCAAAACAAAATAATTTTTTATGTGTCTGCTCCAATATCTGGTCAGTCTTAATTTGGAATTTGGTATTCTGAATTTGCATTTATTAAGTAGTTTTAAAGAGGACTGATAGAATGTGGCTAGAATGATCTAGGCTTTTGGAGAACATTTTCTTGGGGATGGGGGCTGACCAATCAAACTGCCCTGAACTTTTGTTTAAAAATTAAAATGCAGACCCTTGCCTCGAATTTGCCTATGAAAATGCTCTTCCCACTGCCATGATATTTGCCAAAATTATAAAAAAAATACCCCTTCCCTCTGAACAATCTGTTCTGAAAATATTAGTCCCTTTCATTGAAAACTGCAAAATTAACTGCTTATTGGTGAAAGGGGTGAGAGTGTCTCAACCCCCTCCCCATCTCATACACCCATGTAACTAAGTCACATAGGTGGCATTCGATTTAAGTTTTGTTGCTGAGAATTAAAGCAAAATAATAAATATCCTTGTATAAAACAGAAATACTAGCAAAAATCCTAAATTAGTCATTTAAAAATACACATCAATCTGTGTCTGGAAAATATTGTCATATTGTCTGTGTTTTAAATATTCTAATAATTATTTTTGAATTTCGTGGAAGTCATCTCATTTAATTGACAATATATTGCATTCATCACACCACATGTATTTACCACCCCTCCCCTCTTCATGGTCTCATTCCCAGCCTGCTCGAGACTTTTCAGAATTTCTGTAGTGGGCAGCTGGAAACACTTTTTTAATTTTCCCAGTACAAACTCCAGAAACTCATATTTTAGCAATACTATATGCCACTAAAAATCCATCCCCCCCCATCCCCCCCCCCCCCCCCCCCCCGTCCCCACAAAATAAAATTAAATAAAATAAACCTGTTGCTCCACCCACTAGCACGTAAAAAACATTGGTTCCACAAATGTAAAATACCGAGTTATTTTTTTTATAAAACCAGGCTTTTCATTTTTTTCGAATTTATTTTCTTTATTCAGCTAGTGTGAGGGGGGAGTGGTCATCTAGTAAGGGTGGAATTGGAGATAGTTAATTAGTAACTGCATGTACTAGCTGTCAAACATCTCCACTCCAGCCAAGCGCTGTCGGAGTCTGTTTTTCCGCTTCATGGTAACCAGTATTCAAGATTCCTTTAGTCTTGCTTTGGCAGCTTCCTGAGAACTACTGCAACTTAACATGCTTTTCAAAGTATGTTTGCGTTGGCAAACGTGCTGCTTCATTGCCGAAGTGTGAATCGAATAAGATTACAGTTACACATTAGGCCTCGTGTCGACTCGCTGGCAGCACGCAGCGCTGAGGGCAACATTGTAACAAAGTTTTAACTTTTATACGAACTGTACTAGTGGCAGGCTGCAATATCGAACCCAATTGGACTTTTTTGCACTAAAGTTAATTAAGTTGTCCTCGATTTTCAATAACGAAAGCAAAGGTTGAGTTTCACTGTTCAATTTCTTGGCAGAGATCATGTGTCTTTTATGACTTTCAACAGTTTTTAGCATAGTTGTGCATCAAACATTTTGTAATGGGAATCGGTAATTCCGACAGATAAATATAGCCGATGGTTCTCATTGGTTATATTCCACTGAACGCTGGAAACTATAAGAACCAGTCTAATGAGAGAACTTGTGCATGCGAAGGGTACTTTTTATTGGATTGCACTAGAGCTTTCTGGTTAAAATTACCGCATGCCCCTAAAATCCATGTGATCGTGACAAATACAGTTACGGGTGTGTAATAAAAACTTTTACCACATCTGAAAAGAAACACAGAGTACATGTTCATCCATCCGTTAGTAATTTCATTTGGCCTCCTGTCTGTCCATTCTTCTGTCCAAACTGCCCATTTGCCACTTCATCCATCTGTCTGTCCATCTCTGAATACAGTTTTGTTCAAAGCCGCCTTCTGGTCATTTATGAGTCATTATTTTATTAAACTTTGCAAAGTTCACCATCATGCGAACCTGGACACTGGCGATTTTGAGGTTGATAAAACATGTCATTATAAGTTATTGCCCTTTTTTACTCAGAATTCATTATCATGTGACACAACTTTGTCTTGAGCTTATATTCCTTCATTTTCAATAATTTTTTTTAAACCTGGTACAGAGTAGCAAACAGATGGCACAATGGATTTACTAGTGGATGCATGGATAAAATTCTCACTACTATAACCTCTGAACCTTTCAAACCAAGGATAACCAAGAAAGTTTTTAATTTATACAAGGATATATAATAGTTTGTTTTCAACTGGTGTTCAGTAAACAATTGCAATTTAACACTTAATGGCCGAATTTTGCTGTAGGTCAGTTTTTTTAACCTAAAAACAGGTACCTCATCAAGCAGTCTTTGGATAAACTTGCAAGGTAAATTCTTAGTACCATGAAGCCAAGACTAGCCTTGAAGCAACTGTGAAGTCACATAACATAAACACTCACAGTATAGCAAACATTTATAGAAAATCTCCAGGCCTTGAAAGGTTATGTTATTAACAATTGGAGATATGGATAGAACATACCAAATCTGTAATGAAGACATCCACACTGTTTTCTTTCAGTGGCAAATGACAAACATTCCACTGCACTGTGTCCACTTCAATAGTCTGCCTGTAACAATTTTTGAAGAAGAAAAATAACAACTTTCTACTTTCTATTGAGTATTATGTGATTGATTTTGCTATTTCTTTATGAATTTATACAAACACATGATAAGCATAAAAATGTAATATTCCTGTAACAAGAAAATATTACCATTAACTCAGTGGTTGACAAGCATAGACTGCCATCTGGAGCCAATCTTAAGTGCCACACTATCACCTAGGCTCCTGCAAAAATTCAATTTGAAATTCGATTCAAAAGTCAATATTCAATTATATTTTCGAATCTACTTCAGCCATAACCGTGAATGTTTACAGATTGCAACAGTTGTAGCTGCATGCAACAAACACTATACTGCTCCAACTGTTTATTTCAACTTATTATGCATTATGACCAGTGAGCATTTATAAAAAGTTTCGAACTTTGAAAAGTTATTCAGCTGTTCAACTTCAATAAATGATTTGTTCCACAACATGATCACATTATTTTATATTGAGTATTGTTCTGTTCGATCACAGTTACCGGATGCATCGTCAAAAGCAACGATTTTCTAAAAAAATATCCCTGATGATTATTATATAAACAGATGTAGAGCAGCTTTAATTTACAAGTGGATCAACTCCATTCAGCATTGAATTATCATTTCATTTTAGTCATTCCACATTTTAAAACAAATGGCTTCATGACTGAATGGAGTCGATCAGATTTGAAAGAAGTTTTTTTTTTAAAGAAAGCATGTGATAAAAGTGAGGTATTAGCCCTATCATGCCAGGTTCGTTAAAAATGTTTATTACTGCAATTTTGAAGCTACAAAGTCAACAATACAAATAGTTTCAATAAGTAGCTGGTACATTAGTTAATATCTCAATTAAAACTGTGGGAAGTGGCAAGGCAAAAGTTAAAAAATTTATAGTAATTTATATATTTTTTATACTTACCAATGACCCAGACTTAGCTGGTGCCAACTCTTAAATTCTAGGGCCAAACACAAATTTTGCCCCCCTCCCCCAATCCCCAAAATTTGCATCAAAATCCAAAAAATAGATGTCCTATGTGGTCCTCCATACTTTTTTACACTGCGCATGCGCAGTGTCAAGGAAGTACCGAAATTGACGCCAAATCCTCATTCTTACAACCAGTGCCTGGTAAGTGTTATGTAATCAGTGGGGAGGTATGAATTCCCAACTCATGGGAGGGCCATCCCCGTCTGGGTCATTGGTAAGTATAAAAAATATATAAATTACTATAAATTTTTTAACATTTTTATACTGTACCAATGACCCAGACTTAGCTGAATAGAAAAAAGGCTGGAGGGCCTAGGACACAAAGGAAAATCCAATAGACTCAATTACATGTAAACAGAATTATCCCCTCAAGGAGAAGAGGAGAACAGGCTTTACATGTATCTTTCTTGTTTATACCAAAAAAGAAAGACACAATACCATTCCGTAATTGAGCACAATAACATCAATGATCTCTATTAACATCCAGTATAACCCATTATACTAATCTTTTTAAAGGAAAGCCAATAAATAAAGATAGTCCAGAGAATGAGACTCTTTATACTCATTTAAAAATGTCCGAGGATTGTATATTAGCGCTCGTATGACACATGACATATACAAATGCATCACACTGAGCTACACTTTAAAAATATTACATAAATGAGATAGACATTAGCTTTACACTTTAAAACCATCCCGGCACCGCCCCCGCCCCCCCCCCCCCCCCTCCTCTTGCTCTGGGTCAAATATCCCAGAACGAAGAGGGCAGCAGGACAGAGTCACTGCCAGAACAGAAAGCCTGCATAACTATAGTTGCAACTGTTTAGTGGATGACATTCTGAGCAACAGATAACGGACCTAAACAACGCAGGTCGCCAGAAATGGACTCAATGTTTCTAAGATAAAAATTTGTGAACGTGAAAGGCTGAGACCAATATGCAGCCTTCATCAAATCGGTAATAGCAACACTATTAGCATAAGCCCAAGATGTAGACAGAGCTCTTACTTTATGCGCCAAAATCTTAAGCACAGACTGCTGAGTAGAAGATAATTTTTTCATACGCAGTACGGATAGTTAATTGAATCCACCTTGCAATAGAATGGAAAGTAATGTCCTTTCTATTAGGCAGCAGAGACAGAAAGATCCCACATTAGTAGTCAAAGTAATAGTATTACTAACACTACGACAGTGAGAATCATCAACAGATAGTGCATGAAGCTCATTAACTCTTCTGGCAGAAGAGAAGGCTAAGAGAAAAGCTGTCTTATAAGATAAGAATTTGAAGTCCACTGTATCAAGAGACTCAAATGGCGCTTCTTTTAGCTTCAGGACAACCCAACCTAAATTCCACATAGGAATTAACCTAAGGGTTCTAGGTCTATTTATCGAAAAGTTTTTCACTAACTTAGATAAAGAGACATTAGATCCAATCTGTAACCTATCATGATGAGCATAGGTATCCGATAGCATAGACCTATAACCTTTAATAGTTATTGGCTGCAGTATGATCTCGTCAAACAAGTAGACCAGAAAATTAGCAATGTCTGGAATGGAGGGGTCATAAATATCAACAAAATGATCCCTACACCATCGAGAGAAAACCTTCCACTTAGCAGCATAATTTAGCGAAAAGGAGGTCCTCCTACAGAGAATTTGCGTCCACTGCTCGTTCTGTAAAATGCTTGCCATGCAAGAAGGACTGCACAACGGAAATACGTGAAGGTTGAGACCTTGCGGGTTGTGATGCAGTGTGCATGATTTCCCCTGCGAGAGAAGGTCCTCCCATGGAGGAAGCTTCCGCGGAATATCCCACAACAGACAACTGAGTAGATTTATCCATGGTCTCTGGAGTGACAGAGATGCTACCAACAGAATCTTGCAGTGAGATTGCTTGATTTTTAGCAATATCTGTTGAATCAACGGAGCTGGAGGATACGCGTATCCTATCATTGCATCCCAAGAGATCGAGGGGGCGTCTACTGCGAACGCTTGAGGATCTGGGCATGGCGACACATACGTCTGCAACTGATTGTTGAGATGCGTCGCAAATAAGTCTATCATAGGACGATCCCATTGGTAGCAAATCTGATTGAATACTCGTTTGTTGAGAGTCCATTCTGACAGCAACATGCGATCTTTCCGAGAAAGGGAGTCTGCTAGAACGTTCAGAAGACCCGGAATATGACAGACGGACAGAAGAACTTGATGCTCTAGGACAAACAGAACGATCCTTTCCATTAAGTTGAACAACGGAATGGAATGAGTGCCTCCCTGGTTCTGAATATACGATACTACTGTCGAATTGTCGGACAAAATTTGAACATGTGAATTCTGAATAATGTTCATCCAATGATGTAGAGCAAGCCAAATTGACATCATCTCTTTGATGTTTATGTGCTTGTTTAGGAACTGCGGATCCCAAAGACCCTGGCACCTTGAATATGTTGGGCTCAGAGTTGTGCCCCAACCTGTTTGATTGGCATCCGTCATTATCGTAAAAATCGGATCCGGCAGTTGCAGTGGTACTCCAGGAGTTAACCACTGAATATCTATCCAAGTTTGAATCTCTTGTTTCACTTGATTCGACAAGACGATGTTCGTTTCGAGCGAATGAATCTTCACACTCCAATTCTGAGTAAAAAATATCTGGAGTGGCCGAGTGCGTTGTCGCCCCATGAAATAAGATTCACGGCGGCTCCGCACAAACCTATCAGTCGCATGAATTCTCTCGCTGTTACTACATCTGAGTGAAGACAAAAGCGAGCGTAACAACTGACTAATTTTGCTCTGGTTAACGGCAGATGAACGAGATTGTTGTACGTCACGAAGCTCATTCCCAGGTGGGAGAATGACTTGGACGGCACTAGATCCGACTTCTTTTCGTTTACTATGAAACCGAGACATCGGAGCAGTTGAAGCAGACTCTGAACATCGTTCTGAAGCGTTAACTCGTTGCCGTACCTCTGAAGAATGTCGTCCAGGTAGGCCGACGTTACCGCAGATGAATGAGCTCGGAAATGAGACATCACCGAGTTCATTATTCGAGTGAAAGCCCAGGGTGCTAGATTCAGACCGAAGCACATTGCTCGGAACTGATAAACGACTCCTAGGATAGCGAAGCGAAGATACTTTCTGAACGCTGGATGTACCATGATGTGAAAGTACGCATCTTTGAGATCTATGCTTGCAGTATAATCGTTCACTCGAATGCTCGCTCTGACCGATCGGATGGTCTCCATATAAAATTTTGGAGCCACGATTAGCTTGTTTATCCAGCTCAGATCTATAACTGGACAAAACGAGCCGTCTGGTTTTGGAACCAGAAACAGGTGACTGTAGAAACCTGGAGATTCCTGGTTTTCTACGACCTCTATCGCGTTCTTCTCCAGAAGAGATTGGACTTCTGACAGAAGAGAATCTCTCTTCTGAAGATTTGATGGAAGCTGAGTCCATCTTGGACATCGAGTTGACGGAGTTTTTTCCTTGAAGGACAGTTTCAAACCTTCGCAAACAACCCCTTGTACCCATGGGTCGTCCGTAATTGACAACCAGTTGGTTAAGAATCTAGATAGCCTTCCGCCCACTGGAATGCAATAGAGGTTTAGACCATCACCTCCTGGATCTGCGAGGCTCGCGGGAGAAGAAACCACGTCCTCCACGACCCGCACCTCGCCCAGTCGACCTAGGGGCGTCTGACCGGTTGTTTCGGCCAGCATTACGACCCCTACCTGAGTCGCTACCCTGACGGTCTCTGGAGTAAGACCTAGAGGCTTTCTTAGATCCTCAATAGGAACTTCCCCTGGACGTACTCGCCCCAGAAGTGCCTGCCTTACTTCTCTCAGCAGAGTCCGACTTTTTTGAAGCGGATTTAAAAAGCAGAGAATCCAAGGTTTTTTAGTAATCTGATCGTAGATTATAGAAAGCTTACCGTCGAAGAGAAGCTCTCCAGAGACCGGAGCGACTCGAAGAGAGTTTGTCACCTTACTATCCACTCTTGTGGATGCAGACAGGGCATCATCATGTCTAACTATCTCCAGATTTGCCACTGAAAGGGCGGAGTTATACAAAGCATATGCTATGGCCCTCGAAAGAACTCTCAAGGAAGTTTGAACATCCTGGAATTCTTTTCCTTCGAGACGTAATAACGCTCTGGTAAGGTGATCTGCGTACGATAAGGCGTCTAAACAGCGTACTGGATTGACTTGACATAGACGACGGCAAAGACAACTCCAAGTCTTCTGCCTGGTCGTCGAAACGCAGAGGAACTCTTGGCACGCCCTGTCCTGCCATTTCAAATTTATTTCTATTATTGATGAAAGGCAGTTGTAGAGCATGAGGCGATAAGAAACCGGACTTGCCTGTCTTAGAGGCTAGTTTGAATATAGCGTCATTTAGAAGTTCAAATGTCCACGTGACATTACTGGACTGGGTCGGAAACTCAGGCGCAATGTCCCTATTTCGGCCGAAAAAGTCTGTGTCCAGTGATGCTATCAGTTTCTTATCCGGTAACACAGCATTTTGGTCCGGAGGAAGAACTTCTGGAAGGTGTTGCCTTATGTTGTTCGGAAAGGGAAAATTCCAGCTCCGCTGATTCCCTTTCAGCATCCGACTGGACCACTTGATAATCTTGGTCGTCCTTTCTGATTCTGCAGGGGAGTGAACCAACCCAGCTTCCTCAGACAATTCCAGTTCTAAAAAAATTTCTGACGGCTGCGATGAGCTGAGCTATCTGCGATAGCAAGTCCATCACGGAGGCCTGTGGAGCCATGGTCTTACTTGATTTAGCCGCTGGAAGCTCCTGGGACGTTAATTCCTGCATACTTCTTTTATGCGAACATCCTGACTGTAAAGGCCTCGTGTCCTTGGCTACCGGATGGGGTGACCTAGTCGTTGTGGAATCCCTGGTCGGCAAAGCAGGCTGGATATCAGCGGTCACGTAGCCAATGTGCGGTCATGTGTGCTGCTGTGAGGATGAGGAAGCCAATAGACTAGCCGTGCCGGACTGTCTATGCGATGGAGCGTCCCAAACAGGAGGAGTGGACGTATGCTCCGACTGACGAACGTTACGTACAACAACATCTGGGCCCAGATGTTGTTGTAAGAGAGAGGGGGCCTCTCTTGCTCGCGGTCTGGGTAGACCTGGACGAGCTAGCTACCAGACAGACCAGCTTCCTCCGTTCCATTCTCCGATCCGTCGTCGCCAGGTGTGCATGATCCATGTTTATAGTGCTCGCAACACCCGATCTCCTTTCTTGGACCGCAACGGACGAACCCGGCGTCACAACCATTTCGTGAATGATTGCTTCACCGGGCGAGCTAGCGGGCGACAATGCCATCGATCCTACTAGGGACCTCTTAGGCATTTGCTGAATTTCATTGAGCACTTTCGCCACTAGCTCTTCATTTGACTGCGACGACAGAGGCACACTTCTTGAAGGCATCACGGAAACATCACCCTGTTCTTGTTCCTCTGAAAAACTAGAGTGACCCTGTGGCGAGAGGACCGGCATGGACCTCTCACCACTAACAATATACCGTGACACACGTCTCCAACGTTTGTCATCCCAATTGGCACACACTGAGGAAGAATTAGTGCAAGTACACTGACTACATGAAACACAATGACATGAGAATCAAAGGAAGACTTCCTCGAATTACAATTTGAACAATATTCTTTCATACTGAAAAAATATTAACAGTCATAGTACTCGCACTAACCCTTGAAACAAAGATACATGATAATAATATAATCCATTACAAACATTTCGAAAAAAATAATTCAAAAGAAAAAATTTTTCGAAAAATTTTCAAAATAAGCCCAAGTTCCCAATGGGAACGATGAGCCCAAATGGATCCCAAAAAAGCCTAAGTGTGGACAAAAATTTTAAAACATATTTAAAAATTAATGTTACACTTATGGACAATATTAATGTATCTGACTATGAGCAGAACTAAATAGAAGACAAGGAATCACCATCAGATGTAACCACTGTCAACGTAAACAAAAGTGTATAAAAACCGGAAACAAGACTCCAGGCACTGAAAACATGGCCCGAAATCAGTCACCAATTAAAACACTATCCAATGTAAAACAGAGGCCAGAGAAGAAACTGTAGTACATCAGATGGTAGATGCATGACCAAAATGCCTAACCACCCTAGGGTGAGGACGTAACCATGGTGAAAAACAGAATAAACATTCTGTTACCAAGCCAAAACTCCCAACAAATTTTAGTAAAATTACAAAAATTATGCCAAAAGCATGGGAGAATAGCAAGGGGGGTATCAAGGAAAGGGAGAGAGGAAACACTGAACAATGGAAATTTCATAGCAAGAATGAAAACATCAGGCCCATGCCCTGAAATTAGAGAACATGAAATAATTTTGTATAAAAATTATAAGTTACAGCCCTGAACACATCCTTCCACTGTTCCTTCCTCTCATCCTTTTATTTCATCCTTAGATCCACCATTTCTTTCATGATTTTGTGTCTGGCATCCTTTTAACTGAGATTATAAGCACAGATATGAGGGAGATGTTACTGATTTCAGGGCCAAACAAAGAATGAGGATTTTGAGCCAATTTCGGTACTTCCTTGACACTGCACATGCGCAGTGGATAAAAGTATGGAGGACCACATAGGACATCTATTTTTTGGATTTTGATGCAAATTTTGGATATTGGGGGGCAAAATTTGTGTTTGGCTCTAGAATTTAAGAGTTAGCACCAGCTAAGTCTGGGACATTGGTACAGTTTAAAAATAATATACTTTACAAAACTGTGTCTTTTAATAATGATGGTTATTATTTAAAAAAATTTTTTTTCTTTTGATGACGTATCCAATAACTGTGATTTGATTAGAAGTTCGATTTGAAATTCAATTTATTTTCACCAATTCGATTTGATATTCGATTCAATCAAAATCGGCAATTCGCAGGTCCCTACCAACTATCACCATGCATTGCTAAGCAATTTTTGGTGGCTGGTTTCATGTACAGAATCAATCTACGACATAATTAGACCCTGGCTGTTGAAAGTGTTGTTAAAACTCCAATAAACATTAAACAAAATTATTTCCATGAAGTGGTGGGTAAAAACAAACAATTGTAATGCCATTGTGCACCTTATCAGGACCTCTGTCACCTCTCATTGATACAATCTTGAGAAGCACTTTCCAGTGAGTGGTTACAAGTTACAGTGGAGCAGGAAAAAAACTAAAAAGTATCGGCAGAGCTGATGGATGCTCCCAAAATATAAGCTCAACAGAGAAGCCATGACGGCGACAGTTTGCAAAATAATGGAGAGAAATTCAATCAAACGAGTGTAGGTGTCAAAATTTCAGTGAAAATCAATTGTGTACAAACCTGCAGGGCTCCAAAAAGGAGCACCCTCATGAAAATAGAGAAATTTACTGGTCAGTATTTACACGTGATGAATTGAGTTTTTTGAAACTCTGAATCTCAATCAGATATAAACAGTACACAGCTCAGTTTGTGTTTATTTTTAACCCGTGAACCCAATTTTTTGCAGGTGCAAAGTGTCAGATTTCAATAGATTTTCATTAACATGACATTCCAACCACCCAGTGTACAACCTTATTTGGGGGGATTTTCGGTTATTTTTGTGGCATGAATTGGCACTCTATCTCATGGTAACACACATCCATATACGTCAGAATTGATGAACAGCACTGGAACCGATTTCCAACACCAATGGAGAATCAAGCTCTGTCTCCTCCTATTGATCTTCATTGAAACTTAACTCTTAACCTGCTGAGTATTTTCAAAATATTTTTCATCAAATCTAGTCATAGCTGCTGTAAAGCAGCCATGACTAGATTTGATGAAAAATTAATCTGAATTTAACTCAAGAAATCATTGGTGAAAAAATCCATTCAATTTACTGAAGGAAACATTGATTAAATGAACCCAAATTATCCTCATTTCAGAGGCAAGAGAAATTATATCCTGGGCGGGAATAACGGCCAGAAGCATGCAAGGAGTTAATCATAATGTTTCCTTGTCGGAGTTGCCATACTGAAAAAATGGGAAAATATTCCGATAGCATGGCATGTGTTCCAAAGTCAAAGTTATAACCAAGTTGCTCTGATTTGTGACCTCAATGCTTGTAAAAGGAGGTGAACTCTCCTGTCACCCCTATGAGGTGGCTATTTTGACTGCCAGCTTTAATTAAGCTGATATCTCAATTTCCCTAAGGCTGCCGGTGCGGCAGCTGGTAAATTCTCTACAAGTATGTCACGGTCCATCACAAACTATTGCAAAAAAACATTATACGCAACAACACACATTAGTCCCTCAGCAACAGGACTACTACAAATGATAACAAACCAAACTGCTGGCAGAATAAGCAAGTGGAAAAAGATAAGCTAAATGCAGACTAACCTGCAGTTTGAACTGTTTTTCTTGTTTAGGCTTTCTACATTCTTCCAAGTTCTCTCCACTGCTCTGTTATGAATTTCTCCACACACATGCATGGACTGAGGCCAGCAAACAGCAGCCTAAAAGAAAATACATTATTGTTAGTTATTATCAGGGATGAAAGTGACTTATGACAAATACTCCTGAAACAGAATGCAGTGAAACCAGGCCATGTAGGAGCAAAGTTGCACTGTGTACTAAGGCATATTGCTGCACGTCCATGATTCGACGGTACACTTGTTTTTAACCAATGCTAACCCTGTTGGTGCGGAGTTACTATGCTGAGCTGAATGACAGTTGCTCGCAGCATCTCACTGATTCTCGCTGGGTACTGAGGCTTCCTCCACCTGTAAAACTGTCTGACATGATGTGACCCTGGTTATCAAAAGTTTTGTTAAATCCCAGTAAATAAATAACTAAATAAATAGTGAAACTGAGCCAAAATTGACAGCCTGGGACCCTGGAAGCACTTGAGTTTTAGAAGCTCTGATATTGATTCTCAGCATATGATGACATCATTTCCAACCTTTTTAAAATGCCTTTTTTGGTGGAAAGTTCCCCGAAACAAAAATGCCTGAAACTTTTTGGATCAAGACCCATATAGTCTTGCTGATTACCAAAGGCATGAGATGAGTTGCATCTGGTTTTCTGAAGCAAAAGATTCTCAAGTTTTCAAAGGCAGCATTTATTAGGTTTTAAATATTTCTTGTAGATTTTCTCCAAACTCTTCAGAGTGTGAGTATGGAATAAAGAAAACTGTTCATGTGGACTGCGTTACATACAAAGGGGTCTGGAAACATATATGTTATATATAGATAAAAACTGAAAGGGTCACAACTCCCAAAATTAGGACACACCCCATCGGAATCAAATGTATATTTTATCTCTTTTATTAGAATAATGATTTTAAATACATTTAAAATTTATTTGACTATTATATGATCTACTTTCGGTGAAATAGCTTCAACTCTCGTTGAGATATTCATAAAATATTTGAACAAATACAGAAATTTTGGGAAATGTCATTTAAGTTGTCCAGCCAATCAGATGCACTTTCCATTTCAATGACAAAATACTCCATACCCCAGTAGCTGGAATCATTGAAAACACTCACATCCATCAATCATAAACCGAAGATCAAGCAGCACAAACATACCTATTATTATCAAGTGCTATAGATGGCATTACTGGTTGGGCTGTAAATAACAGCCTTCACAGAAACATTTAGCACCATATTGGTAAGTTTTGTCAGTTTTAAAATGTGAACAACAGGCTGGTTGGCAAAGATATGTTTTTTATCAAATCATGTTTTTCTTAAACAAAGCAGTACAGTTATGTGTAAATATTTTTTAATTTGTTTCTTAGAAGAAGACTTTAACTGTTGATACTAACTAACGGTTATGCTTTATAAACAAATTTTATGGAAGGTTTGATGTCAATTGAGTATAAGGTTTGTCTGAAAGAAGTATTTTAAATATGTCCAAAGTGTATTGTGGGTGCAGTTAATGAGAACTTACAAATGTCACTGTAGATTCCGGAAGGCTCTAAATTTTTTTTTCAAAATCATGGATTTACAGCAAATTCCAGAAAACTTTCATCTCTGGTTACACTGCCAATTGGATAGTACCAGAGCAAAGTTTTAAAAACTGATGGAGTGGATAAAAATTTATGTTGTAAGAGTAGGTTCTCATGTAGGAGGTGCAAGACTATGCTATGGGCATCTACATACCTGGAATAATTACAACATCTTACATTCTGGGAAAAAAACGAGAGTTAATTGGTTGAGTGATGGACGCTCTTATTTGGGTTCAATTTTGGGGTCCATATACCCAAATTCATACTCTGTGGATGTGCTTCATATTATCTTTGAAAAGAATTTAATTTGTCTGTATGTATTTGCCTTGTTACAATTTACACTTGCAGTCTCCCATAAACTGTAACAAGGCAAAGAAATGTTAACAAATGCTGATGAGCAAAATTTATTTAGCATTCTACCAGTGAAAGCCTAACATTTTCAGGTACAAAATGTACATTCTATCAAAGGAATCTTCTGGAGGATTTAAACTTACAATCTGCAGCTGTTTTACAAACTAAAATTAGGGATATTGAAAGTTATGGAGTCGGATAGCAAACTTCACTGTCTGCTATTGCTTTCATTAATAAAACTCAAATCTACTAAAATATGCCTCTTGCATATGAAAATGTATTTCTGTAATGGTAGCATTCTACAAATCACATTATAAGCTTAGTATCCATGACTTCAAATGTAAATTACTCCATGAAAATGATAAATTTAAAGTAATTTGTATGTTTTTAATACTTACCAATGGTCCAGACTTCTCTGGTGCAAATTCATTATTTTCCAGGGCCAAACACAAATTTTTAACCCCCCCCCCCCCCCCAATCCCTCAAATTTGCATACAAAACCAAAAACTTGAAGTCCTAACTGGTCCTCCATACTTTTGCTTACTGCGCATGCGCAGTAACCAGGAAGGTAACGAAATTGGTGCCAATGTCATTCTTCCTAGTTATGCCTGCTAAATGTTTTATATATATATATCAGCGGGGAGGTATGAGTGCCCACTCATGGGAGGACCATCCCCGCCTGGGCCATTGGTAAGTATTAAAAATATACAAATTCCTTTAAATTTATTATATTTTTATACTAAAACCAATGGCCCAGACTTAGCTGAATCGTAAAAAGGCTGGAGGGCCTATGACTTAGATGACTGTAATATCTCTATTACTCCACAATAAAGAATAGCTCCAACAGGAGAATAAGAAAAAACATAGGAATTACATATGTCTTTCTCTTTTTCCCAATAAAAAAAAAGAATGACTTAACACCAATCATATTGGAGTAATACACAATAATTTCTCCATTTAATACCAGCATAACCCTTTATGCTAATTCGGTGAAGGAAACCAATTATAAGGAAGTCCAGAGAAAGAGACGCCTTATACTCATTTAAAAGTGTCTGAGGATTTATATTGACGCTCATATGACTCGTGACATATACAAATGCTTCACACTGAGCTACACTTTAAAAGCAATACTTAAATGAGACATAATTGTTGCTTCACACTGAGCTACACATTAAAACCGCCCAGCACCAATGCTGGATGACTGACACTGGAAGAGGTATTCCCTTGCTTTTCACGATAAAGCCAGATGATATTTAAGGTAAAAATTGCCCCCCCCCCCCTCCCCCCCTAACCTTCCCCTTGTTTTGAAGGAAAATTCCTCAGAACAAAGAGGGCAGCAGAACGGCATCAGTGCTCGAGCAGACTGCCTAAGACATCACTGAGATGTATTATTAATGGACAACATTCTGTGCGACAGAAAGAGGACCCAAACCCAAAGATCTAAGGTCACCAGAGGTAGACTCTAAATTTCTAAGGTAGAACTTAGTAAATGAAGATGGTTGCGTCCAGTAGGCTGCCTTCATTAAATGAGTAACAGCAATACTATTAGAATAAGCTCAAGAAGAAGACAGTGTCCTAACCTAATGCGCTGAAATCTTATTGATAGAACGTTGATTCACCGATAGATTCTCATAAGCGATTCTTACTGCCAATTGAATCCATCTAGTGACTGAATGCACAGAAATATCCTTTCTGTTAGGTATACGCAAAGGGAAAAAACGTTTTCTTCCTTTTCTAATGAAACTAGCTAGATGGACGTTTATACATGTGCATCGCTCTCAATGGACACAACAACGGTCTACGGTTGTCCAAGGATGGTAAGGCCTCAATGACAATAGGCTCCGGCCGCTTATCCAGAATCTGATTCTTAGCCAAGAAATCCACTTCCGTAGTAAAAGTAATAGTATTACCCTCACTACCATAATGGGAATCTTCAACAGATAATGCATGGAGTTCACTAACTCTTCTGGCAGAAGCGAAGGCTAAGAGAAATGCCATTTTATAAGTCAGGAATTTAAATTCTACATCCTCTAACGGCTCAAAAGGAGCTTCTTGAAGCTTCAAGAGAACCCAAACTAAATTCCATTTAGGAATTAATCTGAGGGTTCTAGGTCTATTGATAGAGAAATTTCTAACTAGTTTGGATAAAGAAGGATTTAACCCAATACTCAAGTTATCATGATGAGAATATGTGTCTGATAACATAGACCTATGGCCCTTAATCGTAACGGGCTGCAGTTTGAGTACGTCAAACAGGTAGACCAGAAAATTGGCAAATTGAGGAATAGATGGATTATATATACACACTGACTGGTCTGTACACCAACGAAAGAAAACTCTCCACTCTGCGTAATTCAGCGAAGAGGAGGTCCTCCTACAGTTATAAATTGTGTCCACTGCTCGTCCTGTAAACTGTTTCCCGTGCAAGGCCCGCACAACAGAAATACGTGAAGGTTGAGACTTTCTGGGTTGTGATGCAGTGTGTGGGACTTCCCCTGAAACAGATCTTTGAGAGGAGGAAGCTTCCGAGGAATGTCCCATAACAGACACCTGATCAGGTTGATGCAAGGTTTCTGAGATGACAGAGGTGCTATCAGCAAGAGTTTGCAGTGAGAGTGTTTGATTTTTAACAGAATCTGCTGAATCAGCAGGAGTTGGAAGATATGCATATCCTATTATTCTGTTCCATGAGATTGACAAAGCGTCTACTGCGTACGCTCGATGATCTGACAAGGCGACACGAACGATGGAAGCCGATTGTTTAGGTCCATGGTAAAGAGATCTATCATGGGATGATCCCACTGGTAGCAAATTTGCCGTAATATTTGTTATTGAGAGTCCACTCCGATGGCAACAGGCGACCTTTCCTTGAAAGCGAGTCTGCTACTATGTTCAGACAACCCGGAATATGACGGACTGAGAGATGAACGTGATGACTCGGAGCAAATAGGAGAATTTTCTCTGTCAATTTGTATAGAGGAATTGAAAGAGTGCTGCCCTGGTTCCTGAGGTTAGCCACTACTGTAGAATTGTCAGACAGAATTTGCACATGGACGTTGGCTACATGAGTAATCCAGTGTTTCAGTGCAAGCCAAATAGACATCTCTTTGGTGTTTATGTGCTTTTCCAGGAACGAAGAGTCCCAAAGCCCTGGCACTTCAGGTCTGCAGGAATCAGGGATGCACCCCAACCCATCAGACTCGCATCCGTCATAATAGTAAAAACTGGATCCGGTACTTGATGTGGAACTCCTTGAGTTAACCACTCGAGATCCATCCCCATATCTCTGAAGAATGTCTTGCAGATAAGCCGACGTTACCACAACTGAATGAGCTCACAAGTATGACATTACTCAGTTCATTATCCGAGTGAATGCCCAAGGTGCCAGGTTCAGACTGAAACATATCGCTCTGAACTGATAAAACCTTCCCTTGAAAGGCAAAGCGCAGGAAACTTTCTGAAAGCCGGATGAAACATGATGTGAAAGTACGCGTCCTTTAGGTCCATGCTTGCTGCAAAGTCGTTCACTCGAATGCTCGCTTTTGCCGATCGAATGGTTTCCATATAGAACTTTGTTTATCCAGCTCAAGTTTATGACCGGTCAAAATGAGCCGTCCGGTTTCGGCACAAAAAACAGGTGACAGTAAAATCCCGATGAGTTGGGATTTTCTACGACCTCTATTGCTTTCTTTACTAGAAGAGATTGAATTTCGGCAAGAAGAGACTTCTTTTTTGAAGAATTTGCCGGAAGAACTGTCCAACGTGGACTTCTTGTAAGTAGGGGCTTTGAACGGAATGATAGCCGAAGACCCGTTATGACTACATTCCTGACCCACTGATCTTCCATTATGTCTGTCCAGTTTCTCGCGAAGTTTGATAATCTTCCACCAACTGGAGAACAAAAGAGGTTTAGACCATCACCTGGCCTTCAGGAAGAGAAACCACGTCATCCCCGAGAACCACCTCATGCCATCGGCTTAGGGGCGTCTGACTTATAGTCTTTATAAGACTTACACCCCTTTGCCAAGTCACTATACTGACAGTTCCCTGAATAGTTGTATGAGGGTTTCTTAGAACCTCGCGAGGAGCTTTTCTTCACTGACTGCGAATTGGAGTCCCCTCGCCTACCACGTCCAGCATACGACTGCTGCTGGGAAACTGGCCTCAGCAAAAGAGTGTTGGTTGCCTTCTTGATAGCTTCTTCGTACACTAAGGACAACTTGTCATCAAACAACGTATGCCCAGAAACCGGAGCGACTCTTAAGAGAGCTTTTCACCCGATCATCTATCACTGAAGACGATAATAAGGCTCCATCACGTCTTATCAATTCCATATTAGCCACTGTAAGGGCGGAATGATGTGTGGGCCTAACTGTCCTTGAAAGAACTCTGAGAGACAAATTAATATCATCAAATTCTTTCCCAACAAGACGATGTTCCAAAGCCCTGGTGATATGATCTGCGTAGGACATAGCGTCCAAACCTGCCCGACTAGAATCAATTGCAGATTCGATCACATCTGAGCGGACACTGAATGATGTGGGTAGTGAGATATCCAGATCCAAAGCCAGATCATCCAAACACAGAGGAGCTCTTCCCCAACCTTTTTTAATTTGCTAGGTCCAGGAAATGGCATGCAAATAGAAGATGTCGATAAGAAAGGATTTTTCTTTCTTGAATTTGCTATGCTGAATATTGCATCGTCAATGTGGCCGAAGGCCTCCGCCACATGGACCGACAGACCCGGGAAGGAAAGAATGTTGTCTTTTCTCCGCTGGGTATCCCTATCTAGGGATGATAGCGATCCCTGCCTAGCAGACGCGGCTTGCTGACCAGGAGGAACAAGATCAATCAAAATTTATCGTTTCCATATGTTGTTCCAAAATGTTTGGAGAATCTTCCTCCACATCCCTTTCATCATCCACTTGGTCTAGCTGTGAATTTCAGTTGGCTCCCTCCGAATGAACGGATGACCGTACTGACCCAGTACCCGCCCGACAGCTCACTCCCAGAGTCTGTTGACAGTCTCACCTGCATTGGCTGGGAAGCTGCGATAAGCTGCGCACTCTGTGACAGCAAGTCCGTTACTTAAAGTTTCTTTGCTGCAGGATGTTCGTGGGATGGCAATCTGTCTCCAGATCTTTTTGCCGGACGTCCCAAATGCTCTGCATAATCATGCCTCAAAGTAGTAGCTACCGGATGATCTGACTTCGGAGGGGAAGACTGGGAGCGTCTTCACGGAACCGCTTGAATGTCCGAAGTCAGATAGCTAGTGAGCGGTCTAATGTGCTTGGTACTAGACATGGAAGAAGCTGTAACTGCCGCCGGCCCCGGCTGCTGTGTGGACGGAGTGTCTCGATCGGCCAATGAGGACATTAGCTCCGACTCAGTAAAGTTTCTTGCGACTGCAACAGTTGGCCCCAACTGTTGATGGGACAGAGAAGGCTCTCCTGCTTGCAATCTAACACCAGATCTCGCCGAGCATCCCGTTGAGGAACTTGCTGGCTTTTTCCCCTTTGCCGTCATCGCTGGGTGCGCTTTTGATTTTGAGGTGCTCGCTCTACCCAAATCTACACTATCCTCGACCGCTCCGGACTTATCCCCAGTGTTACTGCCCCCACTGGTGGGGTTACCGCTTCACCGGCCGAGCTAGTTGCTTGTAAGGGAATAATAGGCCTTATTCCCTGTTGATATTCATGAGCGCCTTTGCAGCTAGCTCTGTTTGCTCATCTGAGCATGGCGAGGGCAGCACATTTTGGATGTGTATCGCTATATCATCACCATATTCTTGTTCCTCTGAAAAAGAGACTGAAAAGCTAGAATTAGCCTGCAGTGACAGTTCCGGCATCGGAACTTCACCACGCACATAACATGACACCCGCCTCCGTTTAGCATCCCAAACTACACAAGTAGCACATGTATCTAAAGAAGTGCAGCAACTACAAGCAAGACAGCAAACATGTAAAGCCAGGGCAGATTTCTTCGCCTTACACTTAGAGCAAAAATATTTGATAATAATATTTAAGGCAAAGACCAAGTCCACTGCACTTCTAAAGTACCACATAATTTATACATATTAAGGATACAGAATATATGGCAATCAAAATCGTTTCGAAAAAAAAAATCAAAATTGAAAAAAAAAATTCCCAAAGCGAACTTCATGAGCCCAAGGGCGTCCCGATAGAGCATAAGTGTTGTCAAGCACTAAAATATTAAAGCTACACTACCGGCATAATTTAATACATGTATCCTACTATAAATATGATAGCTGTGCTATACTATAAAATAATAATAAAATATTTCAAAGAGTTGTCCAAATGAAAAACGTCAACAGGAAAAACCGGAAACTATACAATAAGCCCAAAGTCAGTAACCGATCAATCACTACTTGATGCTAAACCAGATCTTCATGAGAAGAAACAAGAGGCCCCAGGGGGGCTGAGGGCACTCACCAGACATGGTAGTCTAAATATCAAACCAGTCACTTAATTTGAATAAGCTGCATACGCCCCTCCTAAGAAAAGCATATACCATCTAGATGAAGCAGTTGTGCCCACACAATACACAGGATTTTTCCTTCTATTTTCAGTTCCTGCACTTTTACATCCCAAAATTGAGATAAATGCATAAAAAACAGATTTTTAAAATTTTGGGGGGGGGAAATCTTCGAAGTCTCAAACAAAATATTTTCAACCTAAAATTTTTTTTTCTTCTTAAAACTGACCAAAACGCATAAAAAACCAAAAAACTAATTTCCGGTCCCACCCGGTCCCAAAATTTTCAGTGTAAAAAAAATTTTTGTTTGTTTTAAAATTGACCGAAATGTATAAAAAAACAAAAAACTAATTTCCGGATTTTGGTCCAAAATTTCCAAGTCCCACCCGGACCCCAAATTTTCAGTGTAAACAAAAATTTTTTTTGTCTTAAAATTGACCGAAACGCATAAAAAACAAAAATTTCTGGATTTTTTAAGTCCCACCCGGCCCCCAAATTTTCAGTGTAAAAAAAAAAAAAAAATTTTGTCTTAAAATTGGCCAAAACAAATAAAAAACAAAAACAAAAATTATGGATTTTGGACCAAAATTTTCTAAGTCCCACCCAGACCCCAAATTTTCAGTGTTAAAAAAAAGAAATTTTTTTTGTCTTAAAATTGACCGAAACGCATAAAAAAACAAAAACAAAATTTCCGGATTTTGGTCCAAAATTACTAAGTCCGCAAAGGAACCCCAAATTTCTGGATTTTGGACAAAATTTTCTTAAGTCCCACTCGGCCCCCAAATTATCAGTGTAAAAAAACAAACAAACATTTGTCTTAAAATTGACCAAAATGCATAAAAAACCAAAAAACTAAGTTCCGGATTTTGGTCCAAAATTTTTTTTGTCTTAAAATTGACCAAAACGCATAAAAAACAAACAAAAAATTTCCGGATTTTGGCCCAAAATTACTAAGTCCGCAACGGGACCCCAAATTTCTGGATTTTGGATAAAATTTTCTAAGTCCCACCCGGCCCCCAAATTATCAGTGTAAAAAAAAAAAAATTGTCTTAAAATTGACCAAAACGCATAAAAAAAAACAATTTTTGGATTTTGGTCCAAAATTTTTTTGTCTTAAAATTGACCGAAACGCATAAAAAAACAAAAACAAAATTTCCGGATTTTGGTCCAAAATTACTAAGTCCGCAAAGGAACCCCAAATTTCTGGATTTTGGACAAAATTTTCTTAAGTCCCACTCGGCCCCCAAATTATCAGTGTAAAAAAACAAACAAACATTTGTCTTAAAATTGACCAAAATGCATAAAAAACCAAAAAACTAAGTTCCGGATTTTGGTCCAAAATTTTTTTTGTCTTAAAATTGACCAAAACGCATAAAAAACAAACAAAAAATTTCCGGATTTTGGCCCAAAATTACTAAGTCCGCAACGGGACCCCAAATTTCTGGATTTTGGATAAAATTTTCTAAGTCCCACCCGGCCCCCAAATTATCAGTGTAAAAAAAAAAAAATTGTCTTAAAATTGACCAAAACGCATAAAAAAAAACAATTTTTGGATTTTGGTCCAAAATTTTTTTGTCTTTAAATTGACCGAAACGCATAAAAAACAAAACAAAAAATTTCCGGATTTTGGTCCAAAATTTTCTAAGTCCCACCTGGACCCCAAATTTTTATTGTAAAAAAAAAAAAATTGTCTTAAAATTGACCGAAACGCATAAAAATACAAAAAAAAAATTTTGGACAAAAATAAAACAAACATCGAATTACCAAAATGACCACACACTTCACTTGAATGCAATATCCATGCATCTTCTGGCCACTGTCAGTAATTTCTATGTATATGTTTGAATGGAATTAAAAACAAGAGGCCCCAGGGGGCCTGAGGGCACCCACCTAACATGGTAGTCTAAATATCAAACCAGGGACTTGACTTGAATAAGCTGCATACGCCCCTCCTAAGAAAAGCATAGACCAACTAGATGAAGCGATTATGCCCACACAATGCACAGGATTTTCCTTCCATTTTCAACTCCTGCACTTTTACGTCCCAAAATTGAGATAAATGCATAAAAAACAGATTCTTTTTTATTTTTGTTCGGAAATATTCGAAGTCCCAAACAAAATATTTTCAGCCTAAAACTTTCTTTTCTTCTTAAAATTGACCAAAACGCATAAAAAAACCAAAAAACTAATTTCTAAAGTCCCACCCGGACCCCCAAATTTTCAGGGTAAAAAAAAAAATTGTTTGTCTTAAATTGATCGAAACGCATAACCCCCCCCCCCCCCCCCCCCCCCCCAAAATTCTGGATTTTGGTCCAAAATTTTCCAAGTCCCACCCAGACCCCAAATTTTCAGTGTAAAAAAAAAAAAAAAAAATTTGTCTTAAAATTGACCAAAACGGATAAAAAAACAAAAAACTAATTTCCGGATTTTGGTCCAAAATTTTTAAGTCCGCAATGGGACCCCATATTTTCAGCCTAAATATGAACCCAGGGACTTGGCTGGAACAAACTTCAATCTCACCCCCCTAAGGATGCTGCATACCAAATATCAAAAGATTCTTATGGGTAGATCTGAAGAAGAAGATTTTTAAAGAATATTCCTCATACTGCACTAATTTAAACATTTGGGCTCCCATAGAGAGCCCAAATATGGGCCCAGGGAATTGATTTCAATAAACATGTGAAACAATAGTCCAAAGATGTTATATGTGAAATTTGAAAGCTTTTGGAGCAGTGGTTTGGGAGAAAAGTAGTCTTATATGTTGTTCCCATTACCCACAGTGTTAAAAAATGCTGACTCTGCACTTTTTCAAAGTCCCAGAAAAGTACCCTATGATAAAACCGATAGCAATTTTTTTTGATCATTCCATTCTGTTGGTCCTAAGGAAAATAAGAATTCTCAGTGCTGTGTAGTTTTTGGAGAAATGGGCGTTTGAATTTTTTTCTATTTTTAGCTCCTGCGGTTCCCATGGGGCGATGGGAAATTTTTGTTGTTGCATAAATTAAGTACTTATGACCCAATAATCCCTCATATCAAATTTGGTCCAAATCTGCCTCTCGGTTTGGAAAGTTAAAAAATTTATAGTAATTTATATATTTTTTATACTTACCAATGACCCAGACCTAGCTGGTGCTAACTCTTAAAAAACTAGGGCCAAACACAAATTTTGCCCCCCAATCCCCAAAATTTGCATCTAAAACCAAAAGAAATCATGTCCTGAAGGACCTCCATACTTTGCCCTTACTGCGCATACGCAGTGTCAAGGACGTTCCGAAATTGGCGCCAATTATCATTCTTACAAGCAGTGCCTGGTCAGCGCTATGTACTCAGCGGGACGGTACGAGTTCCCAACTCCTGGGAGGGCCATCCCCGTCTGGGTCATTGGTAAGTATAAAAAATATATAAATTACTATAAATTTTTTAACATTTTTATACTGTACCAATGACCCACACATAGCTGAATAGTAAAAAGGCTGGAGGGCCTAGGACATAGAGGAAAATCCAATAAGCTCAACTATATAATATAGAGTCAACCCCTCAAGGAGAAAAGGAGTTTTAGGCTTTACATGTATCTTTCTTATTTTATGTTAAATTAGAAAGATACAATACCCTTCATAATTGAGCACAATAACATTCATGTTCTCTATTAACATCCAGTATAACCCTTTATACTAATTATTTTTAAAGTAAGCCAATAAATAAAGTTAGTCCAGAGAATTGAGACTCTTTATATTCTTTAAAAGTGTCCGAGGATTGTATATTAACGCCCATTTGACACTTGACATATACAAATGCTTCACACCGAGCTACACTTTAAAAATATGACATGAACGAATTTTTAACATTAATATTACACTTTAAAACCATCCCGGAAACGACTCAGAAATACTGACTTCGGAGGAGGCATTCCCTTGCTTTTCACTATAAAGCAGGTGACCTAAGGGAACACCCTCCCCCCCCCCCCCTTCCCCTTGCCCTGGGTCAAATAGCCCAGAGCGAAGAGGGCAGCCGGACGGAGTCACTGCCGGAACAGAAAGCCTGCATAACTATAGTTGCAACTGTTTAGTGGACGACATTCTGAGCAACAGATAACGGACCTAAACAATGCAGGTCTCCAGAAATGGACTCAATATTTCTGAGATAAAAATTTGTGAATGTGGATGGCTGAGACCAATAAGCAGCCTTCATTAAATCTGTAATAGCAATACTATTAGCGTAAGCCCAAGATGTAGAAAGAGCTCTTACTTCATGAGCCGAAATCTTAAGCACAGACTGCTGAGAAGATGATAAATTTTCATAAGCAGTACGGATAGTTAATTGAATCCATCTAGCAATAGAATGGACCGAAATGTCCTTTCTATTAGGCATCAGAGACAGAAAGAAACGTTTTCGTCCCTTTCTGATAAACTGAGATCTCTGTTTATAGATACGTAACGCTCTAACAGGACAGAGTAAAGGCCTACGCCCGTCTGAAGACGGAAGAGCCTTAATAACAATAGGTTCCGGATATTTATTAGGAGCCTGATTCTTAGCTAAAAATCCCACATTAGTAGTGAAGGAGATAGTGTTCCCGACACTACGATAGTGAGAATCATCCACCGACAATGCATGAAGCTCACTGACTCTTCTAGCAGAAGAGAAAGCTAAGAGAAAAGCTGTCTTATAAGACAAGAATTTGAAATCTACTGTCCCAAGAGGTTCAAATGGCATTTCCTTCAGTTTAAGAAGAACCCAAGCTAAATTCCACTTAGGAATTAACCTAAGAGTTCTGGGTCTATTTATCGAGAAGTTTCTAACTAACTTAGATAAAGAGACATTAGATCCAATTTGTAAACTATCATGATGTGCATAGGTATCAGATAACATAGACCTATAACCCTTAATAGTAACAGGCTGCAGTTTGATTTCGTCAAACAAGTAAACTAGAAAGTTTGCAATGTCTGGTATGGAGGGATCAAAAATATCAACAGAATGATCCCTACACCAACGACGAAAAACCTTCCACTTAACCACATAGTTTAGCGAAGAGGAGGTCCTCCTACAGTTAGAAATCGTGTCCACTGCTCGTCCTGTAAAGTGCTTGCCATGCAAGAAGGACCGCACAACGAAAAAACGTGAAGGTTGAGACCTTGCGGGTTGTGATGGAGTTGACACGGTTTCCCCTGCGAAAGAAGATCCTCCCGTGGAGGAAGCTTTCGCGGTAGGTCCCACAACAGACACCTGAGCAGATTTATCCACGGTCTCTGTGGAGACAGAGATGCTACCAACAGAATCTTGCATTGAGATTGTTTTATCTTTAGCAATACTTGCTGAATTAACGGCGCTGGAGGATACGCATATCCTATCATTCCGTCCCAAGGGATCGACAGAGCGTCTACTGCAAATGCTCTTGGATCCGGACACGGAGACACATATGTCTGCAACTGATTGTTGAGATGTGTCGCAAATAAGTCTATCATTGGCTGTTCCCATTGGTAGCAAATCTGATTGAATACTTGTTTGTTGAGAGTCCACTCCGAAGGCAACAAGCGACCCTTTCGTGAAAGGGAGTCTGCTAGTACGTTCAGACGACCCGGTATATGACGGACCGAAAGTAGAACTTGATGTTCTAGAGCAAACAGAAGGATTCTTTCCGTTAGATTGAACAACGGAATTGAATGAGTGCCTCCCTGATTCCGTATATACGCCACTACTGTCGTATTGTCGGATAGGATTTGGACATGAGCATTGTGAATAATGTCCATCCAATGACGTAACGCAAGCCAAATTGACATCATTTCCTTGATGTTTATGTGCTTGCCCAGGAATTGCGGATCCCAAAGACCCTGGCATCTCGAATCCGTTGGAATCAATGATGCACCCCAACCTGTTTGACTGGCATCCGTCATAATGGTAAAACTCGGATCCGGCAACTGCAGCGGAACTCCCTGAGTTAACCACTGAATGTTTGCCCAAGTCTGAATCTCTCGTTTCACTTGATCTGACAAGAGAACGTCTATGTCGAGCGAATGAATTTTCACACTCCAATTCTGAGTCAAGAAAATTTGGAGAGGACGCATGCGTAACCGCCCCATCGGAATGAGATCCGCAACGGCTCCGCACAGACCTATCAGTCTCATGAACTCCCTCGCTGTGACTTTGTCTGCGTGCAGACAATAGCGAGCGTAACAACTGACTAATTTTGCTCTGGTTAACGGCAGACGAACGAGATTGTTGTGCGTCTCGAAGCTCATTCCCAGATGTGTGAATGACTTGGATGGCACCAGATCCGACTTCTCCTCGTTTATTATAAAACCTAGACGTCGGAGCAATAGAAGCAGATTCTGCACATCGTTCTGAAGCGTTAACTCGTTGCCGTACCTCTGAAGAATGTCGTCCAGGTAGGCCGACGTTACCGCAGACGAATGAGCTCGGAAATACATCATTACCGAGTTCATTACCCGAGTGAAAGCCCAGGGTGCTAGATTCAATCCGAAGCACATCGCCCGGAATTGACACACCACCCCTAGGACTGCGAAGCGTAGATACTTTCTGAATGTCGGATGTACCATGATGTGAAAGTACGCATCTTTGAGATCTATGCTTGTTGCATAATCGTTCACCCGAATACTCGCTCTGACCGATCGAATCGTCTCCATATAAAACTTCGGAGCGACGATCAGCTTGTTTATACAGCTCAAATCTATGACTGACGGAACGAGCCGTCTGGTTTCGGAACCAGAAAAAGATGGCTGTAGAATCCCGGTGTCTCCTGGTTTTCTACGACCTCTACCGCGTTATTCCCTAAAAGAGACTGCACCTCTGATAACAGAGCGTCTCTTTTCTGCGGATTTGACGGAAGTTGAATCCATTTTGGACTTCGAGTTAATGGAGGCTTTCGTTTGAAGGATATCTTTAGACCTTCCGAAATCACCCCTCTCACCCAAGGGTCGTCCGGCACGCGATAGAGGTTGAAGCCATCACCTCCTGGACCTGCGAGGCCTGCGGGAGGAGAAACCACGTCCTCCGCGACCTGCACCTCGTCCCGTCGACCTCGGGGCATCCGACCGGTAGTCCCGGCCCGAAGGACGTCCCGCACGTGAGTCGCTGCCTTGACGGTCTCTTGAATAAGACCAAGAGGACGCACCGGAACCTCTATAGGAACCTCTCTTGGGCGCATTAGACCCAGAAGTGCCTGTCTTACTCTTATCTGCCGTGTCCGACTTCTTAGAAGCAGATTTAAACAGCAGAGAATCCGAAGCTTTCTTAGTAATTTTATCGTAAATTGCAGAAAGCTTGCCGCCGAAGAGAAGTTCTCCGGAGACCGAAGCGACTCTGAGAGAGTTCTTCACCTTACTATCCACGAGTGTGGATGTAGCTAGGGCTGCGTCACGTCTAACCAACTCCAGGTTTGCCACTGAAAGGGCGGAGTTACACGTGGAATAAGCTACTGCCCTTGAAAGAAGTCTTAAAGAGGATTGTATATCCTGGAATTCTTTCCCTTGAAGACGCAGTGATAACGCCTTAGTAGGGTGGTCTGCATAAGATAAAGCATCTAAACTGGCTCTGTTAGACGAAATAGTCGTCTCCAACACCGCGGTTGGAATAGACGCAGACGACGGTAATGATAATTCTAAGTCTTCCGCCTCGTCGTCCATACGCAGAGGAACTCTCGGAATACCCTGTCCTGCCGTATCGAATTTATTCCTTGCATTACTGAAAGGCAGGTTACGAGTATTGGCGAACAAGAAACCTGCTTTTCCTGTTTTGGAAGCAAGTTTGAATATAGCGTCGTTCAATAATTCAAATGTTCTTGTGACATTATTGGACTGAGACGGAAACTCGGGAGCGATGTCCCTGAACCGCTCAAAGAAATCAGTATCCAATGACGCTATAATTCTCTTGTCCGGTACTGTAGCAGTCTGGCCCGATGGAACAACTTGAGGAAGAAAGTGCCGGATGAAGTCCACGGCAGCTTTATGTTGTTCCGAAAGGGATAGCTCCAAGTCATCCGTATCACTTTCACCATCCGGTCGGACCTCATGATGCTCCCGGTCGTCCGCACCCAATGCTTCGGCGGAGCATACCGACCCAGCGCCGTCGGATAATTCCCGATCCGACACCGTTTCTGTCGGTTGCTGGGATGCTGCGATAAGTTGTGCTATTTGAACAAGCACGTCCGACATCGAGGCCTGCGGAGGCACAGTCTTTCGCTGCTTCGCCGAGGGCAGCTCCGCATCTGGTGACTCCCGCATACTCTTCCTATGCGAACGTCCGGAGTCAACCGGCCTCGTGTCCCTGGCTACCGGATGGCGTGACCTGGTTGCCGAAGAATCCCTAATCGGCGAAGCTGGTAAAATATCGGCGGTCACGTAGCCAAGGTGCGGTCGTGTGCGCTGGTGAGAGGAAGAAGCCTGAGCAGTCTCAGCGGACTGCCTATACAACGGAGCGTCCCGAGCGACGGACGTGTGCTCCGCTTGCGACACATTTTGTACCACAACATCTGGTCCCAGATGTTGTTGTACGAGAGAGGGGCCTCTCTCGCTCGTGGCCCGGCTGGACCTGGACGAGCTAGGAACCGGACTCGAAGGCTTCCTCCGATCTCTCCTACTATCCGCCGTCACTGGGTGTGCACGTTGAATGTTTATAGTGCTCGCATCACCCAACATTTCCTCCTGGACCGCATCGGACGAACCCGGCTGCCGAACCATTCGGTGAATGGACACTACACCGGGCGAGCTAGCGGACGACATTTGTCTTATCTCCATGAGCACTTTTGCCGCTAGCTCTGTATTCATTTGTGACGACGGAAGCGCACTTGCGGAAGATAACATGGAAACATCACCCTGTTCTTGTTCCTCTGAAATAGAAACTGATAGAGTAGAGTGACCCTGCGGAGAAAGAGCCGGCATAGCCCTTTCTCCACTAACAACATATCGTGACACACGTTTCCAATGTTTGTCATCCCAATATTGACATATTGAACAGGGATTAGTGCGAGTACACTGACTACAATTAGTACAATGATCATGAAAGTCAGAGGAAGATTTCTTCCTATTACAATTTGAACAATATCCTTTCATTGTGAAAAGTCAACAACAAGTCCTAGTACTCGCACAAACCCCTAAATACAAAGATACATAATAACATGATCCATTAATATAGAAAAAACAATTGAAAATCAAAATAATTTATGAAAAATATTTTTTCAGCAAAGCCCAAGTTTCTGAAAAGTAACGTTGAGCCCCAATGGATCCCAAGGCTAAGTGTGGTCAAAAATTTTAAAATTATATTAAATAATTAATGAAACACTTACGGATAATAATAATGTATCTTATAGTGAGATAAAGTACTCCAAAGGCAAACAGCCCCCCTCAAAAGAGACTGTTGCCAATGTAAACAAACAGTGTAAAAACACCAGAAAACATGACTCCAGGCACTGACAATACTGGCCCAAAATCAGTCATCAAAATTACACACTATCTAATGCAAAACAGAGACTCCCAGGGGAGAATCTGCAGAACATCAGATGGTAGATGCAGAACACAACTTTTATACACCCATGGGTGAAAACGTAAATATGGGGAAAATAACAGAATTCATTCTGTAACCAAGCTAATTCTCCCAAGAGAATTTAGAAATGATCTTTCTCAAAAATATGCCAAAAGCATGGGAGAATAGCAAGGGGGGACTTAGAAGACCAGGGGAGAGGAAACACTGAATAAGCAGTGCAACTTTATAGCTAGAATGACAACAACAGGCCCATGCCTCGAAAATAGGCAACTTAACATAATTTCATAAAAAATTTTAAGTACAGCCCTGATTATTTTTTGTCACTCCTTTTTCCTCTCCTCCTTCTATATCCTCCTTAGAATCACCATTTCTCCAATAATTACGTGTCTGGCATCCTTTAAACTGAGATTTACAAGCACAAAGATCAGTGAGATGTTGACTGATGAAGGGCCAAACAGAGAATAATAATTGGCGCCAATTTCGGAACGTCCTTGACACTGCGCATGCGCAGTAAGGGCAAAGTATGGAGGTCCTTCAGGACATGATTTCTTTTGGTTTTAGATGAAAATTTTGGGGATTGGGGGGCAAAATTTGTGTTTGGCCCTAGTTTTTTAAGAGTTAGCACCAGCTATGTCTGGGTCATTGATACAGTATAAAAATATAGAAATTTTGGGAGGGGCAAATATTCTTGCCCCTCCCATAACAACGGCAAATATAGCCCCACAAACTTCTCTTGAACAAATCTGAGTCTACACCTCAAAAGGAAGCTGCACACCAAATATCAAGTCTCTGCTACTGCTGGTTCATGAGAAGAAGATTTTTTAAGACTTCAGCACACCTTTTGGGTGTGGCCCTACCAATGGGCATGGCAACTTGATTTGAACAAAATCAAATTGCGATGTCGTAACAAACTATTATCCCAAATATCAATTAAATTGGTTCAGCAGTTTGGGAGGAGAAGACATAAACACCATGTTCACGGACGACAGACGGTGAGTGATCACTATAGCTCTCCTGACTGAAAGTCAGGTGAGCTAAAAACAATGCATCTGGTAGAAGATGCAAGACTACATACGTTCTAACAGCCCCAGGATGAGGACGTAACCAGGGGAATAATCAGAATAAACATTCCGTAGATCACGTTAAACTCCCAAGAAATTTAATAAAAAAAATTCAATAAAAAAGCCAATAAAGCTTGGGAGTTTAACAGGAAGGTTCATGGGAAGAGAGGGAAGGAACATTAAACAAACAGTAGGTTTTTTCATTAGTAAGAATGATGACGTTCAGGCCCATGTCCCGAAAATGGGAAACATGAATAATTTTACATAATCATTTTAAAGTTATAGCCCTGAATGTTCAAAACCACCATAGTTCACTTCCAGCTTCCTTTCACTTCCTTGAATCCACCATAATCATCAATGATTTGTGTCTGGCATCTTCAGATAAGTGATTTTAAAGCACAGATGTCAGTTCAGTTGTTGCTGACTTTGGGTCAAACAGAAGAATGTTGTTTGCACCAATTTCATTACCTTCCTGGTTACTGTGCATGCGCAGTAAGCAAAAGTATGGAGAACCAGTTAAGACTTCATGTTTTTGGTTTTGTATGCAAATTTTGGGGATTTGGGGGTTCAAAATCTGTTTTTGGCCCTGGAAATTAAGGAGTTTGCACCAGCTAAGTCTGGGCCATTGGTTTTAGTATAAAAATATGCAATGTCACAAAGGAATTTTCTATTTCCTGAAAAACTGCTGCTGAATTACAATCATTCGAAACATTACGGCATATAAAAAATCTGAAACCTTTATGCACATCTGGAGACCCTACCTGAACATATAAACACACTATCAATGTTTCGAATTAAAACCCCTAGGAGCTTTTTGCTGGAAACCGATTCTCTAATGACAAAAGTGGTGTTATGGGCACCACATGGGGCCAAATCAAAAATCCAAAACCTTTATGCACATCTAAGGACATCCAAGGACCCGACCTGAACATAACATATTTTCAATGTTTTGAATTAAAAACCCTAAGAGCCTTTCGTCGGAAACAGATTCTCTAATGACAAAAGTGGCACTACATGTGTCACATGGGAGTCAAATCAATAATCTGAAGTCTTTATGCACATCTACAGACCCTACCAAAACATGTGAACACACTTTCAACATTTCGAATTAAAAACCCTAGCTAGGAGCGTTTTGCTGAAAACTGATTATCCAATGACAAAAGTCGCACTACAGGCAGCACATGAGGCCGAATCAATAATCTGAAACCTTTACGCACATCCAGAGACCCTACCTGTGAAAACACTTTCAGCGTTTCGAATTAAAAGTCCTATGAGCCTTTCGCTGGAAACCGATTCTCTAACGACAAAAATAGCACTATGGGTGCTACATGGGAGGGAATCAAAAATGAAAGTGTCAATGACACTGTAGCTTAACTTGTGTGTTGTGTTTGATGAAAAGGATAATGTTCATGTTTATGAAAGGATTATGAAATAAGACAAGAATTGTGATAAGTGGGAATATGTTCATTTCTGTTCCCTGTATGCTATGTTTATGATAAAAATAATACAAGGTGTACACTGTACTAAAGAGCTGAGGGGTGGGTTAATATGACCTCACAGTTAATGTATGTGGCCCTCACAGTTAACGTGTATCAACAAAAGTTACCAAGCTACAGTGAAATTATTCCAAAACGAGTCATCCTATAAAGTTACAATAAAATCCCTTCATAAATATGGCCTGTAGACTGTGCTAAAGGTTTTCAGGCTTCGGGCCCCTGTAGCCGTCAGTTTCCCAATTGCGTCCAAAGGGGACGTTCTCATCTAGACATTATATGAAGTCAACCTACCAAGTTACAATGAAATCCCTTAATAAATATGACCTGTAGACTGTGCTAAAGGTTTTTGGGCTTTGGGCTCTGGCAGCCATCATGGTTGAAAGATGGTAACCAAAAGGAGACATTCTCATCTGGGCATCATCTGGAGTGATCCTACGAAGTTACAATGAAATCCCTTCATAAATATGACCTGTAGACTGTGCTAAAGGTTTTCGGGCTTCGGGCACTAGTAGCCATCACAGTTGACCAATCACGACCAAAAGGGGATGTCATCATCTAGGCATTATATGGAGTCAACCTAACATGTTACAATGAAATCCTTCCATAAATACGACCTACAGACATGCTAAAGGTTTTTGGGCTCGGGCAGCCATCAAGGCTGAATGATCGTGACCAAAAGGGGACGTTCTCATCTGGACACTATTTGGAGTCATCCTACCAAGCTACAATGAAATCCCTTCATAATTATGACCTGTAGACTGTTCTAAAGGTTTTCGGGCTTTGGGCCCCTGAAGCTGTCACAGTTGCCCAATCGTGTCCAAAAGGGGACGCTCTCATCTAGACATTTTGGGCTTCAGGCCCCTGAAGCCGTCACAGTTGACCAATCACGACCAAAAGGGGATGTCATCATCTAGTCATTATATGGAGTCAAACTTACAGGTTACAATGAAGTCCTTCCATAAATATGACCAATAGACTATGCTAAAGGTTTTGGGTTCGGGCAGCCATCAAGGCTGAATGATCGCGACCAAAAGGGGACGTTCTCATCTAGACATTATTTAGAGTCATCCTACCAAGGTACAATGAAATCCCTTCATAAATATCACCTGTAGACTGTGCTGAAGATTTTCGGGCTTTGGGCCCATGTAGCCAACACAGTTGCCTAATGGTGTCCAAAAGAGGCTGTTCTCATCTAGACATTACATGAAGTCAACCTACCATGTTATAATGAAATCCCTTCATAAATATGATCTGAAGACTGTGCTAAAGGTTTTCGGGCTTCAGGCTTGGGCAGCCACCATGGTTGAATGATCACAACCAAAAGGGGGCATTCTCATCTGGACATCATCTGGAGTGATCCTATGAAGTTACAATGATATCCCTTCATAAATATGACCTGTAGACTGTGCTCAAGATTTTCGGGCTTCAGGCACCTGTAGCCATCACAGTTGACCAACCACGACCAAAAGGGGATGTCATCATCTAGGAATTATATGGAGTCTACCTAACAAGTGACAATGAAATCCTTCCATAAATACGACCTACAGACATGCTAAAGGTTTTTGGGCTCGGGCAGCCATCAAGGCTGAATGATCGTGACCAGAAGGGGATGTTCTCATCTGGACACTATTTGGAGTTATCCTACCAAGCTACAATGAAATCCCTTCATAATTATGACCTGTAGACTGTTCTAAAGGTTTTCAGGCTTTGGGCCCCTGAAGCTGTCACAGTTGCCCAATCGTGTCCAAAAGGGGACGTTCTCATCTAGACATTATATGAAGTCAACCTACCAAGTTACAATGAAATCCCTTCAAAAATATGACCTGTAGACTGTGCTAAAGGTTTTTGGGCTTTGGGCTCGGGCAGCCATCATGGTTGAATGATCGCAACCAAAGGGGAAATCTCATCTGGGCATCATCTGGAGTGATCCTAAGAAGTTACAATGAAATCCCTTCATAAATATGATCTGTAGACTGTGCTCAAGGTTTTCGGGCTTCGGGCACCTGTAGCCATCACAGTTGACCAATCACGACCAAAAGGGGATGTCATCATCTAGGCATTATATGGAGTCAACCTAACAGGTTACAATGAAATCCTTCTATAAATATAATCTTTTGCCTATGCTAAAGGTTTTTGGGCTCGGTCACCCATCAAGGCTGAATGATCACGGCCAAAATGGGACGTTCTCATCTAGACATTATTTGGAGTCAGCCTACCAAGTTACAAAGAAATCCCTTCATAAATATGACCTGTAGACAGTGCTAAAGGTTTTCGGGCTTCGGGCACCTTTAGCCGTCAAAGTTGCCCAATCATGTCCAAAAGGGGACCTTCTCATCTAGACATTATATGAAGTCAACCTATCAAGTTACAATGAAATCCCTTCATAAATATGACCTGTAGACTGTGCTTAAGGTTTTCGGGCTCGGGCAGCCATCATGGTTGAATGATCGCAACCAAAGGGGACAATCTCATCTGGGCATCATCTGGAGTGATTCTAAGAAGTTACAATGAAATCCCTTCATAAATATGACCTGTAGACTGTGTGCAAGGTTTTCGGGCTTCGGGCACTTGTAGCCATCACAACTGACCAATCATGACCAAAAGGGGATGTCATCATCTAGGCATTATATGGAGTCAACCTAACAGGTTACAATGAGATCCTTCCATAAATATGACCTTTTGCCTATGCTAAAGGTTTTTGGGCTCGGGCATCCATCAAGGCTGCATGATCGTGATCAAAATGGGACGTTCTCATCTAGACATTATTTGGAGTCATCCTACCAAGTTACAATGAAATCCCTTCATAAATATGATCTCTAGACTGTGCTAAAGGTTTTCGGGCTTCGGGCTCCTGTAGCTGTCACAGTTGCCCAATCACGTCCAAAAGGGGACTTTCTCATCTAGACATTGTATGAAGTCAACCCACCAAGTAACAATGAAATTCCTCAATAAATATGACCTGTAGACTGTGCTAAAGGTTTTCGGGTTTTGGGCTTGGGCAGTCATCACGGTTGGCAGATCATGCTCAAATGGGGAAATTCTCATCTAGACATTATAAGGAGTCATCCTACCAGGTTACAATGAAATCCCTCCACATTAAACATGACCTGCAGACTGTGCTAAAAGTTTTTGGGTTTCGGGCTTGGGCAGCCATCACGGTTGATATATCATGCCCAAAAGGGGACGTTCTCATCTAGGCATTATACAGAGGCATCCTACCAAGTTACAATGAAATCCCTTCATAAATACGACCTGCAGACTGTGCTAATGGTTTTCAGGTTTTGGGCTCGTGCAGCCATACCGGTTTCCCGATCGTGACCAAAAGGGGACGTTCTCATATAGACATGACCCCAAACCTGTATATGAAATTTTGTGACGATCAGCCAAGAACTGCGGGGTGTAGCCCATGCTAAAGGAAAATGTGAACAGACGTCACAGACTCACAGACTAACAGACTCACAGACTTCCGCACGCGTGATGGCAATAGCTTATCTTGACTATGTCAAGTTAAGCTAATCAGAAACCTTTCTGAACATCTAGAGACCCTACCTGAACATATGAACACACATTCAATGTTTCAAATTGAAACCCCTAGGAGCCTTAGGAGCCTTTCCCCAGAAATGATTTTCTTATGACAAAAGTGGTGCTAATGGTGCCCAATCGTAAACCTTTATGCACATCTAGAGACCCTACCTGAACACATGAATGCACTTTGAAACTTTGAATTAAAATTCCTAGGAGTCTTTCGCCGGAAACTGATTTTCTAACGACAAAAGTGGAGCTACGGGAGCCACATGGGGCCAAATCAAAAATCTGAAACCTTTATGCACATCTAGAGAGCCTACATGAACCATATGAACACACTTTCAATGCTTTGAATTAAAACCCCAAGGAGCCTTTCTCCTGAACCTATTCTCTAAGGATAAAAGTGGTGCTACCAGAGTCAATTGGGACCAGATCAAAAATCCGAAACCTTTATGCACATCTAGAGACCTTACTTGAAAACATCATGAAACTTTCAACTTTTCAAATTAAAACCCCTAGGAGGCTTTCGCCAGAAGCCGAATGCCGGATGACAAAGTAGCACCACGGAAGCCACATGGAGTCGAATCAAAAATCCAAAACCTTTACATACATCTAGAGACCCTACCCATACACATGAACACTCTTTAAACATTTCAAAGTGAAAACTCTAGGAGTCTTTCACCGGAAACTGATTCTCTAATAACAAAAGTGGTGCTATGGATGCCACATAGGGGCTGAATCAAAATTCTGAAACCTTTATGCACATCTAGAGACCCTACCTGAACATATGAACACACTTTCAATGTTCCAAATTGAAACCCCTAGATGCCTTTTGCTGGAAACTGATTTTATAACAGTAAAAGTGGTGCTTTTGGTCAAATCCCAAACCTTTATGCACATCTAGAGACCCTACCTGAACACATGAATGCACTCTGAACGATGCGAAATAAAACCCCTAGGAACCTTTCACTGGAAACCGATTCTCTGACAAAAGTGGGGCTATGGGAGCCACATGGGGCTGAATCAAAAATCCTAAATCTTTATACACATCTAGAGACCCTACCGGAACATATGAATACACTTTCAATGTTTCAAATTAAAATTCCTAGGAGCCTTTTGCCGTAAAAAAAATTCTCTAATGACAAAAGCAGCACTACAGGAGCCACATGGGCCAGATCAAAAATCCCAAACCTTTATGCACATCTAGAGACCCTACTTGAACATATGAACACACTTTAAACAATCAAAATTACATATCCTAGGAGTCTTTTGTTGGAAAGCAGTATTTTAGCTCAGTCTTCAAGTGGTGCCACTGACACCACTAGGGGACAAAAATTCAAACTAAACCTATTTCTCTATACCATACTTAAGAGGTGTAGTAAGTTTCAAAATTATAGCTAAAATGAAAGTGTCAATGACACTGTAGCTCAACTTGTTAAGACATGTACATGTATAGTATGTGACACAGCAATGACAAACATCTAAGTAATGACCTGATAACAAAGGTACATATAAAGTATTGTAACGGTCTGTACATAACTACTGACCGTGGCCTGTAACAAATGTATAGGTAAAGTATTGTAAAGGTGGGTGACAGTCAGATGCTAAACTAGAAAAAAATCTTTGAGTACCAGAGTAGGTCTGACTGAACCCCAAAATATTTTTTCTCATAGCACAGTGATAACAAAGGCACCCTAAAACACACTTGTTCCTGTTCCAAGGTGAAAACAAAGGTACCCAAGAAGTTTCGTGAAGATCAGTTCATAGATACGAGCTGTATAGAAGTTGTGACAAAAAACTGATTGGACCTAATTTCGGTACAAAATGGCCACTGGCAGCCATCTTGAATTTTGGACCACACCCACAAGCACTTGTTCTCATCCCGAGGTGATAACAAAGGTACCCAAGAAGTTTCGTGAAGATTGGTTGATAAATACAGCCTCTAGCCCGAGCCGTATTGACATGTGCACTTACAGTGTATTAGTAGCACTGAATAAATCAAAGTTCATCTAATTTGCATAATTTCTGCACGAGAAAAAAACCCGTACTATATGCGATGTATTCCATGTTACTAAACATTCATACAAAAATTTATTCAAATCAGAACTTTCATACAGAAGTTCTGTACAAAAGACTGACTGCACTAATTTTGGTACAAAATGGCTGCTGGTGGCCATCTTGAATTTTGGACCACACCCAAAAACACTCTTTCTCATCCCACGGTGATAACAAAGGTACCCAAGAAGTTTTGTAAAGATCGGTTCATAAATACGGCCTCTAGCCTGAGCCGTATAGAAGTTGTGTACAAAAAACTGATTGGACCTAATTTTGGTACAAAATGGCCACTGGCAGCTATCTTGAATTTTGGAAACACTTGTTCCCGTCCCAAGGTGATAACAAAGGTACCCAAGACGTTTCGTGAAGATCGGTTCATAAATACAGACTCTAGCCCGAGCTGTATTGACATGTGTACTTACTGTGAGTAAGTAGCACTGAAAAAAATCAAAGTTCATCTAATTTGCATAATTTCTGCACGAGAACAAAACCCGTATTATATGTGATGTATCCCATGGTACTAAACATTCACACAAAAATTAATCAAATCAGCGCATTCATATGGAAGTTCTGTGCAAAAATCTGATTGCACCTAATTTTGTACAAAATGGCTGCCATCAGCCATCTTGAATTTCGGACCAGAACCCCAAAACACTTGTTCTCGTCCCACGGTGATACCAAAGGTACCCAAGAAGTTTCGTAAAGATCGGTTCATAAATACGGCCTCTAGCCCAAGCCGTATTGGCATTTGCACTGACAGTGCTGAAAGTAACACTAAATACATCAAAGTTAGTCTAATTTGCATAATTTACGCACAAGAAAAAAATCTGTATTATATGTGATGTATCCCATGGTACTAAACATTCATATAAAAAATTATTAAAATCAGCGCTTTCACATGGAAGTTCTGTGCAAAAATCTGATTGCACCTAATTTTGTACAAAATGACTGCCAACGGCCAACTTGAATTTTGGATCGGACCCCAAAACACTCGTTCTCGTCCCAGGGTCATAACAAAGGTACCCAAGAAGTTTCGTTAAGATCGGTTCATAAAAACGGCCTCTAGCCCGAGCAGTATTGAATTGTTGACGGACAGACGGCCAGATGGACGACGGATGACTAGCCATGGCATAAGCTCAAATACAGCTTCGCCAAAGTTGAGCTAAAAAGGATGTACAGGTTGAGATCATCACTTTTTCCCTGCATTTTTGAAAATGGGATAAGTTTTGGGATAATGAATTGGTGCCATGGCAAAATGAGAAAATGAAAATTATTCTCAAATGCGCTTAAAGTGGAGTATGTACTTCATGAGCAGTGTCATGCAGACAACTGTTTGTTTGGTCTGAGCTCTGAGTTCTTTCCTTTTCAACAGGATTCAGGATATTTGCTTCATGCCTTTTGGGTTTGTTATAAAGGATGACTAGCCTAAGTGCTAAAAGTGCTCATTTAGCGTCCTGCATGCTGCCGGCAGATATTCCTGCCCAGAACAGGCTTTCTCTTGTCAATTACCAAGTACAATATGCGCACAATAACCAAATTATCTCCCTTTATATAAAAAAAAAAATGTTTTCACCAATGATTCCTTGTGTTAAATTTAGAGGAATTTTTCATAAAAATCTAGTCATGGCTGCTTCACAGCACCCATGACTAGATTTAATGAAAAATATCTTGAAAATCTAAATTTTATAGTAAATTTCCTTTCTTATTATACCTACCACAATTGTTTACTACAGGCTTGCACTACAGTGGAAGTCCCTAACTCGGATAAAATACTCTCTATTTTTGTCTTTCCCAAGCAAGTTGAGAAAGAAAAGTGGTGCAAAAGCACCAATAAAAATAAGCCAAAACTGGGTCGAGTGCAACCGGCGCAGACCCAGTACGGGACGCTCTCTCCCAAGTACAACTCCACGACTTCCGTTGCCAGTGCGCATATACCGTCTCTAAAGACTCATTCTTTTTGAATCCGTAAACGTTAGAGTTATGTGATCAGCGGGGAGGAAAGATTCTTTACCCGTAAAGAAGACGGGAGGGCCTCCATGTAAACAATTGTGGTAGGTATAATAAGAAAGGAAATTTACTATAAAATTTAGATTTCTTATCAACCTACTCACAATTGTTTACTACAGGCTGAATAGACAAAAGGCTGGAGGGAATCGCATAACCAACCCCCACATAACCCTAGTGCACTGGAACCGTGAAGCAGAAGGAAGAGGTCCCGAGGCTTATCAACCATAATGTCGCAATCATTGGTAAAGGACAATGAAAAGAGATATATGAGCCTGTGTGACACACAGACAGAAAAAAGGGCAGTAACAGCACAAGGCTGAAACTGACCTTCAAGAAGCCTAATGGCTAGGGCAGACAACAGCCTGAGCAGAAGAAAGAGGACCCAGGGCAAAAAGGTCCTCCGACTACTCCTGCAACTGGCGTAAATAAAAGGTGGAGAAAGTAGAAGCATTTCTCCAGTAGGCTGCCTGCATAACATCCGACAACTTGACGGAGTTAGAATAAGCCCAAGAGGTAGACAGTGCCCGCACCTCGTGGGCAGAAATACGATTGGTAATACAATCGCCAGCTGCTAAACGACTATAAGCCGTACGAATAGCAAGACAAATCCATCGAGAAATGGATTGAGGAGAGATCTTCTGTCGACCCGGAATGAGAGACAGAAAAAAACGTTTTCTGCCCTTCCGAATGAAGCGTGTCCGATCAAGATAAATGCGAATAGCACGGACCGGACAGAGCAAAGGGCGAGTACCCTCAACAGAGGGAAGAGCCCTGATACAGATAGGAGGAGGAGTAGTATCTGGTAACTGATTCTTAGCCAAAAAGGAGCAATCAGTGGTAAAAGTAACACTGTTGGGAGAACTCCTAAAAAAGGCCGGGTCAACCGAGAGGGCGTGAAGCTCACTAACCCGTCTGGCCGAAGCAAATGCCATCAGAAAAGCCGTCTTGTATGTGAGAAATTGCATATCCACCTGGGATAAAGGTTCGAACGGCACCCCCCCCCCCCCCCCCCCCAAGCAAAGCAGCACCCACGAAAGATTCCATCGTGGAGTAAGCTGCAAAGTCCGAGGCCTTTTCAAAGAAAAGTGCCGAACAAGCTTGGAGAGGTAAGGATTAGTGCCGATACGACGCTTCCCCACATAAGAAAAAGTCTCTGAAAGCATAGACCTGTAACCCTTGATGGTAACAGGCTGGAGACCCCGAGAATCAAACAGATATACCAGAAACTCCGCAATCTGTGAAATCGAAGGATTGGCATAATCAACAGAGTGATCAGCACACCATCGACAGAAGACCTTCCATTTAGCTGCATAAGCTAAACCAGTGGAGTGCCTCCTTGAAGAAGAAATGCACTCCACTGCTCGTCTCGAAAAACCTCTACGGAGGAGACAGGACCTGACAAAAGATATGCGTGAAGGCACAATGAAGTCGGGTCGACGTGAAACCTCCTCGGGCGACCTTGACAAAGAAGGTCGCGACGTAGCGGGAGACGTGCCGGAACCGCCGCCATCAGCGAGCGGAGCTGATTGATCCACACCCGCTGAGGCGACAGGGGAGTGATCAGAATGATTCGACAACTGCAGGTTCGAATTTTGGCGAGAACCTGAGGAAGAATCGGAACCGGCGGGAAGGCGTAGCCGACTAGACCGTTCCAATCGAGTGACAGAGCGTCCACGGCAAAAGCCAGAGGATCTGGACACGGGGACACGAAAGTGTCCACCTGATGGTTCCAACGAGTCGCAAAGAGATCGATGTGGGGACGTCCCCAGAGATCGCAAAGCGACTGGAACACTGCCCTGTGAAGCATCCACTCGGTGGAAATAACCCTGCCCTGTCGGGACAGGGAGTCGGCTAGGACGTTCAGACGACCGGGAATGTGACGAACAACCACTCCGGCGTGAACCTCCTGAGCGAGCAGTAAAAGATCCCGAGCTAACTCGTACATCGGAAGCGAGTGCGTGCCGCCCTGGTTCCGAATGTAAGCAACCACTGTCGAATTGTCGGATAGTAGAAGGACCTGGCGATTCGACAGGTGAGGGATCCACTGCCTGAAACTCAGAAGAAGAGCAAGAAGCTCCTTCTGGTTGATGTGTAGAGCTGCTTGATCCTGGTCCCACATCCCGTGTAGGGAAAGACCGAGAGGATCCAATGTCGCACCCCATCCGAGATCGCTGGCATCTGCCGTCAGAACGCGATCGGACGTGGGTAAGTCCAGCGGAACACCCTGCGTAATCCACTGAACATCTGTCCAGGGAAGAAGGTGAGGATACAGAGAGTCCGGAAACGGAAGCACCTGATCCAGAGAATCTACATTCGGTCTCCAACGACAGAGCAGAAAGTGTTGGAGAGGTCTGACACGCAGCCGACCTAGAGGAATGAGATCCGTCACCAAACCGCAGAGACCGATCAGCCGGAGAAAACTCCGAGCGGTCGCGGACCTGGACTGGGACAGAGTCAGAGCAAAAGCTGAGAGAATCACAGCCTTGGCCTGGGGAACAGCCACCAAATTGAATTTGGTTTGGAAAGACATCCCCAGATGACAAAACGACTGAGAAGGGACCAGGTCCGACTTCTCCTCGTTGACTCTGAATCCTAGCGACGTGAGCAAGCTCAACAGAGTGGCGACATCCGATTCCAGTAAGGCAGCATTGGAATGCCTCTGGAGGATATCGTCCAGATATGCCGAAGTAGTCACCCTGGACTGTGTGCGATGGAATGCTATCACATGCGACATCAGTCTGCTGAATGCTCAAGGAGCCAGGTTGAGGCCGAAAGGCATGGCCTTGAACTGGTAAACTCGCCCCAGAAAAGCGAACCTGAGATACTTCCGTGACGCCCGATGCATCGGAACGTGGAAGTAAGCGTCTCGCAGGTCGATGCTGGCTGCGAAATCTCCCTGGTGAATTGATTGGCGGACCGACCTGAAAGTCTCCATGCTGAACTTGGGAGCAATGATAGACTGGTTCAGGATGCTCAGATCGATAACCGGTCGGAGTCGGCCGTCCTTCTTCGGCACCAAGAACAGGCGGGAATAGAAACCCACTGACTGAACGTTCTTGACGACCTCGATCGCCCCCTTTGCCAGGAGATTGGCAATCTCCGTGGACAAAAGTTCCCGACGTAAAACGTCTGAAGGAACTGTGGTTGGAAGAGGCACCCTTGACAGAGTGGGGTGCCGTCGGAAGGATATGCGCAGCCCGGACCGAACAACATCTAACACCCATGGATCGGATGTGATGGTGGTCCAATGGTCTGCGAACTCTGCTATCCTTCCTCCAACCTGGGACGAGTCGAGGTGAGGACCTTCATTTCGAGCCTCGACGAGGCCCGCGAGAGGAGAAACCACCTCCTCTGCTAAATGAAGAATCCTGAGACTTCCCTCGATTCTGCCGACCCCTACCTTTACCCCGTGAGTAAGAAGTAGAGGCGGCGGCAGAAGGACCAGCCTTTTGCTTCACAGAGGAAGCAGAAGGGTACTTGTTAGGCTTGAAACGGCCCTTGCCTCCCCGAGAAGGCTGATCAAGCTGACGAAACAGCAGCTGATCTTTGGAATGACGTAGGACGTCATCCCGGACCGTCGACACGGAACCATGGAAAAGTTGCGGACCTGCCAAAGAAGCAGATCGAAGAGTAGCACGCTGCTCCTCGGGAAGGGATCGTCCTGTGTCCAGCACAGCGTCCCTTCGAACTAATTCCAAATTGGCCGTGTTACAGGCATGGGTGTGAGTAAGGTGCATAAGCGCCTTGGACAGCACACGCAAAGGAGCCTGTACCTCGTCAAACTTATCTGGAGGCAGATAAGCAGCCAAAGCTGAGACGACGTGATCTGAGAGAGAAAGCATGCCAAGCATCTCTCTAGATAAGCCCAACGTGGACTCCAGAGTCGTCATTGGAATGACGGCAGACTTGGGCTTGGAAAGCCCGAGGGAAGTGGAGTCCTGATCCAGAACCGTCAAAGTCTGGCAGACTGACGGATTGGCGGAATCGTAGGAACGATAACGCACAGGAGGCAAAAAGGTGTCAACCCTGGTGAAGAACGAAGTCTTCAAAGCCTTGGAATTCAGCTTGGCATCCAATGCTGAAAAAGCCTCAACCACCTGTACCGACTGGCATGGTCGAAGGCGCCCAGAAGCAGGTTGCTCCATAGGCTGTTGGCGCGCGACCGATGATCGCGGCCAGGCTGACACTGTCGGCTGGTTAGCAGGTTTGAGCTCAGGCAGAAACCCAAACACAAAGTCAAGAGCCGCCCCCAAGTCCGAAGACTGCTGGCCCTCGACCTCAAGCATGTCAGACTCCTCCCCAGAGTCGGAAGACACATAGCCCATCGTGGGCAAACCAGCCGACGCCTCCCATGGTGTCGGGACACCAGAGGAATCGGAAACCGGCCTGTTTCCAATCCCGGGAGGCGGCGCCATAGGAGGCGCCTGGAAACCACCCATAGCCTCGCTGAAAGCAACAGGAAGGCTCTTAGAGAGAACCTGAGTAAGGAGAGGGCCTCCCTAAGCTCACTGCCTGTACCGACCGGTGCGACAGGGGAGCGAACCGGCAAAGTGGCTTCACCTCTGACCCTCTTAACCAGCGAAGGGTCACGATCCTCCAAAACACCCGACGCGGGACGACGGGCGGCAGCCAAAACATCTGAAGGCAGACGTGTATAGGGGTACGATGCACCCCGAGGATCAATATTGCGAGAACTAATGAGAGTCACCGCGGACCTCTGCGGGGCAGAAGGTCCAGGCTGCACAAAAAGCGTTGGTCCCCCAAACTGGTCGTGTGACCAGAGTGAGTGGACGGAAATGCCACGGAGTTCATAGTGTTTCCACTACGAACATCCGAATCCAAAGACACAACTGTCGTACTCGACGGCGACGAGACCACAGCGATGGGCTCTGCCGGCAGCCCCTTCCGACTTCGCCGAGTTGAAGTCAGGGAAGGCTGGGGCCGATATCCCACATCTACAGTATCGGACAGTTCTGCAGTCCCCTGCAGCGAAAAGCCGAGGCCGGCTGAAACAGACAACGAAGCAGACGGACCAGCAGCAGTAGTAGATACGTCGAGAGTCGTTGAGGCTGGTGAAATAGTCGAGAGAGCACACCGGCTCGGCTCCGAAGGAGGAGTCACAACCCTAGTGACAGCCTCAGATGTCGACTGGAGGGGGACCGTAGTCCCGGAACCAGGCATCTCTACACCAGAACACTCAACGGCTCCCGCAGTATCCACCACAGGAAAAGACTGCACATCCCCCACGGAGGAGGAATAACTCTCACCAGACAAAGTCGGCTCGGGAGGCCCCGAACGACCACGTTCTCCTTTCCCGCGGGAGCGGGAGGCACGGCCACGAGAACGAACGACACGATTTACAGACGCCCAAAAGGTGGAAGACCAAGTTCCACAGACACCACACGGCCGCTCGGCCGAACAACCATTACAGGAGGAACACGACGAATGTACATCGTCCACATGCTTAGGCAGCAGACACTGCCCACAAGGAATTGTCCTAGGCATGAAAGAGGTGAGAGGAGCAGAGAAGGTGAGATCAGAAAACAGAACACCCCCAAAGAGAGAAAGGTGACAGAAACAAAGACCCCAGACGGTCGACCGGGAACCACCCAATAGGAAGACTACTCTCAACAGAAAGAAGGAACACTGTAGGAGTGGTACCCCGCTGACACCTAACTCTAACACAATTAGAAAATTTTGCAAAAAAAGCATTAACAATAATTGTGAAATAATCTAAGTCCGAACCGCGTGGCCCGCGAAATTCGCGCGCGACTCGAGAGAGAGCAAATAAATATACATTATGGACATATAATAGAAAAAAGAGAATATAAAACACTGTTCCTGAGAATACAAAGGATACACTGTGGTATAATGAATCAGGAATCATCAAACATCGAGCTGGTGGAACACTGATAAGCGTGCAAAAACATCTCGACACGAAGCGGATTTTAAAAAGAATGAGTCTTTAGAGACGGTATATGCGCACTGGCAACGGAAGTCGTGGAGTTGTACTTGGGAGAGAGCGTCCCGTACTGGGTCTGCGCCGGTTGCACTCGACCCAGTTTTGGCTTATTTTTATTGGTGCTTTTGCACCACTTTTCTTTCCCAACTTGCTTGGGAAAGACAAAAATAGAGAGTATTTTATCCGAGTTAGGGACTTCCACTGTAGTGCAAGCCTGTAGTAAACAATTGTGAGTAGGTTGATAAGAAATATTAAGTGGGTTAGGCTCTATTTTTATAACCCTATTTATGTCTCTTCAATTTCAGAATGGTCATCCTCAGTCAGGCAATTAAAATGCTATCACCATTTGAACACTGCATTTGTATGTTTAAGATGGTGAAGTTAGAACATTTTTTCTATCCATGAGTATGTCAAAATCAGTCAAAATACAAAACTGTCATAGTTATTACATCACTACTCTACCTCTCACAAAATTTCAAATGGAATCCTACATACAATGTTACAATGTATCAACATTTCTTTTTTACGCCACTTTCAGCTCAATATCGGCTACTGAAAGTAACACAAAAACAAAAGTTTGTTTAACTCCTTCCATGACATGAAAACAATGCAATACTTTTATATTTAATTTACAACTAAACATTTCAATTCTTTGCCTTAAAACAACACTTTTGACTCCTCAGAGAAACAAGCTCGTTGAAAAAAAATTTGAATGGCAATTTTTGGAATGGCACTTGCCATCTATGGCCATTACATAATAATGTATTTAAAAAGCAGGGCAAGTGGTTTTGATGGTTTATTTTGTTTATTGGTGTTTAACTGCTTGCATGCTGCTGGCAGATATTTCTTCTCAAGACAAGAAATCTCTTGACACTAAAATAAGTAAAATCTGCGTGCATTTAACCAAATTTCACTGATCTGGCTGCTGGCGTTAAATGACAACAACGGTGAGCTTTTGAGAGAAATGAAGGGAAAATGACGACCCACTGATAAGGTAGTAATGCGAAAATGTGCTTGTTCACCTAATATTTAATTTGAGTGGTTGTTTATAACTGAATATACATGACATAGTCTAAAACCACGACCCATATGAAACGGACAGTAATTCGGCAACCCACTGCACTGGCCCCAGACCTGAGGAGATTCGGCCCCAAACCAAAGGCAATTCGGCCCCAAATCTGAGCAGATTCGGGCCAAACAGAAGCTCTTGACACTAAAATAAGTAAAATCTGCGTGCATTTAACCAAATTTTCCCCTGTAAATTGTATTGACTTTCTGTCCATTGATTTCTTGAGACAAACGTTTGATGAATTTTTCATCAAATTTAGTCATGGCTGCACCCATGACTAGATTTTATGAAAAATATTTTTAAATACTCAGAGTTAAGAGTTGAAGTCAATTTCAGCATATATGGCTATATCATGGTGAAAACATATGTATGAAGTCAGGTTAGCGAATTGTTTATACCTATACTGTGCACTTTAGAAGACTTTCATGCTGCTGGCAGATATTCATTCCTAGACATGATTTCTCTTGGCACTGAAATATGCTTAATTTGGGCATATTTAAACCAAGTGCCACCCAGTAAACTGAATGGATTTTTTTACCAATGATTTTGTGAGTTAAATTGAGAGGAATTTTCCAACAAATCTAGTCATGGCTGCTTCATAGCGGTCATTACTAGATTCGATGAAAAATATTTTTAAAATATTAATATGTGGGTTAAGAGTTAAAGAGTCCTATTTTATCAGAAAAGCAGAATTTGTTTACACTAAGGTTTGCACCAAACTTAAAGGATGAGGTTAAAAATTTGTGCAGAAGTGATAAATCTGAGATTCATCTATTCTCAAAAAACGCTCTGATAAAGAGATGTCAAGGTTTCATTAGAAGAGTCTGAGAAAGAAAAAAGCTCTTTCCTTAATGAAACTATGCCACAGAATGTGATCTACTAATCTCTATACAACTTGACTGCTGAAATGCTCATTGGTCACAAATAAAAAAGTTTCTCAGCTTCTGCCATCTTGAGTGACATTTATTTCTACAAACATACAATGCTCAACCTAAACAGTGTTCTTGGTAGTGTTCAACTTCCCAATGCCATGCAATCACTGTCTGCTTTTCAAACAACATAGTTCATCTTTGCCCCAAACATACATGGATGCATTTTCGATGAACTGTATTTTTTGTCATATGGAAAGTCTTTTTATAAATTTACCAAAATGTCAACTTCAGCTGTTCCAAAGAATTTTACTGCCAAAATAATTTGGGCCAGAAGCAAATTCTCCAGCACATCAGATGCCCTTTAAGAACTACACTTTCTTCCCATACCAGAAAAAAAACTGAATTTAAGATACTGTCATTGATCTACAAATATTTGAATAACCAAGCGCCCTCTTACTTGGCATAGCTGATCCAATATACACCAAGCTCTTATGCTACTAGGTCAAGTGACAAATGACTACTGAAGGTACCATTTCACAGATATGTACATTTGCCAATTGATCATTTGGTTATTCTGGGCCTTCTCCCTGGAATTGTATGGCAGAAGCAGGCCTTTATATTCCCCCAAATTCGCAGTGGCAAACGTTGTGCCCTAATTTCGACAAATGCACCCAACTTAGAGGTTGGTGTTTAATAATTAGGCAAGTATTTCTCGAAACTGAAAACACACCTGGTAAGTTACCAATAAGTACAAACAGTTGTATTCCATTCGTACTTATGTACTAGCGCAAAGGCCAGCCTGTGACACCCAACTGCATCTGCGAATTAAACCTGACTAAGTTCAAATTATCTGTATCCGGATTCATCAATTCATGTTATGGGGAGGGGGGGGGGGTGTACGGCTCAAGCTGTGCTCTGAAACAAATAGGTGCCACAGATTGATTTGAGAGATTAAGTAAATTGAGGTAAGCAAACTTACTGTCTTATTAGTGTGTCAGTGATAAAAACGAATGGATGTTGAACTGCATTATGTTATTAATGACTCACACTTCATTCAACTCAAGTAAAAACCTGATGCGTGAGAAGTCAGTTTTGTCATCTATTTTCACGGTATTCAGGTAACTGCAATGCTCGAACGCAACACCCTTTAGTGTAGCTGTTCTGAGAAAGGGGTATCGCAACTCTAAAGTTTTCAAAATAAAGGTAACTTCATGTTGTTTCTCCCATCATTCTGAGAAGTGAAGACCCGATTAGAGATTTTCAACATTGAATTTGGAAACTAGACGACAGGTTTTTTGTAATTGTTACGGTTTCGGCCAAATTGTTTTGTTAACTGCATGACTCTGGGTACATTTATCAACTTGTGAAGAAGGGGTTGACGAATTCAGAAAGGGTTGTGCACAGTTATTTTGCATAACCGTTCAGGGATTATAAAAAAATTTCCAATTTGCTCACCTCTGCATCTCATAGGCATATCATTAAAATGCATTCTCTGGTGTTAAATTACGTCAAACTCTTAAGCATTACCAAATGCTAAATTATGCTGCTAGAAGCCATGATTTTACATTTTTCAGACTGAATTTTGAAAAATGTTTAACTGTAGGCCGAACCATGGCCGGCCCACCATTAGTGTTGACCATAACTGTTCGCTGTGATCAAATTAGACCAATCTGAAGGCCTGGTCAGAAGAAGTAAAGTTTCGCAAGACACTTCAAAAATTTCAAATCAAACTTAAAACACATCTTTTCAAGAGAGCCTTCAACACAGTCTGACTATAATCATACTGATTGAGACTGTCCAGCACCATAGAATGTTTCTAATTTACTATGTGAATGAGAAACAGTTATGAGTGCTATATCAAGAACTTATTTATTATTACTGTTATTATTATTATTATTATTATTACACATTTTTCACAACAATGCAAACTGAATATTTACAGCATATTTGAGTTACTATTGACAAAAAACAAGTTCAGATATTGGAAAGTTTATTACTAGTTATCGTGCTAGGCCTGTGGAAAACACAATGACATATGATGATATGAAAGCTGTTAAGCTGTGATGGCATCATAGCTTTCACATCATGAAACATTACTGACAGGAGTTACACGTGTGGATGAACTCTTAATCTGCTGAGTATTTTCAAAAATATTTTTTATCAAATCCAGTCATGGCTGCTTCGAAAAACCCATCTAAATTTAACTGAAGTATTCATTGGTCAATAAGTCTATTTAATTTACAGGAGAAAAATTTGGTTAAACTATACTTATTTCAGTGGCAAGATATTTTGTGTCCTGGGCAGGAATATTTGCTACCATGCAATTAATTAAATTGATGCCATCATGGGATGGTGGGGTTGACAGTGAGGTTCTGGTTCTGGATGCACAGTGAGGTCTGACATGTTCATGGACGTTCTAGCAATATAGTGGTAGAGAAATGGGAGATGTAGAACATTTAGTAAAGCACAACATGGCGTCATTTTATAAACACTGATCTTCTGTCATTAGAAAGCATTTCATTGTTCACAAACATTTAAAATATTCTAATGTACCTCAATTGGAATGCTGCCACTACCACACATTGGATCGCATACAACTTCACCTGGCTGAATATTGCACAATCTACAAAATGTACAAACAATAGTTCTGACCATTAAATCCTTAAAGGCCTATCCAATTTTTCACAAATTATACCACATTACAACTATAAGGCCTAAAAAAGTTAAATATAGGTTTCTCGGGCCTGCATGCTCTCTTTTTATAACCAATACAAACTTAAATGAAAGTGCCAATGACACTGTAGCTCAACTTTAAAACTTGAACTTGGTAAGGTATAAGTGAAATGGCAAAATTGAAGATCATTGGTTCCAATGATATTTGGTGAAACTTCAACATAACAGCATTGTGTGTGCACAATGTCAGAGCAATCCATGCATATGAGCGTCCGTATAAAAATTGTCAGACTGAACCCCAATTCAAAACTGACCTGTATTTTATACTGATACACCTACATACCAAATTTCATTTGATTTGGGCAACTTTAACTAAAGTTATCAATGGGAAACCAAAGTGGGAGGATACTCAGATGGACGGACGGATGGATGGACCCATGCACAGACAGACACACGGACACCAGCTATTTTAATTTTTATGTGGGGGACAAAGTAACAAATTTATATGTATAGAGCATCAAGTGCATTTGACAAATTTGTTTGGTAAAGAGTTCAAAATAATTTTGTTTTAATTTATGTCTTAAGGTACTTTCAAATGAACTGCAACACATCATATGAATTTAGGGATGTGTATGTTTTTCCAAATTGTTTTGCAATGATCTGGAGATGGTATTTTTTTTCAAAAGTCTTATTGCAAACAGTTTAGTTGATACTCAAAGTTAGTGGAAGGACACTATCAAATCTGGGTTCTGAAAATAGGTGATCAGTAGAAAAAAAAATGTTCTGTAGCATGCAAGTCAGTGTGGTGTAAAGATGGCTGAAAGTGTGTGTGTGTTTACGGCAAAAAAGACACACTGACACTTCTTACTAATGTTTATTTTTCTTTTAATATGCCACCGAAATAGTTTTTTAAAACATATACATATAGGTAAAACATGACATGAAAAAATAATAAATCTGATTTAAACTACGTTTGAGCTTAAGAATTGGTTAAACTGGCAATAATTAATGTTATTTATTGATGGGCTTCAGTTTTCCTTACAAGGTTCAGTTTTTCTTATAAGCAAGGACAGGTCAAAGATTTAGGGGTTCTTTTAATTAGAGGTAGTTAAACTGAATTAATCTTTTACTATTTTTCTGTTTTGACACTCGTTCTGTTGAATGTTAAAGTGAAGGACATGAATGAACCTTCTTTTGCATTCTGTCCGATATGTTTAAACCAGAGGCCAGTGGGTTTGAAGTATATTGATCCAAAATGCTTCTCATTTTTTGTTTGTTTTCTTTTTGTAAATTCATTTGTTTCATCTGATGTATCTTTTAACTGGTAGTTGTCCAATTGATGGATTTCAAAAATGTGCAAAACAAAATGCCCCATTGGACCTCCAGCACTCACCTGACCAAAGTTGTTTAAAGAAGGATTTAATTAGCATTCATGACTAGGCAACACTACAGAGGAATGAAGTCATTTAATTATTTATAACTCTGTTGCCCATGCCATATAATTTTTTTCTAGGTCTCGAATGCGACCACAGAAATAATGCCGCGAGTTCCAGAAATGCAAAACTAGGAAGTCCAAATATCAAGCTAGGTATTTAACTTGAATAAACTTGAGCCTGAATCCTTCCCCTCAACCCGAGGATGGTGTATACCAAGTATCAATACATTCTGAACAGTGGATCTGAAGAAGCAGATTTTTTAAAGATTATTCATCATATTACACTAAGTTAAAATTCAGGCCATTATAGGGAGCCCAAATATGAATCCAGGAACTTAATGTTAACAAATTTGAATCTGAGTCTGGCTAGGGTGTTGTATACCAAGTATCAAAACATTCTGAATAGTGGTTCACAAGGAAAATTTAAAATAATATTCTTCTTTTGCAGTTAAAAGTAGGGCTCCTGCCTTAATGTGAGTGAATCAGAATGATGGTTTTCAGAGGACTTTCCATATGTTACTTGTGCCAAGGTTGGTTCACTCCGGACGAGTAGATTCAGATAAGCTGAAATGTGATTTCCCATAGGGTTTTCATGGTAACTATGGGCCACAATTGTGGCAATGTTTGCAACCCGATCAACATCAAATGAGGATCGTAGGTGGAAGGTGTCCCAGTCATCAATCATGTGAAGTTTCAAAACATTTTGCCTTGTAGTTTCAGAGAAGATTTTTTTGAAAGTCTACCAATCAGAATCAAAGAATGCCTGTGGCAGCCACATTTTTAATCCAACAAGAACAAAATGCGGAATATTTGTAGAAAGCCTCCCATAGACCATTCCAGCCAAGTATGGTTCACATCGGCTTAGTAGTTCCAGAGAAGAAGATGAAAATGTGATTTCCCAAAGGGTTTCCATGGTAACTATGAGCCCCAATTGCGGCCATGTTTGCAACCCGATCAACATTAAATGAGCATCGTTGGTAGACTTTCCATATGTTACTTGTGCCAAGGTTGGTTCACTCCGGTCGAGTAGATTCAGATAAGATGAAATGTGATTTCCCATAGGGTTTTCATGGTAAAAATGGGCCACATTTGTGGCCATATTTGCAACCCGATCAACATCAAATGAGGATCGTAGGTGGAGGGTGTCCCAGTCATCAATCATGTGAAGTTTCAAAAAACATTTGGCCTTATAGTTTCAAAGAAGATTTTTGAAAATCCACCAATCAGAATCAAAGATTGCCTCTAGCAGCCATGTTTTTCATCCGATGGGAACAAAATGAGAATCATTTGTAGAGGACTGCCCATAAACTATTCCTGACAAAAGGGCCAGGTGAGCTAAAAATGAGGAAACCGATTGTGCTTGTCTGGAGGGAATTGGACAATGGGTCACTGTTCAAACCAGTATCTCAGAACACCAGTTTAAGTGTACAATGCACTTTCTGCACTGGGTCGGACTGCTTTGGTCTGTTCTGTCTTTTTGACTTTTCATGCTCTCAAAAAGTTTTTCTCCGAGACCCTTCAAATCTGCTCATTTTCATAGGAGTAATAATTGTGTGGGGTTAAGGCACTGGTGTTACTCTGGTAAGTTGCAAACAAATGGGTACCCTCATTTGGTTTGTTTCCTTTGACAAGTGCAATAATTTTTAAAATCACTGTCCAGAGAAAATGGTAGCTAGAAGCTCCATACTGGTATCTGAGACATCATTCCCAGTCTTCCAGACACTTTTCATATCTTTGATGAAAAAGTGGAGGAGAATTTTATAAATATACCATTCAAGATGGCTGGAAATGAGGAAATTGATTGTGCATGTCTGGTGGGATATGGACAATGGACGACTGTCCTAGACAGTACTTTTGACACCAGGTTATGTGCACCATGCACATTTGGCCTCAGGATGGACCAGTTTGGTTCAAAATGGGTCATTTTTAACTTTCAAGTTCTCCAAGGAGATTTTTCTCCTGGAGAACATTAGAAATTGCGCATTTCCAAAGATGAATTAGCTATTAGGATAGGCACTTGTGTTAGTTTGGTAAGTAGTGAAGAAATGTTTGACTAATTTGTACTACATAAACATGTTAAACATAAAGAATTTTAAAAGTCACTTTCCCTTCAGAAGAAATGAGATGGTGATTTCCATCTGTAAATGATTTCTATGGATTATCCACCATAGTAGAGACGTCTTCAGACTTCTGGAATCTTCAAAACAGCTGAATAAACTTCATTTTTCAAGAGACAGGAGAAGAAAACTTCCCCCAATGTGGTTGAAAATAAAGAATTGATGCATATGTTTGGCAGGAAATGGACAATGGGTGTACTCCAGAAGAAAGGAAGTAACAAACACCAGGTTCTGCACCATGAAAATTCAGCCTAGACAGTCCAGTTTAGTCTACTTGTAAGTCTGTTTTTTTTACTTTTTAGCAGTTTTTTCAAGGTTTTCCTGGAAAAAAAACTTCAAAACAGTTATTTTCAAGAAGAGGGATTGATAAGGAGCAAGGCATATTGTGTTGTTTGGAAGGTTGTCAAAGAAATGACTCCCCTAAAGTAAAGGGCTCACCTAGGCCAAATTAAGCTGAGTGATTTATAGCTTGCCTGGGTTAATTTAAGGTTGGTGAGTGTTGCTCCCCTGGGATTCTGAAACAACAGGCCTATAATGCTGTAATTACAAGAGCACATAATACAGGATTCTGACTGCGTAGCATCCCAGACAAGATCCAGGTATATTATTTATGATGGGTATTTATTACACACAAGAATACACTGAAACAATTTACCTGAGCATATTATAAGCAATTGTGGGTCGCAATGTAGTTGGCCCAAATGATGTGATATTCCTTCTATGCAAACTGTCTTTTGTTAATGCAATGCACACAGATACTTCTTGGTCAAGTATATGTAACAAAACTTCAATATCAAAGTTTGTCAAATTGACATTCCATCCGAAGTACTGGTAAATGGCCCCACCAAAATTTGCTGCTGCACACATGGAATCAAAGGAATGATTATCTCCAACTCTATTACATGTCACTCTGAATGATGGTTTAGATGGATCAAAAGTTGTTCTCTTAACTTTTACATTATTTTGAGGGAGCCCATTCTCCAAGACAGTACTGTTATTAGTATTTTTGCAATTTCTTTCTTCTGACAGTGATTTTGCCTTTTCCAGTTCCATTTGATTGGCAGCTTCAACATTTTGTATAGCATCATTATTTATGTGATCACAATCTCCTGAATCATAATCAGACTTCAACTTTTCTCCTTCTGAATTGTTCTGTTCACAAACTTCTGGTTCAGATATGTTAGATTTCTCACAAACAGTTTGTTCTGAATGACCTTTCTTTCTTTTCTTCTTTGGCATTGTCTCTCGGTGAATAATTTCTGCTTCACCAACATTTACTGGCATATATTGTGGAGCAGAGCATATAGGATGTTGGAATTTATAAAATTGGTGCCAAACTTTGAGGCCAATATCCCAGTTCACATCCTTGACAAATTCTCTCAACTTCTGCATGCATTCCAACTGCAAATTTTATAAAAACAAGATATTACTCAATAACGATCATACTACTCATGTTTAAAATTCACACAAATGCTGTACAAATTATAATTTTAAGACAATATAAGAACAAAATTCAAAGGAGCTGCAACTTTTTTTTCAGTAATCAAAGTCACAGACATGTTTGATAATATTCAAACTTACTGACAGAAGTTAGGTTGCAGCAGACAAAGAAACTAACCACGGTATCATGATGCAAAACCAAAGTAAGGCCTAAAGAGTTAAAAATCTGTTTTCAGGCCCTCTGGCATAGTCCATTTGACTGCTGCATTCTCTATTTTATAACCAATGCAAACTTGAAAAAAAAAATTAAATGGTTTATGTCTGGTATTTATCCAAGTTAACAAAACAGATAAATTTGTCCCTCGAGTGCAACAAGGCTTTACAATGTTTTAGCATTGCAAAGCCTTCTTCCACACAAGAGATGAAATACACCATCAGCTGTGCTATTCTGTAGATTATGAGGCCTGAAACATGCCCCAACACTCTCACCCCCAACTCACACCTATTTTGATAAGCTAAGACATAAGTAAAAGTGTAATGAAATAAATATTATTGAAATCTGATAATTACTGTTCCAAGTTATCACATAATCATAAATATATTTCCAATAAAACAAAACAAGGTGCAAAGCCACCGGTATCCCCTGTCAAGGGTCAAGACGTGGGCTATGTCAAGGATCAAGACGTGGGCTATGTCCACCGAGACGGCAAGTTCTTACATTGGACAAATTTTCAAAGTGGAAAAAGGGTCATAACTCAGCCAAAATTGGTTAGACTGAACCCAAATTCGAACATGACCTGTGTTTTCTTGAGACAAACCTATACATAAAATTTGGTATTGATTCAATAACTCAAACTGAAGTTATCATCCAGACACCAAATTTCAAAAGTTGCGAAATTGGGCTGAAAAGCATTGAAAAAGGAGCATAACTCATATCAGATCCAGCTGATATTCAGAATTCACCGAATCATTGGGGAACGGGACATACACCAAATTTGGTTTTGATTCGATGACCCTAACGTAGGTTATCACTCGGGGCAGATGCATGGATGCATGCAGAGACAGATGCATGCATGGACGGACACAGCTGATTACAATAGTCCTGCAACAAAATGTTTTGTTGGGGGTGGGGGGGGGGGGGAGTCGGGGGGGGGGGGGGGGGGGGGAGTCGGGGGGGGGGGGGCAAAAAATCAGAAAAAGGTCCATAACTCTAGAAGAAAAAAAAGACAACACTCGTTACCTGCGAATATCCTTTCCCCCATTATGGTGTATCAGCATACCAAAGATCATTTAAATCCAACATCCAATGACTGAGATATGAAGATCCCAAGTTTTTACGGATGGATGGATGAACGGATGAATGGATGAACAGACAAATGGATGGAACACATTTCTATATCCCCTGCAAACTTCATTTTGGAGGGGGATAAAAAGGGCAATAATGCTATTAGTTTTCAACCAATCACTATAGTTTCCAAATGTCAATATCAAGCAGCATGTTAAAAGTAATTGAAATATGATGATTACTTTTCAAGTTATCACATAAACATAAAAATTAAAGTAAAACATAACTTACAAAGGACAATAACTCTATCAAGTTTCAACAGATCATCATGATTTTCTATCTCATTCAAGACATTGTTAATATAAAAAGTTATTCAAATCTGATGTTTACTCTTCAAGTAACCATATAAACATTAAAAATGCATGTAACATGGACAAGCCAGAAAATAAGCAGACTGTCATCTGCAAAATGAGGTCCCCAGAGGGTGAATTTAATGATGCTACCCTGCACAGCAGGGTAGCATCACTAAATTTATCCTCTGTAAACCGCAATCTGAATCAGGATCAAAACTAAACAGAAAGAGGTACCCAGAGGATAAATTGGCCCACTGTATGGGATAGTATCATCAAATTCACCATATGGGGACCTCATTCTGCAAATGTCAGACTGCTTATTTTCAGGCCTGAACATGGAACTAAAATGGGTAAAAACTCCCTCAGTTTTCAGGAAGTAAGAAGAACTTTTTTACCTTTTCTTCCTTAGCTAAACCCTTGAGACTTCATTGGAACAGTCACAATGAGCTCATTCCAATGGGATTAGGGGAGAGAAAGGTCCAGTGTTATCAAAAGTTTTGTTTTGAAAGGAAGAAACCAAAAATTAAACAGAATTTATACTCATGAAAAAGAAGTCTAGTTTAGCCAATCGTTTATAGTCATACTGCCCAAAGTAATGGTGTTGGTTTCCAGAGAGTTACTATGCCATTAAAATAAAAAGCTTGCAGCCCACAAGAAAGAAGCACTGCTCTACTTCTTGGGGTTGCCACATGATGGTGGTGATATCCAGCATACACCACAACTCTTGGGGTTGCCACATGGCGACGGTGATTTCCATAATACACCACTATGCAAGGATCGCAGTAGCACAGTGGCTAGAATATACTGACCTTCAAATCTTCAAACCTAAAAGGGGCACAGTATTATTCTGACCAGCTACAACTGTACTGGGTCCTTGGGCAAAGCACTTTATTCTGACTGCCCATGTGAGGACACAGGGCTCTGTGTACTAAGGCATACTGTATGCGGCACACTTAACCCTGCTTGTGTGGAATTAGTACATTCAGGAGTCTGACAGTTGTTTACCACTGCTCAGTGGTTTTCTCTGGGTACTCCAGCTTCAATCGCCCATATAACTGCCAGACATGAGGTGACCATTGCTGTCAAAAGTGTTATCAAACCCCAATAAATAAAAGTGTTGGGAGGCTAACCGAAAAGTACAACCAGATGTCGGTTATTTAAAAACATCGACCAACCTGAAAGTGAAATAACCGTCAGTCGGGACACGCATGGTTATTTAACTGCACAATCTTGAATGCTGTCACTTCATGTAATGTGTCAAATAAAAAGGGCGGAAATCACAGAAAAAATCAGAGCCCGGTAGGCCTAATTAATAACTTTTTGGTCCCATAACATAATCGTATTTACGTATTAAATAAACTTTCTTGCGAATGACAAATGAATGAAATGATAAAAATCCCCCATTCAGTGTGAGATTGAAAGCACCACCTGGTTTTGGACAAAAATAAAACAAACATCGAATTACCAAAATGACCACACACTTCACTTGAATGCAATATCCATGCATCTTCTGGCCACTGTCACTAATTTCTATGTATATGTTTGAATGGAATTAAAAACAAGAGGCCCCAGGGGGCCTGAGGGCGCTCACCTGACATGGTAGTCTAAATATCAAACCAGGGACCTGACTTGAATAAGCTGCACACGCCCCCTCCTACGAAAAGCATATACCAACTAGATGAAGTGATTATGTCCACACAATAAACATGATTTTCCTTCTACTTTCAATTCCTTCACTTTCATGTCCCAAAACTGAGATAAACGCATAAAAAAAAGATTTTTTTTTATTTTTGTTCGAAAATTTTCGAAGTCCCAAACAAGATATTTTCAGCCTCAAACTTTTTTTTCTTCTTAAAATTGACCAAAACGCATAAAAAACCAAAAAACTAATTTCTAAAGTCCCACCCGCCCCCACTAAATTTTCAGTGTAAAAAAAAAATTGTTTGTCTTAAATTGACCGAAACGCATAAAAAAAAACAAAAAAAAAATTCCGGATTTTGGTCCAAAATTTCCCAAGTCCCACCTGGACCCCAAATTTTCAGTGTAAAAAAAAAAAAAAAATTGGTCTTAAAATTGACCGAAACGGATAAAAAAACAAAAAACTAATTTCCGGATTTTGGTCCAAAATTTCTAAGTCCGGAATGGGAACCCAAATTTTCAGCCTAAATATGAACCCAGGGACTTGGCTTAAACAAACAAACTTGAATCTCACCCCCCTAAGGATGCTGCATACCAAATATCAAAAGATTCTTATTGGTAGATCTGAAGAAGATTTTTAAAGAATATTCCTCATGATGCACTAATTTAAACATTTGGGCTCCCACAGAGAGCCCAAATATAGACCCAGGGAATTCATTTCAATAAACGTGTGAAACAATATTCCAAAGATGTTATATGTGAAATTTGAAAGCCTTTGGAGCAGTAGTTTGGGAGAAAAGTAGTCTTAAATGTTTTTGCCATGACCCACAGTGTTAAAAAATGCTGACTCTGCACTTTTTTAAAGTCCCAGAAAAGTACCCCATGATAAAACTGATAGCATTTTTTTTACCATTCCATTCTGTTGGTCCTAAGGAAGCTTCACACCAAATAAGAATTCTCAGTGCAGTGTAGTTTTGGAGATATGGGCGTTTTAATTTTTTTCTATTTTTAGCTCCTGCGGTTCCCATGGGGCAACAGGAAAAAAAATTTGGGCATAAATTAAGTACTTATGACCCAATAAGCCCTCATATCAAATTTGGTCCAAATCTGCCTCTCGGTTTGGAAAACAGAAATTTTGGGAGGGGCAAATATTCTTCCCCCTCCCATAACGACGGCAAATATAGCCCCACAAACTTCTCTTGAACAAAACTGAGTCTACACCTCAAAAGGAAGCTGCACACCAAATATCAAGTCTCTGCTACTGCTGGTTCATAAGAAGAAGATTTTTTAAGATTTAAGCACACTTTTTGGGTGTGGCTCTACCATGAGGCGAGGCAACTTGATTTGAACAAAATCAAATTGCGAAGTCATAACAAACTATTATCTCAAATATCAATTAAATTGGTTCAGCGGTTTGGGAGGAGAAGACGCAAACACCATGTTCACGGCCGACTGACGACGATGGACGACGGAACGGGGGGTGATCACTATATCTCTCCTGACTGAAAGTCAGGTGAGCTAAAAACAGTTGTACACTATACTTGCTCCAATAACATTTTCAAGACTGCAGGCCAAGATTGGGGGCTTTCAGTATCAATACACGAAACTACACATGATATTCATTAATTTTCATGACCTTCAACACCAACGGTAAAACACTGTATCTGTAAAATGATCACTTTATTAAATGCGGTTTCCTTTGCTGAACTGGAACTTACCACTTGCTCCGCATTTATACTGTCCAATATATTTATTTTTCATGTATTTTTGAAAGCTTGAATCTCAAAATAGGTTTCAAATTCACAACTGAAGTCCGATAAAAATTAGGGTTACAATGACCTAAATGAGCGACTTTTACTTTGTAAAATTTTTAGGGTCAGCATAATTGTTTAAGGTCGGTCTGGTTACGCTGACTGAACAAAAATTTTTTTTTTCTTTTGGCCTGACATTTCACAACATTACACCTGTTTTTACCACATTTTCCTCTTGTCTTTGTTGGGGGGAGGGGCCGCCAATGCTATTCAACTGTATATCTGTGAACAATCTTCATTGTCTTCTGGATTAATGGTTCACTGTACATGTGCTGCGCTATATATAATCTCATAATTTAGAGATGGAGGGGAAGGTACACTTGGATGGAGGGGAACGTACACTTGCACTTTGAACCTTTTTAAACCTAATATTTGGGAAAAAACCCAAGTGTTTATAGTGTTTAATACTTGAATATTTTTCTCTTTAAAAAAAAAACAAAACCAAAACCGGAGTCAACTCTTTTTGAAAAAAGACCAGTAGAGACTGAAACTGTGGAAAAATTTCATAACCTCCCAACACTAATATATAAATGCCACTATTCAAACATGACAGATTTGTAAGGGAACAAGTGTTACAAAAGTTGGTTTAAAACTAAATCTTGGATGCAAAACTATGATGGGCTCATCGGTTTGTTTCTACAATTCTGTTTTTTTTAATCCACTGCACAGTCAATTGCAAATTGAGATCCTGATGTTAACAAGTTGTCAAGGAGTATTTACTAAAACTACAATACTTCCCTCATCAACTCCCCCCCCACCCACCCCCCCCAAAAAAAAAAAATCGACTACCAAAGTTGCCAATGACAAAGAGTCATTTCGACTAGACTCATCAGTGAGAGTAATTTCTGTAATTTTCAAAACACATGACAACATGCTTGTTCACATCCATGTGTTGTCAGGAGCTACACACTATTTTATTTTTTTCATAAGTAAATTCTGCAACTCCTCTAAATAAATTTGCAATGTATTAGCAAATTAGTTGGAACTTGTAAAAACATGATAAGTATTAAACAGTTTAAAAATACATTGAAATAAAAACAAAGAACAATAAACAATTTTCTTGAAAATAAATTTGAAATGGAATTAAAATTGAATTTGTGATAACTCTAATATTCATATTGTACTGGTAAATGAGTTTATTGAATCATAATAGTGGATAATACCTTGCAAATCTCAAATTTTGAGCTGAATAGAAGGCAAATCGAATCTGGCTAAGTATTCAAATCAAATTGAATATGGAATCAAATCTGACCACTTTTCAAGCTTTAGATATTGTGTATTCTTATGACCATGAATATTGCCCATCTCCACTCAAGTATTGCATTCAATGGTAGGAACTTGTATTTATTACACACCTGTTCTATGAAATCCCCATCTACAGCAACATTAAACCATATGGAAAATGAAAACATATGTGCGGAACAGAAATCATTGACAAGACTATTTTTATAAAGAAGAGAAATTTCACTGGAATTTTCTACAAATCGTTCACCGCAATTACAATCTGAATCGCTTGTGATAGCTAAAAATCGTCCCCAGAGTTCCAATGTGTTCTATGTGCCAGTAGGCACATAGAACACATTGGAACTCAGGGGATGAAATAGTAACACAGGTTCCCCTCACAAATTTGGTTGCCGATAAAATGTGTTCTTTTTGTTGATAGTTGTCAAATGAATTGCTGAGTATCCTTCTAATAATTGTTTTTATAGACGTGAAGGCATGTAATAAACACAGAATGAGACGTGTGTGAATGGGTTAATGGATATGGTACTTGTGCCATCATGAAAAGGATAAAATTCTTTCCGCACTGGCACTTGTGCCATATCGGTTAACCCATTGACACACGCGTTTCCTGTGTATGTATGGGCAAATCAACAACACAAAGCAGAATATTAAGAAATGAAATGAAAAGTACTTTTGGAAGCATAACCTTCCCTATACTCTTCTTCTCTCATCAAGTTGACCTGATAATAGAAGAAGAGTGCAAAAAGAGATGGCATGTGAAGGGATGATGAGAACATCTCCACGATTTGAACGTTTCTGAACAGGGACCACTCGATTTGAATCAAATCATATCTTTGTAGAGATGTTCAGTTATGAAATTTTACCTTTGTTTCAGTTTCAGTGTTGGTTATGACAGAAGTGTCAATTCTCAGTTTGGGTATTATTTCTTTTTATTTAAACAAACAGGACAAAATCAAAACTGTAACAAAACCCACTTTCTAAAATTAAGAGGCTTGCCAGGGAGTTCATGATATGAACCTGTTATGTGGTATTACATGTATACATAGCAGTATACAGGATAAGCAACATATTTCCTACTAATATGAACTACACCTCCACTTCATTGTCAATCTCTCAGTGTTTCCTCCACATGCACATCACATCTCACTCCCATTTATTTCCAAAGATCCTTGGTCGTAACTTTCAATCAAATACTGAGGACATGTTCTGACTCTCGGAATGGGAATTACAACTGAGTCAGATTCAACAACAAATTTTGCCCACTTAATGACTTTTAACAAGCTCTGTTGACAGAGCAAAGTAACATTGAGCAGTTTAGCCCATGTCACATGCAGAATGGAATAGAATGATGATCTCAGCCCAGTGTCGGCAGTGTGGAAATTGAAACTACCAGACCAGTATCGGAAATATTCATTACACAGAGGTGGCACCTGAAAAAAATCATCCTATTCACCTCAGTCTGCATTTTAAGGCCATATTCTCTTCAAACACTTCAGATCTGCGAAATCAGCTTTGTACCTCGATTTGATGTGGTGTTTCATTCGAATAGTGTTTTTGTACTCTGCCAAAATATTCTTATTTCAGAGTATACACAAGGTGCATTTGTCTTTTTAACTCTATTTTTTCGAGGTATATTTGCACAGGACTTTTATCTTCCTTTCCAGCATGTTGTATTTTACCCACCTTAGGCATATCTTTCTTGGCTATAACTGAGAATTACATTAAACTGAAATAAGTGCAATGCCGATCGCAAGCGATCAGACAATCGTCCCCTATGGTAGGTGGATTACTGTGAAATATATTGATATTTCCTCAATAAAACCTGAACAAATATGGATATCAAAGGAACAACTTAACAAACTAGTCCCAATATTACCAATATTTCTGTGGTTTTACTGGAAGCATCCAAATACCTGTAAAAAAGTTAAGTAAGGCTAACTTGCATAATTTATGCACAAGAAAAAAAACCTGTATAATATGTTATTTATCTTATGTCTCTTCCCTTCAAAGCTGAAAATTTTAAACAAAAGCATCTCTGAGATACAGGTGATAACAGTACACAACATAATTCGCACAAAAATAAAATCCCTAAAAAAAAGGTTAAGGCTAATTTGCACGAGACAAAAACCCATCAGATATGTTATTTATCTTTTCCTGTTAGACCTCCATACCAAAAATTACTGAAATCGAAAAATGTTGTTCAGACGTTCGAAGCATATAACGAATTACATGCAATTTAAAAAAAAAATGGCAGTCAGTCAGCCATCTTGAATTTTTTCGGAAAAAAATTGACGTGCATCAATTTTTCCTAATGCCCCATCAAATCTGAAAATTTGAAACAAAAGCGCCAAAGCATCTCTGAGATACAAGTGGTAACAGGACAGAAGGATGGACAGACAGACCAGATGGATGGACAGACGGAGTGCAATCCAATAGTCCCCTTCACGGTGAAACTGTGGGGAACTAATTACATTTATTTTAGTCATGCAAGGTTAGGACTTTCATTTTTTTTCTGACAAACGACAGCGAGCAGGCTTTTCGGTTAAGCAGCCAGCTCAAAATAATCAATATGATTTCAAATCAATAAAATGAAATTTCAAAGCTTCACTAATAGTGGAGCACAAAAAGTTTTTCTAATTTATTAGATATGATTTTGTTTCCCAGAATCACCCATTATCAAACTTGGCTGATATGGCTTCAAACTTGGCTGTTGATATGATGACAATCATGGCCAATATGAACCAATCTACAGTTGTCTCCCTTGATATGTTACTATGCGCAAACAATTTCTTTACATTGAAATGTTCACAGTTTTTCAGTTTTTCATTGGATGCAATCATGAAAGTTGGCGTCACCAGGCATGATGGAGTTGCTTGAAGAAAAGCTTCGTATGATGAGGAATTAATGATGACAATGAAACTAATATTTATTATTATGATAATAATGCTTAAGTGGATGAAGGGAAGAAAGAAGAAAGTTGTACAGAAAATTCAACGCCAACTAAAATTCAGAGTTGCAAGCAGACATTTATTGAAGTGGGAGAAGGTAGTTGAGCTATCTGAATGTCGTGGCTTCCCCCAAAGCTGAAGCCAAGACGTTCGGATAGCTGAATTAGGAGTACGAGGAAATTTTGGACTTTGTGAAAAGAATGAGAAACAATAAAACTGTCAGAAAACTGTAACAGATCTGAGAATTTTTTAAATTATTTGTTTTGGTTTAATAAATAAAGAGGTTATACTTTGTTAGTTTCAAATGTGCTGGCTGAGATATCAGCCCTCAGTAACTTCAGTCTCAGCCCTCAGTAACATAAGCTTTGGTTTCATATATAACAAAAATAAAATTAAATCAAAATGTAAAAAATCCAAGGCAAAATATTTTGAAAAGTAACAAGTAAATGTAATTTGAAAGTCATGTTAGCAATGTTATGTCAAGTTTTTGTATTTCATCAAGCAACTGATTACTTAATCGCAATTGTCAGATGGGCTGGTCAGTACAGAAACTTCATGACAACAGAGACAACAAGCCAGTCACAAAAATAGACCCTCCCCACATACAAGGTGTTGGCTTCTCAGGTCCTTTTTTCAGGTAAAACAATAGAAAGTTAACCAATATGAACAGCACTGTTCTACTTGTAATTCCCAGGAACCAACAGGGCATATATATTATCAGTAGAATTCAACATCCTTCAAAAAAAAAAAATTAATTAAAAAAAAAATAAATAAAATTTTATTATGATAATTATGAAAGGTAATAAATTTAATTAAAAAATCTTTGAGAATTAAAAAAAAAAAAATTCAAATGAATGTAAATAAATAAAACAAGAGGCCCCAGAGGGCCTGAGGGCACTCACCTGACATGGTAGCCTAAATATCAACCCAGAGAATTGATTTCAACAAATTGCATCTGCTCCTCCTAAGAAAAGCTTATCCCAAATATTCAAAGATTCTGACCAGTGGATCTAAAAACAAGAGGCCAAAGTGGGCCTTAGGCGCTCACCGAATGCTCAATATTGGTGAAGGATTAGAACAGACTTGAATCAGATAACACAAAGTTGCCCTTCAGGCTCCAGCCCAAATATTAACCCAAAGATATTATTTGAACAAACTTGAATTCCATGACCCATCTTCCAAAGGATATTTTATACCAATCGCTGAGGTATCTGAAGAAGATTTTCAAAGAATGAAGTCAAACAGTAAACCAGAATATGAATGTGGAGACTCAATTCAAAAATATTTCTGTCTAGCTGTTCTGAAAATATTAGATGTTAAATTTTGTTACTATTTATATCAACATTTTCTGCAAGGTGGTTCTGGGGAAGAAGATTTTTAAAGGGTTTTGCAGTTATCTCCCCTTTTGGGACCCATGTGGGTGTGGCCATCTAATTTGAACAAACTTGAATCTTGGGGTGGTAGGGATTATACCTACAATATGTGGTTAAATATTGTCCTGTTGTTTTGGAAAAAATGACATTGTAAAATTTTCGCTGAGTCATCATAGATCTCCATAGGGTTCAGTGTTAAAATAGAGTTCTCTCCCTTGCACACTTTGGGCAAATTTGGGGCATTGAGATCAGCTTTGTTCGGCGTGAATAGAAAGAAGAAATAAATTTTAGGTTTTCCATATTTTGTATGTTTCTGTCGCAGTTGATGACTACTTTTTTTGCAGAATTATCACCCAGTAAACACTTGTTTAAAGCACAGCTCCTGTTCTCTACACGGATTGAACCCCGTTGAGGAAGCTCCGTGGAAATAAGATTAGCTATCTTTCCCGTGAATAGAAAAAAAAAAGAAAGAAATTTTCCCTTTTTAAAGCCTGTTTTGTTTATGACAGTGAGCAAGCGGCGCATCACTTCCCGGGCTCCCATGGGGCAAAGCCTGTTAAAGGCCCAAAACGAAGTGTAAGGCTGTTAATAAGGCAAAGTTGAGCTCCTTGTGAAGAGTGAAAAGGAGGATCCAAGAAACAGGCGTCGCTCACATAAAAACCAAGGCCATAGAGAGCTGTAATATGAGTCGCCTCACTTGGAGGTGCTTGAATCTTGTTTGACTAAAGGGTTATAGAACGGATTCTCGTCAGATCACTGAAGTTAAGCAATGTTGAGTCATCGCTGAGATGGGTGATCATCTCAGTGATGGATTCAGGTTCCCATGTTGTGTCCTTGGGCAAGGGACTTCAACCCAATTACCCACTTGGGGGCACGTCGCTCTGTGTACAAAAGCATATCGCACACTAATGGTATACATGCCTTCAACCAATTCTACTCTCGGTTGGATAAGTATGTTGGAGAGTCTGACAGTGACTCACCACTGTTCAGTGGTTCTCTCTGGATACCCTGGATACCCTGGATTCCACCACCTGTGACACTGTCCGACATGATATGACCTCAGCTGTTGAAACTGTCAAAAAAAAAACAATCAATCGATCAACTAGTCTGACTAAGAATGCAAATGTTCAATCACCAATGTTTTGCTATATACAATAAATAGCAAAACTTTTGTTCCCCTGGTCTGGGAAAAAAACTTTTTTTGAGAAAAATATTGTAAGTTGATAAATTAATTGATCGTGGTTTCATGACACTTCTAACAACTAAGGTAATAATGTGTCGGGTATTGCAAGTTGACATAGAGATATGTGCAGTGAGCCCTATGGGTAGAGAACATGGATTGTTGATTAAACCTGTCACTCTACTATGGTTGTTAAATATAGAATTACTATCTTGACGGCATTCCTTTCATGAAAGGTGTCAGTTGTAAGAGGTAAGCAATACTAGATTTTAAATCTACTGGCCTTCGGCAATATATTTCAAGTTTAATATTACTCACCTTTGTACACTCACAGTGGACATACATTATGGTAAGTTTCTGTGTGTTAAATCAAGGGTAAGCAATAATAAATTTTCCTTTTGAGTAGTGGATTTTAAATTCAACTTTTTAAAACAATGTCTTGAAATCATGAGCTGGTGATTTAAGCAAATTAGTTACCATGCTCCAACTTGTTTGAAATGTCTCAAAGAAATTATTACTAAATGTAGAAGGTAATGCGGAGTGTGTGAACTATTCTGGCTATTTGAGGATAAATTTTGAATCACATTTTAAGATAAAAATTAATTTTAATATATTTTATTTTCAAATTCCCAAATTATAACATTACATGAGAAATAAAAAAACAATTAAAAAAAAAAAATGGAGATCATTTATTATACACACTCAAAATACATTTGCAGTACATCTAATAGTATAAAAGTTAAAAAATTTATAGTAATTTATATATTTTTTATACTTACCAATGACCCAGACTTAGCTGGTGCTAACTCTAACAAAACCAGGGCCAAACACAAATTTTGCCCCCCAATCCCCAAAATTTGCATCCAAAACAAAAAGAAATCATGTCCTAAAGGACCTCCATACTACGCCTCTACTGCGCATGCGCAGTGACGCAGTCGTCCCGAAATTGGCGCCAATTATCATTCTTACTGGCAGTGCCTGGTCAGCGCTATGTACTCAGCGGGGAGGCAAGAGTTCCCAACTCCAGGGAGGGCCATCCCCGTCTGGGTCATTGGTAAGTATAAAAAATATATAAATTACTATAAATTTTTTAACATTTTTATACTGTACCAATGACCCAGACTTAGCTGAATAGTAAACAGGCTGGAGGGCCTAGGACATAGAGGAAAATCCAATAAGCTCAACTATATAGTAAAGAGGTAACCCTTTAAGGAGAAAAGGAGTATTAGGCTTTACATGTATCTTTCTTATTTAATATTAAATTAGAAAGATACACTACCCTTAATAATTGAGCACAATAACATTCATGTTCTCTATTAACATCCAGTATAACCCTTATACTAATTATTTTTAAAGCAAGCCAATAAATAAAGTAGTCCAGAGAATTGAGACTCTTTATAATCATTTAAAAGTGTCCGAGTATTGTATATTAAAGCCCGTTTGACACTTGACATATACAAATGCTTCACACCGAGCTACACTTTAAAAATAAGACATGAATGAATTTAAACATTAATATTACACTTTAAAACCATCCCGGAAGCGACTCAGAAATACTGACTTGGAGGAGGCATTCCCTTGCTTTTCACTATAAAGCAGGTGACCTAAGGGAACACCCTCCCCCCCCCCCTTCCCCTTGCCCTGGGTCAAATAGCCCAGAGCGAAGAGGGCAGCCGGACGGAGTCACTGCCGGAACAGAAAGCCTGCATAACTATAGTTGCAACTGTTTAGTGGACGACATTCTGAGCAACAGATAACGGACCTAAACAATGCAGGTCTCCAGAAATGGACTCAATATTTCTGAGATAAAAATTCGTAAATGTGGATGGCTGAGACCAATAAGCAGCCTTCATTAAATCTGTAATAGCAACACTATTAGCATAAGCCCAGGAAGTAGAAAGAGCTCTTACTTCATGAGCAGAAATCTTAAGCACAGACTGCTGAGAAGAAGATAAATCTTCATAAGCAGTACGGATAGTTAACTGAATCCATCTAGCAATAGAATGGACTGAAATGTCCTTTCTATTAGGCATCAAAGACAGAAAGAAACGTTTCCGTCCCTTTCTGATAAACTGAGATCTCTGTTTATAGATACGTAGTGCTCTAACAGGACAGAGTAAAGGCCTACGCCCGTCTGAAGACGGAAGAGCCTTAATAACAATAGGTTCCGGATATTTATTAGGAGCCTGATTCTTAGCTAAAAAACCCACATTAGTAGTGAAGGTGATAGTGTTCCCAACACTACGATAATGAGAATCATCCACCGATAGTGCATGAAGCTCACTGACTCTTCTGGCAGAAGAGAAAGCTAAGAGAAAAGCTGTCTTATAAGATAAGAATTTGAAATCTACTGTCCCAAGAGGTTCAAATGGCTTTTCCTTCAATTTAAGGAGAACCCAAGCTAAATTCCACTTAGGAATTAATCTAAGAGTTCTGGGTCTATTTATCGAAAAGTTTCTAACCAACTTCGATAAAGAGACATTAGATCCAATTTGTAAACTATCATGATGTGCATAGGTATCAGATAACATAGATCTATAACCCTTTATAGTAACAGGCTGCAGTTTGATTTCGTCAAACAAGTATACTAGAAAGTTTGCAATGTCTGGTATAGAGGGATCAAATATATCTACAGAATGATCCCTACACCAACGACGAAAAACCTTCCACTTAGCCGCATAGTTTAGCGAAGAGGAGGTCCTCCTACAGTTAGAAATCGCTTCCACTGCTCAAACTGTAAAGTGCTTGCCATGCAAGAAGGACCGCACAACGGAAAAACGTGAAGGTTGAGACCTTGCGGGTTGTGATGGAGTTGGTGCGATTTCCCCTGCGAAAGAAGATCCTCTCGTGGAGGAAGCTTCCGCGGTAGGTCCCACAACAGACACCTGAGTAGATTTATCCACGGTCTCTGTGGCGACAGAGATGCTACCAACAGAATCTTGCATTGAGATTGTTTTATCTTTAGCAATACTTGTTGAATTAACGGCACTGGAGGATACGCATATCCTATCATTCCGTCCCAAGGGATCGACAGAGCGTCTACTGCAAATGCTCTTGGATCCGGACACGGAGACACATACGTCTGCAACTGATTGTTGAGATGTGTCGCAAATAAGTCTATCATTGGCCGTTCCCATTGGTAGCAAATCTGATTGAATACTTGTTTGTTGAGAGTCCACTCCGACGGCAACAAGCGACCCTTTCGTGAAAGGGAGTCTGCTAGCACATTCAGACGACCCGGTATGTGACGGACCGAAAGAAGAACGTGATGTTCTAACGCAAACAGAAGGATTCTTTCCGTTAGATTGAACAACGGAACTGAATGAGTGCCTCCCTGATTCCGTATATACGCCACTACTGTCGTATTGTCGGATAGGATTTGGACATGAGCATCGTGAATAATGTCCATCCAGTGACGTACCGCAAGCCAAATTGACATCATTTCCTTGATGTTTATGTGCTTGCACAGGAATTGCGGATCCCAAAGACCCTGGCATCTCGAATCCGTTGGGATTAATGATGCACCCCAACCTGTTTGACTGGCATCCGTCATAACGGTAAAACTCGGATCCGGCAACTGCAGCGGAACTCCTTGAGTTAACCACTGAATGTTTGCCCAAGTCTGAATCTCTTGTTTCACTTGATCTGACAAGAGAACGTCTACATCGAGCGAATGAATTTTCACACTCCAATTCTGAGTCAGGAAAATTTGAAGAGGACGTGTGCGTAGCCGCCCCATCGGAATGAGATCCGCGGCGGCTCCGCACAGACCTATCAGTCTCATAAATTCTCTCACTGTGACTTTGTCTGCGTGCAGACAATAGCGAGCATAACAACTGACTAATTTCGCTCTGGTTAACGGCAGACGAACGAGATTGTTGTGCGTCTCGAAGCTCATTCCTAGATGAGTGAATGACTTGGACGGCACCAGATCCGACTTCTCCTTGTTTACTATAAAACCGAGACGTCGGAGCAATAGAAGAAGATTCTGAACATCGTTCTGAAGCGTTAACTCGTTGCCGTACCTCTGAAGAATGTCGTCCAGGTAGGCCGACGTTACCACAGACGAATGAGCTCGGAAGTAGATCATTACCGAGTTCATTACCCGAGTGAAAGCCCAGGGTGCTAGATTCAATCCGAAGCACATCGCCCGGAATTGATACACCACTCCCAGGACTGCAAAGCGTAGATACTTTCGGAATGTCGGATGTACCATGACGTGAAAGTACGCATCTTTGAGATCTATGCTCGTTGCATAATCGTTCACCCGAATACTCGCTCTGACCGATCGAATCGTCTCCATATAAAACTTCGGAGCGACGATCAGCTTGTTTATCCAGCTCAAATCTATGACTGGACGGAACGAGCCGTCTGGTTTCGGAACCAGAAACAGATGGCTGTAGAATCCCAGAGATTCCTGGTTTTCTACGACCTCTACCGCGTTCTTCATTAAAAGAGACTGCACCTCTGATAACAGAGCGTCTCTTTTCTGTGGATTTGACGGAAGATGAGTCCACTTTGGACTTCGAGTTAATGGAGGCTTTCGTTTGAAGGATATCTTTAGATCTTCCGAAGTCACTCCTCTCACCCAAGGGTCGTCCGTAATCGACGCCCACTCTTGTGAAAAACTCGACAACCTTCCGCCAACCGGAACGCGATAGAGGTTTAAGCCATCACCTCCTGGACCTGCGAGGCCTGCGGTAGGAGAAACCACGTCTTCCACGACCCACACCTCGCCTCGTCGACCTCGGGGCGTCCGACCGATTGTCCCGGCCAGAAGGACGTCCCGAACGAGAGTCGCTATCCTGACGGTCTCTCGAATAAGACCAAGAGGACGCACCGGAACCTCTATAGGAACCTCTCTTGGGCGCATTAGACCCAGAAGTGCCTGTCTTATTCGTGTCTGTTGTATCCGACTTCTTAGGAGCCGATCTGAACAACAGAGAATCATTAGCTTTCTTTTTAATTTTATCATAAATAGCGGAAAGCTTGCCGTCAAAGAGAAGTTCTCCTGAGACCGAAGCGACTCTAAGAGAGTTCTTCACCTTAGAATCCACTAGTGTGGATGTAGCTAGGGCTGCGTCACGTCTAACCAACTCCAGATTTGCCACTGAAAGGGCGGAGTTACACGTGGAATAAGCTACTGCCCTTGAAAGAAGTCTTAAAGAGGATTGTATATCCTGAAACTCTTCCCCTTGAAGGCGCAGTGATAACGCCTTAGTAAGGTGATCTGCGTAAGATAAGGCATCTAAATTGGCTCTGTTAGACGCAATAGCTGTTTCCAACACCGCGGTTGGAATAGAAGCTGACGACGGTAATGATAGCTCTAAGTCTTCCGCCTCGTCGTCCATACGCAGAGGAACTCTCGGTATACCCTGTCCTGCCGTATCGAATTTATTCCTTGCATTAATGAAAGGCAGGTTGAGAGTATTAGCGGACAAGAAACCTGCTTTCCCCGTCCTGGAAGCAAGTTTAAATATAGCGTCGTTCAATAATTCAAATGTTCTAGCAACATTATTGGACTGCGACGGAAACTCGGGAGCGATGTCCCTGAACCGCTCAAAAAATTCAGAGTCCAATGACGCTATAATTCTCTTGTCCGGAAGCGCAGCAGTCTGGCCCGACGGAACAACTTGAGGGAGAAAGTGCCGGATGAAGTCCACGGCAGCTTTATGTTGTTCCGAAAGGGATAGCTCCAAGTCATCCGTATCCCTTTCACCATCCGGTCGGACCTCACGATGTTCCCGGTCGTCCGCCCCCGATGCTTCGGCGGAGCGTACCGACCCAGCACCGTCGGATAATTCTCGATCCGACACCGTTTCTGTCGGCTGCTGGGATGCTGCGATAAGTTGTGCTATCTGCACAAGAATGTCCGGTGTCGAGACCTGCGGAGGCGCAGTCTTTCGCTGCTTCGCCGAGGGCAGGTCCGCATCAGATGGCTCCCGCATACTTTTCCTATGCGAACGTCCGGAGTCCATCGGTCTCGAATCCCTGGCTGCCGGATGGTGTGACCTGGTCGCCGAAGAATCCTTCATCGGCGAAGCTGGTAATATATCGGCGGTCACGCAGCCAAGGTGCGGTCGTGTGCGCTGACGAGAAGAGGAAGCCTTAACAGTCTCTGCGGACTGCTTATACAACGGAGCGTCCCGAGCGACGGACGTATGCTCCGCTAAAGACACATTTTGTACCACAACATCTGGTCCCAGATGTTGTTGTACGAGAGAGGGACCTCTCTCGCTCGCGGCCCAGCTGGACCTGGACGAGCTAGGAACCGGACTAAAAGGCTTCCTCCGTTCTCGCTTACTATCCGCCGTCACTGGGTGTGCATCTATTATGTTTATAGTGCTCGCATCACCCAAAATTTCCTCTTGGACCGCATCGGACGAACCCGGCTGCCGAACCATTCGGTGAATGGACGCTACACCGGGCGAGCTAGCGGACGACATTTGTCTAATCTCCATGAGCACTTTTGCCGCTAGCTCTGAATTCATTTGTGACGACGGACGCACACTTGAAGAAGATAACATGGAAACATCACCCTGTTCTGGTTCCTCTGAAATAGAAACTGAGAGAGTAGAGTGACCTTGCGGAGAAAGAGCCGGCATTGCTCTTTCTCCAGAAACAACATATCGTGACACACGTTTCCAATGTTTCTCATCCCAATGTTCACATATAGGACAGGGATTAATGCGAGAACACTGACTACAATTAATACAATGATCATGAAAGTCAGAGGAAGATTTCTTCCTATTACAATTTGAACAACGTCCCTTCATTGTGAAAGAACAACAATAAGTCCTAGTTACTCGCAAAAACCCCTGACACAAAGATACATAATAACATGATCCATTAATAAATGAAAAAACAATTGCAAAACAAAATAATTTTGAAAAAATATTTTTTCAGAGAAGCCCAAGTTGCTGAAAAGTAACGTTGAGCCCCGATGGATCCGATGGCAAAGTGTGATAAAAATTTTTAAATTTATATAAAATAATTAATGAGACACTTTCGGATAATATAAATGTATCTTATAATGAGATAAACTACCACAAAGGCAAACAGCCCCCCTCAAAAAAGGCTGTTGCCAATGAAAACAAACAGTGTAAACACACTAGAAAACATGACTCCAGGCACTGAAAAAACTGGCCCGGAATCAGTCATCAATTACACTCTATCTGATGCAAAACAGAGACTCCCAGTTACTTCAGATGGAAGATGCAGAACACAAACGTTATATGGGTGAAAACGTAACTATGGGGAAAATAACAGAAAACATTCTGTAACCAAGCAACTCTCCCAGGAAATTTTAGAAATGAAATTTCTCAAAAATATGCCAAAAGCATGGGAGAATTGCAAGGGGGGACTTTAGAAGGCTAGGGGAGAGGAAACACTGAATAAGCAGTGCAACAATTAGCAAGAATGACAACAAGAGGCCCATGCCTCGAAAATAGGCAACTTAACATAATTTCATCAAAAAATTTTAAGTAAAGCCCTGATTATTTTTTGCCACTTCTTTTTCCTCTCCTCCTTCTATCCTCCTTAGAATCACATTTTCTCCAAAAATTACGTGTCTGGCATCCTTTAAACTGAGATTTACAAGCACAAAGATCAGTGAGATGTTGACTGATGAAGGGCCAAACAGAGAATGATAATTGGCGCCAATTTCGGGACGACTGCGTCACTGCGCATGCACAGTAGAGGCGTAGTATGGAGGTCCTTTAGGACATGATTTCTTTTTGTTTTGGATGCAAATTTTGGGGATTGGGGGGCAAAATTTGTGTTTGGCCCTGGTTTTGTTAGAGTTAGCACCAGCTCAGTCTGGGTCATTGGTACAGTATAAAAATATATATATCTCTGTAGAAAAGTGAGAAGGCCATGTTGCATTATGAAAGTGATACCATAGGTTCAAGGGGCTCTATTAAACCTTCCGCTAATGAATTCCATAAACATTATTACTTCTTCAGGTCACTGTAACATTAAGTCATGACTGCTTATCACAGTCATGAAAGTGCCTTGCCCTGAAATTAACTGACATATTTTCATTTCAATAACAAAATCTCTTAACCCTTTGGTACTTTTGTACATATTATGCCGTACGAAATCAAACAGCGCATTGATACTTTTGTATGTCTTAGGACATACAAAATCAAACAGCGTCTTGATACATTGTGGTTATTTGTTTTGCTATTATTTTTCGATTTTTTAAAGTTTTCAGTTCCTATTTTCTCCCGAATAGTGCTCTGTGACAACTGTTGAGCCAATTGTTATCGCAGCTTAAAATACTAATATAATACTGCTGTAAAGACTATCAGGGCTTTCAAAAAATGAGGATACCAGAGCAAAAGTCAACACTTCCCTTGCTTACATTTCATATTCAGTCAAACACAAATAATATTTGTTTATATAAATTTGTTTGATTACAAGTTTTGGAGAGTGCTTGTGGGCACTCTTCAATAATTTGTAATAAAACAAGTTTTGAATAACAAATTCAGGCCACCAAAAATAATCTAGCCCTCAACCAGATAATCACTAATGTGAAAAATATCTTGTTATTTGTACTTTCCAACGTTTGATGTCGCATTTTGAAAAACGTTGAAGAAACTGAATTCCCAGTGACTTTTGAACGTCAGATTAATTAAAGTCTCAAAGGGTTAAAAGACAGTTTTTCCCCTAAAACTAAGTGGATACAGTACATATGTTGAATGCAAGAGCTTTTATTTTTATAAATTTAAAAGAAAGTTAAAAAATTTATAGTAATTTATATATTTTTTATACTTACCAATGACCCAGACATAGCTGGTGCTAACTCTTAAAATATAGGGCCAAACACAAATTTTGCCCCCCAATCCCCAAAATTTGCATCTAAAACTAAAGAAAACATGTCCTGAAAGGCCCTCCACACTTCGCCCCCACTGCGCATGCGCAGTGTCAAGGACGTTCCGAAATTGGCGCCATTAATCATTCTAATAACCAGTGCCTGGTAAGCGTTATGTACTCAGCGGGGAGGCAAGAGTTCCCAACTCCTGGGAGGGCCATCCCCGTCTGGGTCATTGGTAAGTATAAAAAATATATAAATTACTATAAATTTTTTAACATTTTTATACTGTACCAATGACCCAGACATAGCTGAATAGTAAAAAGGCTGGAGGGCCAAGGACATAGAGCAAAATGGAATACGCTCAATAAAATAAAATAGAGTCATCCCCTGTAGGGAAAAAGAAGTAATAGGCCTTACATGTATCTTTCTTATTTATGATAAATTAGAAAGATACAACACCTTCCAAAATTGAGCTTCATACATCCATGTACTCTATTAATATCCAATATAATCCTTATACTAATAATTTTTAAAGTAAGCCAATAAATAAAGTAAGTCTAGAGAATAGAGACTCTTATACTCCTAAAAGTGTCTGAGGATTGCATAATCATGTCCGTTGACATATGCAATATTCAAAAGCTATACTTTAAAAACTAAGACTTGAATGAATTTTAAAAACCTAAACTTCTCACTAAACAACCATCCCAATAACAGCTCAGAATTACTAACTCCGGAGGAGGTATCCCCTTGTTTTCATAGTAAAACAGGTGACCCAAGGGAACACCCTCCCCCCCCCCCCCCCCCTTTTTCTTGCCCTGGGTCAAATAGCCCAGAGCGAAGAGGGCAGCCGAACGGAGACACTGCCGAAACAGACAGCCTACCTAGCTATAGTAGCAACTGTTAAGTGAATGACATTCTGAGCAGTAGATAATAGACCTAACAATAGAGGCCTCCAGAAATGGACTCGATATTTCTAAGATAAAATTCATGAATGTGGATGGCTGAGCGCAATGAGCAGCCTTCAAAAATCTATAATAGCGACACTATTAATGTAAGCCCAAGAAGTAGAAGAACTCTTACTTCATGAGCCGAAATCTTAAGCACAACTGCTAAGTCAATGATATACCATAAGCAGTACCGATAGTTAATAGAATCCCTTAACAATAAAAAGGAGCGTAACGTCCTTCTACTAGACATCAAAGACAGAAGAAGCTTACGCCCTTTGTAATAAACAGATATCTGTTTATAAATACATAAACTGTACCCGGAAAGAGTAAAGGCCTATGCCCATACGAAGACGGAAGGACCTTAAAATAATAGGTTCCGGATAATAGGAGCCTAACTCTTATGCAACAATCCAACCTAAATAGTAACGGAAGTATTGATTCCGAAACTATGAAAGTGAAAATCATCCATCGATAGTGCATGAAACTCACTGACTCTACAGTAAAAGAGAAACCAACAGAATTACTGTCTAAAAGGTCAGAATTTGAAAACTACTGTTTCCAGAGGCTCAAATGATTACTTAGCTAAATAAGAACCGAAGTTAAAATCCGTATAGGAATTTAATCTAAAGATTCTAAGTCTATTTATCAAAAAGTTACTAACTGACTTAGATAAAGAGACAAAAGACTCAATTGTAAACTATCGTAGAGTGCATAGGAATGAGGTAACATAAACCTATAACCTAAATAATAACAGGCTGCAGTAGATCTTGTGAAACAAGTATACTAAAAAATAGCAATGAGTAGTATGGAGGGATCAACAATATGAACATAATGATCCCTACACCACGACGGAAGAGCCTCCACTTTAGCCGCATAGAATAGCGAAGAAGAGGATCTCCTATAGTAAGAAATCGCGTCCAAAGCTCATCCAGTACAGTGCTTACAATGCAATACGGACCACACAACGGAATACATGAAGGTTGCGACCTTGCTGGTTGTGATAAAGATGACACGATTTACCCAGTGAAAAAGATCCTCACATAGAGGAAGATTTCACGTTAAGACCCACAGTAGACAAGAGAGTAAATTACTCATGATCTCTGTGAAGATAGAGATGCTATCAACAGAAATGTATTGTGGTTGTTTATCTTAGCAATACCTGCTAAAACAACAGCGCCGGAGGATACGCGTATCCTATCATTCCGTCCTATAGATCAATAGAGCGTTAACAATATTAGCTCAGAGATCTGGACAAGCCAACACATACGTCTGCAATTGATTAGCAAGCTGTGACATAAATAAATCATCATTGGGCGCTCCCATAGATAGCAAATCTGATTGAATACTTGTTTGTTGAGAGTCCATTCTGACAGCAACAAGCGACCCGTAAGAGAACGGGAGTCCGATAAAACAATCAGACGACCCGGAATATGACGGACCAAAACTGAACTTGGTGTACTATAACCAACAGACGGATTCTTTCCATTAAATTGAATAACGGAAACGAAAGAGTGCCTCCCTGGTTCCGGAGATACGCCACTACTGTTGAATTAAAGGACAGGAATTTGGGCATGCGTTTCTGAATAATGTTCATGCAATGACATAAAGCAAGCCTAAAAAACATTATTCCGCGGAAGTTAAACTGATTGCTAAAAGACTGCGGAACCCAAAGACCCTGGCACTTCGAATCCGTAGGGATCAGTATTATATCCCAATCTGTTTGACTGGCAACCATCATAACAGCCACACTCGGGTCCGGCAACTGCGGCGGCACTCTCTGAGTCAACCACCGAATGTTTGCCCCAGTCTGAATCTCTTGTAACACTAGATAGACAAGAGAACGTATAAATCGAGCAATTCATGGATTGCCGAAAAGTTGCCGTCGAAGAGAAGCTCCTCCGAGAACAAAGCGACTCTGAGAGAGTTCTTAACCTTACTATCCACGCGTGTGGATGTAGCTAGGGCTGCGTCACGTCTAACTAACTCCAATCAGCCACTGAAGGGCGGAGTTATACGTGAACAAACTACTGCCCTCAAAAGAAATTACATTGAGAATAATATCCCGTAAATCTTTTCTTGAAGACGTAATGATAACGCCTCAGTAAGGCGGATTACGTATAATAAAGCGTCTAAGTTAAGTCTACTATACATAATGTCGTTCCCAACATTGAAATTGGAAAAGACATAAACAGCGAAAAAGAATATATGCAGTCTTTAATCACACCGTCTTGACGCATATGAACTCTCGGTATGCCCTGCTCTGCCAAAATAAACTATTTGTATAAATGATAAAATGGCAGAAATGAGCAACGCGGACAAGAAACTAAACTATCATGCTTAGTAGCAGGCTTGTATATATATATATATATAGCGTCGAAAAATAAAACACATGTTGTAATGACAATATTGGACTGCGTCGGTAAGTCAGGGACAATGTCCCTGAACCGATCGAAAAATCCGAGTCCAATGACGCTATAAGTCTCTTATCCAAGATCGCAGCAATGAAGTCCGAACTAATAATCACTGGAAGATAATGCCAGAAGATATGAAAGACATCTTCCGATACTACTAAAGGGAAAACTCGAAATCTTTCGAATCCCTTTCGCCATCCTGACGGACCCTATAAAGCGTTCGGTCGTCCGTAGCTGATGCAACCGCGGACCGCACCGACCCAGCGCCGTCGGATAATTCCTGATTCGACCGAGAAACTGTCAATTGCTGGGATGCTGCGAAACAACTGTGCTAACTCGGATAGCACGTCCGTCACTGAGGCCTGAGGAGAAGCGGTCTTACGATGCATTGCCGCTGGAAGCTCCGTGATCGTTACCCCGTGCATACTACCAATATGCGAGCGAACGGAGTGTATAGGCCTCGTGTCCCTTGGCTACCGGATGGCGCGACCTATTCGCCGTGGAATCACTGAATGCCGAAACTGATCGGATACTCGAGGTCACGTAGCCAATGTGCGGTCGTGTGCCCTGCTGTGAGGATGAGGAAGCATTAAAGACAGTCTCTCGGACTGTCAATATAACGGAGCGTCCCGACCAACGGACATATGCTCCGAATGTAAAATATCTGAACCACAACATGCAGTCCCCTATGTTGTTGGGCGAGAGAGGGACCTCTCTCGCTCACAGCCCGGACGGACCTGGACAAGCCAGGAACCGGACTAACAGGCTTCCTCCGATCTGTCCTCAATCTGCCGTCACTGGGTGAGTACTAAAGTAATTAAAGTGCTCGCATCACCCAAATCTCCTTCCTAGACCGCAACGGACGAACCCGGCAGCCGAACCATTCGATGAATGTACGCTACACCGGGTGAGCTAGCGAATGTCACTCCGTAGGCGATAGACATATTCCATGAGCACTTATTGCCGCTAACTCTTCATTAACTATGACGACAGAGGCATACTTTTGAAAGACATCTCCATAACTCTTCGAACAAGAAACCAGAAATGCTTGGATAGCAAGCATAAAATAATAATATATATAGCGTCGTTCAATAATTCGAAAGTTTGTGTGACATTATTGGACTATGTCGGAACTGAGGGACGATGTCCCTGAACCGAACCAAAAATTTCTAAGTCCACCGACGCTATCAGTTTCTTATCCGGCATCGCAGCATTCTGGTCCGACGAAAGAAGCTGTAAAAGACCAAGTAAGATGACATACACAACAGCATATGTTGTTCCGAAAGGGAAAGCTCGAAATCCTCCGAATCCCTTTCGGTATCCCATCGGACCGGATGAAACTTTCGGACGTCCGTACCCGCTTCCGCGGAGCGTCCCGACCCAGCATCGTCGGATAAAATATATGCGACAGATTCAGTTGATGCTGGGATGCTGCGATAAACTGTGCTATTAAGGAAAGCACGTCCGTTCCCAAGGCCTGTGCAGTAGCGGTCTTACGATGCATTGCCGCCGGAAGCTCCGTGTACGTTGACTCCCGCACACTTCCTATGCGAACGTCCGGAGTCTGCAGGCCTCGTGTCCCTGGCTACCGGATGGTGTGACCTGGTCGCCGAAGAATCCTCGATCGGCGAAGCTGGTAATATATCGGCGGTCACGCAGCCAAGGTGCGGTCGTGTGCGCTGACGAGAAGAGGAAGCCTTAGCAGTCTCAGCGGACTGCCTATACAACGGAGCATCCCGAGCGACGGACGTATGCTCCGCTTGCGACACATTTGTACCACAACATCTGGGGCCAGATGTTGTTGAACGAGAGAGGGGCCTCTCTCGCTTGCCGTCCGGATGGACCGGAACGAGCTATGAACCGGACTAAAAGGCTTCCTGCGTTCTCCCTCCGATCCGCCGTCACTGGGTGTGCATTAAGTTAATTTATAGTGCTCGCATCACCCCAAAATTCCTTCTAGACCGCAACGGACGAACCCGGCTGCCGAACCATTCGGTGAATGGACGCTACACCGGGCGAGCTAGCGGACGTCAAAGGCCGTCGAACCTACTAGGGTCCTCTTAGGCAATTGGCGTATTTACATGAGCACTTTTCCGCTAGCCCTTCATTAATTGTGACGACGGAGACACACTGTTGGAAGACATCACAGATACATCACCCTAATCTTGATCGTCTGAAATAGAAATTGATAAAGTAGAGTGACCCTGCGGGGAAAGGACCGGAGTGTCCAAATCCCCAACAACATACCGTGACATACGCTTCCCATATTGTCATCGAAATCATACGATACAGAACAGGAGTTAATGCGAGTACACTGACCACATATAGAATGATAATAAAGTCAGAGGAAGACTTCCTCTTAAAACAATTGATCAATATCCTTTCAATGAGAAAAGAAAACAAGTCCTGGTACTCGCACTAACCCCTGGCAATCAAAATACATAATAATAATATGATCCATTAATATAGAAAAAATAACTGAAATCAAAATATTTTGAAAAAATATTTTTTCAGAACAGCCCAAGTTTCTGAAAAGTAACGTTGAGCCCCAATGGATCCCAAGCCTAAGTGTGGACAAAAATTTTAAAAATATTTTAAACAATTTATTCAACACTTACGAACAATAATAATGTATCTAGATATGCTTAAAATAACATAAAGATATTATTTTTTAGAAATCCCCCCCTCACACAGAGGGCTGTTGTAAATGTAAACAATGAGTGTAAAAACACTAAAATAAGACTCCAGGCACCCAGGCCCGAAATCAGTTACCAAAAATACACTATCTGATGCAAAACAGAGACTTCCAGGGAAGAAACTGTAGAACATCAGATGGTAGATGCAGAACACAACGCCTAACCACCCGTAGGTGAAGACGTAAACATGGGGAAAGAACAGAATTCATTCTGTTATTCAGCTAAAACTCCCAAGAAATTTTAGTAATAATAATTACAGAAACTATGCCAAAAGCATGGGAGAATAGCAAGGGGGAACTTAAAGGACAGGGAGAGAGGAAAACACTTAAAAAAACAGTGTAACTAAATAATCAGAATGACAACAAAATGGCTGCTGCCTTGAAAATAGGTAACTTAACATAATTTCATTAAAAAATTTTAAGTTACAGCCCTGATAATATTCTGTCACACATTCTTTTCCTCTCCTCCTTCTCTATCCTCCTTAGAATCACCATTTCACTAATATTTATGTGTCTGGCATCATTTAAACTGAGATTTATAAGCACAAAGATCAGTCAGATGTTAACTGATGAAGGGCCAAACTTAGAATGATTAATGGCGCCAATTTCGGAACGTCCTTGACACTGCGCATGCGCAGTGGGGGCGAAGTGTGGAGGGCCTTTCAGGACATGTTTTCTTTAGTTTTAGATGCAAATTTTGGGGATTGGGGGGCAAAATTTGTGTTTGGCCCTATATTTTAAGAGTTAGCACCAGCTATGTCTGGGTCATTGGTACAGTATAAAAATATGGTCTACAAGACCATTTTCATGTAAATTTATAGAAATTAAAATTTCAACATTTTGATCTCCAATTAGCTGAAATCAGCTAATTAGCTGAACTCTCTCACGCCTGTTATCAACAGCCTTGATGTAGATAACAATGAATGAATACAAGTAGTAGTATGCATATGTTTGTTAAGACATTTTGTTCAAATTGGTTAAGAGAAAATAAAGGGCTGTGTCTTTATTAGTTTGTCAAAACTGTTGTCTGGTAAAACAATTATCATTTGCAATCCCTTTGTACAGGGTTTCTTCATTGAAAGTGTCAAGTTGGGCCTATGTCTTTGAAATCTTAAAACAGCATTATATGTCAGGAAAGAACACTGGATACATTGGAAAATGTACCAATGAACTCAACCAAGATTTTTCAAAGCGAAGCAAATTATAGAATAAATGCTATAAACTATTTGACTTGTTTGTTTAGGGTTTTATGGCACTTTAACAGATAAGGTCAAATTGTGTTGGAGAGTGTTATGGGTGGAGGAAGCTGGAGTACCTGAAGAAAACCAGCAAGCAGAAGCGAGTCACTGGTAGACTTCCCAACTTACTCATCCAAATGAGACAGGCTTAGGATTGGTTGAAGACATGTGTACCATCAATATGCAATATGCCTTAGCATACAGCACCACAGTGCTCCTTAAGTTGGCAATGGGGGGAGAAGTGCCATGCCCAAGGACACAATGCAGACAAACTATTCAAAAAAAATTCACTTTGTAATACCGAACTACATATTATGTCTTGGAAAGCTCTTTCAAAGACCCTTCCAAGAGATATCGCACAGAAAGTATTTCTGAAATGGATAACCTTTCAATAATCTATACAAATATGTATAAGTATTCAGAATATGTATATATAATTATAAGTACATTTTTATAGTGTAATTTTTGCAAAACTTTGGGCTCCTTTGGCTCTATCTTAGTTGTTTTTGATTTGTGTAGTACAGTACAAGCAACAGAAAGTTGTAGGATAATGCCTATGCTCATAATTGGTAAAATGAAAACAAAGCTTATTTTGGTAAACAGTTTATTCAACAACAAAAATAAATTAGATATACAAAATACTCTGTCAATATGTTTCTGGGTTTTTTAATAGTTTTGCTCCTCATAAGGCATACATGCTTCATGGATGTTTGTATTCAATGAATGTGGTGGAGTGAAGTGGATTACGTGGATTAGTTGGGGGTCAAGTGGGTCAGAAGAGGCATATGGGGGCTGGGGGCTTATTAAATATGCGACAATAGACCTTGCTTTTTTAAACAGGTCATTGAGCCATCAGTGGTTCTCTATGATTTTTTTTCAGGAGGGCAGTGCTGTAGCAAATAACTCATTAATAGGTACTATTACATACCAATTTACAGTAGATTAGAATAGTATAGTACCTATTACCAAGCAATAAGCTGATCAATGAGATGAGCATGTAATGCCTACCTCAGCAAATATGAGGCAGGCATTGCAGATCGGATCTCCATTGAAACAACAGGCCTCGACAATGAAGCAAACATTGTTACTCACTAAATGTTAGCTAAGACAGTCTTTTGAAATGCTTTATTTCAGTCTAAGCCTTTTATACAAAAAAGTTTCATCTCATAATGCATTTGAGTTTAATTTACAGCTTTATATTTTACATTAGCTCTATATTATTTTATTTCCATTGAAGTTAATTTTCTAAAATTCTGCAAATGCTTGCTTTTTCCCCCATCAAAACATAAATCATAAAATCTGCTGTCTTTTGACTCAAAACAAATAGAGGAAAGCATTCTCTGAATCTTGATGTAAAAGAGAGCTACTAACAACATGGTTAATTGTAATAACTTGTATTTCAAATACAATAACTAAGCTTATAATCTTAGGCCTGCATACATGGCACAGTAATATGACAAGACCAACAATATTAATACATGCAATTAAAACTGCTCTACCATCTTTGACCATGTGACATAGTATGGCCATGGGAGTGGAAATAACAAAATGCAAATATGACCCAACATAATATGAAAAAAGAACATATCAAATCAATCAACGCACCTTACATGAACAAATACTTTTTCGTTGTGACACCTTCCTGTATTGCCTAGTGAATAGTGAACAATCCTGTTGACTTTTTTACTGCAAAGGCATAACCAATTAAATACTTACTTTCATGTATTTAGTATCCTTATTTGCTGTATCATTTAAGTTTCTAAATTAACACTGGGTTCATCTGAATTTTCATACAAGTGTACAGATAAGTGTTTGTGCATTCCATCAGGTAAGTAATCAGTGTTTTTGAAGGGAACATTTAACCCTATTTCAGTGTTTTTGAAGGGAACATTTAACCCTATTTCAGTGTTTTTGAAGGGAACATTTAACCCTATTGCAGTGTTTTTGAAGGGAACATTTAACCCTATTTCAGAGTTTTTTGAAAAGAAAATTTAATCCTTTTTCAGTACAAAATTCTGGAATCTATTTTCTTCACCAACAACTCCCATGTTTTTCTTCAGAAGAGTATTTGTATGCAATAAAGATAAAGATTTTTATACTTTTTCCCTCAAAATGCACTAAGTTAAATTTGGGGCTCCCAATGAGAGCCAAAATATGCACCTAAATGTGTGATATGAACAAGTTCTAGTCAGAACCCCTCATCAGTGCTGCATTTGAAAAAATTCTAAAATTTTTGGACCAATGGGTCTGCAGAAATAGATTTTTCAACTTTTTACAAAAATACAACTAATTGTGCTATTAGAGTTATGCCCTTGTGAAAACCCATGTTGACGTGGGAACTTTTCTCAAACAAACTTGAATTGTGAAATCATCAGGAACATCCACAGCAAATTAGAACCCAATTGGCCAAGCCAAGCAGTTTCTTAGATGAAGTTGATTTCATAAACTTCGCGATGGCAGTCATAAGTTGAGCTACTCTCAGGTGGGCTAAAAACGTTTCTCCAGGACATTGACAAAAATAAAGGACTTAAAAATTTCATTACTATCATTACACATCTACATTGGACACAATGTGGGGTGTGTGGGAGGTGGAAGTGGAAGGAAGGTATCTGTATAATTAGTGAAACCAAAAATTCCCTATGTTGAACCCTGCAATAAAATAAGGTTTTTGTAGTTATCTCCATTTTTTGGGCACCATGCGGGTGGACTCAACCAGTTTGAACAAACTTGAATCTTTGGGTAATAGGGATTCATCTAAAAAAAGTTCACGACGACAGATAGACAAATGGACACATGGTGAGCCCTAAAATTGACCGAGAGACTCGATATGAACAAACTTGAACCAGACCCATACTAGAATGCTGCATACCAAATACCAAAAGATTCTGCCCACTGGTTCTGGAGAAGAAAATTTTTAAAGAATATTACCTGAATCGCACGAAGTAAAAATTCATGCTCCCATGGTGAGCCCCAATATTGACCGAGGGAAGTTGATATGAACAAACTTGAACCAGACACATACTAGAATGCTGTATACCAAATGTCACAAGATTCTGCCCACTGGTTCTGGCGAAGAAAATTTCTAAACAATTCTACCTAAATCGCACAAAGTAAAATTCATGCTCACATGGTGAGCCCTAATATTGACCGAGGCACTCTTTATGAACAAATTTGAACCAGTCCCTTACTAGAATGCTGCATACCAAATATCAAATGATTCTGCCCACTAGTTCTGGAGAAGAAGATGTTTTAGTAATTTTTCAAATATAAAGAGGGTGCTATCAGAGTTATGCCTCATATGGAGCCTCAAGTGGGTATGTCAATTTCATTTGGACAAACTTGAATTGACATATGGTAATGAACATCCATACAAAGTTTCGAGCAAATCGACCTAGCGGTTTCAGAGGAAAAGTCGCTTGAAAAAAGTTCACAACACCCGACAGTCAACGATGGACCACGGACGGCAAGTGATAAGTTGAGCTCCCTTCGGTGAGCTAAAAAAAAGATTTTTAAAGAATTTCCTCATATTGAACTAAGTTATAATTTGGGCTCCAAATATGAACCCAGGGACTTGGCTTTAACAAATTTGAATCCCCCCTCCCCCCCCCCCCCCCCCCCCCCCCCCAAGGATGCTGCACACCAAATATCAAAACATTCTGATTGCTGGATCTGAAGAAGATTTTTTCAGAAAATTCCTCATTTTGAACTAAGTTACAATTCGAGCTCCCACAAGTGAACCCAAATATGGACCTAGGGGCATGGCTTGAACAAACTTGAATCTCACCTCTCTAAGGATGCTGCACACCAAATATCAAAAGCATTCTGACTCATTTTGAACTAAGTTATCAATCAGGCTTCCACAGTGAGCCCAAATATGAACCCAGAGACTTGACTTGAACAAACTTGAATCTCACCCCTCTAACAATGCTGCATGCCAAATATCAAAACATTCTGACTGCTGGATCTGAAGAAGAAGATTTTTAAAGAAAATTCCTCATATTGAACTAAGTTATAATATGGGCTCAAGTATGAACCCAGGGACTTGGCTTTAACAAACTTGAAACTCCTCCCCCCCCCCCCTCCCCCCTAAGGATGCTGCACACCAAATATCAAGACATTCTGACAGCTGGATCTGAAGAAGAAGATTTTTTAAGAAAATTCCTCATTTTGAGCCAAGTTACAATTCGAGCTCCCACAGTGAGCCCAAATATGGACCTTGGGATAAGGCTTGAACAAACCTGAATCTCCCCCCCCCCCCCACAGTGAGCCCAAATATGTACCTTGGGATAAGGCTTGAACAAACCTGAATCTTCCCCTCCTCCACCCCCAAGGATGCTGCAGACCAAATATCAAAACATCCCGACTGCTGGATCTGAAGAAGAAGATTTTTAAAGAAAATTCCTCATTTTGAATTAAGTTATAATTCGGGCTCCCACAGTGAGCCCAAATATAAACTCAGGGACTTGGATTGAACAAACTTGAATCTCACCCCCGTAAGCATGCTGCATACCAAATACCAAAAGATTCCGCCTGCTCGATCTTGAGAAGAAGATTTTTGAAGAAATTTACCTGAAATGCACTAAGTTCAAATTCAGGCTCTTATACTGAGCCCAAATATTAACCCAGGAGGCCGATTTGAACAAACTTGAATCAGATCCACCCCACAATGTTGCATACCAAATATCAAAAGATTCTACCCGCTGGATCTGGAGAACAAGATTTTTTAAGAAATTTGCCTGAAATGCACTAAGTTCGAATTTGAGCTTCTATAGTGAGCCCAAATATGAATCCAGGGGGCCGATTTGAATAAACTTGAATCAGATCAACCCCATAATGCTGTATACCAAATATCAAATGATTTTGCCCACTTGTGCTGGAAAAGAAGACTTTTTAGTAATTTCTCTAATATATATAGGGTGTTACCAGAGTTATGCCCCCTATGGAGCCCCAAGTGGGCATGTCCATTTCATTTGAAAAAACTTGAATTGACATATGGTAATGAAGATCCATACCAAGTTTCGAGCAAATTGACCTAGCGGTTTCAGTGGAGAGGTCGTTTGAAAAATGTTCACGACACCGGATGGACGACGGCGACGGACGACAGGTGAGAAGTTTAGCTCCCTTCGGTGAGCTAAAAAAGATTTTTAAAGAATATTCCTCATATTGAACTAAGTTATAATTCAGGCTCCCACAGGGAGCCCATATATGAATCCAGGGACTTGGCTTTAACAAACTTCAATCCCCCCCCCCCCCCCCCCCCCCCCCCCCCCCACCAAGGACGCTGCACACCAAATATCAAAACAATCCAACTGCTGGATCTGAAGAAGAAGATTTTTAAAGAAAATTCCTCATTTTGAACTAAGTTACAATTCAAGCTCGCACAGTGAGCCCAAATATGGACCTAGGGACATGGCTTAAACAAACTTGAATCTTACCCCCCTAAGGATGCTGCATACCAAATATCAAAAGCATTCATCTGCTGGATCTGCAGAAGAAGATTTTTAAAGAAAATTCCTCATTTTGAACTAAGGTATCATCCGGGCTCCCACAGTGAGCCCAAATATGAACTGAGGGACTTGGCTTGAACAAACTTGAATCTCACCCCCCTAAGGATGCTGCATGCCCAATATCAAAACATTCTGACTGCTGAATCTGAAGAAGAAGATTTTTAAAGAAAATTCCTCATTTTGAACTAAGTTATCATCCGGGCTCCCACAGTGAGCCCAAATATGAACCGAGGGACTTGGCTTGAACAAACTTGAATCTCACCCCACTAAGGATGCTGCATGCCCAATATCAAAACATTCCGACTGCTGAATCTGAAGAAGAAGATTTTTAAAAAAAAATTCCTCTTATTGACTAAGTTATCTTTCAGGCTCCCACAGGGAGCCCAAATATGGACCCAGGGACTTGGCTTTAACAAACTTAAATCCCCCCCCCCCCCCCAAGGATGCTACACACCACATATCAAAGCATTCTGACTGCTGGACCTGAAGAAGAAGATTTTTTTAAAAATTCCTCATTTTGAACTAAGTTATCATTCGAGCTCCCACAGTGAGCCCAAATATGGACCTAGGGGCATGGCTTGAACAAACTTGAATCTCATCCCCCTAAGGATGCTACACACCAAATATCAAAACATTCTGACTGCTGGATCTGTAGAAGATTTTTAAAGAAAATTTCTCATTTTGAACTTAGTTATCATTCGGGCTCCCACAGTGAGTCCAAATATGGACCCAGGGACATGGCTTGAACAAACTTGAATCTCACCCCCTAAGGATGCTGCATACCAAATATCAAAACATTCCGACAGCTGGCTCTGAAGAAGAAGATTTTTAAAGAAAAACCCTCATTTTGAACATTTATAAATCGGGCTACCACAGTGAGCCCAAATATGAACCCAGGAACTTGGCTTGAACAAACTTGAATCTCACCCCCATAAGCATGCTGCATACCCAAAATCAAAAAATTCTGCCGGCTGGATCTTGAGAAGAAGATTTTCAAAGAAATTTGCCTGAAAAGCACTAAGTTCAAATTTGGGCTCCTATACTGAGTCCAAATATGAACCCAGGAGGCCAATTTGAACAAACTTGAATCAGATCCACCCCACAATGTTGCATACCAAATATCAAAAGATTCTCCCTGCTGGATATGGAGAAGATTTTTTAAGAAATTTGCCTGAAATGCACTAAGTTCGAATTCAGGCTTATATAGTGAGCCCAAATATGAATCCAGGGGGCCGATTTGAACAAATTTGAATCAGATCCACCCCACAATGTTGCATACCAAATATCAAAAGATTCTGCCTGCTGGATATGGAGAAGAAGATTTTTTAAGAAATTTGCCTGAAATGCACTAAGTTCAAATTCAGGCTCCTATACTGAGCCCAAATATTAACCCAGGAGGCCGATTTGAACAAACTTGAATCAGATCCACCCCACAATGTTGCATACCAAATATCAAAAGATTCTACCCGCTGGATCTGGAGAACAAGATTTTTTAAGAAATTTGCCTGAAATGCACTAAGTTCAAATTTGAGCTTCTATAGTGAGCCCAAATATGAATCCAGGGGGCCAATTTGAATAAACTTGAATCAGATCAACCCCATAATGCTGTATACCAAATATCAAATGATTCTGCCCACTTGTGCTGGAGAAGAAGACTTTTTAGTAATTTCTCTAATATACATAGGGTGCTACCCGAGTTATGCCCCCTATGGAGCCCCAAGTGGGCATGTCCATTTCATTTGAAAAAACTTGAATTGACATATGGTAATGAAGATCCATACCAAGTTTCGAGCAAATTGACCTAGCTGTTTCAGTGGAGAGGTCGTTTGAAAAATGTTCACGACACCGGATGGACGACGACGACGGACGACAGGTGATAAGTTTAGCTCCCATCGGTGAGCTAAAAAAGATTTTAAAAGAATATTCCTCATATTGAACTAAGTTATAATTCGGGCTCCCACAGGGAGCCCATATATGAATCCAGGGACTTGGCTTTAACAAACTTCAATCTCCCCCCCCCCCTCCCCCCCCCCCCCCCCCCCCTTAAGGATGCTGCACACCAAATATCAAAACACTCCGACTGCTGGATCTGAAGAAGAAGATTTTTAAAGAAAATTCCTCATTTTGAACTAAGTTACAATTCGAGCTCGCACAGTGAGCCCAAATATGGACCTAGGGACATGACTTGAACAAACTTGCATCTTCCCCACCCCACCCCCCCCCCCCTAAGGATGCTGCATACCAAATATCAAAAGCATTCATCTGCTGGATCTGAAGAAGAAGATTTTTAAAGAAAATTCCTCATTTTGAACTAAGTTATCATCCGGGCTCCCACAGTGAGCCCAAATATGAACCGAGGGACTTGGCTTGAACAAACTTGAATCTCACCCCCCCCCCCCCCCCCCTAAGGATGCTGCATGCCAAATATCAAAACATTCCGACTGCTGAATCTGAAGAAGAAGATTTTTAAAGAAAAATTCCTCTTATTGACTAAGTTATAATTCGGGCTCCCACAGGGAGCCCAAATATGGACCCAGGGACTTGGCTTTAACAAACTTGAATCTCACCCCCCTAAGGATGCTACACACCACATATCAAAGCATTCTGACTGCTGGATCTGAAGAAGAAGATTTTTTTTAAAATTCCTCATTTTGAACTAAGTTATCATTCGAGCTCCCACAGTGAGCCCAAATATGGACCTAGGGGCATGGCTTGAACAAACTTGAATGTCATCCCCCTAAGGATGCTCCACACCATATATCAAAATATTCTGACTGCTGGATCTGAAGAAGAAGATTTTTAAAGAAAATTTCTCACTTTGAACTAAGTTATCATTCGGGCTCCCACAGTGAGCCCAAATATGGACCTAGGGCCATGGCTTGAACAAACTTGAATCTCACCCCCTAAGGAGGCTGCTAACCAAATATCAAAACATTCCGACTGCTGGATCTGAAGAAGAAGATTTTTAAAGAAAATCCCTCATTTTGAACATTTATAATTCGGGCTACCACAGTGAGCCCAAATATGAACCCAGGAACTTGGCTTGAACAAACTTGAATCTCACCCCCATAAGCATGCTGCATACCCAAAATCAAAAAATTCTGCCGGCTGGATCTTGAGAAGAAGATTTTCAAAGAAATTTGCCTGAAATGCACTAAGTTCAAATTTGGGCTCCTATACTGAGTCCAAATATGAACCCAGGAGGCCAATTTGAACAAACTTGAATCAGATCCACCCCACAATGTTGCATACCAAATATCAAAAGATTCTGCCTGCTGGATCTGGAGAAGAAGATATTTTAAGAAATTTGCCTGAAATGCACTAAGTTCAAATTTGGGCTTCTATAGTGGGCCCAAATATGAATCCAGAGGGCCGATTTGAACAAACTTGAATCAGATCCACCCCATAATGCTGTATACCAAGTATCAAATAATTCAGCCCACTTGTGTGGGAGAAGAAGATTTTTTAGTAATTTCTTCTTCCCTTCGGTGAGCTAAAAAAGGAAATAAATGATGAATAAATTCAAATGAATTTAAATACATATAGAAAATCTCTGAAAAAAATATGAAAAGTGCTCTGTAAATGCAATTTAAAAGTATTTTAAAGAATGTTCTGTAAAAGTATTTGTATTTCATCATGCAACTGATTGCTCGATCACAATTGTCTAAGATATGCTGGTTGGTATAGCAACTTCATGACAACACACAATCAGCCAATCATAAAAATCTTTGCTGCCCGCATTAAAGGTGTTGGCTGACTGGGTCCCTTTTACAAACAAGAGGCTCCATGGGGCCTGAGGAATTAACCTGACCAAAGTGTTTAAAGAAGGATTTAATTAGCATCTATGGCTAGTTAAAACTACAGAGGAATGAAGTTATTTATAACTCTGCTGATGATTTTTTATAGTATTGTAATGCTACCAAAAAATAATGCATGATTTTCAGTAATGCAAAACTGGGGAGACGAAATATCAATGCACCGGCTTGACTTGAGCAAACTTGAATGATGATGTATATCAACAGATTTTGACTGGTGGTTCAGGAGAAGATTTTGAGAATCTCACCAATTTTGCACAATGTCAAAATCTGCCACCCTCCCCCCTCCCAAAGGGAACACAAATATCAGCACAGGGACTTTATTTGAACAAATTGAATCTGAACCCTCCAAGGATTCTCTATATCAAACATCAAAAGATTCTGATTGTATCTCAAAAAACAGATTGTTAAAGATAATTCCTCATATTGGATTAAGTCAAAATTTGGGCTCCAATAGGGAGCCCAAATATTAACTCAGAGACTTGATTTGAATAAAGTTAGATCAGATCTCCCAAAGGATGATGTATACCAAATATCAAAAGATTCTGACTGGTGGGTCTGAAGAAGAAGATTTAAAGATTATTCCTATTGTGCCAAGTTAAAATTCAGGCTCCCATAGAGAGCCCAGTTATTAACCGATGGACATGAATTGAACAAATTTGAATCCAACCCCTCTTAAAGATTCTGTATACCATATATTAAAAGATTCTAACTAATTCTTCTGAAAGAGAAGAGTTTTAAAGATTAATACTCATACTGGAATAACTTAAAATTTGGACTCCAATAGGGAGCCCAAATATTAACCTAGGGACTTGGTTTGAACATTAGATCTAACCTCCCTCAGGAAGATAATGCATACCAAATATCAAAAGATTCTGACTGGTGGATCTGAAGAAGATTTTTCACAGATTACCCCCCATATTTATTTATTTATTTATTTATTTATTTATTTATTTATTTATTTATTTATTTAATTTATATATTGGTGTTTAAGGTCACATGTTTGCACTAAGTTAAAATTCGGGGCCTCATAGGAAGCCCAAATATTAACTGATTTGATTTGAACAAACTTGAATCTAACCCTTGTAACAACGAGAACAAAGTGAGCAGGGACTCAAGAGAAATACCTCCCTCCCCCCTCCCTTGCTGTTCATCCATCTGAAGGTGATTTAATTAACCCTTTACTCAACATTTGAAACGGACAAAGCCAGCCAGCATTATTATACAAAAATCTCCATTCAATTTCAAATTTTTATTATGTTTTCAATTTTTGTCTCAAAAACAAGCTTATTATGACTCCTCAATGGAAAAATCCCATTGAGCTCACTCCAATGAGGGGTCATAAGCTATGTTTTTTTGACAAACTTTTTATTTGTTAGTTACTCAAGAATTGATTTTCTAAGTGTCATCTGCTATTCGCATTGGGTGAAGATATGGCAGATTTTCGTCAGTAGTATGAAGAGTAGGATATACCCATAGAATATAGAATACCCATATTTCCATGTACCAGCTTAGCAGGGATAAACCCACACTGACTGGTGAATTTTTGGTAATCTATCTGTGATTAGTGTAGCTCGGATAAACCTGTGCTGACTGATTTGGATAATCATCGTGGACATATTTTAGTTTAAACAATATTTATTCAGTGAAAGTGCTATATGTAACAGGATTTAACACCAAGAGAGATCCCAAGAGCAATCCCAAACATCATCCCATTACAAGCAGACTACCTGTGAAGTATGAGAACTGTGCGACCAATGGTACAAAAGTTATTGCCCAGAAACGAGTGTGATGGACAGACGAACGGACGGATGAATTGACCTTTGACATATTGACCCCAAAAGCAATCCCAATGATCAATACCTCAAATGCAATCACCAAATGAAGTTATAGCGAAAACAAAAGTTATTGCATGGAAACCAAAAATCTATTTATAATAACAGTGACCTTGACCTCTGACATATTGACTCCAAATGTAATCCCAATGATCGACATCTCAATGCAACTACAGTATGAAGTTATAGCTTTGTACACGAAAGAAAACTTAAATTACTGCACGGAAACCAAAAATTCTATTTATAGTAACAGTGACCGTGACCTTTGACATATTGACCCCAAATGCAATCCCAACGATCAACACCTCAAATGCAATCACAATATGAAGTTATAGCAAAAACTAATTGCATGGAAACCAAAACTTTATTTATAGTAACAGTGACCTTGACCATTGACCTATTGACCCCAAATGCAATCCCAACGATCGACATCTCAACTGCAACCACAATAATAAGTTATAGCTTCGTACATAAAAGAAAACTAAAGTTATTGCACGGAAACCAAAAATTCTATTTATAGTAACAGTGACCTTGACATTTGACCTACAGATCCCAAGAGCAATCCCAATCATCATCCCATCACAAGCAGCCTACCTGTATGAGTACTGTGTGACCAATGGTACAAAAGTTATTGCCTGGAAACGAGTGCGATGGACGGGTGGATGAACAGACTGATGGACAAACAGGCAGAAGGATGGATGGATGGACAAAGTGATTACTATGTACCCCTCCCTTTTATAAAAGGTGGGGGGAGTATAATGATGTATACCAAACATTAAAAGATTCTGACTGGTGGTACTGAAGAAGATTTTTAAAAATTATTCTCCATATTGCCGTAATTTAAAATTTGGGCTTCTGTATTGAGCCCAAATATGAACCAAGCGGCTCTCTTGAATGCTTCCAGAACTGGATGAGATTGTTATTCCTGTTGATTCACTTAACGGCTAGACCTGTGAGTCGCCAGGTGGGTACGTTCTCTATCCTGCTTGCATGAATGTATTAAGGGCTGCAATAGTCAAACCTATGCAGGATGGCCCACCTCCTGTGAGATGATATGAGATTGTTATTCCTGTTGATTCACTTAATGGCTAGACCTGTGAATCGCCAGGAGGGTACATTCTCTATCCTGCTTGCATGAATGTATTAAGAGCTGCTGTCGTCAAATCTACATAGGATAGCCACCCCCCTGTGATGTGATAACGGCAAGGCATGTGAATCGCTGGGAGGGTACGTTCTCTATCCTGCTTGCATGAATGTATGAAGGGCTGCCATAGTCAAACCTATGCAGAATGGCCCACTCCCCTCTGAGCTGATATCAGTCAGACTAATGGCAGTCCTTGAACTCAAGGCCTTATCCTCCTCCATGATCCAATGTTTGAAGCAAGGAAAACAAAGAAATTTCAGACAGCTGAGAAAACAAGACTATTTACACCAGGCCATACAAAAGAATGATTATTGGCTACAATTGAGGACATTTCCTTGGCTCTGTGCTTGCCTGGAAAGCATATATGGAGGACTATACAGGAATCTAGTTTTTTTTATTGTTTTGGCTTAATTTGGGGGGTTAAAAATTAAGCGTTTGGCCTGAATTCTATTCTCATGAGTAGAGTGCCAGCATGTCTAGGCCAGTGGATATGGTGGATAAATACAAATGAGTAATGCATGGATGGATGAACCGGCCTCAACACAAACACATGAACAAGTTGAAAACAGTAACGTTTGGTGGGGGATGTCTAGAACTTCAAAACTACTTACTTCATTTTCATTAAATCCAAAATCTGTCACATGATTCATTAATACTCGACAGTTGTCAACAGAACATAAATTCAATACCTGAAAGTAAAGCATACATAAACACTGGTTATGTTTACATCCCTTTTTCATTATAAGCATAAAACAGTGATATCATTTATAATTTAAACTGGAAGAAAAATCTTTTGTAAAGAGGACTGTAGTTTTCAAAATAAAACTTCCACAGTGAAGGAAGGGTAAGAGTGGAACACTCAGGATTCAGGGGCTGAATATGGGACCCATTCCCAATTGCATTTTGGCATGATTTTTCCCAATTCAAACCCCAAATTTCCCAATCTCAGTCCTCATTCAAATAATAATCCTTCTTTAACTCTTTAAGGCCTACTTTTGACTTTCATCACTTTTTACAGAAATGAAACAGGTACCTCAACAGGCAGCTTTTACATGCACTTGTAAGTTACATTCTGGGGGAGGGGGGGAGGATGGTGGCTTAGCTGGTACAGGTGCAGGCTGCAAGCCGAGAGGTCCTCGGTTCGAATCCCATCTGCGGCAACCTTATTGTGTCCTTGGGCAAGACACTTCACTTATATTGCCCCTGTGGTGCCACGGTGGCATTGTGTACTAAGGTGTATTACACGTCGAAGGTCCACTTGTCTTCACCCAATGTCTTAACCGTGCTTGTGTGGAGTTAGTATGTTGGGGAGTCTGACAGCTGCCCGGTGGTTCTCTCCAGGTACTCCGGCTTTCTCCACCCGTAAAACTGTCCGACACGAGGTGACCCTGGCTGTCGAAAGTGTTGTTAAAACCCCAATAAATAAATAATAAATAAGTTACATCCCAAGAACCTTGTCAGTTGTTTCTAGGGAAGTCTTGGCTGCCTATGTAGGCAGCCAAGACTTCCCTAGACACAACTGCAAAGCCACATAATGTTGTCTGTTGATGGGTAGAAAATGCCTAAATAATTTTATTGCTTAATAGCATAAGAACAATTTATTTAATAGAGATAAAAGAGACTGATCATTTTTCATACAACTTTTTGTTATAAAACTTACTACATGTACTATCCATGTTGTAGCTTCTGTATTAATTTTCTCAGTTCAATATAAATGTAACATTTTGTATTCTTTGATAATTTTTCATGCAACTGTTTGTTATAAAACTTACTACATGTACTATATCCATATAGTAGCTCCTTTATTAATGTTCTCAGTTCAATATAAAGATAACATTTCGTATACATTTCTCCCAAATAAATTCTCATTTGGGGCCTTCATGATGCTGATTTTGTCAATTGCATGGGCCCTTGGACCCTTTCCCAAAGAAGAATCCCTGACATTTATTATAATTCAGCAGTCGTGTTGCCTATTGAAACTATTCTAGAGAGAAAACTATTCAATTAACTGGAATTTGTACATTTACCTACATTATTGCGAGAAACTGACTCTTAAAGGTCTGTCAAACATAATAAAACTATATAAATGCATTTTTTAAAAGTACTGAGGCAAAACAGGTCTACAAGGCAGAGGAATTTAAGTACCATAAAAGTTCACAGCTGACTGTTTGATATTCAATACCTTCATTGGTATCAACACTGAGTTTTTATCTAAACCTTCCCAGTCCATTCCGCCACAACCAATTACGTTTAATAAACAAGAACATCAGGCTATTTCAAAAACATTCCCAAATTATTATCCAGAGCAGTAATTAAACCACCTGCATCAGATTGAATTGGTAAATATATTTCCAATAGTTTCTTCCATCCAGACAAGACATTTAGGACAATTTTCAATCTGAAACCTTTCAATGAAAATGTTGAAAAGAAACATTTAAAATGCAAAGCCTTCAGTCTTCCTAAACCTAATGACACACGATTATTCTATGGCATCAGTCAGAGCCGGCAGATGCTCGATAAAAGTGGAGGGACACCAGTTTTAAAGGCTAGTATGGTTCGGTCCCGTGAGAGAAAAGTCAAAATCGTATATCGGTAAATGCACAAAACAGACTCTAGTCTCTTGTTGAGATGAGCATGCCACGCTGTGGTCACTGGCCTGTCCATTTCTTCTACCCTAATCATTTTCCACCCCAAAGGCTTGCCTTCGGGTTGGAAGATGGTTGAAGTAGAAGAAACGGACCAAAGCAACCCCAGGTGGATTTCTTTGGTCAAATGTTGTTTGGATTTACAAATAATATATTACAGGGATGTTTGTATGGTGACATGTTTGTTTGCATCTATTTAACTCATTGTGTAATCGTGCAGCAGGCCTTTGGAAAAAAGTGGAGGGGCATGTGTCCCCTGTGCCCCCCCCCCCCTCCTGGTTCCGCCACCTCTGGTATCAGTAGATTGGAAAGGTGCCTATTAGTTAATACCAATAAAAGAGACTAACCAAAAATATCTGAGAGGATGAAATATCAGTTTTGTGTACTCCCCAATGGGATTTCTTTGGGCCCCTCATATTTTCACAAACATTTCAAATGCTTTTTAAGCCCATCTTAGGTCTATGGGTCATTGAAGTGCTATTTCATACATTAACAATTCCTTTTTAGTTGATGAGGATTATGACGACTGTTGCAATAACATTAGAGACACAGTTAATCCAAGCTATGAGGTCAGTTTTATAACTTACCATGAAAAGTAACTCTAATTTATTTGTGCTTCATTTTAGATGCCACAATAAAGACACCCTCACTTATAACCAAAAAAGATGAAATAAAAACATTGTGTATTCGGCTAAGTAAAAAAGCTTGTGACACTGTTCAGAGTGTGGGAGGGAGACTTGGTAGGGAAAAATGGTTGCCAGTTTTCCAGGGTTTCAATATGAGAGGGATACTATTTAATGCTTGTTGTTATTCTTCTGTTGCTACCTTGTTGTTTTCCACCCTCTCGAGTTTTCTACTCCTTCTGTGTGTAGCCCATTTGATGTTCCTGCCCTTTTTTATGGTCTTTTTCAATTCGTCATTCACTCTTTTGATCAAAATCAAGTTCATTTGTGAAGTCCAACAGCTAATCCTTCCATTCCTTTTGACTTTGTTATCCTCATCCTATATGCCCTCTTCCTTATCACCTATGTGTCCATTAAAGTCTCCCATCAGAATTATACTGAGTCCCCTGATTTCTAATTCTATGATATTGGACCTAAGTGTTGAGTATATTGAGTCATTCCACTCAGGTTTGCTTCCCTCCAATGCACAGTGCACAATCCCAAAGGCAACACTTTTATTTTTTAGATTAACCATCACCAATCCAAACTGTCAGGTCTCTGATCAACGGCAGTTTTAAATCCTCTTTAATGTACATGCCTGCCCCTCACCCTTTTTCTGGCCTTCAGTTTATCCTATACCTATTCACACACACTCCCTTACTTGGTCTACCTGCACATCATGTCTTAAACATGTCTCAAGTAAGCCCATGACATCAAGGTCCTTTCCCTCGATCAATGTAGCTATTTCACTCATTTTCCTGTGGAGGGCCTGGATGTGGATGTACCCTACATGCAAAGTGCTGGAATTCCTTGACTTCCCCCTACTGATCCTATAGTTTGGTGACAGTAACTCCAATAATCCCGTTCTCTCCCCTTCACTCTTGTTCACTCTACCTGAATAAACGTTTGCTATTGCCTTTGACCTCCCATTCTGCTTGTCTCCAAAAAATTTGCTGCTACCTGTAGAATTTTTTTCTCTCATTACTTATGTCTCCATCCTGCTTAAATGCAGCCCATCTTATCCATACATGCTTCCCTTACCCCAAAACATGTCCCAGTGATCAATAAAGGGTATTCCTAAATCCACACAGTAATCCTTCAACTGATCATTCAACACCATAATTCTCAAATTCCGCTCATCCCCAGCCCCTAGGACAGGTAGGTCTCTGATACATTTCACTTGCATTTCCACTGAGCAGTTTAAATCCCTGTACGACTCCATCAGTCTTACTTATCTCCTCTCCCTGATCTTGGTCTCACATAAACCACGACTACTGCATCCGATACTGATCCCACCACAATACCATCCACCCTGTCCATCAAATCTACTACCTTAGCCCCATAAAAACACAATACAGTCATATTTGATCTGTAAGGACCGCAGACAACATTGTCAATTCCACATGCAATGCTGCTTCCTGCTACAACTTTCTTTTATTCTCCTTTCTACTTCTTTCCTCAGGTCATCTATCACCTGTATCTGAAACGACATTACAAGACCGATCGCCTTCACTTTACAGACACGTCACCATCAGATAACTGTGCAGTTGAAGTATTTCTTCCAAGGTATCATGACAGTTCCTTGATTTACATACATGTAGAATTACAAAATCTGTTTCTGTTGAAAATTAGGGAGTCATGTGACAATAACAAACTATTTGTAATTAGAGCTGTTTGGTTATGAAATTTTGCTTCAGTGTCGGTTGTGATAAAGACTTGAGTTTTGATTTCGGCTTCGTTTTTTATTTCTTCTATTTAACCAAACAGGGAAACTCAACGAAATACTGAAACTGTAACACAAGCCACTTTCTGAAACTAAAAGGCTTTCTGAGGAGTCCATGATATGTATCTATGACATGATGTTATACGTACATGGCAGTACAGAGGATAAGCAACATTCCCTGAAAGTGTGGATCCCCCCTCCCCACTTCTTTTAGGATTTGAATGCATTTGATAGACACGAACCATAAATGGCGACAGTAACTGTCAATTTTGTAATGTTTCCACCCCATGCCTATGACCTCATGCTTGTACTTGATTCCAAAAATCTTCGGTCGTAATGTTCAGTTAAACAACGATGATCACTCATGTTCTAAACATCTGGATGGGAATTACAACAGCACATTTTGTTCTCTCACTGACTTTTAACAAGGTAAGTCATCAGACACTAGTGTCTGTATCAACAATTTAAACATTGAGCAGTTTAGCACAAATTACATGTGCAGGGGTCAAAATTTCACTTAATTTTGGGTGAATCTAAGTGGATTCTCGTGAAATGGAGCTCATGGGAATCATACTGCAAAGCAACCTGACAGAACATCTCCAGGCTAACATATATGAAAATTAATTTCCAAAATGAAAGTGTCAATGATGCTGTAGCTTAACTTGACTGTGTGTGTTGTTTAATGAAAAGGATAATGTTCAAGGTTTATGAAAGGATTATGAAATAAGACAAGAATTGTGATAATTGAGAATATGTTAATTTCTGTTCCTACATGCTATGTTCTCAATAAGAATAATTCGAGGTGTAGACTGTACTAAAGAATTGAGGCCTGGGTTGATGTGGCCCTAACAGTTAAAGTATGTCAACCAAAGTTATTAAGTTACAGTAAAATCATTCCAAAACGAGTCATCCTACCAAGTTACAATAAAATCCCTTCAAAAATATGCCAAGTACACTTTGCTAAAAGAATCTAGGTCATGAGATGATCCAGCGGTCAGGGTTGACCAATCGTGACCAAAATACAACAGTCTCATCAAGATACCATACAAAGATATCCAACCAAGTTACAGTGTAATCCCTCCAAAAAACAACCTACAGACAATGCTAAAGGAATGTAGGTCACGTGACCAGGCGGTATCAGGTGACCGATCATGACCAAAATAGGACAGTCTCATCTAGACATCATACCGAGTTATCCTTCCAAGTTACAATGAAATTGCTTCATAAATATGAACTGTATATAGTGGTAAACAAATCTAGGTTATATGCCTGTGTGACCGTCATGGTCGACTGATCACAGCCAAGATATTATGTACAGTATAGTGAGTACACCAAGTCATCCTACCAATTTACTTTGAAATCCCTTCATAAATGCAAGCTGTAGACTGTGCTGAATGAATCTAGGTACTGTGCCCCTGCGGCCATCACATTTGACTGAACCTGACCAAAATAGGACATTCTCATCTAGACAATATATGGAGTCATCCTACCAAGTTACAATAAAGTCCCTTCATAAATATGACCTGTAGACTGTGCTAAAGGTTTTCAAGTTTCGGGCCCGTGTCGACGAAAAGGGAATGTTCTCATCTAGACATGACCTCGAACCTGCATATAAAATTTATGATGATCGGACATGAACTATGGGATGTCTAAATCCCTTCATAAAAACAACCTGTAGATGGTGCAAAACGAATCTAGGTCACGTGACCAGGCTGCGGTAATGGAAGACCCACAGTGACCAAAATAGGACTCTCTCTTCTAGACATCATACCAAGTTATCCTTCCAAGTTACAATGAAATCGCTTCATGAATATGAACTGTAGACTGTGCTATATGTTTTAGAGATTCTGGCCCGTGCAGCCATCATGGTTGACCGGTCGTGACCAAAAGGAGACTTTCTCATCTGGACATCTTTGTCAAGTAAAGCTAAAAATTAATGGTAACATTAATGTTCCGGTTACCCAACTGACCCTAATTTTGTGCACTGACCATAATGATTTTGTGGTAAATGTTGTAGATAATTTACCAGTGATCCATAAAAGAAACAGCAACACTACGTTCAGATTTAAGAATTACCAATATGTTGGAATCTAAATTGACACGTCCAGTCGTTATGAAGTAACTTTAATGGATGTCAAGAATAGAGTTAATCTCAAATAAGAGCATATCACGGGAGATAATCAAACCACTGAAAGTGTTTACCATGAGAAATACCCACCTCCAGCAGTCGTTCTCACTACACTCCTCCCCATTTTGTGAAACTAAACTAAAATTTCCTGTTCTAACAAGACCAGTAATGGTTCAAAATAACTTTTAAAGTTCAAATGAAGCTTGTTAGAATAAACTATCAAGTTTTGTGCATAAAATTCTGTTGAGAGAGGAGTGGAAATATGCTCCACTATGTGGGCTGTTTCATTGCAATCTTATCAATAGTAAAACATTATGTATGTACACAAACATAATTTCTCTTGTCCGATAATGACAATTAACTTAAGACTGATTAACAAATTCAGAAAGAATAGTCCTTAGACTATCAGAATGGGTGGTGACCGAAAGCTGTAACCTTCTGATCCCTGTCACTAGTTGATACAGGCATTCACATAACCTGACTGCTTCACCTAACAACACATAGAGGCTGAAAGCAGTGACATCCTAAACTTAGTTGTTGACAATTTCATGTATGTACATATAATGTAAGTTTTTTTCTGCTAATGAAAATAAACAAGATAAGAAAGTAACATGTTGCAGAAAGGTGTAAAATTAAGAATGCTAAGTTTTGAAAGAAAGACGTGAGTGGGTGCAACATGTTAAAAGAAAGAAGTTGTTAAAAAGATAGGTGTCATTGTAATTGTACTAAAGACAACGCAACTGTTTTGCAGTGTTCATGCAAGCACAATGAACTCAAATATGCGGTATAACACATGCATTACTTTTTCATGCTCTTTCCAGGAGCATACACACAATTGGCATGCTTCAAGAAAGTGGCATCAATTTTATGAAGGTAACTTATTTTCTGATTATTGTTATCAGAACATAAGCTGAAATATTTCGACACCGAATCAGACTTTGGAATTATAAAACTGACATTAATTTGTCTGAAATCGTCGTAAACCTGACGAAATGATGATGCCGATTTGAATTTTGACAGATTGTTTTTCAATGTCGGTAACATTTATTCTGCAAATTCAGCAACAATGGGTGCTTTGGTGTGGAACAGTTATTGTGTCAGCTAGAACTGGCTGCAAAGTTTTTTCCACATAATTTGAGACATCTATTGTCACCATATTTGCAGAATCAGTGCAGCATTATGCAGGCTGTAAAATCTCTGAATCCACCACTTGTTGAGCTATCAAATAACTTCTTGCAGGAATCCAAAGTTGTCAGTTTTAAACATCAAACCACCACGGGGTTCAGTGCCAATACCATCACTCCAAGCCATATAAGGAAGTGTACTTTCCAAATGAGAAGCCTACAGTTCTTGCCATCTGTCTTTCAATTCGGTGTGTCTGTTTTTAACAAACATTGAAATGTCTTGGCAGGAGACTCCACTAAAATCTCCCCTGACCTGGCTTCTCTGAGAAGCAGAACAGATGTTTTGAGACCTCCTCGGTTGAATCTGTTACTATGGTAAAGTGAACATACATACTGACGATATATCTTGAGTAGTGGCTTTATCATTATTAAAAACTTCCATCAAATCCAAACTCATTTGATAAAAGTGTTGATGGTTTAATGATTGTGCCCATGTAGGAACGTTCCGAAGAAAAGTCCAATGCTTAGCCAATTCGTCGATCTCCCTTGTAGGATTTACCTTTTTGTGCTGGATTCTGCTTTCCCTCCTCTTTTCTAGCAGAGATAATTTCAGCTTTTCAAATTCCTTATCTTCTGAAGGAGAGGCACCATCAAGCTTGAGATTTTTCAACAGAAATTCTCTGAAAAGTCTTCAGGTGAATCAAACTTTTTACTTTTACTTGAATTCTGACATTCAGTTTTTCTCCTCTGTTGCTTTGTGGGTCTTCGCTTTGTTTTAGAAGAGCTCTGTTTGTTCCCTGTGTCCAGTATGGTGGGATTTTACACACCACCTGGTGGTATAACATCTAACACGCGAACAAAAAATGCATCATCAGAAGACTCACCGTGATTTGTTGGGATATTCTGTTCTCCTGTCGAGATCACTGATCTGTGGCATGGGGGTTACATTGTTTTTCGCTTCCACCTCCCTGTTTGTGTTCACTCTTTCGCGACTTATTTCTTGGCTTTTTATTACTAACAGCAGGATATTCTTGTTGATGGTTCTGCCAGACCTGCCCCTGCCCCTGCCTTTGCTTAATAAAACATTGCCATTATTGCTGTTGTTGACAGTGTTGTTTTCAGTCTTGTTGCAGCTTGCTTGTTAATTTATTAAAAAATCAAACACTGTTTGCAACATTTTCTGTAAAGTATTAAGCTTCTCCAAAATGTTTGCTTGAAAATCTTCTTTCTCACAATGTGACCTGATGGAATGATCTGGCTCGAGTGTCGTCATTTTTAACGCAGTCCGATATCAGAGTCAGTTTCTTCTCTGGTATTAAATCCATCAATGTCGACAAACTCATACCAGTCAGTTCTGTCAAATCACCTGGTGTCAAGCAACCATGGGCTCTTCTGATATTTACCAGTTTCTGGGCCTGATGTTGGTCAATGTATTCCAGTTCTTGTAACTGCTTGGCAGTGGCAGTTTGAACGTTAAGGCGATACCATGATAAAATATTTGTAGTTATTATTACAACAAAATGATGGCAAAAATTACGAATGACAAGCTGGGACCTCCCTGTTCAGCTTTGCACAGTGATCATTTATTCAAACAAAAGACTTCACGAAAAACTGTCGTGAATTCATCTCACGAAATGCTGAGTGAGTGAATAAAATAATAAAGAAAGAATACACTTTCCTCGCTTCCTTCTTTTTACGGTGACGCCAGTGTGGTAAATTTGGTAGATAATTTACCAGTGATCCATTAAAGAAACAGCAACACTACGTTCAGATTTAAGAATTACCAATGTGTAGGAATCTAAATTGACAGGTCTATTTGGTATGAAGTAACTTTCATGAATGTCAAGAATAGAGTTAATCTCAAATAAAAGCATATCACAGGAGATAATCAAGCCACTGAAAGTGTTCACCTCAAGAAATACCCACCTCCAGCAGTCGTTCTCACTACAATTTTGCAAAAGGTCTTTTACGATGATGACACAACTAGTGCTGAGTGTTTTTTTGGTATATAATCTCTGCAATTTTCAATAATGTCACCAACACCAGCAAATTAAATCATAATTTTGCAGATTATTATTGGTTTAAATTTGTGTCTTTTCCCTTTTTACCATCCTGTCTGCCCTCACAGACCACAGGTTTCTTTATTACTTTTTTACTTTTCCAACTGTTCAAGTGGTCTGTCTCGACAGTCCCCATTAAGAATATTATTTAGCTCGAATTTGAAACAAGTTGAGTTGACAATCACATGTAGAGCATTACACTAAGCATGTGTAGTTAGTCACATTGGACATTTGACCAAAGGGCCTCGAACCTGCACAGGAAATTTTGTGATGATTGGACAAGAACTACAGGGTTTAGCCACAGACACAAAAGAAAATGTGAACAGACTCACAGACTCACAGACTCAGACTTACAGACTTCCACACACATGATGACAATAGCTTATCTTGACTTTGCCAAGTTAAGCTAATGATTGTAAAAATTGAGATAGTTTGGAAATTGCTTTTAGGAAATCATCCTAAGCTATTATTTAATAAACTGTGTTTAATGAGGTAAGTATTCTTTTTAAGAATTAATACAATTTGTATTAATGGAAGTTTAGGCTGAAACAAGAATATCTTTCACTAATTAAACTGATCTCGTATGGTTTCCATGTATACCAGTCTAGGTACAAGTAACTGAGTTACTTGATACCATGTATAGCCTCAAGAGCTATTTCTATAAGTTTTACTAAGTTCTGTGCAGATATTTTAATGTTAATACTGGGCATTCCTTGGTTGTTGAAATTTACCATTTGTTGTCTCCAAGCTGACTCAGTCTTGGAGGCTGCAGAATGGTATTTTTCTGCAGACCTGAACAATCCATCCATTGTCATGTGTTACTGGTGACATTCCAGAGTTGTGACATGGGTATTCCAGCTAAACGTTTCCAGGAAAACTACAAGGAGGTATGACCAAATATGGAAATGGGAATTGTAAAACTTGCTTGTATATACCAAGTCCCAGCTAGACCAAATCAGTCTCGCTCATTTCTTTGAAATGCACAGACATTCTGTTCAGTCTGTTCAGTAATTTGCATTGTCAATCGTTTCACGATTAAACAACAGTCTACACACATGTACTTTCGGCTTCACTCTGTTTACGATTGTGTGTGCGGTGTCAGTAACATCGCCTGTTGACTATTTAAGCCACTGTTCGTTCTGGGGATATTACGTGTAGGAGACGTTTTTTCATTCCAGTTTTGCTGGACTTTCAAGTTACAGGAAAATTATGGGCCCGATAAAACGGCTCAAAACTAGGAAACGTCAGCTTCCATATACGGAGCTTGTGACGGTTGCGATGCTGAAAATACTTTGTGTTTTCAGCATCGTATCCCCAATTCATTTCAGTCACCTAGGCTGCAATACTAATCTTCACCCATGGTGGATTTTGCAACTAGGTACTAGTTCAATAACATGTCTTTGTGTGACACTGCAGTATTCATACCTCGGTCACACCTGATGATACCACCACCGTGGTGCTCTCCTAATGCTACGCTGTATTGTGAAGCAGACTGAATCACCTCAAAGGACCAAAATGTTTGAATGTGTACATATGTACAGTTCATTTAAATAAGTAGAAGAAAAAATATAATTCATACTACTGTGTGGTTTACTGCTTAAACTTTATTAAAAAATAAAATGCCTCACATAACAACATTGACTTGTTTCATTTTTGAAACTGTCAATACTGGTAGGCCGCCTTGTTTTCAATCATGTGCAAGCTCCTGTGAATTATTGTCTAAACCACACCCACAATGAAAGTTGTCACATGTGTGCATGCTGTAGAAACAGAAACAAGGGGAAGGGAAGCCTGCACAATAATAATCCATTCAGACATTATTAATGGCCGCTCACATGAACATTAATTACTAACACAAACATACCAGTGACCATATCTATCAACACTTAAAATATGATAGTCATAAGAAGAATCAAACAATGGATAGGAAAATGCAGGGTGTGAAGTGCCCACACTCCATTATCAGCTGTATAAATTAATATTCATGAACAAAGGAAAATAAACACTACAGTGACAAAGTGTAGGATATTTTTTTCGAAGAAGCAGTCATGGCACTTAATTGTTTTCCCTCATGTCTGAGCTATCTGTGTATTGTGATTTTAAATCAAAATAAAACAAGAGCGCACGTATTGCTGAAGCAATACAATGTCCTCTACCAGACTAATGAGCATTAATAATTATACAAATGTTATAACCTATATGTGATCAGCATGAATTCCGTTGAAGCATTTAAAAAAAAGTCCAGAAAACTGATATTTTGGTGCTTTTCCATATTTCCAAGGGCCATAACTCAAACAAGAATAATGCAATCAGCATGAAACTCAAACTTGATCTGTAAGTCATCGTTCTATAGTAGGTTACCAAGAATTAAATCATTCGGTTGAAGCATTTCCAAAAAAAGTCTGGAAAACTAAAGTATGACTGACAGACTGACTGACAGACTGATGGATGGACAGAGTGCAAATGAAACTTGATCCATAAGTCATCGTTCTATAGTAGGTTACCAAAAATGAAATCATTCTGTTGAAGCATTTCCAAAAAAAGTCCGGAAAACTAAAGTATGACCGAGACTGACTGACAGACTGACGGATGGATGGACAGAGTGTAAATGAAACTTGATCTGTAAGTCATCGTTCTATAGTAGGTCACCAAAAATGAAATCATTCCGTTGAAGCATTTCCAAAAAAAGTCCGGAAAACTAAAGTATGACCGACAGACTGAATGACAGACTGACGGATGGATGGACAGAGTGTAAATAAAACTTGATCTGTAAGTCATCGTTCTATAGTAGGTTACCAAAAATGAAATCATTCCGTTGAAGCGTTTCCAGAAAAAGTCTGGAAAACTGATATTTTGGCGTTTTTACATATTTCCAAGGGCCATAACTCACACAAGAATAAGGCAATCAGCATGAAACTCAAACTTGATCTGTAAGTCATCGTTCTATAGTAGGCTACCAAAAATGAAATCATTCCGTTGAAGTGTTTCCAAAAAATGTCCGGAAAACTGATATTTTGGCACTTTTCCATATTTCCAAGGGCCATAACTCACACAAGAATACGGCAATCAGCATGAAACTCAATCTTGATCTGTAAGTCATCGTTCTATAGTAGTTTACCAAAAATGAAATCATTCCTTTGAAGCGTTTCCAAAAAAACTCTGGAAAACTAAAGTGTGACTGACAGACTGACAGACTGACGGATGGACAGAGTGCAAACCTAGAGTCCCCTCCGGCGATGCCGGTAGGGGACTAATAATGCTGTGCTTGTTTATAAAAATATTGGTTTCAGCTGGGCATAAGGTAGCAAGTACAGTAAATTTTATTAAATTTTTAATCACCCAAAATATTACTTTGTTGTTAACTGTTTACGAACTCAGCTGCCAAGAACATTGCCAAAATTTTTCACCCCAAAATTGGATAGTCTATCCTACTGATGTATAAGATGCTCTCTTAATTTGGATATCATTTTTTTAGGGACAGAGTGTGACTTATACACTGGCTAGATAAACTGGACTTTATACATGTATAACGGTCATTAAATAGTCATAATCTGGAAAGAAACAAGTGTTCCACAATTAAAATTGTATTTTTTTGCGTGAATCTATTAAGATTTACGTGCTTGGAGATTTGGGCGAATCTTTATGCAAATTGATTTGTGGATTTGTGGCGAAATTATGCCCTGCATGTGAAATAGAATCAAATGCTGAGCCCAGCCTGGTGTATACTGAAACTGCTGAATAAGTCAGGTGGGAATTGATGAAATCCTGCACTCACCTTCAGTATACTTTTCAAAGGCATCTTCGCTTCCAAACACTTCAGTGAATCAGGTCTGCATAATTTTACATGTGGCATATTTGTCTTTTTAACTCTGTTTTGTAGCTTCAAACCTGACAGGAAAGTCGCTAAAATTTCTCGGCATACATATTGATGAGCATCTTTCATATAAGGCATACATATCAAATCTGTGGTTTAAAATACCCTGGGCAAATTACATCCTTAATAAGGTAAAAACACTTTGCTGCATGCCATGAAATCATTTTACTATACTCTGGTTCACTCCCATCTAATTTAAGGAATTCAAGATATGTAAATAAACTGTTCTTAATGCAGAAATGTTCTATAAGGTTAATTAACAATGCGACATATAATTCTCATACAGACCCGTTATTTTTAAAATATCAAATCTTGAAGATCGGCACTCTTTTCACACTTCATGCATCTCTATTTGTATTTGACTGGAGAAGTAACAATACTCCAATACAATTTAACAATTTTTTTAATGTGATACAGCATGGATAGGAAGATCTACCAGACAATCTGGCCTGTTAAAGGAAGGAAAATCTTGGACAAAATCTCTAGATGTCCTTCCCAAATATGCATACCCAAAAATATGGAACAACTTGGATGAAGAACTGCATGAAATCACAAGTAGATTTACCTTTAGGAAGGAATTGACTAAAACCTAATGTAACGACGACAATAGTGACTTGTACTGCAATAACCCATACTGTACAGAGTGTTTGGGAATCAAGCATAGTAAATGATGGTTGCTTGACCTAAATATACTCACCTTTAGGGGTAGTTATTACAGTAGATTAATTAATTAATATTGAGTGTATTTTTTGCCCCAATAGCCACATTAATGGTCTGACACAATGTGAAACAGGATATTGTTCATTGGGGATGACAGGGAGACAGCCAATCTGGCTGTGTCATCCCCCTCCAAAGTACATGCATATCATAAATTGCATTCTTATAATTGTTATTCCATTGTCTGTATAATATTTACACCTATATTTTGTATTGTGCATTGTATGTATGCCGGAAAATAAATATCATTATCATTATCAAGAATTGAGATAAATGAGAATATGTTAAGTTCTGTACCCCTGCTATGTTTTCAACAAGGATAATTTGAAATACCTTAATAGATATAACTTATAGACCTTGCTAAAGAAATCTAGTTCACGTTCTGGCCCGACGGTCATGGTTGATCGAACGTGACCAAAATAGGACAGTCTCATCTGGATATCAAACTGAGCTATCCTACCAAGTTACAATGAAATCCATTCATAAAAACAACCTGAAGACAGTGCTAAAGGATTCTAGGTCACATGCCCAAGTGGTGGTAAAGGCTGACCGATCATGATCAAAATAGGACAGTCTCATCTAGACATCAAACCGAGTTATCCTACCAAGTTACAATGGAATCACTTCATAAATGTGAACTGTAGACTGTGTTAAACAAATCTAGGTCACATGCCTGTGCGGCCATCACGGTTCACCAATCAAAACCAAAGCAGGTTGTTCTCATCTATCTATTACACCCAGTCATTCTACCAATTTACTATGAAATCCCTTTACAAATGCAACCAAAAACGGTGCCTAAGGTTTTCGGCCTGTGCTGCCATCACGGTTGACCGGTCGTGATCAAAATGGGGCATTCTCATCTAGACATGACCTCAAACCTGCATATGAAATTTTGTGATATTCGGACAAGAATTGCGGAGTGTAGCCTTCCGCATGCGTGATGGCAATAGCTTATCTTGACTTTGACAAGTTAAGCTGACAATCTGAAAACAAACAACATCAAGAGTTTGGGAATTTACCCCCACGCAGCTCTGTCACTGCATTTTGAAGAATTTTGATTTCCAAGCTTTATTCTTGGATAATTGAAGCACATTTGGCCGTAAGTTGTTCCTCTGAAATATTATTTTATGGTACGGTAACAGGGCAGTATGTCGAAAGTGTGTAATGTTGTCATCAACATACCATCCAATCACAAGCCTCCGACGTTCTGTCCAACTTTGTACCAACATTCCGTCAAACATAATTTTACTGTAGGAGATTATCGCTGGTTAATTAAGACTTGGTGCTCATGTTTTTACAACACTTGATGCACATTCTTGAGTGCTTTCACATATTACCAGTACTGGTGAATGTTTTTACAACACTTAGTATTATCTCATATGGCTTCTGTGGCTTTCTGTTTAGTTTTACATTTATCTGTGCGATCAATATTTGAATCATCTATAGCCAGTGCGATCTATAATAGCATCACTCTCATTAAGTCAAAGAGACATTCAACCAATGATCACTTGAGTATTCCCAGTTATGCAAGTTTACCCATACCAACAATTTGAAAGTTGAAAATTATGGAAGTGCATCGAATTCAGGAAATGAACATGGGTAAGACATCCACGTCACTTTTGGTACCAGTTGGAAAAAATAACAACTAGTGATCTGAAACTGAACATTTTTTTCATCTCTTTGAATATTTTTTTTACAAACATTACCCAAGAAATTAATAAATAATTCAAATAAACATAATATTTTTATTTTTGACTCTCTCAAATTTGTTTTATCCACATATCATATCACGAGCAGTAGTGAGGCATGTGTGTACAGACTGTGGAGAAACACAAAGAAAGAGAAACCTGCACTACATTAATCCATTCAGACATTAATAATGACCACTTAGGCTAAACAAAATTAAATTAATTGTTTGATTCTCAGGCAGCGGCGCATTCATTTTTCCGTCCTGCGTTTGTTATATTTATTTCAGAGGCGAAATTCAAAATGTATAAAACCATCACAGGGTGTGATTTTAGCGGTATCACATTGCGATTTGCAATGCAATTAGTTTAAACAATAATTATTTCAAGAATATATAATAAAAATTGTTTCATACATTGATGTGGATTCGGCAGGAAGCTATAAGCTTATACAAGGCCATGCAATTGTTGGATACATTGATACAGTATTGTTATTCTCTTAGCGAAATGTGACGAGATTTTCATATGCATGTACAAAATAAATATGAAAAGCAATCACAAGGTGATTGTTTTTTTTGGTTGCTCTAGGGGATATTTTTGTACCTGAACCCCAAACAGGTAGTATCTTAACTTTAGAGTGACTAAATAAATAAAACCAGAGACTAAAGTGAGCCTAAAACATTCACCTGGCTCAAGTTGTCAAAAGAGATGAATGTGTCAGTAAGTGATCTTCAGCAAGAGCAATTTTTTGATTTGCTACGACACAACCAAAGGCAACTTTTTTGGACATTCATTTCTGCTGGTCCTAGGAAAGCTTCCTTGGCAAAAACAAAGCTCTGTTCTGTGCGGTATCAAAAAAGTGTCCAACGAATTTTTGTTTGTTTGTTATTAACTCCTGTGGTTCTATCTAACCACCACCCTCCCCCCCCCCCCCCCCCAAAAAAAAAAAAAAATTAATAAAAAATTGGGATAAATGTAGAACTTATGACCCAGTTATATACCACATGCCAAATTTGGTTCACATTTGCCCATTGATTCTGGAAATAGAAATTTTGACCTACTGAGTTCCTTTGAAAAAAAGTGAATCTGCATCACTGAAGTAAGTTCCATACCAGAAATCTAAGAATTATTGTGAGTGGCTTATGAGAAGAGGATTTTTAAAGCATTTTAGGCTTATGGGGCATTAACCCAACCTCAAGGGGCATGTAACTTTTTGGGGAAAAAATCAGAAGAGTAAATTCCACCAGCCCGAACATGGCAGCAGCTTCATTTGAACAAAGTAGAAAGGGTATACTCCAAAGATGGTTTGTGCCATAAATGAATGAATTAGGCCCAGAGGTTTTAAAGAAGAAGACAAGTTTCAAATTAGTTGATGGAGTGCAACAGACATGTGACAACCTTAGAAAAATGTTTTCAGGGAACTTGAGGGTGATTTTCAGGTAAATTGGATGAATTTCAGGGAAACGTTCGTGTACAAACAGTATACATATAAGAATTAAAAAATGCCAGCTCTTGGACCACAACTGCCACAAGGTTGCACCCAGTGAGTGGTTCATAGGCTAAAGATTTGCTGATGCTCTTTATGCATATTTCAATACTATATTCAAATACTTCATTTCCCTCTTTTTTCAGCCCCCTCTCTCTTCCTGCTACCCACACCCCCACACACACACACACTACCACCACCTGTGGTTACAATTTGACCAAAGTGCACTGTCACATAAGTCCCTTCTCGATTGGGCAATGAAGTGTAATTCCATTTTTCATGACATATGCAATTTAATCCAACTTCCCCTTATTTAGTGTTGTTTGTGGTGTTTTTTTATAAACACAAATTTCTGTGAGTGGACGTTTCGGTCTTTGGGGATCATGATTTTTTTCTCATCATCAGTAATTCGTAATTCTATTTTGAACTTGCAAATACCATTCGGAGCGATCTGGGAATAGATGCCTAACTTTGACTACTGAAGCAGAACAATGATCAGTGTTATTGACTATTAAAAAAAAGAATGTCCCTTGTGTATCAATTTTAAGTCGTAATTTTTCGGCATATCACTGAAGCAAGGTGAATTTCTCAGAGCAAATTGACCCATTTTAAACTGTATTCTTTGCCGAAAAAGTTGACAAATCGAGTGGATAACCGAATTAAAAATGAGTGGATGTTTGAACGAAATAAAGAAATATATATTCTTTAATTCTTTTTCATACATTTTATTCAACAGGAATCCTTAATTAAGTGAAGGTGGATGTCAATAGGTGATGTACTTAAGTCACCTATTTCTGATTCGGCACTTGTAAATTGATCACACAGCTAAATTAAAATGAATAAAACGGAAAAAATGTGGATATAATAAAAGACTCTTTTATTAAATATAATTCACTTGTATGCATATTTTTTTTTTTTTTTTTATTCATTGTGATCAGAGCTTCGAAAGAGTATGATTTCACACTGAACGTCTGGAAATGGAAACATTTTTGACTGTACAATTTTCCGTGATTTTGTTTATGATTCCCTTCTGGGAGGCCAGGGCCTACACTGAGTTTACATGATTTTCCCAGGCATTCCGGGAGAGTTAACATGTCTGAGTACAAGAAAGATGATGACTCAGCATTTTCCCATTGCCAACAGTGTTAAAATGGGCATCCCCATACACCCAATCCCCCCCCCCCCCCCCCCCCATGACAAAACCGATAGCAATTTTTTGGGGCCATCTGATTCCACTAGGCCTAAGGAAGCTGCAATATTCTCGTCTGTACTGTTTTTGAAATAATGATAAAGTTAAACTTTGGGCTCCCATAGAGAGCCCACATATTAAGCCAGGGACTTGATTTGAACAAACTTGAATCTGACACCCCTAGAAATGTCACATACCCAAAATGAAAGGATTCTGACTGGTGGATCTGAAGAAGATTTTTCAAGAAATTTTCTCATACTGCACTAAGTTAACTTTGGGCTCCAATAAAGAGCCCAAATATTAACCCAGGACCCAATTTGAACAAACTTGAATCAGACCCCCCCCCCCCCCCCCCCACACACACACACACCCAGGGATGTTGTACATGTATACCAAATATGAAAGGATTCTGACTGGTGGATCTTACAAAATATGAATGGATTCTGCCCCCATCCCCCACACCTACACTCTATCACAAGCACTGGCATTTATTTTTTTTTTACCATTCCATTCTACTGGTCCTAAGGCTGCTTTATACCTAATAACAGTTCTCTGTTCAATATGGTTTGAGAAATAAGGGCGTTTGAATTTTTTCTATTTTAGCCCCAGTGGTTCCCACAGAGCACTGAAAAAAACGTTTCGGGCATCAATCAAGTACTTAGGACCTACTTATAATACATGCCAAATTTTGTTCACATCGGCCCCATCAGTTCTTGAAATACAAATTTTGGGTGGAGCCCAAAATGGGTATGCTCCCACAGAGAGCTCAAGCATTGATCTACAAACTTCCCTTAAACAAACTTTAATCTTCAATGCCAAAGGATGTTCCATACCAAATATCAAGGCATTCTCTCTTTTAGCAAATGAGAAGATTTTTAGGCTTTTGGGGCATTAATCACAGGCTGAAGATGTGCTAATGGAATTGTTGACAATTTGTATGCCAAATCCATGATGGTTGCTGGTGGCCATGTTTGTCAACAAAATTCAGAAAAATGTGACAGCTTCTTTCTAGACATCACATCAAAGCTACATATGAAATTTTAAAAAGATCAGGTGAAACAGATGTGGCCTGTAGGATGTGCTAATGAAATTGTTGACAATTTACATGCCAAATCCAGGATGGCTGCTGGCGACCATTTTTTTCAACAAAATTCAGTAAAATTTGATAGCTGTCATCTAATAATACTAAAGCTCCATGTGAAATTTTAAAAAGATTGGGTGAGAGAAGTGGCCTGTAGGGTGTGCTAATAGAATTGTTGACAATTTATGTGCCAAATCCAAGATGGCTACTGGCGGCCATGTTTTTCAATGAAATTCAGAAAAATTTATACCTCCCATCCAGACATTGCCCCAAAACCAGGTACGAAAATTTGGAACTGATAGGGTGACAGATGCAGGCTGTAGGGTCTGCTAAAGGAATTCTGGACAGACAGAGGAAAGTATGTATGGATGGATGGACAGATGGATCGCATCCCATCCCAATAGCTCATACTTGATGTCATTAAGTTGAGCTAATAAAAACTATCAGTGAAATCAACATAGAAGCTCTAGTGTTTAAATTTAGGCTCTCACATCTGGATGTTAGGTATCGGCAACCATTCCATCGGATATGAAAGTGTAAATGACACTGCAGCTCAACTTGTCCAAGAAGGGACTGAACTAAAAGAAAGCTCCAGTAATGCCAAGTCATTCAATCAAGTTTCTGCAGAAATCAAATGACATCACACTGCAGCTATATATGAAATCTAAAAAAGATTTTTGGGTGAGGGATACTGCCTGTAGCGTGTACTAATGGAAATGTTGACAATTTATATGCCAAATCCAAGATGGCCGATGAGAGTAATGTTTTCCAACAAAATTCTGAAAAAATTTGATAGCTCCCATGTAGACATAACCAAAGCTACATATGAAATTTGAAAAAAATCGGGTAAGAGATGTGGCCTGTAGAGTGTGCTAATGGAATTGCTAACAATTTATATGCCAACTCCAAGACGGGTGATGGTGGCCACGTTTTTCAACGAAATTCAGAAAAATTTGATAGCTCACATCTAGATATGACATAAAAGCTACATAAGAAATTTGAAAAAGATTGGGGGAGAAATGTGGCATGTAGGGTGTGCTAATGGAACTGTTGACAATTTATGTGCCAAATCCAAAATGGCTACTGGCAGCCATGTTTTTCAACAAATTCAGAAAAATTTGATAGCTCTCATGAATACCACACCAAAGCTCCATATGAAATTTGAAAAAGATTGGGTGAGAGATGTGGCCTGTAGGCTGTGCCAATGGAATTGGTGACAATTTATAAGCCAAATCTAAAATAGCCATTGGCGGCCATGTCTTTCATCAAAATATGAAAAATTCAATAGCTCCCATTTATACATTGTCCCAAGGCCAATATGAAATTTGGAACTGATCAGGTGAGAGATGTGGCTTATAGGATGTGCCAAAGAATTGTTGACAATTTATGTGCCAAATCCAAGATAGCTGCAGGTGGCCATGCTTCTCAAAGAAATCAGAAAAATTTGATACCTCCCATCACACTAAAGCTGCATGTCAAATTCCAGTATCCAGAGTGCAGACAGTAACTAATGAATCATTCTTTTGAATCCGCCAACAATGTGATCAGAGGGGCAGGAAGAATTCTCACCAAAATAAGAAGACGGGAGGGCCTCCATGTAAACAATTGTGGTAGGTATAATAAGAAAGGAAATTTACTATAAAATTTAAATTTCTTATCAACCTACTTTACAATTGTTTACTACAGGCTGAATAGACAATAGGATGGAGGGAATCACATAACCAACCCCCCCACATAACCCAATTGCTCTGCATCCATGGACAGAGGAAGAGGTCCCTAGGCCTATCAAACAATAGCATCACAATCATTAGTAAAAGACAATGAGAGATGAGGCGTACGGTTCTGTGAGACGCACAGACAGAAAGGACAGTAACAGCTGGAACTGACCTTGTAAGAAGCCTAATGGCTCCTGTAACTGATGCAGATAGAAGGTAGAGAAAGTAGAAGCATTTCTCCAGTAGGCTACCTGCATAACATCCGACAACTTGATGGAGTTAGCATAAGCCCAAGAGGTAGACAATGCACGCACCTCATGGGCAAAATACGATCAGTAAAACAATCGTCAGTCGCAAGATGAGCGTAAGCCACGTGAATAGCAAGACAAATCCATTGAGAAAATGGATTGAGGAGAGATCTTCTGTCGACCAGGAATAATGAACTGCGTCCGATTGAGATAAATGCGAATTGCACGAACCGGACAGAGCAAAGGGCGATTACCCTCAGCAGAAGGAAGAGCCCTGATACAAATAGGAGGTGGAGTCGTTTCTGGTATCTGATTCTTGACCAGAAAGGAGCAATCAGTGGTAAACGTAACACTGTTGGGAGAGCTCCTGAAAAAGGCCGGGTCAACCGAGAGGGCATGAAGCTCACTAATCCATCTGGCTGAGGCAACAGCCATCAGAAAAGCCGTCTTGTATGTGAGAAAATGCATATCCACCTGGGATAAAGTTTTGAATGGCGCCCCCCCCCCCCCCTCCCCCAAGCAAAGCAGTACCAAGAAAAATTCCATCTTGGGGTAAGTTGCAAAATCCTAGGCCTTTTCAAAGAAAAGTGCCAAATAAGCTTGGAGAGGTATGGATTAGTGCCGATATGATGCTTTCTCATATACGAAAAGGTCTCCGAAAGCATGGATCGTTACTCTTTGATGGTAACAGGCTGGAGACCCCTAGAATCAAACAGATATAGCAGAAAGTCCACAATCTGTGTTATCGAAGGATCGGCATAATCAACAGAGCGATCAGCACACATTCGACAGAAGACCTTCCACTTAGCCGCATAGGCTAAACCAGTGGAGTGCCGCCTTGAAGAAGAAATGCACTCCACTGCTCGTCTCGAAAAATCTCTACGGAGGAGACAGGACCTGACAAAAGATATGCGTGAAGGCACAATGAAGTCGGGTCGATGTGAAACCTCCTTGGGTGACCTTGGCAAAGAAGGTTGCAACGTAGCGGGAGACGTGCCGGAACCGCCACCAACAGAGAGCAGAGTTGATTGATCCACACCCATTGAGGAGACAGGGGAGCGATCAGAATGATTCGACGACTGCAGGTTCTGACCTTGGCCAGAACTTGAGGCAGAATCGGAACCGGCAGGAAGGCATAGCCGACTGGACCATTCCAATCGAGTGACAGAGCATCCACTGTGAAAGCCAGAAGATTTGGACACGGGGACACGAAAGTGTCCACCTGATGGTTCCAACGAGTTGCAAAGAGATCGATGTGGGGGACGACCCCAGAGATCCCAAAGCGACTGGAACACCATCCTGTGGAGCACCCACTCAGTGGAAATGACCCTACCCTGTTGGGACAGAGAGTCGGCTAGGACGTTCAGACGACCGGGAATGTGATGAACCACCAATCTGGCACTGACATCCTGAGCGAGCAGTAGAAGATCCCGAGCCAATTCATACATGGGAACCGAGTGCGTGCCGCCCTGGTCCCGAATGTAAGCAACCACTGTCGAATTGTCAGATAACACAAGGACCTGGTGATACGAAAGGTGGGTGATCCACTGCCGGAAACTCAGAAGAAGAGCAAGAAGCTCCTTCTGGTTGATGTGAAGAGCTGCCTGATCCTGGTCCCAGGCCCTGTGAAGGGAAAGACCTAGAGGATCCAACGTGTACCCCATCCGAGATCGCTGGCATCTGCCGTCAGAACATGATCGGACGTGGGTAAGTCTAACGGAACCCCCTGCGTAATCCACTGAACATCCGTCCAGGGGAGAAGGTGACGATGAATAGACTCTGGTAACTGCAGCACCAGATCCAGAGGATCGACATTCGGCCTCCAACGACTGAGCAGAAAGTGTTGGAGAGGTCTGACATGCAGCCGACCTAGAGGAATGAGATCCGTCACCGAACCGTAGAGACCAGGCAGTTGGAGAATACTCCGAGCTGTCGTGGACTGGGACAGAGTCAGGGCAAAAGCTGAGAGAATCACAGCCCTAGCCCAGGGAACCGCCACCGTATTCAGCTCAGTACAGAAGTCCAATCTCAGATGACAAAACGACTGAGAAGGGACCAGGTCCGACTTCTCCTCACTGACTCTGAACCCTAGCGACATGAGAAGGCTCAACAATGTGTCGACATCTGACTCCAGAAAGGCAGCATTGGAATGCCTCTGGAAGATATCTTCTAGATATGCCCAAGTTGTCACCGTGGACTGTGTGCGATGGAAGGCTATCACATGCGACATCAGTCGGGTGAAGGCCCAAGGAGCCAGGTTGAGGCTGAAAGCAATGGCCTTGGACTGGTAAACTCGCCCCAGAAAAGCGAACCTGAGATACTTTTGCGATGTCTGATGAATCGGAACGTGTAATTAAGTGTCTCGCAGGTCGATGCTGGAAGCGAAATCTCCCTGGTGAATGGAGCACCGAACCGACCTGAAAGTCTCCATGCTGAACTTGGGAGCAATGATATACTGTTTCAAGATACTCAGAACGATAACCGGTCGGAGTCGGCTGTCCTTCTTCGGCACCAAGCACAGGAGGGAATAAAATCCCACTGAATGAATGTTCTTGATGACCTCGATCGCCCCCTTTGAAGGAGATTGTCTATCTCCTTGATCAAAAGCTCCCGACGTGAAACGTCTGAAGGAACTTGGGTTGGAAGAGGCACTCTCGACAGAGTGGGGTGCCTCTGGAAGGATATTCGCAGCCTGGACCGAACAACATCTAACACCCAAGGAGTGGATGTAATTGTGGCCCACTGGTCTGCGAATTCTGATATCCTTCCTCCAACCTGGGACGAATCGAGGTGAGGACCTTCATTTCGAGCCCTGGCGAGGCCCAAGAGAGGAGAAACCACCTCCTCTACTATATGAAGAATCCTGAGTCCTCCCTCTAGCCTGCCGACGCTTACCCTTACCCCGTGAGTAAGAAGTTGAAGCGGCGGCAGAAGGATCAGCCCATTGCTTCGCAGAGGAAACAGAGGGGTGTTTGTTGGGCTTTGGATGGCCCCTGCCTCCAACAGAAGGCTGATCAAGCTGATGAAACAGCAGCTGATCTTTGGAATGACGTAGGACGTCATCCCAGACCGTTGCCACCGAACCATGGAACAGTTGTGGACCCGCCAAAAAAGCAGATCAAAGATCAGCGCGCTGCCCCTCCGGAAGGGGATGGCTTGTGTCCAACACAGCGTCCCGGCGAACTAATTCCAAGTTAGCCGTGTTACAGGCATGCGTGTGAGTATGATGCATGAGTGCCTTGGACAGCACACACAAAGGAGCCTGTTCATCATCAAACTTATCTGGAGGCAGATAAGCAGCTAAAGCAGAGACAATGTGATCTGAGAGAGTAAGCATGCCCAGCATCTCTCTCGATAAGCCCAACAGGGACTCCAGAGTCACCATAGGAATAACGACCGACTTGGGCTTGGAAAGCCTGAGGGAGGTGGAGTCCTGATCCAAGACCGTCAAAGTCTGGCAGACAGACAAATTGGCAGAATCGTAGGAACAATAACACACTGAAGGCAATAAGTTTAAACCCTGGTGAAGAACAAAGTCTTCATAGCTGTGGAAATTAGAGTCCAAAGCTGTAAACGCTTTAACTACCTGTACCAACTGGCACAGTCGAAAGGCGCCCAGAAGCGGGTTGCTCCACAGACTGTAGGCGCGCGACTGATGATCGTGGCCTGGCTGACACTGTCGGCTGGTTTGACGGTTTGGGATCTGGAAGGAACCCAAACACAAAGTCAAGAGCTGTGCCCAAGTCAGAAGACGGTTGGCTCTCGACGTCAGGTATGTCAGACTCATCCTCTGAGTCGGAAGACGCATAGCTCATCATGGGCACACCAGCTGATGCCTCCAATGGTGTAGGCACACCTGAAGGATCAGAAAGCGGCCTGCTTCCAATCCCGGGAGGCGGCGCCGAAGGGGCACCTGGAAACCACTAGTAGCCTCGCTAGAAGCAACCAGAAGGCTTTGGGAAACAACATGAGTGAGCAAGGAGAGGGCCTCCCTAAGCTCACGGTCCGTGTCAGCCGGTTAGACGTGGGAACGAACCGGCAAAGTGGCTTCACTCTTGACCCTTTTAACCAGCGAAAGAGTTACGGTCCTCAAATACACCTGATGCGGGGTGACGGGTGGCAGCCGAAACATATTGAAGGCAGATGCATATAGCAGTATGACATACCCCGAGGATCTGCAGAGCGCAAACTCAGGAAAGTCGCCTCTGAGGGACAGAAGGTCCAGGCTACACAAAAGGCGTTGGTCCCGCAAAACTGGCCATGGGACCAGAGTGCGCAGATGGAAACGCCACAGAGTTCATGGTGACCCCACCATGAACATCCGTATCCAATGAGAAAACTGCGGTGCTCAACAGCTGAGAGACCACAGCAGAGGGTTCGGCCAGCAGCCCCTTCTGACTTCGCTGAGTTGAAGTCAGGGAAGGCTGAAGCTGATACCCCACGTCCACACTACCAGAGATGCATCTCTGCAAACCCCTGCAGGGATAAGCTGAGGCCAGCTGAAACGGTGACCGATGACGTTGCAGACGGAACAGCAGTAGCAGCAGATAAATTACGACAAATGCACCCAATTAAAAGTTGGTGTTGAATAATTAGGCAAGGATTTCTCGAAACAGAAAACACACCTGGTAAGTTACCCATAAGTATAAACAGTTGTATTCCTTTTGTACTTATGCACTAGTGCACGGCCAGCCTGTGACACCAAGTCGTATAAAAAGGCGACGGCAGAAAAACAAATGAAAGTGTCAATGACACTCTAGCTTAACTTGACTGTGTGCTGTGTGTGATGAAAAGGATAATGTTCAATGTTCATGAAAGGATAATGAAATACAATAAGAATTGTGATAATTGAGAATATGTTAATTTCTGTTCCCCAAATGCTATGTTTTCAATAAAAATAATTTGAGGTGTAGACTGTACTAAAGAATTGATGGGTGGGTTAATGTGCCTTCACAGTTAATGTATGTCGACCAAAGTTGCCAAGATACCTTGAAATTATTCCAAAACGAGTGATCCTATCAATTTACAATGAAGGAATCTTGGTCACATGATGGCTCGGCAGTCACGGTTGACCAATCATGACCAAAATAGGATAATCTCAACTAGATATCATACCAAGTTATCCTACCAAGTTACAATTAAATCCTTTTATAAAAAGAACCTGTAGACTGTGCTAAACAAATCTATGCCACAGGCCTGTGCGGCCAACACAGTTGACCGATCATTGCCAAAATAGGATGTTATCTAGACATTATACTGAGTCATCCTACCAAGTTACAATGAAATCCCTTCATAAATACGACCTGTACACTGTGCTAAAGGTTTTCGGGTTTTCAGGTTTCCGGCACCTGTCGCCATCACAGTCGACCTGTCACCAATTGCGACTGAAAGGGGACATTCTCATCTTGACATTATACCCAGTCATCGTACCAAGTTACAATGAAATCCCTTCATAAATACTGCCTGCAGACTGTGCTACAGGTTTTCGGGCTTCAGGACTGTGTAACCATCGCAGTTGATCGATCACAACCAAAAGGGGACGTCCTCATCTAGACATTATACTAAGTCAGCCTAACAGGTTACAATGAAATCCCTTCATAAATATGACCTGTAGTCTGTGCTAAAGGTTTTCGGGTTTTGGGCTCAGGCAGCCACCACGGTTGAACGTTTGTGACCAAGGAATCTTGGTCACATGATGGCTCAGCAGTCACGGATGACCGATTATGACCAAAATAGGACAGTCTCATCTAGATATCATACCAAGTTATCCTACCAAGTTTAAATTAAATCCCTTTATAAAATGAACCTGAAGACAGTACTAAATGAATCCAGGTCGCGTGACCAGGTGGCGGTAACAGCTGATTGATCGTCACCAAAATAGGAAAGTCTCATCTAAACATCATATCGAGTTATCCTTCCAAGTTACAATGAAATCACTTCATAAATATGAACTGTAGACTGTGCTAAACAAATCTAGGTCACAGGCCTGTGAGGCCATCATGGTTGACCGATAACTGCCAAAATAGGACGTTCTCATCTAGACATTATGCCGAGTCATCGTACAATGAAATCCCTTCATAAATATTGCCTGTAGACTGTGCTACAGGTTTTCGGTCTTTGGGACTGTATAGCCATCAAGGTTGATCAATCACAACCAAAAGGGGACGTCCTCATCTAGACATTATACTAAGTCAGCCTACCAAGTTTCAATGAAATTCCTTCATAAATATGACCTGTAGTCTGTGCTAAAGGTTTTCGGGTTTTGGGCTAGGGCAAACAACACACAGCTGACAGATTGCGACCAAATGGGGAAGTTCTCATCTAGACATCATTCAGAGTCATCCTATCAAGTTACAATGAAATCATTCCATGTTAAATATGACCTGTAGACTGTGATAAAAGTTTTCGGGTTTCGGGCTTGGGCAGCCATCACGGTTGACAGATCATGAAAAAAAGGGGATGTTCTCATCTAGACTTTATACAGAGTCATCCTACCAAGTTACAATGAAATTCTTTCATAAATACGATCTGTAGACTGTGCTCAAGGTTTGGGGCTCAGGCAGCCATCACGGTTGGCCGATTGCAACCAAAAGGAGACGTTCTCACCCAGACATGACCTCAAACCTGCATATGAATTTTCGTGACGATCGGACAAGAACTGCGGGGTGTAGCCTGTGCTAAAGGAAATGTAAACAGACTCACATACTTCTGCATGCGTGATGGCAATAGCTCATCTTGACTTTGTCAAGTTAAGCTAAAAACGGCAAGTTGTTAACTTGGTAGACTTCCGTTTCTAAAGAAATACGGCCCGGTTCCAGTGTTCCTAGGATTCAGACTGATTCAATATATTTTCTGAAAATTACTATACGATTTATTCACAGGGAACATTAGAGGTCAGGTGGGTGGTTGACTGGTTGACAATTGCTTGGAAATAATCCACCGGCATTGACAATTCAATACGTTGACAACTTGACATACAAACAGAAATTCTGCCTATGGTTATCTCTTCTCAGCGCTTTTTTTATAGCATTTCTTTCAATTCAGCATTGCTATTTTTAGTTGCAGATACTTTTAACAACTGATCATTTTATTAAAATACAAGACCCCAAACTTTAATACCCGATCATCTGCTTTATATTCTTTCAAATAAATAATTTATACCGCACACCAGTGCACACTGGAAAGATGTGATTAGCCTAAATTTTAAGACACATTAAAAAACAGTGTACGGAAGCCAACAGATTTAGCATTATCAAAGTTCTTTTGATCGATCGAGGTGCAGCAAATGCTTTGAAAATGATTTGATGCTATCATATATAATTTTTGCTTAATTCTGACCATTTTATGGGATGGAGATTACACACAAATACAATGAGTTTGGGCATCTGAAGTTTAGGCACCCAAACCGGTATACCAGTACCCAAAACGTCCTGGATATGGCCCTGTTTGCACATCAGGGGAGCGCATTCTATTAGAATACACTTCACATAATAATGGTGAACAGAACAGAGTGGCATTTTGTGCTGCTTCACAATGGGTTCCAAGTTGAGGAGGTTTTAAAAGGGAAGGTTAGGAAGGAAATGAAGAGTTTTTGTTTGACATTAACAGTCTGTGATTTACATAGGAATATTCACTCACATTCTGATTCAAGAACATAACAATATTCATCTGTGCTAGCCAACTGGGGAAAACTGGTTTAGGGAATGGGTCTATTTCACAGACTCAAATACAGGGTCGCGGAAGCCTTGAAAATTATAAATGTAACCCCACTGTGAATTTGTTAACATTTTACAAAGTCAGCTGCGTGGTACATTTTTCCACCACAAAATTTTATATAATTGCTGATAGCAGAGGCATAACTCAACTTACTCCATCAAGTACAGATTGGCTGTAAGTTGTGTAGCATTTGGCAGATTATCAGGCTTTTCATTGTAGTTTGAAATGTCGATGTTTGTAACTGTCACTTGACAAAGCAAGCAATAAAAATGCTCATCTGGATGGGAAATTTGGCAAGCAATTGTATTTGGGGGTGATTGCGTGCCTCAAAATGACAAGTCTGCAAAAAATAATTAAAGATCAACATTCCATCCAATGAATACAATGTCGGTGATAATTGACTTCTGACATAACGTCCAGGAAGTATCGACATAGTGCGGTGGCTCAGTAGGTAGAGATGCAGGCTGCAAGCTGAGAGGTCCTCTGTTCAAATCCCACCTGTGGCAACCGCGTTGTGTGCTTGGGCAAGACCAATATTCCCAACTGCCCAAGTGGGGGCATGATGGCGTTGTGTACTAAGGTGTACTGCACATCGATGGTGCACTTGCCTTCAACCAAAGCTAACCCTGCTTGTGTGGAGTTAGTTCATTGGGGAGTCTGACAGTTGCTCGACATTGCTCAGTGGTTCTCTCTGGGTATTCCGGCTTCCTCCATCCATAAAACTGTCTGACATGAGGTGACACTGGCTGTTGAAAGAGCTGTTAAACCCAATAAATAAATAAATAGTATTGACATAAGACAACACCGAAATTCCGTCAAGTATTCTTCTTTTATTGTCAGTTCTTGTATGAATACAACAGCAGACTACCAGGAACCATTGGTGCCTGCTGCCAATTCTGTGGGCTGATTGCATGAATTTTTCATGTTCTATACATCATAGCTTTCATTTTGATGCAAAATTTGTGTATGTTGTCTTTGTGTTTATGGAATATCAGGCTTGGGAACTTCAAAGTAAAATAATTTTTGTTACTCATATAGCACTTTAAAGAAAAAAGTTTTTCCAAGAAGATTCTGCCTTTAACTTTTAAGGTGAGAAAATTCAGTCTTCACAGAGGCTGAATCTTCCCAGAGAAAATATTGGGGCCAAATCTTCATGGACCCCTCTTTCGGGCTCCAGTCTGAAGAAGCTGGAGGAGTAAGATTGGATGTGTGGAAGGTGCATTGTCTACTTCTTGCTCCAAAAAGATATCTCCCTTTTTCATCTTGTCTTCTTAATACTTACTAAGACAATTTGTACCTTTTTCCAAGACAATTCATACCTCCTAATTGTGGTATGAATTGTCCAAGGTGTGAATCGGCCAGGGTATGAGTTGTACTTATTCCAAGATCTAGACAAATATAAAATACAATTTTTGGTCCTAAGTCTCCCCCTCCCTTTTTCAGAGTATCAAGACAATTCATCCAAATTGTTTTTTTTATTATTAGGATGATGATGATTTAGGCTCAACAGTTGTGGTAGCCATGAAAGTTGTCAAAAAGGTGGACGGGAATTGAAATTTGACATTTTCAAATATGTGGAATTTTAAAACAAGAAAGCTGTTTTAGTCTGTTCTTTAAAAAAACTTCTTTTCATAATTCTATATTTATTTAATACATTGAGATATATAATCCAAATCTCTTTTTTGTACAGGATCATTGTTCTGTTGACGCGATTCTTAATAGTGGCAGTGCCACTAATTTAGCAACGACTGAGACACCACCCACCATTTTGAAATAGTCTTTGGCAAAGAAGTCCACTCTCGAGGGCATGTCAGCTTTGGTGAAATTCACTGTGGGATAGAATTGTCAAAATTGACGAAAGCTGACAAAGACCAACCAACTTCGGTGGATCTTGGAAGGCATTGGTCGGTTTTAGCTGCATTGGCAGATTACCAAACGCAGCCTGGATCATTAGCCAATTTAAAAATGGCAGACGTTGGGCATGGTCTGATTTGTTTACATAGGATATGACTGTGATTTGCACTTAATTAGTATGTACAGATAATTTCCTGTTTCTTGATTCAAGTTAACTGTCAAGATATGTTGGATCTGAATTATTTTTTAACACTTAGTGATATTTTTCCACTTGAGTGGCCCTCCCAATTGATGATTTTCGCAATTATGCAGATATATTTAAAGAATGCGAACTCTGTCTGGAACATGATGAAAGTGTCACTACAGTGAATAAGTTCTCCCCCACCAATATCTGGATAGAAATTGTTTTTAAAATAATCATGGTTTTGGGATGACACGTCCCGGAACATTGTTACAAATCACCATATCAGACTGAAATGGGACTGAAACAGACTTCTATCATAATAATGACGGCGCCTACCCCACCCGATGCCCCCACCTCCGCTGTGATGGATGGATGGATGGATGGATGGATGGATGGATGGATGGATGGATGGATGGATGGATGGATGGAGTTCGGAAGATGAAAAATGAACCTTTGTATATGTCGATGAAAGACAATTTGACTGATTTGGAGAACCTGACTGGATGGTGTTAGGAGGTGAAAAACACTGACATGGATGGATGGATGGATGGATGGATGGATGGATGGATTGATGGATGGATTTCATTGTTGTTTATGCAATAATGTGCGGAATACCTAGAAGCTATTTAATCCCTAGCTTGAGCTTTAATCCATCACCCGATCCCTATAAAGTTACACGCCTGTGGCATAAAACTGTTAGCGTTTGTTAGATGCCTCGAAGCATTGCAGATTATAACCTGAATTATAATCTTACACGCCAGAAGCATTAACTCAGTTAAGGTCTGCCAAATCAATGAATAAACAATCTTGACCAATGAAAATCCTTTTTTTATTATCAAAATATTTAAACTCGACTATGTTCGCCAAATTTGATGCTTTCCCGCCTTTTTGAAATATCATAACTGAGTTAATGCTTCTGACATGTGATAGATTATAGATTAATAATCTGCAACGCTTTGAGGTGTCTAACAAACGCTAAGGGTTTTTCGCCACAGGCATGTAACTTTGTAGGGATCAGGTGAATCCATTTAGCTCATCTCTCTCTTGAAACTGAGAAAAAATGTTAAAATTGTGGACTGTGCTAACTATTTTGTAAGGGCAATTGTGTGGTGTACTCCTTGGGCAAGCTGATTGCCAAAGTCGGAGAACAGTGACACTGTATACTCAACCGCACTGCATGTCCATAGCGCACTTCTCTTCAACCAATGCTAACCCTGCTTGTGAGGAATTAGTATGTTGGGGAGTCTGACAATGCTTGCCGTTGCTTGGTGGTTCTCTCCTGGTACTCTGGCCTTCTCCATCCATAAAACTGTCCAAAATGAGGTGACCCTGGCTGTCAAAAGAGTCACTAACCCCTAATAAATAACTAATAATAAATAACTATTTTGTAGTGCTGTATATTTGAGATACAAGATATGATAAAATGTTGAAATGCGAAAGTATTTTAGTGTCTTTATTTAAGGGCAATTAAGGTGAAGGCTCCTGAGCAAGATGTCTGCGATAGCCGACGTGGAGCAAAATCGTCCTTTTATTGTTTTCCCATGAACTAAAATTCGATGACAACCATTTCATTTGATCACCATAGCAACCAGTGTGCTTCCTTAGCAATGGCTTAACTACCAGGTCGATTTGGATGAAATTTAATCTGGAAGCTCACAACGTAGCCAGAAACAAAATAAACTACATGCCAACATCTCCAAAGCACCCAGTGTGCTTATTAGTAACGTCTTAACTACTGGGGCGATTTTGCTGTAATCTAATACACAGGGCAGCACTGGAGCCAGGAATAAAATGATAGGTATCGCAATCTGACAAGGCCTCCATAGCAACACATAAGCTTCATTAGCAACGCAGTAATGAAAAGGAAAATTTTGATCTTAATGTATGTTTAGGACTAAAAATCTACAGAAAATGAAACTAATAGTCTAGCAACAGTGTCCCGTGAGATCCGTAGATACCGGGGTATATCCTTAGCAATGGACTAATTACTGGGTCGATTTTGGCGAAAATTTAATAAATCGCCTCACAACTTAGCCTGAAACTGAAGAAACTACATCACAACAGACTCCAGAGATCTCAATAGTAACCATAGTTTTTCCATAGGAATGTCTTAACTACTGGCTCAATCTTGGTGTAATTTAACACACAGGTCTACATTGGCCCCAGAAATAAAATGGTCTATACTGTAATCTGCTTACTTCATCTCCATAGCAACTAGGGCTGCGCGGTATTACTGTATACCAGTTGGTATCGGTATTGAAATTGTCACCAGTTAAAAAACGTTCATCAAAAATGAATACCGGTATACAGTGAGTTTTTTTTGTGCCCGGTATTATTGGAAATTTGCGTTTTCTTGAAATTAAAATATATACAGTACGTGGAGAGTGTATTATCATTAAATCATCCACAGAGTGGAGATTCCACCTGAGCAATAATTGCAAATTTGTTGCAAAGCATAACCATCACAAGGGTTAAACCCGGAGGTCCATTGGCTGAAACTTTGCTTGTGTTTTTTGTCTATATGTACAGAATTTGAAAGTGATACTTTGGGTGATACTCCACTCCACAGATGTTTTAGTTACAATCCACTCTCCATGTACTGTATAATGCACGAAAATAGGGAAAACACATTAAATGCAAGGGATATCATTAATAAAAAAAAAGATATTTTTGGAGTTATAGATAGAAGTATTACTTACTGCCCTGGGGAAAAGAGTGATTTGAATGGATTCAACGGAAGACTAATCCATGTCTGCAAAGTTGTTGAACCTATTGTTACGAAAATAAGCCATAAAATTATTAGTCGGTTTACTTGCTTTCATCAGACAGAAACTCGGATACAAGTAAATTAGTTTTTGTCAGTTTAAACATGGTCGACCTCTCTTGTCTCGATAAGCGTTTAATTATTGAACAAGGCTATTGTTACCAACACTGTGTCAATTGCATGTTTGTGGCTTCATGAAAAACAATGGCAAACAAAACAATAATATATTGTCAGTTACCTTTTTTATCAAAACAAAATTCAATAGTGCATTTTGTTTGTGTTCACTGTTCAGTGCTTCAAGTCAAAATCTTGTGTCAAGATTTTTGACTGAAAAGACGATTCTCGTCTTAGATAACAAGTGTGCTCATTGTGGATATTTTTTTATTCATTGTTATACATTTATCATTTATTCGTCTGGCTGTTCTCAGTAGAAATAAATAAATATTGACTGAATTATACCCGTCTTCTGTGATTATTATCTGACCAGGTACTAAAATTACCAGGAACGAATTGTCCAATCTTGGATACGTATCGACCAATGTTGAGTGCCAGCTCAACTTGCCCTTAGTAGCTCCCCCCCCCCCCTCCCCTATCTTCCTGCAATAAACATCCTAACATGACAATGTCAAACGTCAGCTGCGACATATCAGGCCAGTCGGTCTGTGGATATTAAGCATGCCTCCAAGACGTGATCACCATTCAGTTTCATGATAGTCTGGTGTCAATCACTAGCTGACAATGTTTTCCCAGTGAAACAGCAGTGATGGATTCACATGTCTGTCAGCAATTTGACAAAAATTGTTGCAAATTTCGCAATCTGCATAATTTGAAACAATTTTTGTCAGATTGCTGACAAACAACAAATTAATGAACATCAAAATTCTTTTACATCCAAAGTAAACTCAACACTCTGAATGTACCAAATTTCATGAGTTGTTTTTCATCTGGGACGGTGGGACTGTGTCCATCACATTTATCAAGGGCTTACGGAAAAGTAATGTATATCAGTTTTATTTTGCTTTCAATATGAACTGTTTCACGCTATACCGATATACCACAGTATTGTTTTCAATACCGTCACCGGTACTCAAATCAGAATACCGTGCAGCCCTAATAGCAACAAGCATGTTTCTTTAGTAACGCAGTAGCTAATGCGAAGATTTTGATCTCATCATACGTCTAGAACTTAAAACCACCAAGAAATGAAACTAGCAGTTTAACAAGTGCCACATGAGCTCCATAGAAACCAGTTTGCGTCCTTAGAGATGGACTAATTACTGGATCGGTTTTGAATATAATATATAGCCCCACAACTTGGCCAGAACCTAAATAAACTATGTGACAAGAGTTGGGCAGTTAACCAAAAATTCAGTTCGGTTTTGGTTTTGTTATCAACAAGAACCTGAGGGCACTCACATGACATGGTAGCCTAAATATCAAACCAGGGACTTGACTTGAATAAGCTGCATACGCCCCTCCTAAGAAAAGCATATACAGTTAAAACTAGAAGTCCTGTTATGAAATGCGCACAAATAGCACGTTGATATGCACGTTAATGTACGTGTTATGGCCCAAGTAAAGCTATCATATCAAATTATGTACATATGGCCTGTGCACAAGCAATGTTTCAGCCAATGGACCTCCAGGTAACCCGGAGGTCCATTGGCAGAAACATTGCATGTGTTTGCTATGAGTAACCAGGAGAACCTGCCGTGCTTTGGATGTCATTCGATATGGCAATTGCGCGCAATTCCAACGTGCAATTAAGCCTAGATAAGCGCACTATTCGTGACAGGACTTCTAGTTTTAACTGTACCAACTAGATGAAGCAGTTGTGCCCACACAATACACAGGATTTTCCTTCTATTTTCAGTTCCTGCACTTTTACGTCCCAAAATTGAGATAAACCTATAAAAAAAAAAAAAAATTCGACCAAATATTTTCAGCCTATTTTTTTTTCTTCTTGAAATTGACCAAAACGCATAAAAAACAAAAAAACTAATTTTCAAATTTTGGTCCAAAATTTTCTAAGTCCCACCCGGCCCCCAAATTTTCAGTGTAAAAAAAAAAATTGGGTCTTAAAATTGACCAAAATGCATAAAAAAACACACAAAATTTTAAAGTCCGGAACGGGACCCCAAATTTTCAGCCTAAATATGAACCCAGGGACTTGGCTTCAGCAAACTTGAATCTCACCCCCCTAAGGATGCTGCATAGCAAATATCAAAATATTCTTATTGGTAGATCTGAAGAAGAAGATTTTTAAAGAATATTCCTCATACTGCACTAATTTAAACATTTGGGCTCCCATAGAGAGTCCAAATATGGATGATTTCAATAAAAATGTGAAACAATCTTCCAAGGATGCTATATGTGAAATTTGAAAGCTTTTGGAATAGTGGTTTGGGAGAAAATAGTCTTATATGTTTTTCCCATTACCCACAGTGTTAAAAAATGCTGACTCAGCACTTTTTCAAAGTCCCCAAAAAGTACCCCATCATAAAACCGATGGCAATTTTTTTTTTACCATTCCATTCTGTTGGTCCTAAGGAAGCTTCACAACAAATAAGAATTCTCAGTGCCGTGTAGTTTTGGAGATATGGGTGTTTTAATTTTTCAAGTCAACTTCAAGTAGAATGTTTTTTTAACTGGAATTTGTTGGCATTCAGTAGTATTCGGTGATTACTGATTAGGAAGACTGGAAATGAAAACGTAACTTTTGAGCGGTTATCACACAGTAATACGATTCTCAAATTCCACCACGTAACACAGTAACAAATGCTGTTTGTTGTTTGTTTTTTTTCTGAGAAGCAAATGCTGTAGATGTTTTTTCTTACTGGACCGAGTCGACTCAAACTTCAGGTCAAGTGGACTCTTTCTTTGGGCCGAGTAGACAACATTAGTTTGGGCCGAGTGGACCTTTGTGTAGCAGACAGGATTTTAACAGCTATTTTAAATAATCTTTATTTTACATCGTTTTGTTTACTTAGCCCTTATTTGTTGAATACTGTATTGTGTGTGATGAAAAATGAGTTTATGGGTTGTTGTTACAGGCATCCATAGGTGTTCATAGGTTTTCATGTCATGTGATTTCAACAGGACTTTTGGTTGGTTGGTTCGGTAGTTTTTGAATGAAAGTCAGTTGAAATAGTTATCTTAAGGCTCTGTTTTCGTCAGTATTTTATTCTGGTATTTTTTGGTTAGTATTTATTCAGGTTTATTTATTTATTTATTTCGATTTTCATTTCGATTATCTGTTTATTCTTTATATGCATCGTATTTTCGTTATATTGGATTTTTGAATGACAGACTAACGAGACTGACGAAATACACCAATAATGTTCACTTAACAGATTGCATGAACGGTTATGGGATTGTTATTTTGCAGCTCATTTGCACAGAATGATTGGATGAAATGACGATGGAATGGTAATGTGATGAAATGGTGATTGGCATGTTGAGTGGGACTTAGATCCACAATCTGGTAAGAAATGTGTATATTTGGAAGCAATCTGCGTTCGTGTGTGAGTGTGTGTGTTAAGGGCTTTAGTAAATGTGGGTTATTATTGATTTGTTTTAACATACAAGGAAATATTTTAATGAAAGAGGGGTCTGTCATTGATGATTATCATTTGTATGTAAGCACCATATATGCTTATAGCCATGGACGCCGAAAGTGACATTAAACACCAATAGTATAGGTACGGGTTTGCTGGGTCCCTGCTTTGCCTGTGTCTGGTTATGCACGAGGTGCAGGCGATGCTGGTATCCAGTTGGCGACATGTGGTATTTGGCTACTGCTCTCCAATACTTGGAGATTCATTTGGGTGTTTGAAATGTCCTTTGGTACAGTTGTGATCAACAACTGGGTAATACAATCAGATACTTATTTATCACAACAATATTGATTTTCCTCGAAAGATATGTGATAATGTTCATTGTTAATATTAGATTAATATTACTTTCCTTTCAGTTGATGAAAGTGTGTTTATTGTAGACAAATTGTATTATTGTGTTTACTTTCTTGTATTTCAGACTCCCTCATATTAGATGTAATAAATATTGAGTATATATATCACACTGAGTTAGTTGTGGCACAGCCCAAATTGGACATGGCGATATTCCATAATGCCCAGGTTATGGCCTGTTTCATTTACTTGGGTAGAGTGGATTGGAAACCTTGCAGACATGAAAAAATATTTCGCTATTTTGGTAGCTCGGCTGCACTTGTTGGAATGAAAGAATAAAGCTTTGTGATAGCAAAGGAAATTGTTGTATTTCAATATGTGGTCACATATCTAAAAACAATGATCGGAAACAAATTTTCCAAATGATATTGCTCGTTTCGTAATTTAAGGTGCTATATAGGTAATGGAATTTTGTTTATTTTGAAATTTCCACCTCTCATATTCCTTAAATCCAAATTAAATATACACAAATTACACATCAAAATGAAAGCTGAGATGTATAGAACACAAAACACATATGTAATCAACTCAAAGAGTTGACAACAGGCACCACTGGTTCCTGGAAGTCTGTAACCGTATTCGTACCAGAACTGATAATAAAATAATATTTCACAAGAACAACTTGTGGCCAATGTGCTTCAGATATCCAAGAACAAAACTAGGCGTTCAAAACACTTTTGAATGCAGAAATAGGACTGCATTTTAGGAAAAGGAGAACACTGTCTGCATTTTTATTGGTTCCTGGAAGTCTGCTACCATATTCATACCAGAACTGATAAGTAAATATTTCACGAGAACAACTTGTGGCCAAATGTGCTTCACACATCCAAGAACAAAGCTAGGGCATCAAAATTCTTCATAACACAGTGGCAGAGCTGCATGGGGGTAAATTCCAAAACCTTCGTGTTTGTTTACATGTATTCTTACTTTCGATTTCCGGTCAACGACGTCATCGGATGGAAAAGCATCGAAAAAAATGCTGCAATTATCTATAAGTCTTAGTCTTATATAGCAATGCATTAAATTATATTAAATCTGATAGAATTGTAATAATTTTGCATTTATTCGCTGAAGTGAAGCCTTTTCAATAAATATTTTCGCGAAATTATTGAGCCAAATTTAGATAACAATTAACAATTAATGTTACAGACTTATCTTGCAATTTATGAAATTCATCGAAATCTGCTATAAAATGTAATAATTTAATAATAATTAATGTTACAGACTTATCTGGCAATTTATTAAATTCAATGCAATCTAGTAAAAAAATGTAATAATTTTGAGTTTATTCGTGGAAAAGGCTGAAGTGGAGCCATTTCAATGAATAATTACACAAAATTACTAGAGACAAATGTATATAACAATATTACAGACTTATCTGGCAATTTATTAAATTTAATGAAATTGGTAAAAAATCTAATAATTGTAGTTTATTTTAGTCACTGCCAAACAACAAGAAATTCATTTAAGAGAGTGGTGGGGCTGAGCAGGGGGAGGGGGATATGCTCCCATTTTCTCCAAGCTCCCTTTAGTCGTTTTTCAAGTTTGACATATGATGGTTTGGTGTTTTTCAACACAAACTGAGTTGCAAAAACCAAACTCAAGAATCATCTATATGAGTGACAACTAACAGCTTGTCACTGTGTTTACTTATGTTCTGAGCTGTGAAAAAAACACCCACATCCAAAGGTGTAAATGTTGAATAATATTTAAAAATATTTATTGACTCATAAGCATATATTTATTCGAAATGACTTGGTACAAGTTAAAATGTGAGACGTTTCGGCCTCCTAATGTGAGACGTTTCGGCCTCCTAAAGTGAGATGTTTCGGCCTTTTATGGGGCCGAAACGTCCCGGCCGAAACGTCACAGCGCGAAACGTCTCAAGGCCGAAACGTCACGAACCCATCACGAAGTGGGTAAACAACCTACATTTTTTGACTTGTTCAAGGGCAATTTTATGATTATTTTTCCCTTTCCATTCTTTTTGGACTGGCCAAGTTTTTCCTTGGCTTCGTCGCGAGCTAATTCTTCAAACCCAGTTGCAACAGTGGCTTCAATTGAACAAAATTCGGTCTCATTGCCTGTTGATGCCATTTCCACATGATTCCTGGGCGCATCCATCTTGAAATTAACTTTTAAACGGTAACACTAAAATGAGGCCGCAGGTAGAAAATGAGACCGCCAGAGACCGTAGGCAAAGTTTAGGGATATAGCCCCCAAATAAACACTATCTGGTCATATACGATGTACACAGTATATATTCAAAGTTTGGTACCGATATTTCAACGTTAACCCATAAGGTTCCACTTTTTAATGTACCTGGGTTTGCTCTCAGTGTGAGATACTGAATTTTACGGACTCATTCTTTGAACCTAGCATTTGTGAAGATCAAAACCAGTTTGCAGTGTTAGCAGATTACTCGTCAATACAGACAGGGCATAAAACTTCTAAAAAGCCGCAAACTCCTAATAAAAAAGTTTTAAAAAAGCAGGAACAGGTAGCAAAATGTCTGAACATTCACTCACTTAACATATATAGTATTAAAGGGAAAAAATTGGAACTCCAGTCATACTTAGCAGAACATAATCCAGACATCCTGACTATACAGGAAACTAAATTAGATAAAACTATTTACACAGTGGAAATATTCCCTGACGAACTTGAATATTGTACACTAAGAAATGATAGAACATTAAGTGGTGGGGGTGTATTATTAGCAATTAAAAAAGACCTTGAACCAATGCAAATAAATGACATAAATAATGCATCGGAATCCGTTTGGGCGAAAATCGAATTACTTGGCAAAGCACATTATTTTGGGTCTTGGTACCGTGAACCAAAATACCAAATAGCCCTCGTGAAGAAATTTACCTTCTCAGTGAACAATTAATTAAGATTAAGAGTGGAAACTCACAGAAAAACTAACCCGAAATACATCTTTTTGGTGATTTTTAATTTTAATAAAATAAATTGGAATACACTAATAAATAAGGATGGGACATCCTTGATGCCCTCTGAAGGCCAGACACTGATAGACATAACACGTGATCACTTTATGGAGCAAATGGTACAATTCCCTACTAGACTTGACAATACCCTAGACCTAATTTTCACTACATTACCAGGTTCAGCTAAAGATGTAACGTCCCCAGGGTGCTTAAGTGACCATATTGCTGTTGCATTTAGTCTTGATGTGAAACATCAACCCAAGAAATGACCCCGAAGGAAATATTATTTGTATAACAAAGGCAATTATGACTCAGCTAGATTAGATACCTCAAAATTTAGCGACAATAGGTACTTTAACGGCGAAGAGAATACCAGGGATTATAAACTCCGATTGAGAATTAATTAAACAAATACTAAGAGAAGCTTCTGAGAAAAACATCCCCTCTAAACTTTCAAAATCACGTTCTTCGTTACCATGACTAACCCCCAAAGAGGCTTATTGGGAGAAGAGATAGGACACATGCCAAATCTAAAAAATTTAAAAGTGATAAACTTAGGGAAAAATGGAAATCATTGAGACTTCTGATTAAGAAAGAAATCCAAATTGCCCACCAGACATACGTAAATGAAATGATCAGAGATATTAAAAATAACCCCAAACCATTTTGGAAATATATTTCATCTAAAAAGAAAAATACAGAAGGAATTCCCCCATTAAAAAAATAAAGTGACACAGCTTTGAGCTACTACAGATGCAGAGAAAGCAGTGGTATTAAATGAACAATTCTGTAGCGTATTTACCAAAACGGATAATAATGCCATACCATTGGTATCAGGACAACTCGTACCCACGGCAACTCGTACCAGTCAAGTCGTACCCAAAATTGGACGACTCGTACCCAATTTCGGCTGGACAACTCGTACCCACAGTTGGACAACTCGTACCCAAGGTTGGACAACTCGTACCCACAGTTAGTCAACATGTACCTGGTCTTTACTTGTATGGGCGAAGGCGAATATTGGCTGAAGGACTTGATAAGATTTGTGTCTGCTTTCAATGGGTGTGCATAAAGGCAAAAACTTTCCATTTTTTAGCATTTATCTCAGCAGAACAGTCTGAACAGGCTTCGCCGAAAGTCAATTTCGCCGGTATGGACATTTCATCAAGAGAGCAATTCGAAGGAAACAGGAAATATTTAAATTATATATTAATACAGTGGTGTAGATACGGGAGACGACCCCTTCCCACTCCAGTCCCCCTCCCCAAAATCGGGTAATCTTTGGCTCTTCGTTTAACTTCTGAGGGCTTTTCTACGTAATATTTTGTTGTACTGGTAGTCATACCCAGCAGTTCACGTGTTGCAGGGTTAATGCAAAATCAGATGCGATCGGGGCTCATTCCCCCACCCTAACCCACCTCTTCATTAGTTGAAGGATTAACGCGATGTCGGACGCGATCGTGGCCATCAGAAGTCCTTTCCTAGTCAAATTACATCTATATAGACCTGTGCCAATTTTTGTTTCGATCGGTCAAGGCACGAGAGTCAGGTGCCGAGAGAGCGAGAGAGAGAGAGAGAGAGAGAGATTCACTTTTATTCACATTTATAGTCTAATTGCAAACCTAACAAAATGCTAATTATCATTTAATTTTCATGATTGTCATGGAAGATAACTGTTAGAAAAACACACCTCCCAACTGGAAGATTAACTTAATTGGCGATAATAATACGCACAGATAATTGGACGAAAATTAAACACCAATCGACTATAAGGTAATAGACGATAGAAAATAATTCTTTGTGATCTCACACCTGTCACTGCCGGGTAAGTCTAAATTAAATGACTGTCGAGTTTTCCGACAGAAATCAGTTGATGCGAGCTGTTGGACTCATAGAGAGAGATGTATTAGAGCTTTTTAATTAATTTTTTTTTAAATGAACATCATTTGTGATCTTCTTGATTCAGTCTATCACTGGTCATTGTTTGCCGTTTTTCTTCCCAGCGGGTAAATGTGCTACGCTTCAAGTACAAAATCCGGCTGGAATCTCAATTTACAATGAAATCCTTTCTCGCCTGACCGGAGTGGCGCCTCACCAGTGATGTAACTTTGCCACATGAAAAATAATGTAAAGGCGTGGAGTGGCTTTATTAATTAGGAAAGGCAAGAGTTAATGCGACGAAGGCTATGGTATTCACCCTGATAATTTGCAGAGCCTAGGCCTAGATGCGAGGCCTTTTAGTTTTTTCCAGTACTCTATTTCCCAAAACTGAAGCACAGAAACCGGGTGTCGGGGTTGGAGGGGGTGTCATTCACGCCAGTTCTCGTACGAATACGATTGCAGGCTTTCAGGAACCACTGGTGCCTGCTATCAACAAAGTACGGTCAATGAATATATGTTTCCTGTTCTGTGTATCACAGCCGTCATTTAGCCGTAAACTTTGTATATTTCATTCATATTCATGGAATATCTGACGAAGGAATTTCAAAGTAAACTGATTTCCATTACTATTAGAGCACCTTAAACGGATGAAACAAAAGCAAAAACCCCGCTTCTATAGTTCTTAGGCCATTAACGGCCTTCGCCCATACAATTAAACACCAAGTACAAGTTGACCAGCCATGGGTACGAGTTGTCCAACCTTGGGTACGAGTTGTCCAATTGTGGGTACGAGTTGTCCAGCCGAAAATGAGTACGAGTCGTCCAATTTTGGGTACGACTTGACTGGTACGAGTTGCCGTGGGTACGAGTTGTCTAGAAACCATACCATTTATGCCTTGTAGTTTTCCATGTATGCCAGATATTTCTATAACGGCATCAGGAGTATCGAAAATATTAAAAAACTTGAATGCATCTGGCCCAGATGACATTCATCCAAGATAATTAAAAGAATTGTCAGAGGAGCTAGGAGCGCCCCTTGCTCACCTGTTTAAAAAATCTATAGATAAGGGTGAGGTACCCGATGTTTGGAAACTTGCAAATATTTGCCCCTTTTTTAAAAAAAATGATAGATCACTTCCTGCAAATTACAGACTAGTATCTCTAACTGGCATATTGTGTAAAGTCCTTGAACATATAGTCTCTTTAAATATGATGAGTCATTTAGAACATTCAATATTATCTACGAGGCAACATGCATTTAGAAAAAATCACAGTTGTGAATCACAACTCATAACTGCTGTTAATGATTGGGCAAAATATTTAGACCAGGGGAAACAAGTTGACATTTTTATACAGATTTTGAAAAAGCTTTTTATACTGTTCCCCATGAATTACTGAAATCAAAATTAAATAAATATGGTATATCTCTAAATGTTATCAATTGGATTGATTCCTTTTTATGTTATAGAAAGCAGTGTGTTAAAGTAAATGGGACAAAATCAGAATGGTCTCCGGTAGTATCCGGGGTACCACAGGGTACGGTCTTAGGACCCTTTTTGTTTTCATTACATATTAATGACATCCAGGATAATATAAGATTCAAACAGACTGAAATAACGTACATTGGGCATGTGTTGAGTGCTGAAGGACTAAAAGTTGACCCTTCTAAAGTGGAAGCGGTGAAAAAGATGGACTCTCCACGCAATAAAGTATCTCTATAGTGATTTATGGGGATGATCACATATCTGTCGAAATTCATACCTCATTTGTCAGATATAAGTGCACCCCTCAGAGACCTTCTTGTAAATAACACAGAATGGCACTGGATTGAACATCAAGACAAAGGCTTAAAAAAACTGAAACATGCTGTCACAGAAGCACCTGTGCTGAAATATTTTATTGTTCATTTACCTGTTAAGTTATCAGTAGATGCTAGTTCATAGGGACTAGGGGCAGTTTTGTTTCAAAACGAGCAGCCTGTAGCATACGCATCAAGAGCTCTTACTGATACTCAACAACGTTACGCTCAAATAGAGAAAGAACTGTTAGCAATAGTGTTCGGGTGTGAAAAGTTTCATGAGTATATCTATGGTCAACGTCTGGTTGTGGTAGAATCAGACCACAAGCCATTGGAAGCAATTTTCCAGAAAGCTTTGCACCTGTAGGGGTGACTTTCCTTAATTTATGATGATTCTCTATGATTGGACATTATTTTCACGCTATTCGATTCTGAGGTATAAATAGTGGAGTAGGGCCCCAAACGCTCTCTTCCATTGGCAGACTCATGTGAGACACTTGAACCTAGGTGAGGTTATTTGTTTTTTTTCTGTATGCATTAGAACTAATAAATCTGTGATCAATACACCGGTATTCTCCTTCCTTTACACATTGTGACGATACCTGTTAAGTAAACTCTACAATTGGTGGCCAAGGTGGGATATGGAAGAAGAATACAGTCGACAACTGAGTGACGTGGCTGGGGGCTGGGATGCAGCCCCTGTTGTGGAGGTAACGCCATCATTGATGATGCCGGCTGAATTTCACAGGAGACGCCGTCATGGAAGTAATGATGTTGCTTGTGAAATAGATACTGTTCTTGGGCATGACAACAGAAGCGTCACGACAGAAAGATCACAGTTAGGAGGCGAAAACAAAAGGCAGGGTAGCCATACAACAGTTAGGAATGCAGGAGAGAAAGATGAGACAGTAATTGTAAACCTAGGAAAAAGACTTACGAGATTTGTTGGCAGATTTGAGATGGCAAGAAATCCTGATAGTTGGAGTGATGACATGACATTCGTCACATCAAGAGCAGAAAAAGCAATGGGGCACATCGGAGAAGATGTGTCGACATCCCAGGACGAGATTACCAATAGGGAACAGGCATCAAACCAAACAAAGTACAGTCAAAAACCCAAAATACTGCCAGATCGTTTTAATGGAAAAACAGCCTGGATGGAGTACATGGAACATTTTGAGTATTGTGCAAAGATTAACGGGTGGACGCTGTCAGAAAAATCTTACTATCTAGCTGCAATGTTATCTGGTGATGCTCAGCAGGTCTTGGACGAATTTGGTAGTGATGACGACGTCACCTATCAAGAACTGACTGAACGGCTCAACCATCGATATGGACCTGGGGGTCAGGCAGAATTATATCTTACAGAGCTGAGGAATAGAAGTCGGCGTCACAATGAAACTCTGCAGGAACTAGGCAGTTCAGTGCGACTCCTGACTTCACTGGCGTATCCTGAATTGTTAGGTACTGTAAAAGACAGGTTAGCAAAAGGACATTTTATTGATGCTGTGACGGATACAGATTTACGAATGAGAATTTTTCAGGACAAGCCAAAAACACTTGATCAAGCCATCATGGTCGCAATTGAATTAGAAGCTTTTAGTAAAGTAGAGGAGTCTAAGAACAGAAAATTTATCAAAACTATCGGCATACAAAACGATGAAGAGAATGAGACAAAGAGTGAGTTAGATATTGAATTGAAAGCAAGATGTTAGATATGCAGGAACGGATAGAACAAAATACACATGGTGTTGAAAAGGGACTGATAAATATTAAGGAATAAATGGCTGAACTAAAGCAAAGCATGCTGATGCTATCTAATAGTAAGGTCACTAAAATGGAGACAAGACAGGCTGTGATGCCGGAATCGGCGTGTAGATCACACTACAGGGGTGGATGTTTTAATTATGGTGATGAGACTCATTTTAAATGGGAGTGCCCATTCTTACAAGATGGGAAATTGGGAAACGGAAGACGGTCAATTCCAAGGGACCTGAGTCGATCGGAACACTTGGTCCCACACAACCATGAGGTGAGGCAGATGTAGACAACAACAATGAATGTACATCAGAAAAAAATATAACTGATAATAGCATGTTTGTGACGGCAAAAATTGGTGAACTTTCAGTACAGTTGTTGGTGGATAGTGGGGCATCACTTACAGTCCTGTCTGAGAAAACATATTCACGGGCATCAACATTGATTAATATACCACTAACACCTGGTAAAATTGACATTGAGGCAGCGAACGGACAGAATATTGCTGTGCTAGGACAATGCAGAATCCCTCTGAAGGTGGAGAAGTGAGTGGTTGAGAGGACAGTTTTAGTTACCAGTATTACTTGTGATGGCATGCTCGGCAGTGACTTCCTAAGGGCAAATAAATGTCATATTGATATGGAGCATTTACAACTGAGGCTGGCAGATGAAACAGTCCAATGTAGCGGACTGAATTCAAAGCTGGTGTGTTGCAGAGTTTCTGTAAAGAATACTGTTTCGATACCACCAGAGCATGAGATGATAATCCAGGGATCTGTCCAAAAACGCAAGGGAATAACACAATACGGTGTCGTGGAATCAAGTAACCATCAGAAACTTTTAGAGAAGGGACTATTATTGGGAAAGGCACTTGTGGAAACACACACAGGCACAATACCACTAAGAATTTTAAATCGTAGAAATGACAGTGTTCTGATACACAGTGGTACTACAGTGGGGGTAGTTAATCCAATCAGGAAATTGAAAGCAATGGGTTGATCACAGAAAATGCTACTTGTGGTGGAAAAGAAGGAGACAAAGCCACAGAACTTGGTTCACACATGTTAGATCTTTTTGAAAGGAGTACTAAAGACCTGTCTGTCATAGATAGAGACAAAGTACAAAAATTTCTGTTCCTGAACTCAGATCTGTTTGCGAAAAACGATGACGACTTAGGGAAGACAGACTGGGTCAAACACTCTATAACAACAATAGATGAAATACCAATAAGACAGCCACCTAGGCGACTACCACTGTTCAAAAGAGATGAAGCAAAGAAGTTAATCAGCGAGATGTTGAATAGAGGCATTATAGAGCCCAGTTGCAGTCCCTGGGCTAGCCCCATCGTTTTAGTTCATCGTAAGGATGGGAAAACACGATTCTGTGTTGACTACAGAAAATTGAACCAGAAGACTGTAAAAGATGCTTACCCAATCCATAACAACTCCGAATCATTAGATTGTCTGGGTAATACTAAATTGTTCAGAACACTGGATTTACTTGCTGGTTACCACCAGGTTCTATTGACCGAAGACGCTAAAGCCAAATCAGCATTTACCACACATATGGGTCTCTTCCAGTGGAAGGTCATGCCCTTTGGGATGGCTACAAGTCCTTCAACCTTCGAGAGGCTAATGGAGATAGTTTTAGCTGGGTTGTAAGGTGATATTTGTCTGGTCTATCTGGATGACATCGTGTTCGGTGCAACATTCGAAGAACACCTGAGTCGACTGCAGTTTGTCTTTGATCATCTTCGTTCAGCTGGCTTAAAATTGAAACCGGGAAAATGTGACCTATTCCAGAGAGAAGTGCTTTATTTGGAGCATAGGGTTACTGGAGATGAAGTGAGAACAGACCCAGATAAAGTGAGCACCATAGTTGACTGGCCAATACCAAAGAATGCAACCGAATTAAGAAGTTTCTTAGGCCTAGCATCATATTACAGGCGATACGTAAAGTCCTTTGCAGACATAGCCAGGCCACTACATAAACTAATAGAGAAGAACAAAGAATTTCTTTGGACATCTGATTGTGACACTGCATTCTCAACATTAAAGGAAAAGCTTGTTACTGCACCAATTTTAGGTTATCCCTGCTTGGAAGGCAGATTCATACTAGACACAGATGCCAGTGACTCTAGCATTGGAGCGGTGATCTCACAGAAACAAGGAGATCGGGAAACCGTCATTGCATATGCAAGTCGATCCCTATCAAAGTCGGAACGCAATTACTGTATCACTCGCAAGAAGCTACTAGCCCTTGTATATTTTGTCAGATATTTCTGCCATTATCTGCTAGGAAGAGAATTCACCATAAGAACGGCCCACAGATCATTGCAATGGTTGCTCAGATTCAAGCACTCTGAGGGGCAAGTAGCCAGGTGGCTCGAAATCCTTAGTATCTATAACTTCAAAATTGAGCATCACCCGGGGCGCCTTCATAATAATGCAGATGCACTTTCCAGGCGTCCACATCAACAATGTGGATATGAGCCAAGTTTACCATCAGCTAGGGTGACTTGTGAAAATAAAACCATATCAATCTCTCAGCAGCGGGACAACCAAACCTTAAGTAAACCACAGTCAGAAGACCCAGATATAGGAAGTATCAAGAAGTTCAAGGAGCAAGGAAGTGAACTCCCCCCATACGAAGATATGTCTTGGCGGTCAAGGGCTGCCAAGTCATACTGGAATCAATGGGACAGCTTGGAGTTAAAGGAAGGTCTTCTATACAGAAAGTTTGAAAGCTCTAATGGAAAGAAAATAAAATGGCAGCTACTATTGCCAGAGAAACTATGAAATGATGTTTTGCTTGAACTACATGCTGCAAAGACTGCCTGTCACCTGGGGTTCAAAAGGACATTGGGTAAGGTGCGACAGCGATTTTACTGGCACACGGTTTCCAACGATGTTGAGGATTTTTGTAGGAAATGTCCAAAATGCCCAAGTAGGAAAACTGGGGGCCGAAAGAGGTGTGCAAGCTTGTGGCAATGTCGAGTAGGATTTCCAGGTGAACGTATAGCTAGGGACATAATGGGACCATTGCCCACCACTGAAAGCGGAAACAAATATATCCTAGTCATCAGTGATTATTTCACCAAATGGAAAGAGGCAGTAGCGATTAGTGATATGAAAGCTACAACCATTGCAGATGCTGTTGTGAAGGAGTATATCTGCAAATTTTGGGTTCCAAAAGAACTGCATTCAGACCGAGGCAGCAACTTTGAATCATCCATCATCCGAGAGGTATTTGGTATACTCGGAATACACAAGACAAGGATCACACCATACCATCCTCAGGCAGACGGGATGATTGAGTGGTTTAATCGAACACTTGAAGACATGCTGTCTCTTATGGTTAATTCAAATCAGAAAAACTGGGATGAGGTACTTCCATTTGCCATGATGGACTATAGGAGCTCCCTTCATCAATCTACAGGCGAGACACCTAATGCCATGATGTTCGGGCGAAAAATCGATCTTCCCTTGGATGTATTGAGTCCTCCCACACCAGATGAGCTGCAGTCTGTGACTGAATATGCAGAAGTTCTCAAGCAGAGGCTGCGAGCTGCACATGAGAATGCCAGACGAACCTTAGAGGGTAGCCTGAAGAGGCAGAAGCGAGGACACGACAAGAGAGCCTTCAACGATCCATTTGCCATAGGGAGCGCAGTGTGGCTGCATAACCTGGCACGACTCTGCAACTGATAAAAACAACTGTACTCGATGGCTGGCCTCTTGAAAGGAAAGAGATTACATTCGGGAATTTTGGCATTATAGAGATGAGATAATTGTGTACGACGACATACTATACAAAGGTGAAAAAGTTATGATTCCTGCATCAATGCGAGCGGAGATGTTAGACAAAATTCATGAAGCATACTTGGGTGTGGAAAAATGCAAACGTCGCGCTAAAGATGTGTTATTCTGGCCTGGAATGAACTCTCAAATACAAGACAAAGTTTCAAAATGTGCAGTCTGTAATGACTTCAGAGTAAGAAATCAGAGAGAACCTTTACTTTTTCATCCCGTGCCTGAACGTCCATGGGCAAGAGTCGGGGCAGACCTATTTGAAACTGATGGCAGTGACTATTCATTAATTGTGGATTACTATTCTGGTTTCTTTGAAATTGCAAATCTGTCAGTTTCAGTAATTACACACTGTAAATCACAATTTGCGAGATATGGGATACCGGATGAGTTTATAAGTGACAATGGACCGCAATTTTGCCAGCTTCACAAATACATACAATTTCAAACACACCACTTCAAGTCCTAAATATCCGCAATCAAGTGGCATGGCTGAAAGATCTGTTCAAACAGCTAAACGATTGTTACAAAAAGCAAAACGAGATGGCAGTTATCCTTATCTCGCCTTGCTAAATTACAGAAATATACCACGGGACGACGAACTTGGTTCGCCACTGCAAAGATTAATGGGATGCAGAACAAAAACTAAATTACCCACGTGTAGTAAACTTTTGCAACCTAAAGTCATTAAGTCAGAGACTGTTATGTTTAATCTTACACGTAAGAAAGAACAGCAAAAACATTATTATGACAGACATTCGAAATGCCTTCCAGAACTGAAATCAGGTGATTGTGTCCGATTTTGCAGTGGGAAATATTTGAAGGCTGCTGTTGTTCTAAATAAGTCACAGGAACCAAGATCATATGTCATCAAAGCTGGTGGCAGAACATACAGGCATAATCGCAGGCAGAGACTTAATAAAAGTTAATGAATCACCACTGAGCCATGATGATACGGAATGTGACATTGACATTGAGTCTAATCAGGTTAACCAGTCAGCGCAACCTGACCCAACCTCTGCACCAGTTCAGCAGAGAGCACACGATCCCGGTACAATTAAAATTTCATCTGGTAGTGTCATAAGCAGACCTGTCAGATTCAAGGACTATATCTGTACATAAACATAACAACAGCAAACTGTAGACTGTAGTGATAGCAGCGTATTTACTCAAATTGATGAATGGCAACAGAACCCATAGAACAGTTAACCCTTGTAGACACTATATAAGCGTATTTAGCTCACAGTTCTAACAGTTAACCCTTGTAGTATCCATCACATTTACCTCATAGAACAGTTGACCCGTGCAGAGACCGTATAGCCGCATTAACCCCAGTGAGACACATTTTCTCCAAAGAAACATTTTGTTTTCTTGTCCTAGACCCCCAGCTGTGTTCCTGACATTTCACAACCCCAGCTGTGTTCCTGACGTTTTATCACAAGACACTGTGAACTCTTATTACATGACAGTGTGAACTCCAAGCTGTTAGCACATCACACTTTTTTTCTTTGGGTATGATTTTTTTTTTTTAAAAGGGGAGATGTAACATATGTAGCACACAGCATTCCCCTCTCAACTACGCCGATCCTACTTAATAAGAATATGCTGTGTCGCAGTACTTGCCTATGTAACATTCATGTAATAAATGTTGTAGTGTAAGCCACGCAAGTTATTAAATTATTCAGTTATAAATCCATAAAAAAGTAGGCTCCATGACTACTATTTTAAATAAGTTAAAATGAAAACCACTTTTACAGAGAAGGATAGAGAATAAATTAATTTTGTTATACAAGAGTATTCATGGTCAAGTTGCAATTCCAACTTCAGAACTACAGTGCACGGAGCGAAATACTAGAAGTTCCAGTTTGGATAAATATATCCAGCTTTTAGGTGGAACAAATGTTTATAAATATAGTTTTTTTCCCTCCACTATACGAGAGTGGAATTCCTTGAATAACCAAATTATTACGAATTCTAAATTCTCCCAACACCCAGTAGAAACATTTATAAAAGATATAAGAAGTAGGGATATTTAGGCCAAAATGCCCTTCCAAATGCCGCAGCAAAGCACAAATGTCTAGCAACATAGCAACTATACCACCACTCCCCCCCCCCCCCCATATTTTACCCGGGCTTGGAACCAGCAAGTATAGATGGGTTTTTTCTGCAGTGAATCTTCAAAATGTTTTTAAACTTTATCAACTCCCCTCATCTTTTACCCGGGCTTGTGACCGGAAAGTATAAAACTTGGCAGATTTGGATTTTTTTTCTTTCTCAGCATCTTTTGGCCTTTACAGCGACTTTCGCTACTGTCTTTTTTTCTCCGCCTCTTTGGGCCTTTACAGCACTGGGCCAAGCTCGAACGCGAAGTTTAGTTCAGAATATACCTCAACTCACCAGATAGCGTTTATTGGGTGTTTTTGAGATTAGTAGTTTACTTGCGGTTTCTTTGTCCCTGGTTGTGAAAATTGAGACTGCAAATCAGTTCTTCTGCTTCTGCCATGTAATTGCCTCCTTAATGATGTTGAAGATTATGCAATGTAGCCTATGATAGTGCGGCGTGCCTTAGGAATTTTCCCTTAGTGAGGTAGCTGGGTTTGTTTTGGTTGACTGATTATGCATAAGATAAAATTGTAAGATTTACAGAATCGGAAGTCGCGTTATTCATTAAAAGTTAAATTTTAGGGGTTAAATTAAAATATCGATATCACAGTTCTGATATGTATTTAATATACCCAAATTCATCAGATAGCGTTTATTTGGCATTTTTAGGACCAGTAGATTACTTGCCTTCTCTTTGTCTCTAGCTGCGGAAAAGTGAGACCGCAAGATGGATATCGCTATACATTACTGGAATCTAACCATAAATGAGACGTTGTGTCAGCAACCCCCCCCCCCCCCCCCCAAGGGCTGACATAACGTCTCATTTTTTGGTATTGCCATTTTTTTAAGACCCCACCCACCATCCCTTACCTGCAATTTTTTCTGACTAATTTTTTACACCCACTCCCCTTCCCACGTCAAAAGCTTATGTTTTGCAGGTAAGCAGAATCTGAAATCTGAATGGCTTTGCAAGTCAATATAATAATATGTAATGTGATGTACATGATCAATACCATTAATGCATGTTCAATACCTGTCACCAGATATAACTCAAACAATTAACTGGTAGAGAGCTGCAGAACAAGACACATTTCTCAGTCACATTTGATTGGATAGTGTCCAGAGGCACTATCCAATGAAATTTGACAGAGCAATATTTGGTGAAAAAACTCTGTTTCAGAATTTTTTTAGCACCCTATCGGGTAAAGTTGACACCAGATGTGGTAAGGTAATTCCAATAGCAGAAACAAATATATGAATAATGATATTTCTGTTATGATCTTGAATCAGGTTGAGTGATATTTTATCAACAGCAAGCTGATGCGACACCATACCGTAGATGATTTTATTTTTTCCTTTTCTTTCATTTTCATGCCAATCAATAAACAATCAAAGTTTTATTTATTTCCTGATAATTACAAAAGACTGAAGGCATATAACTGTCTTTATCAAAGATTTCCTATGCTGGACATTGTGGTGGAATTCACAATGTTGAACTTGGTTTGCTGCTACAATTCTCAATTTAGCTCTAGACACTTACGGTACGCATGAGAGTAAGAATTGTAACCCCAAAAAGAGCATACAAAGGGAATATCCAGGAATATCTACATTTTTCTGCAATCTCTGTGTATGACATGAGTTTGAATGTGGAAACTGGTTGCATATATTATGAAATCCCATGTACTGCTTTAAAAATAGACACAGTTTAGAACAAATGCATGGATTTTTTTCCATTGTCCACACGACACCCACCCCCTGTCTCCACATGAGTTCCAGTGAGAGTCACTCGAGTTTCTTGTTATTGGATACATATATACCGCTCATAATGCCTTATGGTTGGTATGCAAATAGATGCAATGCATGGTGAAGCTGTTTTGGCCATACCCGTGTACACACCCTCTTCACCTTTCAAACTTTTAGGAGCTTATATTTTTTCCATTTTTTACTTGTTTTCATTTGTGTTTGTTTATGTTAGTTCGTGTTCATTCTTTAGTAAGACCCTCTTTAAGGTGAATACACCCAAACCGGCCTCAAACTAAACTGGCCTCGACATTTTGACCCAAACTGGCCTCCACATTTTACCCAAACTGTACCCAAACTGGCCTCCAAAGTTTCATCCTGAACATCCGCTACAGTTTTAGCCAAACCAGACACCAAGAATTTTATCAAAAGGCTATACAGGCGCAAACAGGAATTTGATAAAGCAGGTCTAATTTCCTTTAAATTTCTCTGTTAATAAATGACGTTACTGTAATGCTTTGGCAATGTTTTAAAACATGGCTATATAAAACTACAAGAAATTTATGTGATAGCAGGGTCTATCAAGATTGTATGCGTGTTACTCGGTGGAAGCTATGTGTCAGTCTGGAAATAAAAAAAATGCTGCAGTATTCAGTCTAGCCTATAAATTGTTCCTAATCCCCAGGCAAGAAATAACGTTGCTGTACCGACTTGGCACTGTTTTATATGATGTACGATTTCGGTCGAAAGTCTATTTTCATCGCGATGAGATTGAAATATACATCCAACGCGCATTTTTTATCGATGCAATTGGAATTTATGGCTGCAACGATATTTTTGAATGTGGTTGCAACTGTAAAAAATAGCTTTTTACCTATGTATATTTTTTATCGATGCACCATGAATTTATGGTTGCAACACTATTTTTGATTGTTGGTGCACCTGTAAAAAATACGGTTACAATGCTATTTTCGTTTTTGGAGAAATCTCATCGCGATGAAAAATAAACGTCAAACGTGCATTTTTATATGTCGGATGTATAAAATACAAGATGGACGTATAAATTGTACATTAGACGTGGAAATGTTCCAGGTGCAACACTATTTTTTACAGTTACAACCACATTCAAAAATATGGTTGCAACCATAAATTCCAGTTGCATCGATAAAAAATGTGCGTTGGACGTATATTTCAATCTCACTGCGATGAAAATAGACTTTCGACCCAAATGGTGCACCATAGTTTTAAAACATAGCCACGATGTTACAGGGCCATTCTGTATTATAGATTGTACGCGTGTCACTCAGTGGGAGTTAACGTGTCAGTTGGGGCCTATAAATTGTTTTTAACCCCTCATAACAAATAATGTTACTCTGATGTTTTGGCGATGCTTTAAAGCATAGCCATTACGTTACAGGAACGGTATGTATTAGCTAGGTTTATGACACAAGAGGCCCCAGGGGCCTGAGGCGCTCACTTGACATGGTAGCCTAAATATCAACCCAGTGAAATGAAATGCTCCTCCTAAGAAAAGCTTATACCAAATATCCAAAGATTCTGACCAGTGGATCTAAAAAAAGGATTTTTAAAGAATATTCCACATATTGAACTAAGTAATAATTCGGGCTCCCACGGGGAGCCCAAATATGAACCCAGGGACTTGGCTTGAACAAACTTGAATCTCACCTCTAGTGGGATGCTGTATACCAAATATCAAAAGATTCTGACTGGTGGGTGTGAAGAAGAAGATTTTGGAAGAATATTCCTCATATTGAACTAAGTTATAATTTCAACCCAGGGACTTGGCTTGAACAAACTTGAATCCTACCCCCCTAAGGATACTGCATACCAAATATCAAAACATTCCGACTGCTGGATCTGAAGAAGAAGATTTTTAAAGAAAATTCCTCATTTTGAACTAAGTTATAATTCGTGCTCCCACAGTGAGCCCAAATATGAACCCAGGGACTTGGCTTGAACAAACTTGAATCCCCCCCCCCCCACCCTATAAGCATGCTGCATACCAAATATCAGAAGATTTTTAAAGAATATTCCTCATACTCTCTAATTTAAACATTTGGGCTACCATAGAGAGCCCAAATATGGACCCAGGGATTTGATTTCAATAAACATGTGAAACAATCTTCCAAAGATGTTATACAGGAAATTTGAAAGCTTTTGGAGCAGTGGTTTGGGAGAAAAATAGTTTTAAATGTTTTCCCCATTACCCACAGTGTTGAAAAATGCTGACTCATCACTTTTTCAAAGACCCCAAAAAGTACCCCATAATAAAACCGATGGTAATTTTTTGACCATTCCATTCTGTTGGTCCTAAGGAAGCTTCACACCAAATAAGAATTCTCAGTGCCGTGTAGTTTTGGAGATATGGGCGTTTTAATTTTTTTCTATTTTTATCTCCTGCGGTTCCTATGGGGCAACGGGGAAATTTTGGCATAAATTAAGTGCTTACGACCCAATAAGTCCTCATATCAAATTTGGTTCAAATCTGTCTTTCGGTTTGGAAAATAGAAATTTTGGGTGGGGCAAAAATTCTTGCCCCTCCCATAACGAAGGCAAATATAGCTCCTCGAACTTCTCTTGAACAAATCTGAGTCTACACCTCAAAAGGAGCTGCACACCAAATATCAAGTCTCTGCTACTGCTGGTTCATGAGAAGAAGATTTTTTAAGGTTTAAGCACACTTTTTGGGCGTGGCTCTACTGGGGGGCGAGGCAACTTGATTTGAACAAAATCAAAATGCGAAGTCATAACAATCTAGAATCTCAAATATCAATTAAATTGGTTCAGCGGTTTGGGAGAAGACGCAAACACCATGTTCACGGACGACGGACGGTGAGTGATCACTATAGCTCCCCTGACTGAAAGTCAAGCGAGCTAAAAATCTGGTAGATTCGGTGTATGGGGAGACACATAAAAAACACAATAATTAAACGATCAGTCTAATTTTTGTTCATTAAAACTGCGACAGATGACAGAGTTTGTCTTCGATGTTTTTCATTGGTTTCATTCACATTCCAATTTTTTTTCCAACTCACCTTTTATTTTTTTTGGTTTTGTTGCTACATGCACACAGGGTACAAGCAGACAGTCGGTTAAACCGAAATTGTGAGCTGTCCAGCGAGACTCACCTTGTGCGTTTGTGTGTTTGGGGCCAAAACCTGATGATAGGGGATTTAGTTGAACCTCCACTAATTTCCTCAGTCTTATGGTATGTTGTCCTCACATAACCACCGTTATTATTATTATACCTTCTTGTTTTGTACTCAGATAGCTTGGGAACAAATTATTATGTTCTACAATAAAACGGAATAATGAATTCAGTTTTCTATGGAGTATTGATATTCACTGCTCTTACTACCCTCTTTTTGATCACATTTAACCAATGCAATGAGAAAGAATATCTTCTTTTACACACTTTATATTACTCTGTTATAACTCCTCTTGATTTTTCTTTCCAGTCACAAAATGTATCGTCTTTATTATTTTTGATTCTTCGGGTCTCCTTCATGCTTATGTGTCCTGGTGTTGCTGATGGTATTTTTGTAAATCATGGCGGGTAATATTAATTTGGACGAGATCCGGATCGATTCTAACTACGACTTCAATTATCTGATGAATGATAGGACCAACATATCCAATACAGATAGTGATTCCCCATCTATATATAACATTACCGATTGTAAATATCTCCTTCCTAGTGAGTTGCAATCAGAACTCAGGGACATGCGCGGGTCTTTTTCTGCTTTTCACCTCAATTGCCAGAGCCTTAATGCCCATTGGGATCCTCTTAATCACCTGCTGTCTGAACTAAACAGCAATGAAAATACATTCGACTTAAACTTCATTATCCGACGGGATCTTTCTATATTCATACCACATGTGCTTGAGTCAATTTTTATAGAAATAAAGGATAAAAAATCTGTCGAGAATTATTGATGTAATATATCGACCAAACACGGCCCCCAAAGCGGATACAGATATTTTCCAATCAAAGATCAATTACACAACTGATATACTTAACAAGGAAAAGAAAACATCTTTAATTATGGGCGACTTCAATATTGACCTTTTGAAAGTAGCTTCCCACTCGAAAACTGATGCGTTCATAGATTTATTGATTAGTGGGGGATTTATGCCTGTCATCACCAAACCAACCAGAGTGACTGATCATTCTGCGACGCCCATAGACAATATATTTTCAAACAATCTAATAAACTCTTTCAAATCCGGCATAATTCTCACTGATGTATCCGATCATTTTGGAATCTTTTATGCTGAATCTGTAATTATGCCATTAGATAGTGCAAGGCCACTTCTATCCGGGAAAGTAAACCCTACCAGTATCGAATATTTCAAAGTATTGCTATCCCATTGTGACTTTTCACCAGTTATGGATTCCAACTGTCCCAATGCTGCTTATGAACACTTCATAAACATTTTTATGAGCGCATTTGAATCAGCATTTCCTTTGCAAAGTGCAAAACGGAAAAAGAAACAAATAAAGCGACAGCCTTGGATGACGAAAGGTCTTTTAATCTCAGCCAACAACAAGAATAAATTTTTCATAAAAAAATAAGAAGTCCAACAGAATTTAAAGTAAGAAACTACAAAAATTACTGTCGATTGTTTGACAGAATTAAAAAACAAAGCAAAGCTATGTATACGAAAATGTCCTGTTGGAAAATAAAAGCAATATGCGAAAAACGTGGCAAATTCTAAATAAAGCTCTGAACAGAAACAAAAACAAGAGTAATTTACCTTCTTTTTTTAATCTGGGTGAAAAAAAGATAAATACCCCAAATGAAATCGCTCAGGAATTCAACATTTTCTTTGCAAAAATAGGACAGGAGACATCAAAATAAATAACAAATCCCCGAAAACCTTTCGTCGAATTCATGAAATCTCCACTCCCAGATAATATGTTTGTTTTACCAACTTCGTCTTTTGAAATTATAAATATCGTAACTAAAATGAAGTCTAAAGCAAGTCAGGACTATGAAAATATTTCATCGAGTATCCTTAAACACTCGATAGATTCGGTTGCCGACCCTCTTGCTCATATTATGGACATTTCCTTCAGCCAGGGAATAGTTCCTGACAGAATCAAAATTGCAAAAGTAATCTCAATTTTTAAATCAGGCTATGAAAACAACTTCACAAATTATAGACCAATAAGTATTTTGCCTGTCTTTTCAAAGATTTTAGAAAAACTCATGTTTGACAGATTGATGAAATTTCTGAACAAATTTGATATCCTCTATCACCACCAAAATGGTTTCAGGAAGCAGCACAACACACTACATCCAATTATGCAATTATTAAAACATGTCGCCGTCGAAAATAACAAAGCCAGTAAGGACACCACTTTAGCTATCTTTATTGACCTTTCTATAAAGCCTTTGATACAATAAGAAACGACACCCTTCTCCAAAAACTTGAACATTATGGAATAAGAGGTAACGCTATTAGTTGGTTCAAAAGCTATCTCAAGAACAGGAATCAGTATGTATCGTTTGGTGATAGTAAATCTAATCTAACTAAACTGACATGTGGAGTTCCACAAGGTTCTATATTGGGTCCCATTTTATTTTTAATATACATTAATGATATAAGTAATTCAACTACATTAAATGTCTTATCGTTTGCCAGTGACACAGAAGCATATAAGTCTGGAGCGGAGATAAATGCCCTAATCTCAGATTTCAATGAGGAATTACAAAATATATCTGACTGGTGTTCAGCCAACCACCTATTCCTGAACGAAAAGAAAACGAAATACATTTTACTTAATCCAGGTCACAGAGAAAGGAATGTTACTCATCAGAATGTCTATATAAACAATCGGGCAATCTGCAAGGTTGGCAGTGGGGAAAGTTAGAAGTCCTTAAAGTTTCTTGGTATAAATATTGATGACAACTTATCGTACAACGCCCATATATCTCACCTCTGCACGAAAGTCGGACTTGCCAACTTCGTTCTCAATAAAGCCAAAAAGTTTCTCCCTCATAATGTTATGAAAACTTTATATTTTACTTTGACACAGAGTCACTTCATCTATGGAATTCCTTTATGGGGTGCGTCCAAATCCTGTGATCGCCTTCAAAAACTGCAGAAACGAGCTTTATGAATAATAAATAATAAGAAATACAATGCCCACACTAACCTCCTATTTATCAATGATTGTATATTGAAGCTAAAAGACTTATACAAACTACACGCCTTATTATTCATGTTTGATTGGCATAATGGAAACCTTCCGGGTTCATTTGTAAACTTCTCAACTAACCAATCTAATATGAATACTCGCCAGGCAGGTCTTTTGCACAGACACAAAACTAGAACCAAGACTCGGAATAATCTAACGGTATTTGCGCTACCAAAGCTATGGAGTGAGCTAGAAGTAGACATCAGAAATACAGAGAATAGGAAAGAATTCAAGAAAAAGCTAACAACAATGTTTTTTTCCTCTTATTCCGAAGACATTTCCTATTCAAACCCTTGTTGTCCGGATTGTCTCCGCTAATCTGGATGCCATAAAAACTAATCAAATGTCTAGCACTGCTTACATTGCCTTCTTGGCGTAGTTTTTTAAAAAACTATACATTCTCAACCTATAAATATTTATGAAGTTAATAGCTTAATTTTCTCCCTACTAACCCACAAAACAGAGAAACACTGCCACATATACCGGGATTCTTACAGTGATATTGGTATAGTTAGGCGGTCAAAAAATATTGTGTACATATCAGTTAATCGGACAGGTACTTCGTAGCTAGTCGTACAGTCAGGGAGACTACAGTGGCCCAAGATATTAGCCCGGTTTGCGATATATTGTTACAGATATTCCATATTGATATTGATATTTTATTTGCCAGTACACTAAAATATAGCAATATATACATTATAGTACATGTAATAAAAATATTGAAATTTCAACAAGAAGAAATATTGCATATTGTACATTAAATTACAAAAAAAAATTCCAATTAATTGTTGCATTGTGTACTGGCAGGGGAAGGCATAGCCAGATTGGCTGTCTTCCTGCCTTTCCCTTAGAAGGAAGAAAAAGAAAGAGAAAGAAAGATCAACAGAAAGAGAAAGAGGTGGATATTTCACTTCAGCATTTGAGAATTCCAGTTACTGTGTCTTGAATGGGTCTTATACAGCATGCGCGCAAAGTGTCGCTGATGGCCAACATGTCGCTCTCTTAATTCTGCTGACACCATTCCTCCCGTTATCATGGAAATAGTACAAGTTTGAGAAGATCTATGAAATGGTTGGTGGGAGCTGAGAGGCGACGTGAACGAGAAAACCAGACAACAACAACAATTACTGTGGACAACAAATCGTTAACCGTTTACCAACGTAACCGACGAAACCACCCCGCGCCCTTAATAGAAGTCCCTATTCACATTTTTGTTTGTTTTCACACTCTGGCTCAAAATCACAGCACTTGGTCCCTCACTGGAACGATCTCGTTGAGATCGCGCCAATGGGGGGGGGGGGGGTGGGGGTGGGGGGTGGGGGGGGGGCATGAGCTATGTCCTTGAATTATATAGGTAATACATATTTTATCAACAGTTTCTCTGGAATTTTGAAAAATTCGGTAGTGCCTATTTGTCAAAATGAACTAGTTCTGCCATACCGAAACACACACGAGTAACATTTGATATTCAATCAACATATCCACATCCCCGGGAAACACAGGACTTATATTTCGACGAAAGGTTTGATTTTAATCACGTGATTTGTGGCAGAATTCTCATTTGGATTCTCACTGAGGTGAACGAAATCTAAACCCTGGGTTTACGAACATGCACGGTGTTAATAAAAGCTGAATGTGTCTGAGCACTATAGTTATTTGGATTCTTCTCTTTTATTGGATAAAGCGTAGGTGTGTTGTAGTAACCAACGGTTCATAGAGAATGAGAGGTGAAGATATTGGAGATATGCAGAGATAAAGAAAAGCAGAGAGATAGGGGTGGCGGAGAGAGAGAGAGAGAGAGAGGTGGGGAAGAGGGGGAGAGAGAGAGAGAGAGAGAGAGAGAGAGAGAGAGAGAGAGAGAGAACAGATAACTTTTGGTAAATTTACCATGAATAAATTTAGGGGGTTGTGATCAAATATAGTCAGAAGTGTATGCGGTTGCAAGACACTTGTTAAAATAAGACCACCGGGCAGATCACCCCTCCCCACTCCGAAGGGGTAGTAAATGGGTCATTGTGTGATTTTAAATTTGCTTTAAAATTATTTTTCAAGGTCTTAGACAAATTATGTGCCAAACATATTCTTGTCCAATTGAATCATTGGGTTTTGTGTGCGGAATGGAGTGGGGTGGGGTGGGGCAGGGGTCATTTTTCAGAACTTGCGAGGTATATATTGTTCTTTTGTTAGAGTGACCCTGAGACTTGTATTTTAAATGCTGTGTTTTTGTGAATTAGCAAGTGTGGGACATAGAAAATATGTATTATAAAAGGTCAATGACACTGCAGCTCAACTTGTCCTGGAAAAGAATGAACTAAATAGAAAGCTCCAGCAATGCAAAGTCATTTAATCAAGTTTCTACAGAAAAGAAACCCGAAAAAGATCAAGTGAGGGATGCGACCTGTGGGGTGTACTAATGGAATTGTTGACAATTTATATGCCAAATTCAAGATGGCTGATGGCGGCCATGTTTTTGAACGAAATTCCGAAATACCAAAACTACGTATGAAATGTGAAACAATTTGGGTGAGATACGTAGCCTGTGGGGGTGCGCTAATGGAATTGTTGACAATTTATATGTCAATTCCAAGATGACTAAAGAAATTTCCTCATATTGCACAAAGGTAAAATTTGGGCTCCTACAGGGAGCCCAAATATTAACCCAGAGACTTGATTTGAACAAACTTGAATCTGAACCCTCCCCCTCCCCTAGAGATGTTAGGTTCCGCTCTATATTTTCGCACCATCGCACATAGGTGAAGTTCTAAACATAGGGCATACTTATTAGCTTAATGTCATGTAAACTGGAAATATATTTTTAGTATCAGATATATGAATCAAAGGAGAGGGTTAATATGCTAATTGGAGAGATTGGGAAGAAAGGGGCAAGCGATGTCATCAAGCAGTTCGTCTCCGAGTGTTGGTAGGAGAGAAGACACGTGGGAATAAGAAGGCAGTTGGGATTACAGGGGTAACCAAGGCCTTCTCGCCTGAGAACAGCGACAAGTCAGCGGCCGGCCAAAGGGTTATTATTATTATATGATTACATTAGGCTGTTTGTTGGACAAGGATCAGGAGAGAGATGCGACCTGTAGGGTGTACCAATGGGCTTTTTGACAATTTATATGCCAAATTCAAGATGGAATATAATTTTGAATTCCATTAGTACACCCTACAGGTCACATCCCTTACTTGGGCTTGACAAGAGAATTTGAAGTTTTTGTCCTAAAGTTGGAGTCTGATGCACAGAGGTAAATTACCAGGTGAATTATGGGAAACAGCGGCTTTGAAAATCGGCTATTTTCTAAAATGTTATTTTTACACGTGTTTGTTACCAGGCATGTAACCAAAAAATGAGACGGAAACATGGATTTTTTTCACATTTTATAAAAGCAGGGGCTAACATGCTCCTGGGTTAGGTGAGTGGGAAAAGTGGGAAATTATACTTTTGAGGCTGCTCGGTGGCTGGCTGGTATCGGCATTTTTTCATGCAATTTTGCAGGTTGAAGTCTTGCCTTTGACAATAAATTACTCACCCATATTCAGATTATTTATTTCAACTTAGTCAGATAGTGTCATATGTCCTTAGTGGATTTGGAAAATGCAATACATGTTACGGGTTAGATAACTAAGTTACAGAATATTTGGATTTTAAGAGAGCGTGTGGCATGTCATTTTAGGAAATGCCCGGAAAACTGTGGAGCAGAACCTTATATACTAAATATCAAAAAATTCTGACTTGTGGATCCGAAGAAAAAGATTATTAAAGATTATCCCCCATATTGCACTAAGTTAAAGTTCGGGCCCCATAGGAAGCTAAAAAATTAAGTGAGGGATTTGATTTGAACCAGCTTGAATCTGACACCCGTAATATATCAAATGTTAAAAGATTTTGACTAGTGGTTCTGGAGAAGATGATTTTTAAAGCTCATTCTCCATACTGCCTTATATAAAATTAAGATTCGGGCTCCTGTTTTTTATGTTTTTTTTTTTAAATCCAAATATGAACCGAGGGGGTTAATTTTGACACTATTATATATGACCACAAATGGATGCTGTATGCCAAGATTCTGATCACTGGTTCTGGAGAAGAATTTTTTCAAATGTTTGCAAGTGTGCCGACTTGGCATTTTTCGATGCCAAAATAACAGTTCTCTGTTCGGTGTGGTTCGGGAAATATAGGCATTTGGAAATATTTCTATTTTAGCTTCTGGGGTTCCCACGGGAAAGTTTTTGCGTGAATTAAGTACTTATGACTCAATACTCGCCACGATATAGCCTTCGCTGCTGATGTGGCGTTAAGCACCAATAAATAAATAAATAATATGACTCAATAATACCACATAATAAATTTGGTTCAAATCGGACCATGGGATCAGAAAATAGAAATTTGGGGCAAGTAAGTTCTTATGACTCAATAATACCACATAATAAATTTGGTTCAAATCGGACCATGGGCTCAGAAAATAGAAATTTGGGGCAGGGCCAAAACTCTTGCCCCTCCCAGTACAAAGGTAAATATTGCTCCACGATTTTCAAAAGGAAGCTCCACACCAAATATCAAGTCATTGTACCAATGTAGCCACTGCTTCTTGAGAGAAGTTTGTTTTTTTTTTAATTTGCAGCATTTTCCCCCACCCCTCCCTATGGAGGGTAGCAGCTTTATTTAAAAAAAAACTTCGATTGATAGATAAGGAACATGCATATCAAATTTGGTTTAATTTGGACCAGCGATTTGTTAGAAGTAGATAATGTAAAGTTCACCCCGGGCGGGCGGGCGGGCGGACGGCGGAGAGAAAGTGATCGCCTAACCTCCCGATGAGCAAAAAAGGGGGCACTGGGTTGAGTTATTTTGTGCAATATGGTGGGACATGTACACGGAGTTGGGTCAATAGGTGAGTTTGTAGAATAGTCAATGGAGTGGGGTGGAGGAAGGCATAATATGTCGCGTGGCCATTAGCAGGTAACCTTTTCACTTCCTATTCAGTTTAAAACCTCGTAACCGTTTTTGTCTGGACAACTATAGAGCAGAAATGCCGAACGCTGCACAACTTGTACCCACAGCTGGACAACTCGTATCCATTTATCTTTGAATGGGTTGAGTTATCAAAACGTGCGTGCGAGTTATCCAACTGTGGGCACCGTTTATTTGACAGAACCGACCCATAAATGACATTTTCTCCAACTAACCGTTTTGGGGTTCAAAGTTGGGAGCTGTGAATTAACCCTTTACCCAACGAATCATACGCACTCGTCCGCGTAATATTCAAATTCAGCAATTCGATGTCCAATTTGTAATTTGTTTGAACCCAGTGGCCCCTGGGCTTTCAAATTGCAGTTATGGGCTATTTAGGAACATGACTACAGTGCTCAACCCTTGATTTTTCTGGACATTTTTCTTCAATTATTTTTCAAGTGAAAACTTAGTAAATATTCTTTTGTAAGAAGTTGTGCTGTTATAATACAAGTAAATTTTATTGCATATTAAGGTGATATGCTTATATGTGTGAGTTATGTGGGATGGGAGAATGAAAGACATGTGGTTAGGGGGAGACTCAAAGGAGAGGGTTAATGTGCTAATCGGAGAGATTGGGAAGAATGGGGCAAGGGATGTCATCAAGCAGTTCGTCTCCGAATGTTGGGAGGAGAGGAGAAGCGTGGGAATAGGGTGGCAGTTGGGAGTTCATGGGTAACCAAGGCCTTCTCGTCCGAGAACCGCGACAAATCAGCGGCTGGCCAAAGTGTTATTATTATATTATTGCGCGTGTAGTTTCTCTTAATCCACATACTAAGTACACGTGCTTTTATTTAGCCCATTTTCCCATTTTTTCCCGCAAAAACTGTGAACTTGTACTTGCAACAATTAATGTTTCTGTCATCTCCAATAACCGAATTGTTAGAATTTGTTTTTGAGTTGGTTTCTTCAAACTCATTGACCCCAGAGCTTTTGTATTGCAATTGCTGGTTGTTTGTGAGCATGAATCCTAGTCAAAACGTCCCCAAACCAAAACGTCCCCAAATGTTTTGGTCAAAACGTCCCCAAATAGTTGGTCAAAACGTCCCCAAAAATTCGTCAAAACGTCCCCAACAGTTCGTCAAAACGTCCCCAATAGTTGGTCAAAACGTCCCCTTTGTTATTTCTTGACTGAGACCATTGAAAAAACTTGCGATGGTATTTTAAAACAAATTTATTGTTTTACAAAACATTAATTATAAATAACCCCGCTTCTGTCAGGCCGATATTTATGCGTGCCTTCCCTAATTTCGCGCGTACCTTATGAATAGAAAACACTTATTAATACCAGTGCCAGTGAAATGGAAATTTGGCCCCAGGGTTAATTCTGTCACGGATCTTCTTTCAAAAGTGTCGGGATACTGATGCAGATGCCAAAGGCAAGCACGAGCGTTGATTGGGTTGGACGCGAGTAACGATCGATGATAGGGTGGGGTGCCCCCCCCCCCCCAAAAAAAAAATTAAATCAGTTATAAATGGAGACTTCTGGCGAGTTTTGGTACCCAAAAATCACGTTATTTTTTTTTGGCCGTCGTTTTTAGCAGCATGTTTTGAATTCTCAAGTTCGTCAGTGACTATCCAGACATCTGGAATTATAGCTTTTAACTGCACAATTCTTGAAGTGATAACTTTATTACGTCAAGTTGATTTAATAAAGTTATTACTTCAAGAATCACGCAGTCACAAATTACAACCGTTGGTCAAGTGCAGAGCTTCATTCACGATGCAGCCCCCTTCTTAACTGTTAGCACAGGGGTCAGAAACTTGGAGGGGGGGGGGGGGGGTAGTCGAAAATGGCCTGAAAGCCCGTATTTTAATTTTCGTTTGGTACGTCCTTTGAAAGACGTACCAAGCCCAAATGAAAGTGTCAATGACAATGTAGCTTAACTTGTGTGTTGTGTTTGATGAAAAGGAAAATGTTCAATGTTTATGAAAGGATTATGAAAAAAGACAAGAATTCTGATAATTGGGAACATGTTCATTTCTGTTCCCTGTATGCTATGTTTTCGATAAAAATAATATGAGGTGTACACTGTACTAAAGAGTTGAGGGTGGGTTAATATGACCTCACAGTTAATGTATGTGGCGTGGCCCTCACAGTTAACGTATATCAACGAAAGTTACCAAGTTACAGTGAAATTATTCCAAAACGAGTCATCCTATCAAGTTACATTGAAATCACTTCATAAATATGGCCTGTAGACTGTGCTAAAGGTTTTCGGGCTTCAGGCCCCTGTAGCCGTCAGTTTCCCAATTGCGTCCAAAGGGGACGTTCTCATCTAGACATTATATGAAGTTAACCTACCAAATTACAATAAAATCCCTTCATAAATATGACCTGTAGACTGTGCTCCAGGTTTTCGGGCTTCGGGCACTTGTAGCCATCACAGTTGACGAATCACGACCAAAAGGGGATGTCATCGTCTAGGCATTATATGGAGTCAAACTAACGTGTTACAATGAAATCCTTCCATAAATATGACCTGTAGACTATGCTAAAGGTTTTGGGGTTATGGGCTCGGGCAGCCATCAAGGCTGAATGATCACGACCAAAAGGGGACGTTCTCATCTAGACATTATTTGGAGTCATCCTGCCAAGCTACAATGAAATCCCTTCATAATTATGACCTGCAGACTGTTCTGAAGGTTTTCGGGCTTCGGGCCCCTGTAGCTGTCACAGTTGCCCAATCGTGTCCAAAAGGGGACATTCTCATCTAGACATTATATGAAGTCAAACCTACCAAGTTACAATGAAATCCCTTTATAAATATGACCTGTAGACTGTGCTAAAGGTATTTGGGCTTCGGGCTCGGGCAGCCATAATGGTTGAATGATCGCAACCAAAAGGGGACATTCTCATCTGGGCATCATCTGGAGTGATCCTACGAAGTTACAATGAAATCCCTTCATAAATATGACCTGTAGACTGTGATCAAGATTTTCGGGCTTCGGGCGCCTGTGGCCATCACAGTTGACCAATCACGACAAAAAGGGGATGTCGTCATCTATAGGTATTATATGGAGTCAACCTAACAAGCTACAATGAAATCCTTCCATAAATACGACCTATAGACTATGCGAAAGGTCTTTGGGCTCGGGCAGCCATAAAGGCTGAATGATCTCGACCAAAAGGGGGTGTTCCCATCTAGACATTATTTGGAGTCATCCTACCAAGCTACAATGAAATCCCTTCATAATTATGACCTGTAGACTGTTCTAAAGGTTTTCGAGCTTCGGGCCCCTGTAGCCGTCACAGTTGCCCAATCGTGTCCAAAAGGGGACGTTCTCATCTAGACATTACATAATATATATAATTTCTGATTCTCGAATATTTTGCTTCTTACTATACTGATTATAATAATAATAACTCTTTGGCCAGCCGCTGATTTGTCGCGGTTGTCATAGGAGAATGCCATCATTCCCCCTGCACCCCACCCCTCTCTTCTCTTCCCAGCATTCCGATATAAACTGTTTAATAATCACTTCCTTGTTTTCAATTTCTTCAATAGGCACTCCTGCCCTCTCCCTCATGTCCCCCCTCAGCCATCTAAGTAGTAGTGTATGTTCCCCTTCACCCCTCATTTGGATGATCTCATTTGGATGATCTCATGTGACGTCATGTCACGTGACCTAGTGCCGCCATGTTGTGTTGTCATGGTAACCCGCGTGGGCGGCCATGTTGTGACGTCATAGCCATAGTGATACGTGGTGGTAGTATGCATGCGCAGTGCGTGTTGTTAAGGTGATACGTGTTTCCGTCGTCCATTTTGTATACTGGAGGCCGCCATCTTGGTTTCTATGGTAGCACGTGATTGCTATTTTACCAAAGGCCTACAATAGGACAGGGGTATGTTCGGAGGGAATGTTCGATTGAATCGGAGTATTTTCTGGAACGACTTCCCTGGGTAATTACCACAAACAACCCGACAACTTGTATTATTTCGAATTCTTCCAGAAATCTCTGCTTCTATCTATATATGCAATAGTTATCGTTTATCTGGCCATGTTCCTTTATTCTAGGACACAACGCGATTGCCGCAGGTGGGATTCAAACCGAGGACCTCTCGGCTTGCAGCCTGCACCTCTACCAACTGAGCCCCCGCGCCCCCCTTATGGGTTATAATTCTGGTTCATCTAGGGCAATAGCATTTATTTACCCCTCTCTCACATCTCATAGTTTTAAATACCATTTAAAACATCTGAAGAAATTTCACGGTGTCGAAAAAAGCTCTGTTCGCCATTTTATCTTTCATAATTCTTCACTGTAACGTGATATTCATGGAACATGTAGTCTAGATCTAATTGGGGCAAGATGCGACCCTTTCCTCGAAAAATGTGCAATTCTAAAAATCAATTCCCATTGAGGTCGATTGGCAGACGAATGTACCTGTATTTGTTTACGCCCCAGTTGTGATGTGAGAAACAATGATTAACTTGAAAGAATGCTGGTGTCGTGGTTGAGTAAGCGGTGGCTTCTTGTCCCACACACATCCCGTAGGTAGCCCTCCCACCCCTGCTAAAACGCTATGAATCTTGAAGTTTTGGTGGAGTTTACAATAACCACAACTTTGGGTACGACATTTATCGGGGGGGGGGGGGGGGGGATTATCAGGCTTATAGGGCTTACCGCGGATCGAAGGCGGACCAATTCATATCAGGGAACCTAATTGTCAAACTGACCACTACTGTTGCTCAGGAAGCCTCAGTTGTTTTTTTTTTTGGCCCACGAACTGATAAATTGTTTCTGAACACGCATTTACCTGACACGATATGGTCCAAGATCTCGCAGTGATCAAGAGAACCACCTGACCCAACGAGTTCAAACAAGACACACAAATCTGATAGACCGACAACTTCTTCAGTAAGTGACAACTTCGAGATGTATATTTTTATATGGCCTACTGAGCCTATGGGCAGACCAGTATGAGGACAGACAACCAAAAAAGCAATGACATAGGACGGTGCCTGAAGCACGCAAGCGTCAATGGGCTAAAGCTATGGGTGGGTGGGGGCAGAATCTGGATTGAGCACGAAATGTGTTTCCATACTGTTTGGTGCAGATTCTGGCAGATCTTCTCATAAGTTCTCAAGTGAAAATTTCGGTATAGGTGCAGTATGTGTACACATATTTTCGTAGTCTTTCTGTAAATTATTAATCCATCTTTCTGCTACGCATACCCAGACGAAACACATGTCTTCTTAATACAGATCGGGGATGTGGACTGCATGATCTTGATATGGCTTTTTGTCCCCTCGCTGAGAGCAAGGGATGGTTTCCCCCTCCACTACGCCCCAACCTTCGCTGACCCCGATAAACACTGTACATTTTTTGAAATGGTAATTGTGATTTATTCTGTTTATGAGTGTGATTGAAATTATACAACCAGAATATCAAATATTCATCATCTAGTCTTCCTCCTTCCAGTATATCTAGTGTCAACTCTTTTGTCGTATTTTGCCCCCATATATGGGGCAAGATGCGACAATCGATGTGATCTACTACCAGATGTGGGGTAAGAATAAGACGCACAGTCGTCAAGAAAAGGTAATCCCAAAATGTCAAATAAAGACATCTGTCATACTTAAAATTGAAATAAGTGACATGCTCAAAGTTATCTGTGAGCATTTCAAAGAACAGCGCTTAAATGTGTCGCATCTTGCCCCAAATTACCCTACGAAGAGTTAGCACATTTTTTAAATATTTTTTTCCAGGCATAATTGTCATATTTTTCTCAGACTTAGTCGATTCTAGGTCATGACATAAGACTTTGTGTTAAGGCAAGTCATTGGCGTAGCCAGGGAAGGGCCGAGAGGGGCACATGCCCCCCAAATTTCACACATGTTAACCCATATATAGGGAACATCAGGCAAGACATTTTAATATCTAGATATTTATACTTGTAAGATGTTTGCGCCATCGAAAGAGAATCCAACATTTTTTTCCCCACTCCACCCCTCATTTCCGATTTCAAAATTGTAAAAAGTGACTGGGAAATTCTAAGGTGTGGGCCCACCAGTCGGATCGATAATCAACACGGGGTAAGCAGTTGGAAATGGCGAGGTTCGGGCAACCGCACAGTAGTAGTAGGCCAACCTGTTTGTAAAAATTTCTGGGGGTGGTTGGGAGGGCTGCAACTGGACTTCCCCAAAGTTCGAAATTCGGCGACAAGTCAAAGTGTGTGTAGTTCAAATTTGCTTCTGGTGATCAACCAGTTATGGTGATTTTTATATTTTAAGTTATCGGCAAATAATAATAAATATAATATAAATGTATTCCAACTGAAAATCAGTATATCCAAATCTCTATATATTTGAAAAAGAAGGAAATGTTAACTTTCATCATTTACATACTTTTCAGATGCTGCAGATACAGAATACATGTTCATTGTTTCATCACCTCATCTATTTCATGAATTTTCATCATAGCCTCATCAGTTCATAAAGTGAGTACCTCATTCACATTAACATAGATATTGTTATAAAAGAATTCATCAGCACTGGAGATCTCACTCATACGACACTGCTGTTCCATTTAACATTCTGAAAACTCACTATATGCACAATAGCTGAAGTTCTTCATAATGATTGTATACAGTGCAGCCCACCTGACAATATATCAATTAATTAAATGGCTCTGTTGGTTGAGTGTGAATCCCAAACACCATACTATTTAACATAGCACTGTCCTGATAAAAGAAAAAGTTCCGTGGGTTCCGTAAAAGTTTTTTTTTTTTTGTTGACCCGTTGTGCTGATAGTCCTTACACAATAAGTATCCAAATTGAGTATCTTATCATACACAAGCGTTTGCATGCCCCAAACTACTTATGAATTTCAACCGAATATCACCAAATTGCCTCGTTTGAAGTCATGTTTACCCTCAGTAAACTAGTACAACCATTTGATGCATTTCATCTTGTTGGACAGAGCTCCATATGTTCTGTCAGTTGGGATGAAAGGAAATGGATGTTTGGTTGGCACAGAAATGTCGGAAAGTAACCAAGTGCCTGTTAATCGATCATTCTGGACGGGTGAATATTTTCTCAATGACATGGTGACTGTTCCATTGCCAGGGTTCTACTCTATTCCATTATATCCCTAAGTTAGGGGAGTACAGTGGAACCCACCTGTTTGGACATCTCTCAATTGAATATCCTTGTTAACTGAATATAATTTCCAGCCATCTGACCATTTACCATACCTTAGTACAAATCTGACCTGTTAATTGCATTTAGGCCAATTACTTCATCGTCAATCACCAAATTCCTCTTCTTATTAACCAGTTTGGCCTCTGTACATTCAGTAAAGGCATTTGATTCATTGTACCTTGTTTGATGAGGCTCTGTGAGCTCTGACAGGGGGGATATAATGGAATAAATGCTTAGTTTACCACTTAGAACACAGCAAATTAATCACATTTTTGTTAATAGGATACTCATGTCATATCAGTAATTTTCAGTGGCAAAGTAATTATGCAACTGATAGGGTTCCACTATATTAGTTAAATTTTTGATTCGGTATCAGCTTAACTTGGTCTTCTCTGCTTCTCCAATACCATTTTTCCTCAATTTTCCACTCTGAATCAAATCTTTTTCCCTGATAAAACACATTAATCTCATGTATCATGGCTCATTTTCACTGTTTTTCACCTTTATTTCATAATTGATATTAATGCAGCAGAATTGTAATTGTAATTTAATATTATTTCTTTTTCATCATTTTGAGCAAAATGTAACGTTATTGTTGGTTACGAGCTCCAGTAAAATTCAATTCAATTCAACCCCCCCCCCCTCCTTCAACATTCAATTAGGAATAGGACGCCATCGTTTTAAGCCTTTTATCGACGCGTTACCATCCACGGGCCTAAGGGTCGGCCAAGATCAAAGCAACTTTTCGGAACATCTTTTCTCCAACATGTGAGATCTGCCGACAATTACTGTCCATCTGTGCTCCCTCGTTATCGATTAATAGCCCAAGAACATTAGGTTTCACTAGGGAAAAAAATCGGAGAAAGCTGATTTTTTCAGGGAATGTCGAGTACATGTCACTGAACGATTAGACAAAAGTCCCCTAAAATCCCAGTTGAGCTTTTTTTTCTACAGCCTTTTTTCGAAAACGCGTTTGAAAAAAATCAAAAAAAATCGCACGAACTTTGTAACCTCGAATTGATCCAACTGTATTTTTTGTTTACGCGTATTTCGAGCTACATAATGTCTAATATACATTTACCTAGAGGAAAATGTGCATTCTGTGACAATTTCTGCGAAAAATTATTGAAAATTCACAAAAAAGTATCGGATTTACGCAAAAAATGACGCTTTTCCTAACGGATTTGCCCAAAGGGTCGTAGTACAGAACGGGATGTTAGTTGGACAGACGATAAAAAATCCACCACCATTTGAAGACTTTTATCATTGCTTACAAAATAGACATTATGGAAGACCCCCTCTGCTTCTGGCCGAGTTCCCCTTTTGGCATAAAATTCGTCAGCATGAGAACTCAAGTATTTTCAGGCTTGGGACCGAACAGACACGTCTGTGTCTGGCAGCATTAGATCAATAAATAATATTTACAGAATGTACAAAAATCAATAAATAATATTTACAGAATGTACAAATCAATCAACATGGATTAAGTTACATTGACTATTATCAACGCTATATACAGAAATGACATGACCTATATACATATTATTCATCGAACTCAGAAATTTCCGACAGGACAGTGTTTCTGTGGTTGTTACAAGAATCCGAACTGCAATTACACAAACCTGAGCAAGAGAGTCCTGCCTTCTTACACCCACACCTTTTTGTACAAGCACTCTTGCAACCACAACTGATCAGATTCAGTAGGTTATCGGGGGCACATGGCTTTGTGGCTGCAGTCGGTACAAGAAGTCCATTGTCTAGCGACCACCCCCAATCCGTCGGAGGAAGCGAAGTGCCCAGCCATTGTTGGACCTGGAGATAACATCTGCAGACATGTTGTTGTGCAGCATCGCTGCTTGGTGGGAGTGAGGCTAGGTCGATGGGTTTATTCAGTTTAGATTTTTCTACACAACGCTTGTAAGTGACATATCTATATTGGTCGAGAGAGGAAACAGTTTTACTCCCGTATAAGATCAGGAGAAGTTGTTCCCCGGCAGCGGCTACTGCACTTGGTGTACTGTCATCCGCCAAAATTGTGTTGACATACTGTTGTGAGTCGCTAGTAACATCGGAGACAACTGTACTGAATACTTTCTTCTTACCAACTCGAAAGAGTGCAGAAGTAGTGTCACAACCACTTATAGAATGTGCTACAAGGAGGTTGCTTCTATGGTCACCCATTTTGGTTGCTATTTCACTAACTGAAACTAGTAAGTTTGGGGTAATGGAATACATCATGTGAATATTACATCCCGGTTGAACTCGAGAGGTAAGAATGACTAACAAGTCTGTGTCTGTTCCCACAACGACAACATTGTTGTCATCTTGAGCGATGTCAAGTGCAGTTTCGGCTATCAGTACATCAGCATCAGCCTCGGCCTGCTTGGACTGAATATTGATAGCAGATAGCTCCTGCATTAGAAGATCGATCAGTTGGGTTTTGTTCTTGGCATTTGCAAGGAAATCGGATTGGGGTGTGGTGGCTGGTAACTCGGGTGAGATATTGATATCAATGGAATACCTGTTTTTAGATCTACGGGCTTGTTCCATGCCCTTTGTCGACATTGTACAAGCATAACCATCAAAAACAACCACGACGTTCGCCCCAAAATGTCTCACTAGATAATTGGAATATGATGTACATATGTCCTTATATGACGACTGTTTAGGCCATACAACTGCCCTCAATAAAAATCCACCATCTACAACAAACAGAGAATGTTCTGGGATTTTAGTTTGCTCGGAACCGTATGTTTCGAGGATCTTACCGAGCGTGCTTTTCTGTGTCTTCCTCATTCCAGCAGAATCAAACAATGCTGGTGGTTTCGGGGCGAGTTCATATTTGAGATACTCTTCCGTCTCTGCTTGTGACTGAATAACACATGTGATGCGGTTGAACAGAATTGTGGGGTCAATCACTACCTTACTTCCACGGACTTTGATGCTATTTGCCATCGATGCGAAAGACTTCACAGTGTCAACACGTCGTAGTTTGATGCTGTTGAACGTTTTGCTTACAACATTCGACACGCAACATTCACCAATTTTGCGAACTTGGTCACAGTTCACAGTTTCGTCGGCCACAAGCCCGGTCGCTATAGAGACTAATTGTAGTGGATCTCTATTCTGAAAGGGGGAATGCACTCTGAGCCAGTTCAATAATTTGGTGATATCATTGGCATCAGTCAATTGTGAACTTTGACGGAGATCCCGATGTTGTTCGCCATGACCAGTGTGAACATGAACAAAATTTTCGAGAGCATTACATATCGGAAGGCAAAGAGGTAGTCCATGTACCCATTTAGCAACAGTGCTATCGGTTATTCCCCTGCCATGTGTGAGACCACCAGGGAGCTTGAACATTCTCATTAAACACTGCTCTATGGTCTGATCAGAATATATCCCGTCCCAGAATCTATCTGAGCGCCTTATGGTAAAGTAACCTTTCTCAGTGAACAACTTCAAATCATCCTGTTGCATTATTTCTGTTAGCTCATTCATCTGCTGCAAATAGAGATGAGAACTTTTTGCGTATGCAAAATGACCACCTGCGTGAAATACTGGAATCATATTGCGAACACAATATGTGTGGAGTTCCCAGTCGCCTGTGCGCTCTGCTCTCAAGAACAACTGGAGAAGACCTATTTGCTCGTAGTATTGTACCCAAAGCTTTCCTGTGCGTCCTACGGACGCATTCTGGAGCAGTTCGTGTAATTTTGACAGTAGATGGTTGACACTTTCTTGATTGACAGCGTCAGCTGTTGTACAGTCACCTCTGGCAAGTCCACAGAATATTTCATTGACTTCTGTGCAGTCTATGTTATCTAGTGTTCGGCTTTCTTCAAACACAAGTTTTGTAATGGCAATTTGTGTTAGCAAATGGGCACGAACTGCTCTTGAATATGCATGACCACTGATCAAATGATGGATTGACCCACCAGCATAAACAGTCCCCCAAAGTTCATCCAAGCCGCTACCAGCCATCATGATCGAACCAATTGCCCCTAAATATGACATAATCATATGGAAGCCGCCGAGTCTAACGAAAACTTTTGTCAACTTATCTGACGAAGACACAATCTCCACTGCTTTGATATAATGTGATTTAATCGAACATGGAAATTGAAACAATGATGCTATAATACGGTATTTGAATGAGAAAAGTCGATGCCGTTTGAATTTGAGTTTAGGGGGTATGGTTAATATTTCACACGTTTCACCAGTTCATTATGGAATAAATGACTATTGTTAACTTATATATCATTATAAAGCCACTGCTTTTCTGCAATTTTTGATATATAATTTAACTCCCAAAGTAGTCGTAGATTTAATTTAATGGACGTTGTATACCGTTGTGTGTATGAAAACAATAAATTTTTTTCTCGTAATTTTGTACATTTTCGTGAATATTTCACCATTGAGTGTGAGGATTGGTACAAAGTTGGCATTTTCTGTTGGGGATATGTATTCTCAATATAATTCAGCACGATATTTATGATTCTCACCCTACTAAGGCGAATAAGAATGAGAAATATGGAGCTGGGTTGAATTTTTTTAAAAATTGTTTTTTTTTCATAAAAAAAAAACGCTATAACTAAAAAAGCTCAACTCGGATTCGCGGGGACTTTTCACACTTTATCCGCAATGTGTGTCCCGGAAACATATAAAAAAATCAGCTTTCTCCGATTTTTTTCCTTACTTTCTCATTTTTATGTCTGATGTGCCTGGACTATAAAACAAAAACCCAACCAATGAACTCTCAGCCATGGAAAGCCGGTTGTGACATGTTTTTTTGCGAAATGCTTTTTGCGACAAAGCATTTCGCAAAAAGCATTTCGCATTTCACACAAAAAAAATTCGCAAACAGAAAAATGCATTTGCGTTTTGCTATTGTGGCACAAAGGTAAAGCATTTCGCAAAAAGCATTTCGCAAAAAGTATGTCATAACCGGCTGTCCATACACACGTAATGAACAAACCACGACTCTGTCTTCTGCACGTGCCTAATCAAAACAGTCCACATACATGTATGATGTAAACAACGACTTGTTAATTTTGATTGGAAAAGCTGTCACTCATTTGTAGGACTCGCGGGATTGTGCTAAACAACCCTGTTTGAGAAGCGATACAACAAGGAATAATATGATTTGATGTGGACGGCTGACAACATGCAGCAAACTCCCGAAAACCCACCACCAGAAAGGCCAAAGGATAGGCAAAGGAAAACATTACCCTGCGATGGCGGGAACCTGGAATGTCTCTTGAATTTGAAGCAACCAACTGACCTGAACTTGTATGAGGATAAGCAGAGAGACACGACGAAGGGTGCGTGGTGCAATCAATCGATGGTGATTGATCGAAAATATGGCTCAGCGCAAGAAATATGTGGCATTGGAACTTTCTTTTGTCAGCTAATCCTGCAAAGTCAAAGAGGAAAGACGATGGGCAGGGAGCCACCTGGAATTTGGAAACTTGTTTGAGGCAGTATATGTGGCGGGGGTGGGGGATCGTATGCCTAAACCCCTAAGCCTGAAAGTGATCAGACATGCCAACATGGAGATGGGGAAAAAAGTACAGGAGTCAAGATTTCAATTGCGACTGGGAAAATATAAGTTACGGTGCTATATAAGTAATAGAATGTTGTTTATTATTTTTTTTATTAAATACACACAAATTATAGTTTATACGGCAAAATGAAGGTTAGATGTATAGAACACGAAACACATATGAAAACTGAAATCAACTCATAAAGTTGACAGCATGTACCTCTGGTTCCTGGAAGTCTGCTACTGAATTGGTACTAGAACTGATAATTATTAAATAATGTTTCACGAGAACAACTTGTGGCCAAATGTGTTTCACATATCCAAAAAGAAAGCTATGTCATCAAAATTCTTCAAAACACAACAGAGCTGCATATGGGGGTAAATTCCAAAACTGTAGGCTTTGTGTACATTTTTAATTTACTTTCGATTTCCGGTCAATGTCATCGGACGGAGAAATCATCGATGTGCAATGCTGTCTAAAATCAAATAATGGGAGAGATTGTCTTAATACAGCATACTATTATTATATAGAGACTGAACAGTTGCCATATTGTATGAAAGGTATCATGACACCTTTTAAAAATTCTTAGAATTACAATTTTGTTTTTCGATGGAAGTTCGTACGATTGATTTGCGCATGTCCTTCGAATATGGAATACATCTTCAATAAAAAATACAGACAGTGTTGTCCTTTTCGCAAATGCAGCCCTATCACTGTACTCTAAAGTGTTTTGAATGCCTAGCTTTGTTCTTGGATATGTGAAGCACATTTGGCCACCAGTTGTTCTTGTGAAATATTATTTCATGATCGGTTCTGCTACGAATAAAGTTGCAGATTTTCAGGAACCAGTGGTGCCACCTGTCAACTCTATGAGTTGATTACATATGTGTTTCATGTTCTATACATCTCATCCTTCATTTTGATGTATAATTTGTGTATATTTAATTTGAATTTAAGGAATATGAGAGGTGGAAGTTTAAAAATAAACAAAATTCTATCACTTATATAGCACCTTAAAACTACCTTGTCTTGGGGGGGGGGGGGGGAGGTTGAAACCATTCCCTCCTCCCCCCCAGTTCTCCTGAAAAATGTCATCCTAAACCTTGCATACATTCATGGCTAAAATCCCCCAAATTCACTCTCTGTAACAGTAAAGAGTCCCCCCCCCCCCCCACCTCCTCCTGCAGAGTGATTTCCAGAAACTGTATCTACTAATTTTGATACAGAAAAAAAAACCATGACTCACCACTTTACCATTTTAATGGCATAAATGTTATTGTAATGGAACCAAATTTGTCTGAATTGGCTGTATTTAAAAGTTGAAGGATAATTTCCGACATAATGTTACCCTGACTGTCAAATGTGTCATTAAAACCTCAGTAAATAAATAAGTAAATAGAAAGAAAATTGGAAAATAATTTAAGCCACCAAACTGTGATCGTCAACCGTTTTATCCAAAAACAAATGTTAAAATGAAATAGTAAGGGAGCCCAAAATTTGAACTTGGTACAATATGATGAAATTTCTTTAAAAATCTACTTCTTCAAATCCACCTGTCAGAATGCTTTCATATTTGATATACAACATCTCTTGGGGTGGGAGGGGTGGGGGGTGGGGAGTGGGGGGGGGGGGACAGATCAAATTTGTTCAAATTGAGTGCCTAGGTTAATAACATTTTAACTTGGTGCTATATGAAGGAGTTTCTTTAAAAAAAAAATTGTGATTCAACTGTCTGAATCCTTTCAAATTTGGTATACAAATTCTCTAGGTGAGCCAGATTCAAGTTTGTACAAATTGGGTCCCAGGGTTGCAGGCCTTTAAATTCATTTATTTTGGGCACACTGTTTTGCCCTAATTTGGGTGCATTAAAACCAGAAATAACTGTGCTATCCTCTTATGTTTTATTGCCATGCCTTTCTTTGTATTTCTATGGCCATATTATGATGGAAGTTTTTCTCAAATCAAATGTAGAAGAGGCACAGAGAATTTATATATTTTTCTTGATGTCTTTACACCTTCCTTAATTTGGGCAGACCCCTAAATGGTGTAAAATTGGGGTTATCTAAAGGCCTGTGGTTGATATTTGGGTTTCCTATGGCAGCCCAAATTTTTAACTTGGTGCAATATGAGGGAATTTCTTTGAAAATCTTCTTCTGCAGAACCATCTATTAGAATCTTTTGATATTTGGTATACAGCATCCTAAGGGAGGTCAGATCTAAGTTTGTTCAAATCAAGTCCCTGGGTTAATATTTGGGTTATTGGAGCATGAATTTTAACTTAGTCCAATATGAGGAATAATCTTTGAAAATCTGCTTCTTGAGATACAATCAGAATCTTTCGATATTTGGTATATGTCATCGTTTGAGGATCTGGATCAGATTCAGTTTGTTAAAATAATGTTCCTGGGTTGATATTTGTGTTCCCTGGAGTGGAGTGGGGGTGGGCATCTGGCATGGACAGCAGAGTTATAAATAATTAAATAACTTCATTTCTCTGTTGTGTTAACTAGCCATAGATCATAATTAAACCCTTCTTTAAACAACTTTGGTCAGGTTAGTGCCTCAGGCCTCATGGTCTCTTGTTTTTGGTTTTAGTTAATAGAGTAGCAATTTTTCCGATCCTATTAGTAATAATGCCTGGCACGTCAAAGGATATTGCATGCTGGGTAACTTACAACCATTGCATTTAACTGGTATTTGTAACACCCACCCCCTCCCAAAAAACAACAAAAAACCTAAAACAAAAAACAAAGCCCCCAAACCATGTGGCCCCTTGACCAAGTGTGAGGGAGAGGATATTTTTTTTAGTTCACCTGACTGAAAGTCAGTGGGAGCTATTGCCATCACTTGGTATCTGGCATCTATCGTCCGTTAACTTTTGAATCTTTGGACCAAATTCAAACATATATTGCACAGACCATCTTTGGAGTATACCCTTTCTACTTTGTTCAAATGAAGCTCCTTCCATCTTTGGGCTGTGGTTAATGGCCAATAAGCTTAAAAATCTTCTTCTCATGAACCACCAGTGAGAATGCCTTGATATTTGGTATGCACTTCCTCTGTAGGAGCATGTGCATTTTGGCTTCGCACTAAATTTGTATTTCAAGAACTAATGGGCTGATTTGAACCAAATTTAGCATATAGTATAGAAATTTTGTTTTTTTTACAGCCCCGTTGGAACCCCAGGAGTTAAAAATAGAAAAAAATCAAATGCCCATATTTCAAAAAAGGGCACAGATCAGAATATTGTTTTTTTGGTATGCTGCTTCTTTAGGTCCCGTGGTAATCAGGCGGACCCCCAAAAATTGCTATCGGGTTTTATCATGGGGTGCCGTATGAGGATGCCCATTTTAATTCTGTTGGCAATCGGAAAATGCTGGGTCATCATCTTTCTTGTTTTCCAACTAATTTGAAGCTTGTCTTCCTCTTCAAAACCAAATTCATGCTTATATGGCACAGATCATCTTTGGAGTATAACCTTTCTACTTTTTTCAAATGAAGATGCTGCCATCCTCGAGCTGAGAATGCCAAAAAGCCTAACAATCTTTAAAAATCTTCTCATAAACCACCACAGAGAATGCTTTGATATTTGGTATGGAATTTCCTTTGGTGGTGAAGAGTTCAAGGCAAGTTGATAGGTCAATATTTGGGCTCTGTGAGCATGCTCATTTTGGGCTACACCCAAAATTGGTTTTTCAAGAACTGATAGGATTTGAACCAAATTGGGCCCGTAGATAAGTGGGTCATAACTGCTTGATTTATGTGCCCCCCAATATTTTTCTGCTTCCTCAGGAGCTAAAAATAGAAAAAATTGAAATGCTCATATTTGAAAAACTGCATTGACCAGAATATTGCTTTTTAGTTTGCGGGCCAAATTCCTTCGGGGCAGTGGAATCAGATTGAAAAAAGAAATTGCTGTCGATTTTGTCATGGGGTGCCATGTGGGGATGCCCATTTTAACCCTGTTGGCAATGGGAAAATGCCGAATCATTATTTTTCTTGTGCTCCATCAACTAAGTATTCTTCTTTGGAACCTTTGGGCCAAGTCTAAACTAATTTGGTACAAAGCTTCTTAGTGGAGTTTAATCTTCTGATTTTTTCTCCAAAAGTTACTATGCTCCCTCGGTTGGGGTTAATTCCCCATAAGCCTAAAATGCTTTAAAATCATCTTTTCATAAGCCACTTGCAATAATGCTTAGATTTCTGGTATAGAACTTACTTAGTGATGCAGATTAAAGTTTTTTCAAAGGAACTAAGTAGGTCAAAACTTGGGCTCCTTTTTGAAGGATGCCTATTTCTGGCTTCACTCACAAATCACAATTTCTATTTCTAAACCCTGGGAGCGCGGTGGCTCAGTGGTAGACTGTTGGACTTCTATGCTAGAGGTCCCGAGTTCGATCCCCGCTCGGGACTACCCGCATTGTGTCCTTGGGCAAGGCACTTTATCCCGGTTGCCCACATGGGGGCACGATGACGCCGTGTACTAAGGTGCATTGCATGTCGATGGTGCATATGTCTTCAACTGCTGTAACCCTGCTTGAACAGAGTTAGAATGTTGAGGAGCTGACAGTTGCTTGTCGATGCTCGGTGGTTCTCTGTGGGTACTCCGGCTTCCTCCACCTGTAAAACTGTCACCGTCACGGTTAGCCATTCATTGTGCATAAGTATGTGACCTTAAACACTAATAAATAAATTTCTAAACCCAATGGGCTGTAGAGATGGGCAGCATTGCAATTTTTGGTTCGGTATCAGTATCGGTATTTTTTCTACCAGATACCTTGGTTTTGGTACTGTATTCGGTATCCATATCAATGTATTTTTAATAAACCAGAATGTCACATTGGACCCCTTGAAACCTGTTTAATTTGGCATGAGCAAACACCCACTATGTTCATACGATACTAAACAAGTTTTAAAATATCAAATGTATCCCGGTTAGTGATGAACCGATTATCAAAACTTGCTATCAACCGATTACCGATTATTTCCCGGCCGATTATGCCGATTCTGATGGCTGAAATACAGGGGTCAGCCTGGCAACTGATTTTAGGGAGAAGTGACTTCTCCCTCTAGAGATTTTAGGGAGAAGTCAGGGGCTAGGAGGGAGAAGTCAGTGGACATGAGGGAGATGTCAGAAAAAAACATTAAAAATGTTTGCCACTACATTTAACAGCACTGTGAAGTAGATTGACTGTCAAATGAGCAATCTAAAATTTGAAATCTGCTGCCGCCAGGCAGTACAGTTCAAATTTTAATGTTCTCAACCCTTCACATTATTTATTTGAGACAATGTGAAATTCAAAGCATGGAAACTATTGTAATCACTGGTAGGGAAAGAGATAAGGGGAGTCCTCATTCATTCATACTGTGGTCAACCAGACATATCATATATTATGGCAAGGTGGTAGTGGTGAATATGAACTGACCACTTGAAAGTTAGTTTTATTAACTAGTTGAGATCTAAATTATTTTTAAAGGTGATTTCAAACCTGGGTATTTTTGTCAAAGATACCACACTACCAGCAATAGTGGCCACAGTGTAGCAAGATTTTGTTCATAAATTATTGTTTTGTTGCAATTTATTGGAGAGTGCCAATACTCTCCAATAAATTGCAACCATTCACCTTTATATAAAAACATTTCTTCTGCTCAGCAAACATCAAGCTAATGTATACAGTGTTAAGTCGCTAAAGTGGCTTCCAGCACTTTTCAATGGAGCCATGATAGACACTTCCAGCACTCGACCAGTTAACTAAAAACAAAGATGTACATTTAATCTTCAGAAGCACTCAAGTTGATTTAAATTTACCTAAGAGCAGGGAATGTGAAATTTATCACATATTTTGAGAGTGTTCTTCATCACAGAAGTTTTTTTTTTTAAAATATTTAAAGTATTTAAAATAAATTTCAAATTTATACAAGCTGTGTCTACCGTGGTTTCTGAATGTCTTAATTAAATTGAAAAGTGTGGTTAAAAAAGTTTTCAGTATTCTTCGTTAATTGAGCGTTATTAACAATTTGAGTTAATTTAGTTCTGAAGTGATCAGGGTAATTGACAAATATTTCAGTTGTCTCCCTTCACTTCTGCACTGGATTTTTCCAATGCATTGCCACTGTACAGAAAAATAACAGTTTCTGAGGGCCATCGTACATTGATACATGCGATTGGTGCTATGGAGACCTGCCATTCCCATCCTCCCTAATATTTGTGATTTATAATCACAGCGTGGTGAGTCAGAATGGACATTCTATTTTTAAAAAGCCATTTTTATGCTGGTTGCTACCAGTAAGGGCGAATTGTTTAAACACCACAATAGGCCATTACAACTGTTTTGAGTTACATTAAATTGGGCTAGTTTGGGCCATTTTCAGAGCCGTGTGACCGCAACCGCAAACGTGTTTATTTTATCATGACCATCAGAATGCGGAAGTGTTTCTATTTGGAAATAAAACATTAGAAATGCCCAAAACTGCCATGTCTCCCAATGAATTTTGGGATGGCGACTTGAATTTTGCCCCCACTGTTAGCCAAGGTGACTTTAGGAATGACCAGGCGACTTCTTCGCCCTAGTCGCCCTCTCCGCTGACCCCTGCTGAAATAGGACACTGAAGAAAATCTGTTAGTGCCTATTATACTACAGAATTTCGTTGATAAATCGTCAATTACGAAAGCTTAATACCCATAAGTTCTCAGAATATGCATATTTAGTGCTGGGCAATATTAGCCAAAATAATATTTGCATTTTGGTTGGGGTGTCTGGGGGTGTTGGAAAATTGATCATTATTAACGATACAATCACACAATATTGTTCTCATGAAGATTGTATTTTATTCCAGTAAATTGTGTTAATACGGTTTTGTGTAAGGATACAATACACTTGGCTGTATTAACCAGGTAAATACTGAGCACAGTCAGCACACATACTTTGTATCTTAAATGAACAATAATTTTGATGTTAATGTGTGTTTTGAAGTTGTATGATGCATGGTTTACACGTATGTCAGAATGAATTATTCAGTGTTCTTTTTTTCAATTTGTTACCTCCCTTGATGTGTTTCTCCAATGTTTACATGAACTCTACAATCTACAGGAAATGGTGGCGATCTCGTACCAATTGCAGTTGGTAAATTCTGTAATATCTCTGCTCTACGTTTTTAATGGGCAAACTTTATTGAAATGGCCAGATATCAAAGGGATTTTTAATAGTCAGTTTTAAATATAGAATAACCGGAAACTGCCAGTTTTTAACTGCCTGTTGTCATAATCGGCTGATGCCCCATAACCAGCCGGTTCCGATTCCGTTTATCGGTTCATCACTAATCCCCATAGACATTTTTTGATTCATTTCATTTGAAATCGGTTCACATACGGCCGAATGTAGTCTGTATATGTGTGTCTCTGTGTTGGGGATTGGGGGGGGGGGGGGGGGGACTATGTGTGTGTGCCTTTCAGATTGTAATATATCACGCTGTATCACTTACCTTAAATTTGGCTTAAAATAATTCCCTTCTGGATTGATAATGTGATACTGCCAAAGGTACATACACCTTTGCTGAAAGTACATTTTGGACATTCTTGGGAGTAGGGATCTCTAAGTTTATTATTATTTGATGTCCCATGACACTTGGAAATTAGATCTATACTGCTCAAAGTTTGCTAAGCACCAAATATTTGACACATCATTGTGAAATTTGCTTGTGACATATTTGCGATATATTTGGTGGATATGATTGAGGAATGTATTGAGATGGTCCCCAGTGTTTACATTAGCTCTCTTGACAGGCAGACTTTTCGTGACACTCATGGAAAGCATGTACCCCTTGATTTTCATGATGTTTTCGTGTACTGTCTACATGTACCTGACATGTGTAGTGTATTCAGTCTTCATTTCAACACAAACCCTTGTGATTTAATGATTGAATATGGCAAATGCAAATGTAAGAAGACATTTGTCTGAAGCAGAAATGTGGCAGGCTGTAGGGATGGTGGAGCAAGGGGCTACCCATCGTCAAGTTGGTGAAGCCCTTGGTGTGCACCATATAGTGATCACCAGAGCCTGGACAAGATTTCAGCTGTATGGCACACCAGTAAGATGGCATGGTGATGGCAGAGACATGGCAACATCTGCAGCTGAAGACCGGTTTTTGATCATTCAGGCCCGTAGGAACCGCTTTGCCACAGCAACCCAGGTTCGCAGTGACCTTCAGAATGCATCCAGCGTAAATGTTCCGATGCAGACTATCCGGGCAATGTTTCATGAAGGTGGTCTCCAATCGAGAAGACCATGTATTCGCATTCCGCTGTCCCAGAACCACCGCCAGGCACGATATGAATGTACCATGGACCACGTTGGATGCACCAGAGAAGATTGGCGACCTGTCCTTTTTATGTGTACTCAATGTATGGTACACATAATGCCGGCATCTGGGGTGGCCATCCGTCGTTCGTCCATCCTTTGTCCATCCGTCTGTCCATCTGTCCGTCCATCCATCTGTTCGTCCATCCGTCCAGCATCCATATCCATTTCCTTGGCATTCGATAACTTGAAAAATATTGCTTGGTTTGTCAAGTTACTTTATATTTGTGTTCAGGTTACTGATGTGCCAAGCTGTATAGTTTTTGGTGTAAATCTGATAATTTGATCCTGAGATATTAACTCTTTATCCTTCAAATTGAGAATTCTTCCAATCCCTTTGGCATGAGATAACTCAAAAAATATCTGTCCAATTGTCATGTTACTTTATATATATCTTCAGGTTACTGATGTTCCGAGCTGTATAGTTTTTGGTGTAAATCTGTAATTTTGATCCTGAGATATTAACCCTTTACATCAAATTGAAAATTCCTCCAATCCCTTTGGCATTCGATAACTTGAAAAATATTGCTTGGATTGTCAAGTTACTTTATATTTGTGTTCAGGTTACTGATGTGCCGAGCTGTATAGTTTTTTATGTAAATCTGATAATTTGATCCTGAGATATTAACCCTTTATCCTTCAAATTGAAAATTCCTCCAATCCCTTTGGCATGAGATAACTCAAAAAATTTCCGTCCAATTGTCATGTTACTTTATATATATCTTCAGGTTACTGATGTTCCGAGCTGTATAGTTTTTGGTGTAAATCTGTAATTTTGATCCTGAGATATTAACCCTTTACATCAAATTGAAAATTCCTCCAATCCCTTTGGCATTTGATAACTTGAAAAATATTGCTTGGATTGTCAAGTTACTTTATATTTGTGTTCAGGTTACTGATGTGCCAAGCTGTATAGTTTTTGGTGTAAATCTGATAATTTGATCCTGAGATATTAACTCTTTATCCTTCAAATTGAGAATTCTTCCAATCCCTTTGGCATGAGATAACTCAAAAAATATCCGTCCAATTGTCATGTTACTTTATATATATCTTCAGGTTACTGATGTTCCGAGCTGTATAGTTTTTGGTGTAAATCTGTAATTTTGATCCTGAGATATTAACCCTTTATCCATCAAATTGAAAATTCCTCCAATCCCTTTGGCATTCGATAACTTGAAAAATATTGCTTGGATTGTCAAGTGACTTTATATTTGTGTTCAGGTTACTGATGTGCCGAGCTGTATAGTTTGTGATGTAAATCTGATAATTTGATCTTGAGATATTAACCCTTTATCCTTCAAATTGAAAATTCCTCCAATCCCTTTGGCATTCAATAACCTGAAAAATATTGCTTGGATTGTCTAGTTACTTTATATTTGTGTTCAGGTTACTGATTTGCCGAGGTGTATAGTTTTTGGTGTAAATCTGATGATTTGATCCTGAGGTATTAACCCTTTATCCTTCAACTTGAAAATTCCTCCAATCCCTTTGGCATTCGCTATTACTGAAATGATTAACCGGATAACCGGTTTGAAACCGGTTACCTACCTAACCGATTAAAAAAACATCAACCGGTTATCCAAAATATCGATAGTGATCGTCATTCCACGGTTAAAACGTAGGAAATCTGCCGATTCTCCTTTGGCATAGATTACACCTCGACGTACCGGTGTATATATTGAGAAATAATCGACTTTGGCGTTCAAGATTACATTAATGATCGGCAATTTCTTATCAACCTACTCACAATTGTTTACTACAGGCTTGCACTACAGTGGAAGTCCCTAACTCGGATAAAATACTCTCTATTTTTGTCTTTCCCAAGCAAGTTGGGAAAGAAAAGTGGTGCAAAAGCACCAATAAAAATAAGCCAAAACTGGCTCGAGTGCAACCGGCGCAGACCCAGTACGGGACGCTCTCTCCCAAGTATAACTCCACGACTTCCGTTGCCAGTGCGCATATACCGTCTCTAAGGACTCATTCTTTTTAAAATCCGCTTCGTGTCGAGATGTTTTTGCACGCTTATCAGTGTTCCACCAGCTCGATGTTTGATGATTCCTGATTCATTATACCACAGTGTATCCTTTGTATTCCCAGGAACAGTGTTTTATATATTCTCTTTTCTATTATATGTCCATAAAGTATATTTATTTGCTCTCTCTCGAGTCGCGCGCGAATTTCGCGTGCCACGCGGTTCGGACTTAGATTTTTTCACAATTATTGTTAATGCTTTTTTTGCAAAATTTTCTAATTGTGTTAGAGTTAGGTGTCAGCGGGGTACCACTCCTGCAGTGTTTCTTCTTTCTTTTGAGAGTAGTCTTCCTGTTGGGTGGTTCCCGGTCGACCTTCTGGGGTCTTTGTTTCTGTCACCTTTCTCTCTTCTTTGGGGGTGTTCTGTTTTCTCATCTCCACTTCTCTGCTCCTCTCACCTCTATCATGCCCAGGACAATTCCCTGTGGGCAATGTCTGCTGCCAAAGCATGTGGACGATGTACATTCGTCTTGTTCCTCCTGTAATGGGTGTTCGGCCGAGCGGCCGTGTGGTGTCTGTGGAACATGGTCTTCCACCTTCTGGGCGTCAGTAAACCGTGTCGTTCGTTCTCGTGGCCGTGCCTCCCGATCCCGCGGGAAAGGAGAACGTGGTCGTTCGGGGCCTCCCGAGCCGACTTTGTCTGGTGAGAGTTATTCCTCCTCCGTGGGGGATGTGCAGTCTTTTCCTGTGGTGGGTACTGCGGGAGCCGTTGAGTGTTCTGGTGTAGAGATGCCTGGTTCCGGGACTACGGTCCCCCTCCAGTCGACATCTGAGGCTGTCACTAGGATTGTGACTCCTCCTTCGGAGCCGAGCCGGTGTGCTCTCTCCACTATTTCACCAGCCTCAACGACTCTCGACGTATCTACTACTGCTGCTGGCCCATCTGCTTCGTTATCTGTTTCAGCCGGCCTCGGCTTTTCGCTGCAGGGGACTGCATGACTGTCCGATACTGTAGACGTGGGATATCGGCCTCAGCCTTCCCTGAATTCAACTCGGCGAAGTCGGAAGGGGCTGCCGGCCGAGCCCATCGCTGTGGTCTCTTCACCGTCGAGCACCACAGTTGTGTCTTTGGATTCGGATGTTCGTAGTGGAAACACTATGAACTCCGTGGCGTTTCCGTCTACTCACTCTGGTCACACGACCAGTTTTGGGGGACCAATGCCTTTTGTGCAGCCTGGACCTTCTGCCCCGCAGAGGTCCGCGGTGACTCTCATGAGTTCTCGCAATATTGGTCCTCGGGGTGCATCGTACCCCTATACACGTCTGCCTTCAGATGTTTCGGCTGCCGCCCGTCGTCCTGCGTCGGATGTTTTGGAGGATCGTGACCCTTCGCTGGTTAAGAGGGTCAGAGGTGAAGCCACTTTGCCGGTTCGCTCCCAGGTCGAACCGGTCGGTACAGGCAGTGAGCTTAGGGAGGCCCTCTCCTTACTCACTCAGGTTCTTTCTAAGAGCCTTCCTGTTGTTTCCAGCGAGGCTATGGTTGGTTTCCAGGCGCCTCCTATGGCGCCGCCTCCCGGGATCGGAAACAGGCCGGTTTCCGATTCCTCTGGTGTCCCGACACCATGGGAGGCGTCGGCTGGTTTGCCCACGATGGGCTATGTGTCTTCCGACTCTGGGGAGGAGTCCGACATGCTTGAGGTCGAGGGCCAGCAGTCTTCGGACTTGGGGGCGGCTCTTGACTTTGTGTTTGGGTTTCTGCCTGAGCTCAAACCTGCTAACCAGCCGACAGTGTCAGCCTGGCCGCGATGATCGGTCGCGCGCCAACAGCCTATGGAGCAACCTGCTTCTGGGCGCCTTCGACCGTGCCAGTCGGTACAGGTGGTTGAGGCTTTTTCAGCATTGGATGCCCAGCTGAATTCCAAGGCTTTGAAGACTTCCTTCTTCACCAGGGTTGACACCTTTTTGCCTCCTGTGCGTTATCGTTCCTACGATTCCGCCAATCCGTCAGTCTGCCAGGCTTTGACGGTTCTGGATCAGGACTCCACTTCCCTCGGGCTTTCCAAGCCCAAGTCTGCCGTCATTCCAATGACGACTCTGGAGTCCACGTTGGGTTTATCTAGAGAGATGCTTGGCATGCTTTCTCTCTCAGATCACGTCGTCTCAGCTTTGGCTGCTTATCTGCCTCCAGATAAGTTTGCTGAGGTACAGGCTCCTTTGCGTGTGCTGTCCAAGGCGCTTATGCACCTTACTCACACGCATGCCTGTAACACGGCCAATTTGGAATTAGTTCGAAGGGACACTGTGCTGGACACAGGACGATCCCTTCCCGAGGAGCAGCGTGCTACTCTTCGATCTGCTTCTTTGGCAGTTCCGCAACTTTTCCATGGTTCCGTGTCGACGGTCCGGGATGACGTCCTACGTCATTCCAAAGATCAGCTGCTGTTTCGTCAGCTTGATCAGCCTTCTCGGGGAGGCAAGGGCCGTTCCAAGCCTAACAAGTACCCTTCTGCTTCCTCTGTGAAGCAAAAGGCTGGTCCTTCTGCCGCCGCCTCTACTTCTTACTCACGGGGTAAAGGTAGGGGTCGGCAGAATCGAGGGAAGTCTCAGGATTCTTCATTTAGCAGAGGAGGTGGTTTCTTCTCTCGCGGGCCTCGTCGGGGCTCGAAATGAAGGTCCTCACCTCGACTCGTCCCAGGTTGGAGGAAGGATAGCAGAGTTCGCAGACCATTGGACCACCATCACATCCGATCCATGGGTGTTAGATGTTGTTCGGTCCGGGCTGCGCATATCCTTCCGACGGCACCCCACTCTGTCAAGGGTGCCTCTTCCAACCACAGTTCCTTCAGACGTTTTACGTCGGGAACTTTTGTCCACGGAGATCAGGGCTCGATTTAACTGGATTAGCATAGCACTTTGCTCTCCAATTTTTGAATTTTGCTATTCAAGATTTATTAGTTTCAAGTGCTTTTGGATCAACTGCTAATCAATTTTCCAGGGTGAATAGTAAATTGCTATTCAAAATTTTCAGATTAAATCAAGCCCTGACGGAGATTGCCAATCTCCTGGCAAAGGGGGCGATCGAGGTCGTCAAGAACGTTCAGTCAGTGGGTTTCTATTCCCGCCTGTTCTTGGTGCCGAAGAAGGACGGCCGACTCCGACCGGTTATCGATCTGAGTATCCTGAACCAGTCTATCATTGCTCCCAAGTTCAGCATGGAGACTTTCAGGTCGGTCCGCCAATCAATTCACCAGGGAGATTTCGCAGCCAGCATCGACCTGCGAGACGCTTACTTCCACGTTCCGATGCATCGGGCGTCACGGAAGTATCTTAGGTTCGCTTTTCTGGGGCGAGTTTACCAGTTCAAGGCCATGCCTTTTGGCCTCAACCTGGCTCCTTGGGCGTTCACCAGACTGATGTCGCATGTGATAGCGTTCCATCGCACACAGTCCAGGGTGACTACTTCGGCATATCTGGACGGTATCCTCCAGAGGCATTCCAATGCTGCCTTACTGGAATCGGATGTCGCCACTCTGTTGAGCTTGCTCACGTCGCTAGGATTCAGAGTCAACGAGGAGAAGTCGGACCTGGTCCCTTCTCAGTCGTTTTGTCATCTGGGGATGTCTTTCCAAACCAAATTCAATTTGGTGGCTGTTTCCCAGGCCAAGGCTGTGATTCTCTCAGCTTTTGCTCTGACTCTGTCCCAGTCCAGGTCCGCGACCGCTCGGAGTTTTCTCCGGCTGATCGGTCTCTGCGGTTCGGTGACGGATCTCATTCCTCTAGGTCGGCTGCGTGTCAGACCTCTCCAACACTTTCTGCTCAGTCGTTGGAGACCGAATGTAGATTCTCTGGATCAGGTGCTTCCGTTTCCGGACTCTCTGTATCCTCACCTTCTTCCCTGGACAGATGTTCAGTGGATTACGCAGGGTGTTCCGCTGGACTTACCCACGTCCATCGCGTTCTGACGGCAGATGCCAGCGATCTCGGATGGGGTGCGACGTTGGATCCTCTCGGTCTTTCCCTACACGGGATGTGGGACCAGGATCAAGCAGCTCTACACATCAAGCAGAAGGAGCTTCTTGCTCTTCTTCTGAGTTTCAGGCAGTGGATCCCTCCTGTCGAATCGCCAGGTCCTTCTACTATCCGACAATTCGACAGTGGTTGCTTACATTCGGAACCAGGGCGGCACTCACTCGCACTCCGATGTACGAGTTAGCTCGGGATCTTTTACTGCTTGCTCAGGATGTTCACGCTGGAGTGGTTGTTCGTCACATTCCCGGTCGTCTGAACGTCCTAGCCGACTCCCTGTCCCGACAGGGCAGGGTTATTTCCACCGAGTGGATGCTTCACAGGGCAGTGTTCCAGTCGCTTTGCGATCTCTGGGGACGTCCCCACATCGACCTCTTTGCGACTCGTTGGAACCATCAGGTGGACACTTTCGTGTCCCCGTGTCCAGATCCTCTGGCTTTTGCCGTGGACGCTCTGTCACTCGATTGGAACGGTCTAGTCGGTTACGCCTTCCCGCCGGTTCCGATTCTTTCTCAGGTTCTCGCCAAAATTCGAACCTGCAGTTGTCGAATCATTCTGATCGCTCCCTTGTCGCCTCAGCGGGTGTGGATCAATCAGCTCCGCTTGCTGATGGCGGCGGTTCTGGCACGTCTCCCGCTACGTCGCGACCTTCTTTGTCAAGGTCGTCCGAGGATGTTTCACGTCGACCCGACTTCATTGTGCCTTCACGCATATCTTTTGTCAGGTCCTGTCTCCTCTGTAGAGGTTTTTCGAGACGAGCAGTGGAGTGCATTTCTTCTTCAAGGAGGCACTCCACTGGTTTAGCTTATGCAGCTAAATGGAAGGTCTTCTGTCGATGGTGTGCTGATCACTCTGTTGATTATGCCAATCCTTCGATTTCACAGATTGCAGAGTTTCTGGTATATCTGTTTGATTCTCGGGGTCTCCAGCCTGTTACCATCAAGGGTTACAGGTCTATGCTTTCAGAGACTTTTTCTTATGTGGGGAAGCGTCGTATCGGCACTAATCCTTACCTCTCCAAGCTTGTTCGGCACTTTTCTTTGAAAAGGCCTCGGACTTTGCAGCTCACTCCACGATGGAATCTTTCGTGGGTGCTGCTTTGCTTGGGAGGGGGGGGGGGGGGGGGGCGCCGTTCGAACCTTTATCCCAGGTGGATATGCATTTTCTCACATATAAGACGGCTTTTCTGATGGCATTTGCTTCGGCCAGACGGGTTAGTGAGCTTCACGCCCTCTCGGTTGACCCGGCCTTTTTTAGGAGCTCTCCCAACAGTGTTACTTTTACCACTGATTGCTCCTTTTTGGCTAAGAATCAGTTACCAGATACTACTCCTCCTCCTATCTGTATCAGGGCTCTTCCCTCTGTTGAGGGTACTCGCCCTTTGCTCTGTCCGGTCAGTGCTATTTGCATTTATCTTGATCGGACACGCTTCATACGGAAGGGCAGAAAACGTTTTTTTCTGTCTCTCATTCCGGGTCGACAGAAGATCTCTCCTCAATCCATTTCTCGATGGATTTGTCTTGCTATTCGTACGGCTTATAGTCGTTTAGCAGCTGGCATTTGTATTACCAATTGTATTTCTGCCCACGAGGTGCAGACACTGTCTGCCTCCTGGGCTTATTCTAACTCCATCAAGCTGTCGGATGTTATGCAGACAGCCTACTGGAGAAATGCTTCTACTTTCTCCACCTTTTATTTACGCCAGTTGCAGGAGCAGTCGGAGGACCTTTTTGCCCTGGGTCCTCTTTCTTCTGCTCAGGCTGTTGTCTGCCATAGCCATTAGGCTTCTTGAAGGTCAGTTTCAGCCTTGAGCTGTTACTGCCCTTTTTCTGTCTGTGTGTCACACAGGCTCATATGTCTCTTTTCATTGTCCTTTACCAATGATTGCGACATTATGGTTGATAAGCCTCGGGACCTCTTCCTTCTACTTCACGGTTCCAGTGCACTAGGGTTATGTGGGGGTTGGTTATGCGATTCCCTCCAGCCTTTTGTCTATTCAGCCTGTAGTAAACAATTGTGAGTAGGTTGATAAGAAATCTAAATTTTATAGTAAATTTCCTTTCTTATTATACCTACCACAATTGTTTACATGGAGGCCCTCCCGTCTTCTTTACGGGTAAAGAATCTTTCCTCCCCGCTGATCACATAACTCTAACGTTTACGGATTCAAAAAGAATGAGTCTTTAGAGACGGTATATGCGCACTGGCAACGGAAGTCGTGGAGTTGTACTTGGGAGAGAGCGTCTCGTACTGGGTCTGCGCCGGTTGCACTCGACCCAGTTTTGGCTTATTTTTATTGGTGCTTTTGCACCACTTTTCTTTCCCAACTTGCTTGGGAAAGACAAAAATAGAGAGTATTTTATCCGAGTTAGGGACTTCCACTGTAGTGCAAGCCTGTAGTAAACAATTGTGGTAGGTATAATAAGAAAGGAAATTTACTATAAAATTTAGATTTCCGTGAGTTTTGAGTAACCGCAGAAACTACTGCGTAGTATGTATATAAACAAACGTTGTCGAGTACTCGACAACATTCGTTTGTATACACACTACGGAATAGTTTCTGAGAATACTGCTTTACAAATTTCTATAGTTTTGATCCCAGATTCGGTGAAATAATGGCTACTGTTAACCGGATATTATCCAGTTATAGCTCTCGGTGAGTCGGTTGTGAAAATGAGCCAACCGTTTCAGCCCTAGCATTCGCTAACATGAAAAAATTGCTTGGATTGTCGAGTTACTTTATATTTGTGTGCAGGTTACTGATGTGCCGAGCTGTATAGTTTTTGGTCTAAATCTGTTAGTTTGATCCTGAGATATTAACCCTTTATCCATCAAATTGAAAATTCTTCCAATCCCTTTGGCATTCGGTAACTTGAAAAGTATTGCTTGGATTGTCAAATTACTTTATATTTGTGTTCAGGTTACTGATGTGCTGAGCTCTGTAGTTTTTGGTGTAAACCTGATAATTTGATCTTGAGATATTAACCCTTTATCCTTCAAATTGAAAATTCCTCCAATCCCTTTGGCATTCGATAACTTGAAAAATATTGCTTGGATTGTCAAGTTACTTTATATTTGTGTTCAGGTTATTGATGTGCCGAGCTGTATAGTTTTTGGTGTAAATCTGTTATTTTAATCCTGAGATATTAACCCTTTATCCTTCAAATTGAAAATTCCTCCAATCCCTTTGGTATGAGATAACTAAAAAAATATCAATCCGATTGTCATGTTACTTCATATATGTGTTCAGGTTACTGATGTGCCGAGCTGTATATTTTGGGTGTAAATCTGATAATTTGATCCTGTGATATTAACCCTTTATCCTTCAAATTGAGAACTCCTCCAATCCATTTTTTTGGCATGCGATAACTCAATAAATATTAGTCCGATTGTCATGTTACTTTATATTTGTATGCAGGTTACTGATGTGCTGTATAGTTTTTTATGTAAATCTAATAATTTGATCTGGAGATATTAACCCTTTATTAGGAACTCCTCCAATCCATTTCAATATGTACCCATACCATGTATAGTGTACATAATGTCGGCATCCAGGGTGGCCCTCCATCATACAGCTTTCTACTAGTTGCACGTATGGGTACACATCTGACGATTTCATCGGCCTATTTTTACAGATGAGTCAAGGTACTGCCTAGACCACACAGATAGGCGTTCTAGGGTATGGAGACGACCAGGAGAGTGATTCCATGCAACCAACATTGCTGAGCATGACCGCTATGGTGGAGGGTCAGTCATGGTCTGGGGCGGCATCAGCAGGGATGGACGTACAGAGCTCTGTGTCCTTGAATGTGGTACATTGACTGCACAGCGGTATATTGATGAGATCCTGGATGTCCACGTCAGATTGTATGCAGGTGCTGTGGGTGATAGATTCATTCTGATGGACGATAATGCCCGTCCTCATGTTGCCCATACTGTCAGGGAGTACCGACAGAGGGAACATGTCTGGAATGAGTTGCAATTTCAACCCGTCCAGTCCAGCCAAGAAGTGTCCAGGAGCTTGGTGATATGCTGGTCCAAGAGTGGAACAACATCCCACAAAGGACCACCAGGAACCTGATTGGGAGCATGAGAAGGCATTGTCAAGCTGTAATTAACAGTAATGGGTCTCATACTCGATATTGAACCCATACCAGTTCGCTCCCTCAACTTTTTGGCAAATTGAAAAATTTCTTCTTTTACCAATAATATCCATTTTCCATGGTTTTCGTATTCAAAAGCTAAAAAATAATGTCAAACACAAATAAAATCTTAATTTCTGTACTTAAATCATTAAAGATGTAATTAAATAAAAAATATATACACTTTTAATAAGAATATTTCATCTAAAACGTAAAACAGGTAGTTGGATATATTTGGTGCTTAGCAAACTTTGAGTATTTTTTTGCAAACGTCCTGACCCCCACACTACAAATGGCCATAATAGAATATATCTCTCACTCCCATCAGTACTCTGGGCGGAATGGTTTCGCGCGCTGAAGGCACGCAGGGACAGTTTAGGGCAAGCCCCTTTCGACCCTCAGTGACTGTATATGATCAATTTTGTCTCATGTCAAGGCGTGTTTGAGGAGGAAGAGGTTCTGGTACTCGGCAGGTGTCTCCGGTTGAGGTGTTACAGGTGTGTGGCTTCATTGATTGATGTAGGTTGAACCCTCGGGTGAGGACCAGTGTGGGAGGGTCCTCTCTCACAGGTACTACCTCTCCCCGAGGGTGCAGTAGTCTAAAGTTTTCGGGCAGGTATAGTCTGCCACTTCGAAGATGATTTCAGTCGCGGGCCATCACTGGCAAGTATAATCTGCCTCAGGATGTCTTTGTTTGTGTGGTAGGACATCTTAGAAAGAAAACAACAATGACCCCTTTTGGGGAAGCACTATAATCCTATTTGGTTGGGACAAAAGATGTGCAATGTGGACGCTTACAAAAAGGGGGTAGAGGCGGGATGCAGGACCAACGCTCGCCTCCCTTGAAGTGGTCAACCACTTTTAACGATGGAGTGGAGGATGTTCAGGAACCATGGGGGTTACAGTTTCCATAACGGTTATAGTGTCCATAGCGGTTATTGGGGTGCTGGTCAAAAAGCATCTTCTATGTACCTGCTAAAAGAAGAAGGCTGAATTAGTTTTCATTAGATTATATAAAAGATGGAAAACAAGGATAGCATATTTAGTTTTAAACAGTCTTTAAATGTGATGTAATTTATCTGAGTTGGTGAAGACAGCCTTTTCTAGTAGAAGGCCACAGCTAAGCTGTTAATCTGCCTGTTAGTTCACCTTCTTGTACCCTATTTTGAGGCGAAGAACAGGCTTACACACAGAGCCACACCTGGGGGTGTTACTTTCCTGTCTTGTCCTCGTTTGAAAGTCCTAGTTTTATGAACGGTCTATTTTGGATTGTTGAGGTAGCGAAGAACAGGCTTACACACAAAGCCACACCCAGAAGTGTTACTTTCCTGTCTTGCCCTCGGTTATAAGTCCTAGTTAGTATTATCTTAAGTTTGGGCGTTTTGCCCTCGGCTATATAGCGGGGGAGGAATTCGCTAGAATTGTGCACTTGGTGATACCTTCCTGAAATTTGGCATGATGTAAGGGTAGGCATCAGAGATTTCAAAATCGATCGGCTACAAGTTGGCACCATCCTCTAGCCACCACTAGCAGCGAAATCCAAAATGGCCGCCAAGCGGATCGAAAAAAAGCTATTTTCGCCGATCGCACAACTGAAGCTCCAAACCTAACACCATACATGTGCTGTAATTGATGTGAATGATGGAGTGAAGCCCTTGGAACAAGTTGGGGGGAAGATTAATGGATAATGGGATCAGAATTTCCGTCGATGTGTGCGTCTGTGTGTCTGACTGTCAGTATGATCGTCCGTCCGTAGATAAATTAGTGTTGAATGTTTCTCGGGAATGCAATGGTCAAATGAACATGGTATGAGAGATTCCTGTCAACACATGAACAAGGGTACTCGATAGTATGCAGCAGTGGGGATACTTGGACATTTGATAATCCAATTAAAGTGACAGTCTATTCTCAACTTCCGGCATTTTCGATAGATTTATTTTCTAAGAAAATAAAACTATCAAATTTCTAGAGGAGTTCTGGTTCAATCTCAACACCATAGCGACACGTCTGCCAGCAAGGGCAGTGCTGGAATGAACTCGGGATGCATTAGTTCCCGTTGTTAATTATACAATGTTATCTTGCCAGTATAGAACATTGGCAAAATGGGACTAGAAGGGGTGAGTGTATGTTTGCAGTCATTCGAGGTACAGGAATATTTTTTGACTACAAGTAGTATTCTTCATTTTCGGCCAGTTAAGATGTGGTGTGTTCCAAGTCAGGATTAATGTTGCCGACACTTAATGCCCATCCCTCATGGTATGCTACTTTACCAGGGATATAGAGATATAGCCACCACTGGGAGCCAAAACATGACCTTTGATGTCGATGAGTGGTCGAAATGTTTTAGCGAATAACTTATCGAAATATGATCCGGTATGGCAATTTGATACCTTACGTTAGATTTATTAGATCAACTCAGGTATGGATTCATTGAGACATGAGTGCGCTACAAGATGAAGGATTTCCAAGTTGATTTGCTATGGAGTAGGAACTGACTAGTCACATGTGGCCTATGGCCAGAGAAAGACAAGGATACCATAGATGAACACACGGGTGAACGAAGGTATCAACTGTTGTACAGAGGCAAAATAGTTGGGGATATTGTATCATGCTATGCATGAATTAACACCGTCTTGTGCAGTAAATAACAGACTATTTTCCGAAATCTAAAACTGTATTCCTATACCCCGGACAATGTAGCAAGCCACATGGGATGAACATTTGTTAGCAAAATCAACTCAACTAGAAACATGACATGTGTTAACTGGCCGAAAATGGAAAAAAAAATACCAGAATAGGAGATGACTGGTCCTAACATGACAGTATACTACTCAATATTGTTACAACAGCCACCTTCACACTTACACAAAGGTGTGCACCTTAATCCAGCTTTCAAGCATTTGCAATTGCCCTTGCAGGCCTTGGCACAACTACAGTGGAGCATCAGTGCACATGCAGCACTTGCGTCTCCTAGGTGAGTCCAAAATGGGACCAGAATATTGAGACGTGGATTCCACTCCCATCCGTACTGTGATGGGTCTGGCACACATAAGTGTTTCTGCAGAGCACGATGCCAAATGAAAGATGACACAAGAATTACCCTTTTTACATGTTGATACAGAGCTGCTTTGGTGGGCGGGATGTTTTCCATAGACTTAAGGCCATGTGTGAACATATGCCGTCTCGCATCATTGACACGTGTACTGACACAGCTGTTACTGTACATCTGTATGGTGAGTTTTTCGATATGCTGCATATGAGGGGAATCCTCTGAAAAGACTTGCGGATTCTCAGTCAATTCTATCATCATTTCAGTTGATGCGGGAAAATTCATCCATGCATTCCATCCTGTCTTCTTCCCAATGCCGAGCATGCTGGATGTTACATCACAACCTGTGAAGGCGTGGAAGAAAGTCAGGGCCTTACAGTAATCAGGTCCAAGTTGTGAAGCTATCTCATGAATTGGCATATCTTTATATGCCTTTCCAATTCCAAACCCAATCCACAGCTCACTGAGTCCAAGGTCACGGAATGTTGCGAAATGGTGCAAAGACAGAATGACGACATCAGAATCAACCGTGCGAAGAAAAGCTATTTTGTGACCTTGTGAGACTGCATGGTTGAGATGAAGCATCATGCGCGTGTCTGCTTCCTCGTGGTTCGATGGAGATATGTCACATAAGCTAACATCCTTATTGCATAGTACATATTCTCCTGATGTCGTTAACAACTGGTACTCGGATGTTGATGTTAATTTCAGCAGTTCAGCAGACAGGAACTTGAAAAATTCGTCTTTATTCTCACTAACTTTCAAGAATGCCTGCCAATTCTTCCCTTTAGGTAAAGGGACGTTCTCGGACACCCGTATCAACCTAACTGCTGTCTCACCGAGGCGTTTTGCTCGCGTCTGATTTTTCAAACTGCCTTCGGGGTAACAGTCATAGATCGCATCAACCCTTGTGGTGTTCGTGTTAATCAGAGATTCGATGTATGGCAATAATTGCAATCGAGCATATTCTCCAAACAGATCCGCTTTCTGTGGTTTGATTACATGGACTACAGCAGGCATATCCAAGATGACAACTGAAGCTTGTCTAGCTGCTGAATTCTTCCCTTGTGCAGGAATAGCTGGTAAACAATTGAGAATTTGAGATTTTGTCCCACTCCGTAGCTTACCTCTATCGGATAATGCTGGCGGATCACGTGCATTCTCGTGCATGAAAAACTCATCCATGTTTGAATCAGGCCGGGCTTGCAGTGAAACGAACATCTGGGTAACTATTGCGGCAGTTGCTTTACTTGACATGAGTTTGTCTCGGCCTTTGTCCAGGTTGGCTGGGGGTGGGTTAAGGAAGGTATATATATTTGCCTTGGGAATAACATCATTCAGGGGTACGGTGCATTCCACAAGCCTTTCCTTCAAGAAAGTGGAATATAAATGCTTGCCCCTTTCGGGTAATGACCGTAAACTCTTACTAACTTCGGGGTCCATATATTCACCAGTATCTAATGTCACCAGCTGACCACTAGTTTCATCATAAGGGTTGATAATGAGTCCCTGATTCACCAGATCGAGGAGAGATTTCAATTGATTCAGAAATTTTTTCTGCTCTGATACCGAACTTTCCGGGTGTTCCGTGTTATCTGATGATGTTGTGTGGAAACTTGCATATTCATACTCATCTATAACACGCAGAACTTCTGACCTTGAAAGCTCAATAACGACTTTCTCTTCAGCCTGGCCATAGAGACCTTTTGGACCACTGTCTTCTTTGAGTAGTTGGATACTATGTTCTTGGCTCTGATCTAAACCCATCATACTGAACTTCCTCTCACTACGCTGGACCACAAAATGGCCTTCCATGAATTTGTTGTGGATTGAAGGATGCCGCCTGGGTAGCTGAGACATGTCTCTCAGAAATACGGGGACCCACCGACAATAATTTGTATGTCCTAGGGCAAAAAAGTAACTGCACAACTCATCGATAGAACACAGTGTACCAGGCCAGTTACCGATTCGTTGGTTCCGAACGAATTGACAGCTTGTCAAGAGAAAGTTCCGAACGATTTCACCCCAATAGCGCGCAGTTGGAGATTGTGAAAGAATCCTCTGTTCCCACATTTCAAATGACTCATGGGGCCCAGTCTGCTGACAGTAAATCTCATAAGCATTCTTTCTGAGGATCTCAAGCCAAGCTAGAGTGAGAAGATATGCCTGTCGCGTCCTCTTGACATGTTTCCCACCAAGTAGGGATGATGCTACACCGGGTGTGAATATCTTTGCGAGGTGAAACATTCGCTCCCAACCAGAACCACCCATAAGCTTACCACCAGCTTCTTGGGTGCACATTTCAAGATGCAGGAATCCAATCATACACACCATTCGATCCTCACCTATCTCCTCTGGGAACAGCCATTGACATTTTTTCTGCCTGGCATACAACGGACAGTCACCTTCAATGACAGGTATCTGGCCGGGGTTTACGAAAGCAGTAGCTTCCCTGACCACATACATAGCATGCTTCTGCATACTGAGTGAGTCCGCTTTCTGCTCACTGAAAACAGGGAATACCCCAATAACTGCACGAGGTTTGACATTGTCTTGATCTTCATGTTTTGAAAAGAAGCCTGAAAAGGTCACAGGGACTTCATCAAGCTGCCAGCTGCCATCAACCTTCCCTTTATTGCTGATCTGTGACACATGAGACAACCAGTCATTCTCTCCCACGTTCAAATCTGCATATTCATTGGGCCGTACATTACATTCATCTGGAGATTCAAGCCTGATGTCCCCACCAAAGTCTTCAACGAAAGGAACAAATGCATAGTCGTCTGGGAGTTCAATTTGTGTGTCTTCTGGAACATCTAAACTCAGTGGTGGGGGATCAGTACCCACATTGTCCCTGCTCAGTTGACCAATGAGTGTGATGGACGTACCATGCATATCAGATCTACCAGATACATCAATGTTATCAGTGGTTCCTATCGAGAAAACATTACGTTTGCAGTTAGCTGGGACTACAACACCTTCGTTCTTGAACCGCAGTGAAACAGCTCTCGCGAAACTCCTGCGAACATCCATTACGCGATCATAAGAGACAGAGAGTCCCATTTGATGAAAATCTCTGATAAGATTTTTCATACGATCATGGGCATGCAACTTCAAACCCACATAAAGAGGCATTGGAGTTTCTCTGTCACGTCTCTGGTGAACATTTTGTGCATGTTCGGAGCGTTTCGCTGAATTGCTGATCAACATCTGTGAAATAGTACAAGCCACTCGAGTCTTGGCATTAACAGTCTCATCATCGCCTAAGTTCTGTATACTACATGTGCCCTCAAGTAGAACTCTAAGAAGAGTCAGGAGTGAGTTGGGTACAGGCTCGCTCAAGCAATAAGATGAAAATGATCCCGTGAAAGGAGCTTGAGATATGAGTATGTGTTTACGCAGAAGAAGACCCACATCAACTATCTTTTTTGCCTCTTCCTCAGACACTATACGAGTTAAAGATTCGGACAACAAGGAGCCAACTCGAAACCTACTTGAAATAAACACATCTCTACCCTGTGTGAAGGCGTCCCAGCCATCGCCCAATTTCTGCAACAAATGTTCTTTGAATCGAGTGGAATGTATTTCTTCACTAAGCCAATCAGAACCGACTTGCTTCAACCTCCGACTGTACAGATTCTTGAGATCGACAAGCTTCATCGCGGAATCGTTGTGTTCAACAAATGTTATGAGCTCTGCCATAACGAGAGGGTCATAGGGCAGGCCTGACGCGGAATGTTCGGCGTTCTTCGACTTTTTAGATTTAGCCGCTCGTGCTTCATTGGCAAGCTTACAATAACAGGTTTTGTGATAGTAAAGATCACTAGCAGCGGAATCAAATGCTGCATTGACCCGAGAAAAAACAACCCAGTTCTCGGCTTCCTTTGCCATAATTTTGAGTTTATTGTTATCAGACATTGATCTGCAAATAGGCTCACTGCTGTCACCTTCGCGTTTGTGACAATAAACACACTGGGGCAGTTTCCTGTCACAGCCAGATTCAAAACTTGTCCGTGTTCTTTTAGGACTCAGCGTGGAGCAGGATGCCACTGCCTCATTTCGCTCTCGCTTGTGTAGCACGCGCTGTACGATGTGAGTCCGAATACTGTCACGGCATGTCTTATGATATATTGCCTTATTCGTCAACAGTGACATCGACATACACTCATCACTCTCTCTCATCAAACAATCAATGGTCAAATTATATGGAAGCTCAACGCCATTATCTAGGAAGCGCGTTATGTCTTCCTCAATAGCTTTATAGGCGTCATGAAAACGAGATTCTCTATACGGACGCATCAATTTCTTGGAACTGTCTTGCTGGCAAAAGCAACAACGTTCCCAGTCAGTACTAGTCCGTACACGAAGAGGATTCTCACTCATTCTGTGAATGATTTTTGTGAACAATCGCGTTCTCGAATTAATTTCGACAGACAAATCAGAATTGCTTGCGGAATTACGCCAAACAAGAGATTGTATGGCAAAGAGACTGCTTCATAAAGAGCGTTGTTTCTCCGGGATCAGCGTCATTCAGGTTTGCCTGAATGACGCTGATCCCGGAGAAACAACGCTCTTTTCAAGTTCCAAGAAATTGATGCGTCCGTATAGAGAATCTCGTTTTATTCTACATCATCTCCCACGTCTGTTTCCAACACGTGCGTGGATCAGAGTTCACTTTCGCGCCCTTACAATCGGATGTATAGTCGGTAGACCGTCGAAAAGGAGGTTCCCTTCAGCCGCTGGCGGCCATTTTGGATTGTGCCGCTACTGGTCGCCACCGGTCGGTGTCAACTTGTAGCCGATCGTTTTTGAGAACCTCATAGCCTACACTAACAGTGTGCCAAATTTCAAGAAGGTATCACCAAGTGCACAATTCACCTGTATGTGACGAATTCCTCCCCCGCTAATAATTCCTTTTGATTTTTAGTTACTTTAGTTGAGTTGGTGAAGGCAGCCCTTTCTGGTAGAGGCCGTGTTTATGAATCATTCTTTACGAAACTTCTTGGGCACCTTTGTTCTCACTTTGGGACGAGAACGAGTGATTTTGGGTGCAGTCCGAAATTCAAGATGGCTGCCGGCAGCCATTTTGTACCAAAATTGTTGCAGTCAGTTTTTTGTACAGAACTTTTGTATGAAATTTCTGATTTGAATAAATTTCTGTACGATTGTTTAGTAACATGGAATACATCACATATAATACAGGTTTTTATCTTGTGCAAAAATTCTGCAAATTAGATGAACTTTGATTTATTCAGTGCTACTCATACACAGTAAGTTCACATGTCAATGCGGCTCGGCTAGAGTCTGTATTTATGAACCGATCTTCACGAAACTTCTTGGGTACCTTTGTTATCACCTTGAGATGAGAACGAGTGTTTCTGGTTGTGGTCCCAAATTTCAAGATGGCTGCCAGTGGCCATTTTGTACCAAAATTAGGTCCAATCAGATTTTTGTACACAACTGCTATACAGCTCAGTCTAGAGGCCGTATTTATGAACCGATCTTTTCGAAACTTCTTGGGTACCTTTGTTATCACCGTGGGACGAGAACAAGTGTTTTTGGGTGCGGTCCAAAATTCAAGATGGCTGCCAGAAACCTTTTTGTACCAAAATTAGTGCAGTCAGTTTTTTGTACAGAACTTCTGTATGAAAGTTCTGATTTGAATAAATTTTTGTAGAAATGTTTAGTAACATGGAATACATCACATATAGTACAGGTTTTTTTCTCGTGCAGAAATTCTGCAAATAAGATGAACTTTGATTTGTTCAGTGCAGCTTATACACAGTAAGTGCACATGTCAATACGGCTCAGGCTAGAGTCTGTATTTATGAATTGATCTTCACGAAACTTCTTGGGGTACCTTTGTTATCACCTTGTGACAGGAATGAGTGTTGTTTTTGGGTGCCTTTGTTATCACTGTGCTATGAGAACAAATATTTTTGGGTTCAGTCAGACCCACTCTGGGATTTCTTTTCTAGTTTAGCATCTAACTGTCGCCCACCTTTTCAATACTTTACCTACACATTTGTTACAGGCTTCGGTCAGCATTTTTGTACAGACCGTTACAATACTTTATATGTACCTTTGTTATCAGGTCATTACCTAGATGTTTGTCATTGCTGTGTCACATACTATACATGTACATGTTTTAAAAAAGTTCAGCTACAGTGTCATTGACACTTTCATTTTTTTTTTTAGCTCACCTGGCCTAAAAGGCCTTGTGAGCTTTTCACATCACTTGGCATCCGTCGTGCGTAAACTTTTCACATTTCATCTTCTTCTCTGTAACCGCTGAGCCGGTGTGAACCAAACTTGGCAGGAATGGTCTGTGGGAAGTCCTCTACAAACGATCCTCATTCTGTTCCCGTCGGATGAAAAACATGGCTTATAGAGGCATTCTTTGATTCTAGTTTGTGGATTTTCAAAAATCTTCTCTGAAACTGCCAGGCCAAATGTTTTGAAACTTCACATAAATGATGACTGGGACCCCCTCTACCAATGATCCTCATTTAATGTTTATTGGGTTACAAACATGGCCACAATTGTGGCTTATAGTTACTATAGAAACCCTATGAGAAATCACATTTTTATCATCTCTGGAACTACTGAGCCTCGATGTGAACCAAACCTGGCAGGGATAGTCTATGGCAGGTCATCTACAAACGATCCTCATTTTGTTCCCATGAGTTTGAAAACATGGCCGCCAGAGGCATTCTTTGATACTGATTGGTGGATTTTGAAAAATCTTCTCCTCTGAAACCACAGGGCCCAATGAAACTTTGCATGGTTGATGACTGGGACCCCCTCTACCAACGATCCTCATTTAATGTTGATCAGGTTGCAAACATGGCTTTAATTGCGGCTTATAATTACTATAGAAACCCTATGGGAAATCACATTATCTTCTTCTCTGGAACTACTGAGCCAATGTGAACCAAACTTGGCAGGAAATGTCTATGGGACGATCCTCATTTCGTTCCTGTGGGTTGAAAAACATGGCCACCAGAGGCATTCTTTGATTCTTGTTGGTGGATTTTCAAAAATCTTCTCTGAAACTGCCTGGCCAAATGTTTTGATACTTCACAAAAATGGTAACTGGGACCCCCCCTCTACCAACGATTCTCATTTAAATGTTGATCGGGTTGTAAACATGGCCGCAATTACAGCTTATAGTTACTATAGAAACCCTATGGGAAAACACATTTCCATCATCTTCTCTGGAACTACTGAGCCGACGTGAACCAAACCTGGCAGGGATAGTCTATGGGAGGTCTCCTACAAATGCTCCTTATTTTTGTTACTGTGCATCGAAAAACATGGCTGCCAGAAGCACATTTTGATTCGGATTGGGGACTTTTGAAAAATCTTTTCCTCTGAAACTACAGGGCCAAATGTTTTGAAACTTTGCATAGTTGATGCCTGAGACATCCTCCTCCAAAGATCCTCATTTAATGTTGATTGGGTTGCAAACATGGTTGCAAATGTGGCTTATAGTTACTAATGAAACCCTATGGGAAATCACATTTTTATCTTCTTTTCTGAACGTACTGACCTGATGTGAACCAAACCTGGCAGGGATAGTCTATGGCAGATCCTCTGCAAACGCTGCACATTTTGTTACCGTGCATCAAAAAACATGGCTTCCAGAATTTTTAGCTCACCTGACGTTTAGTCAGGAGAGCTATAGTGATCCCTCACGTCCGTCGTCGTCCGTGAACATTGTGTTTGCGTCTTCTCCTCCCAAACCGCTGACCCAATTTAATTGATATTTGAGATAATAGTTTGTTATGACATCGCAATTTGATTTTGTTCAAATCAAGTTGACAAACCCCTTGGTAAGGCCACGCCCAAAAAGTGTGCCTAAATCTTCAAAAATCTTCTTCTCATGAACCAGCAGTAGCAGAGACTTGATATTTGGTGTGCAGCTTCCTTTTGAGGTGTAGACTCAGATTTGTTCAAGAGAAGTTTGTGGGGCTTTATTTGCCGTTGTTATTGGAAGGGCAAGAATTTTTGCCACTCCCAAAATTTCTATTTTCCAAACCGAGAGGCAGATTTGAACCAAATTTGATATGGGGGCTTATTGGGTCATAAGTACTTAATTTACGCCCAAATTTTTTTTCCTGTCGCCCCCCCCCCCCCCCCCCCCCCCCCCCCCCCCCTGGGAACCGCAGGAACTAAAAATAGAGAAAATTAAAACACCCATATCTCCAAAACTACACGACACTGAGAATTCTGATTTGGTGTGAAGCTTCCTTAGGACCAACAGAATGGAATGGTAAAAAAAAATTGCTATCGGTTTTATCATGGGGTACTTTTTGAGGACTTTGAAAAAGTGCTGAGTCAGCGTTTTTTAACACTGTGGGTAATGGGAAAAACATGTAAGACTACTTTTCTCCCAAACCACTACTCCAAAAGCTTTCAAATTTCACATATAAGATCTTTGGAAGATTGTTTCACATGTTTATTGAAATCAATTCACTGGGTCCATATTTGAGCTCTCTATGGGAGCCCAAATGTTTAAATTAGTGCAGTATGAGGAATATTCTTTAAAAATCTTCTTCTTCAGATCTACCAATCAGAATCTTTTGATATTTGGTATGCAGCAGGGTGTGAGATTCAGGTTTGTTCAAGCCAAGTCTTTGTGTTCATATTTAGGCTGAAAATTTGGGGTCCCGTTCCAGACTTAGAAATTTTGAACCAAAATCTGGAAATTTTTTTTGGTGTTTTTTATGCATCTCGGTCAATTTTAAGACAAAATTTTTTTTTTTTTTATTACACTGAAAATTTGGGACTTAGAAAATTTTGGACCGAAATCCAGAAATTAGTTTTTTGTTTTTTTATGCGTTTTGGTCAATTTTAAGAAAAATAATTTTAGGCTGAAAATATTTTTTTGGGACTTCGAAAAATAAAAAAAAATCTGTTTTTTATGCGTTTATCTCAATTTTGGGACGTAAAAGTGCAGGAACTGAAAATAGAAGGAAAATCCTGTGTATTGTGTGGGCACAATCACTTTATCTAGTTGGTATAGGCTTTTCTTAGGAGGGGCTTATGCAGCTTATTCAAGTCAAGTCCCTGGTTTGATATTTAGACTACCATGTCAGGTGAGTGCCCTCAGGCCCCCTGGGGCCTCTTGTTTTGATTCTGATTGGTGGATTTTGAAAAATCTTCTCCTCTGAAACCACAGGGCCAATGTTTTGAAACCTTGCATGGTTGATGACTGAGACACCCTCTACCAACGATCCTCATTTAATGTTGATCGTGTTGCAAACATGGCCACAATTGCAGCTTATAGTTACTATAGAAACCCTATGGGAAATCATATTTTCATCTTCTCTGGAACTACTGAGCCGACGTGAACCAAACTTCCCAGGAATGGTCTATAGGAGACCCTCTACAAACAATCCTCTTTTTGTTCCCATTGGCTGGAAAATATGGCCACCAGAGACATTCTCTGATTCTGATTGATGGATTTTGCAAAAATCTTTCCCTCTGAAACTACAGTCAAATGTTTTGAAACTTGCATGATTGAGGACTGGGACACTTTCTACCAATGATCATCATGTAATGTTGATGTAATGTTGTAAACATGGTCACAATTGCAGCTCATAGTTACCATGGAAAGCCTATGGGAAATCACTTTTTTATATGTAGTTCCAGGTGAGCGATTACAGGCTCTTTAGAGCCTCTAGTTAAGTTACATTTTATATTTGTTTTTTATTTACTAATTCCCATTTGATGTAGAGTTTGGATTTGAGTCTAGTTTTCAGCTTAGTTGCCATGTGCTACTTCATTGTTTACACTACAACAACTTACCTATTTTCGTTTTAGAGCATCGGTAGCCTATTTTGGATTTCTTGGAATTGGAAGTTTTTGAGGGGGTGGGGGATGAGTACTGGTCTGAACACATGGAAAGTTGTGCCCATTGACTTCTTGTTTCAGACATTTTTGTCAAGGAAAGCAAAACTGCGATTGGCCACTGTGCAAATTTCACGTTGATGGGAGATTTTTCCCAGTACAATATTTTTCGGTAATTTCTTCCACCCTCGGTTCGGTATTTCGGTTTGATAGCAATACCGATACCGTTTGGTATTTTCGGTATAACGCCCATCTCTAATGGGCTGATTTGAACCAGATTTGCCATTTAGTACAACTTGGTCATGAGTACTTGATTTATGCCTGAAAATTCTTTTGCAGAACCACAGACGTTGAAAACAAAAAAAGTTTGCATGAACACTTTTTGAGACTTTTGAGACTTCATAGAACAGAGCTTTGTTTTTGCCTAGGAAATTTTCCTAGGACCAACCGAAATGAATAGCCCTCCAAAGGGGGCGCGGTAGCTCAGTAGGTAGAGGTGCAGAATGCAAGCCGAGAGGTTCTAGGTTCGAACCTCACCTGTGGCAACCGCATTGTGTTCAACGTGGGGGCACGGTGGCATTGTGTACTAACGTGTACTGCACGTCGATGGTGCACTTGTCTTCAACCAATGCTAACCCTGCTTGTGTGGAGTTAGTATGTTGGGGAGCTGACAGTTGCTCGGTGGTTCTCTCCGGGTATTCCAGCTTCCTCCAACTGTAAAACTGTCCCAGTCATGATTAGCCATTGTGCAGAAGTATGTGACCTTAAACACCAATAAATGATAAATAGCCCTCCAAAAAAGCCCTTGATTGTGTCATGGCAAATCAAAAAATGGCTCTTGGTGTCAATCACTTACTGACACTCTCATCTCTTTTGACAACTTGAGACATTTGAGCCTTTGGTTTTTGTGATATTGTTCTTCTGTAAAATGAGTTATGAAGGATTTCAAGTGATGTTATACCCATAAAGAAAATCTTATTCTAACCCCCTCGGCCCCAGACTTTTGGCGCAACCCCTATTGTGATCACTGTCCATCTGTCTGTCCAATTCCTATGTTGTACGATAACTGAAGTTTCCTTTGACCAATTTTCTTAATGTTTATACACAATATTGTAATTGATCAAACGAAGCACCCTTTCGTTTTTGATGATTTTCTGTTTTTTCTTTCCAGAGTTATCAGACTTAAATCTTAAAAAAAAATTGACAAGTTTTTACATGTCATATGATAACTCAATAATGCTATCTCCAAATCTCTTAGAATTCTGTAGCAATGTTACAATCAGTAAAGGCAACACTCCTTTCAATTTTTACGATTTGCAGGTTTGTCATTCTGGAGTCATGTGACTTTAATCGTAAAAAAATGACAATATCATTATGCAAGTTTGTTTTGACTGATTTTCATAATTTGTATACACACTATTGAGATTGAACAAATGAAGCTCCCTTTTGACCACAAGCTCTGCCCATCTATCTGTCCGTATGTCTCTTTGTCCATTCGTCCACCCATCAGTCCGTCGTCTGTCCTTCAGCATATTCCTATGTCGTACCATAACTCAAGTTTCCTTTGATCAATTCTCATAATATTTATACACAGTATTGAAATTGATCAAACGAAGTGCCCTTTTGACCACAGTAAAATTTTCATTGACATCACAATGAAGTTATAATAAGGTAAATTTTACAAAGTTTCTATTAATAAATATTCAACTTTCCACTCATATACTTGTCTGCTTGGAGCTACATTTTCGTGGTTGTTTCTTTCATACTATGTTTTGTTCATAGTATATTCCCCAGCGGGGCCCTTGCTGACATGTCAGTTTAATTTTTTGTCTTTTCCTTCTGCAAAAGATATTTGTTTTTCTACAGATTATTATGCCCCTGAAAAAACTTTTGGGGGCATATGGTGTTTGTCGGGAGTGTGGTGGCTCAGTGGTAGACTGTTGGACTTCTGTGCTAGAAGTCCCGAGTTTGATTTCTGTCCGGGACACCCCGCGTTGTGTCCATGGGCAAGGCACTTTATCCCGATTGCCTACATGGGGGCACGATGATGCTGTGTACTAAGGCGTACCACAGGTCGATGGTGCACATGTCGTTAACCGCTGTAACCCTGCTTGAGCAGAGCTTGAACAGAGTTAGAATGCTTAGGAGCTGACAGTTGCTCGTCGATGCTTGGTGGTTCTCGCCGGGGACTCCGGCTTCCTCCACCCGTAAAACTGTCACAGTCATGATTGGCCATTGTGCATAAACACCAATAAGTAAATAAATAAACATAGTGTTTGTCATTTCCGTCTGTCTGTCCATCAGGAAGATTTTAGTGGCCGCTCCATAACTCTGAGATGCTTTGTTGGATTTTGTTGAAACTTGTGGGGTGACAATGTGTCACTCGCAAATTTTTTGTTTGTTTGATGGAGGTCAAGGTCACAGATCAAGGTAATAGTTTGAGGGTATCCGTGGCCTGGCTATAACTGTTAAGTCTTTTTTTTTTTTTTTTTAGTTTTTTAGCTTAACTTGACATAGTCAAAATAAGCTATTGCCATCACGCGTGCGGAAGTCCGTTAGTCTGTGAGTCTGTTAGTCTGTGAGTCTGTGACGTCTGTTCACATTTTCCTTTAGCACGGGCTACACCCCGCAGTTCTTGTCTGATCGTCACAAAATTTCATATGCAGGTTTGGGGTCATGTCTAGATGAGAACGTCCCCTTTTGGTTGCGATCGGGCAACCGGTATGGCTGCCCGAGCCCAAAACCCCAAAACCATTAGCACAGTCTACAGGTCGTATTTGTGAAGGGATTTCATTGTAACTTGTTAGGATGCCTCTGTGTAATGCCTAGATGAGAACGTCCCCTTTTGGGCATGATCTATCAACCGTGATGGCTGCCCAAGCCCGAAACCCAAAAACTTTTAGCACAGTCTGCAGGTCATGTTTAATGTGGAGGGATTTCATTGTAACTTTGTAGGATGACTCCTTATGATGTCTAGAGGAGAATTTCCCCATTTGGGCATGATCTGCCAACCGTGATGACTGCCCGAGCCCAAAACCCGAAAACCTTTACCACAGTCTACAGGTCATATTTATTGAGGAATTTCATTGTAACTAGGTGGGTTGACTTCATACAATGTCTAGATGAGAAAGTTACCTTTTGGGCATGATTGGGCAACTGTGACGGCTACAGGAGCCCAAAGCCCGAAAACCTTTAGCACAATCTAGAGGTCATATTTATGAAGGGATTTCATTGTAACTTGGTAGGATGACTCCAAATAATGTCTAGATGAGAACGTCCCATTTTGATCGCGATCATGCAGCCTTGATGGGTGCACGAGCCCAAAAACCTTTAGCATAGGCAAAAGGTCATATTTATGGAAGGATTTCATTGTAACCTGTTATGTTGACTCCATGTAATGCCTAGATGATGACATCCCCTTTTGGTTGTGATTGGTCAGTTGTGATGGCTACTAGTGCCCGAAGCCCGAAAACCTTGAGCACAGTCTACAGGTCATATTTATGAAGGGATTTCATTGTAACTTGGTAGGTTAACTTCATATAATGTCAAGATGAGAACGTCCCCTTTTGGACATGATTGGGCTACTGTGATGGCTAAAGGTGCCCGAAGCCTGAAAACCTTTAGCACAGTCTACAGGTCATATTTATGAGGGGATTTCATTGTAACTTGGTAGGATGACTCCAAATAACATCTAGATGAGAACGTCCCATTTTGGCCATGATCATTCAGCCTTGATGGGTGCCCAAGCCCAAAAACCTTTAGCATAGGCAAAAGGTTATATTTATAGAAGGATTTCATTGTAACCTGTAAGGTTGACTCCATATAATGCCTAGATGATGACATCCCCTTTTGGTCGTGATTGGTCAACTGTGATGGCTACATGTGCCCGAAGCCCGAAAACCTTGAGTACAGTCTACAGGTCATATTTATGAAGGGATTTCATTGTAACTTCTTAGGATCACTCCAGATGATGCCCAGATGAGATTGTCCCCATTGGTTGCGATCATTCAACCATGATGGCTGCCTGAGCCCGAAGCCCGAAAACCTTAAGCACAGTCTACAGGTCATATTTATGAAGGGATTTCATTGTAACTTGGTAGGTTAACTTCATATAATGTCTAGATGAGAACGTCCCCTTTTGGATATGATTGGGCTACTGTGACGGCTAAAGGTGCCTGAAGCCCGAAAACCTTTAGCACAGTCTACAGGTCATATTTATGAGGGGATTTCATTGTAACTTGAGGTAGGATGACTCCAAATAATGTCTAGATGAGAACGTCCCATTTTGATCGCGATCATTCAGCCTTGATGGGTGCCCGAGCCCCAAAACCTTTAGTATAGGTAAAAGGTCATATTTATAGAAGGATTTCATTGTAATCTATTAGGTTGACTCCATATAATGCCTAGATGATGACATCCCCTTTTGGTCGTGATTGGTCAGCTGTGATGGCTACAAGTGCCCGTAGCCCAAAAACCTTGAGCACAGTCTACAGGTCATATTTATGAAGGGATTTCATTGTAATTTCGTAGGATCACTCCAGATGATGCCCAGATGAGATTGTCCCCTTTGGTTGCGATCATTCAACCATGATGGTTGCCCGAGCCCGAAGCCCGAAAACCTTAAGCACAGTCTACAGGTCATATTTATGAAGGGATTTCATTGTAACTTGGTAGGTTGACTTCATATAATGTCTAGATGAGAACGTCCCCATTTGGACATGATTGGGCAACTTTGACGGCTAAAGGTGCCCGAAACCCAAAAACCTTTTGCACTGTCTACAGGTCATATTTATGAAGGGATTTCATTGTAACTTGGTAGGATGACTCCAAATAATGTCTAGATGAGAACGTCCCATTTTGGCCATGATCATTCAGCCTTGATGGGTGCCCGAGCCCAAAAACCTTTAGCATAGGCAAAAGGCTATAGTTATAGAAGGATTTCATTGTAACCTGTTAGGTTGACTCCATATAATGCCTAGATGATGACATCCCCTTCTGGTCGTGATCGGTCAACTGTGATGGCTACAGGTGCCCGAAGCCCGAAAACCTTGAGTACAGTCTACAGGTCATATTTATGAAGGGATTTCATTGTAACTTCGCAGGATCACTCCAGATGATGCCCAGATGAGATTGTCCCGTTTGGTTGCGATCATTCAACCATGATGGCTGCCCGAGCCTGAAGCCCAAAAACCTTTAGCACAGTCTACAGGTCATATTTATGAAGGGATTTCATTGTAACTTGGTAGCTTGACTTCATATAATGTCTAGATGAGAACGTCCCCTTTTGGACACGATTGGGCAACTGTCATGGGTTCAGGGGCCCAAAGCCCGAAAACCTTTAGAACAGTCTACAGGTCATAATTATGAAGGGATTTCACTGTAGCTTGGTAGGATGACTCCAAATAGTGTCCAGATGAGAATGTCCCCTTTTGGTTGCGATCATTCAACCATGATGGCTGCCAGAGCCCAAAGCCCAAAAACCTTTAACACAGTCTACAGGTCATATTTATTAAGGGATTTCATTGTAACTTGGTAGATTGACTTTATATAATGTCTAGATGTTAATGGTGCCGAAGAGGATGGCCGACTCCGACCGGTTATCGATAAGAGTATTCTGAACCAGTCTGTCATTGCTCCCAAGTTCAGCATGGAGACTTTCAGGTCAGTTTCCTGCTCCATTCACCAGGGAGATTTCACTTCCAGCATTGACATGCGAGATGCTTACTTTCATGTTCCGATTCATCAGACATCGCAAAAGTATCTCCGGTTCGCTTTTCTGGGGCGAGTTAACCAGTTCAAGGCCATGCCTTTCGGCCTCAACCTGGCTCCTTGGGCCTTCACCCGACTGATGTCGCATGTGATAGCCTTCCATCACACATAGTCCCGGGTGACTACTTCGGTCGTATCTGGACGATATTCCACAGAGCCACTCCAATGCTGCTCTTCTAGAGTCAGATGTAGACACACTGTTGCACCTGCTCAATTCGCAAGGGTTCAGAGTCAACGAGGAGAAGTGGGACCTGGTCCTTTCTCAGTTGTTTTGTAATCTAGGGATGGACTTACTCAGCTGAATACAGTAGTGGTTCCCTGGGCGAGGGCTGTGATTCTCTCGGCTTTTGCCCTGACTCTGTCCTAGTCCATGTCTGCGACAGCTTGGAGTATTCTCCGGTTGCTCGGTCTCTGCGGTTCGGTGATGGATCTCATTCCTCAGGGTCGGCTGCATGTCAGACCTCTCCAACACTTTATGCTCAGTCGTTGGAGGCAGAATGTCGATCCTCTGGATCTGATGCTTCAGTTACCAGGCTCTCTTCATCGTCACCTTCTTCCCTGGACGGATGTTCAGTTAATTATGCAGGGAGTTCCGTTGGACTTGCCCACATCCGATCGTGTTCTGATGGCAGACGCCAGCGATCTCGGATGGGGTGCGACATTGGATCCTCTAAGTTTTGCCCTTCAAATTGTATGGGACCAGGATCAAGCATCACATCAACCAGAAGGAGCTTCTTGCTGTTATTTGGTATGAAGCATCCTTAAGACTAGTAGAATAGAATGGGGGAGAAAAATGCTGTTTGTTGGGTCATATTGTACTGTAGAGAAAATCGAAAAATGCTGAGTAGGCATATTTGCAAAAAATGAAAAAAAATTTCTTCTCCAGAACTACTGATCAGAATCTTTTGATATTTGGTATACAGCATCCATTGGATGTCAGGTGCCAGTTTGTTGAAATTGTTCATATTTGGGCTCAATACAGGAGCCCAAATTTTAACTTGGTGCAATATGAGAAGTACCAGGTGCCATTTGACCAGGAAAGTGGCATAAGATAGGCCCCGAATTGTGCTCAATATCTCATCCTTCAATCAGTGCAATGCCATGCACAGTTTGATTTTGCTATGCCTTCTTACCGTGTGTTAACCCTTCAGTGCATGCAACTGTCTCTCCACATTTATTTGCAGCTCCACTGTCTTGACCTATCGAGACGTGTGCTACTTAGGCAGGCCTTTAAATTCATTTATTTTGGGACACTGTTTTGCCCTAATTTGGGCAAATTAAAACCTGAAATAACACTGTTATCCTGTTATTAGCTCACATGACTGAAAGTCAGGGTGAGCTTTTCTTATCACTCTTCGTCCGTCGTCCGTCCGTCCATCGTCCAGCATGAAGGTGGTGTTTGAGCCTCTTTCTCCTAAACCACTGGCCACATTTTAATTAAATTTCATGTAAGTAATGGTTATATAGGAGCATATTGATTTTTATGCAAATTAGGTTTCGGCTCATATTGAGCAGAGGTGTGGGGAAAAAAAAGCCAAATTTTTTGAAAATCTTCTTCTAATGAACCACCAGTAGCAGAGACTTGATATGTGGTATTATACAAAGTCCTTTTGAGGTTTAGAATCAAGTTTGTTCAAGAGAAGTTTGTCGGGCATTATTTGCCTTCGTTATGGGAGGGGCAAGAATTTTTGCCACTCCCAAAATTTCTATTTTTCAAACCGAAAGGCAGATTTGAACCAAATTTGATATGAGGGCTTATTGGGTCATAAGTACTTAATTTATGCCCCAATTTTTTTTTCTGTCACCCCATGGGAACCGCAGGAGCTAAAAATAGAAAAAAATTAAAATGCCCATATCTCCAAAACTACACAGCACTGAGAATTCTCATTTGGGATGAAGCTTCCTTAGGACCAACAGAATGGAATGGTAAAAAAAATTGCTATCGGTTTTATTGTGGGGTACTTTTTGGGGACTTTGAAAAAGTGCTGAGTCAGCATTTTTTAACACTTGTGGGTAATGGGAAAAACATGAAAGACTACTTTTCTCCCAAATCACTACTCCAAAAGCTTTCAAATTTCACATATAAGATCTTTGGAAGATTGTTTCACATCTTTATTGAAATCAATTCCCTGGGTCCATATTTGGGCTCTCTATGGGAGCCCAAATGTTTAAATTTGTGCAGTATGAGGAATATTCTTTAAAAATCTTCTTCTTCAGATCTACCAATAAGAATCTTTTGATATTTGGTATGCAGCATCCTTAGGGGGGGTGAGATTTAAGTTTGCTGAAGCCAAGTCCCTGGGTTCATATTTAGGCTGAAAATTTGGGGCCTCGTTCCAGACTTAGAAATTTTGGACCAAAATCCGTAAATTTTTGGTTTTTTTTATGCATTTCGGTCAATTTTAAGACAAAAAATTCTTTTTTTTTACACTGAAAATTTGGGGTCCTGGTGGGAAAATTTTGGACCAAAATCCGGAATTTTTTTTTTGTTTTTTATGCGTTTCGGTCAATTTTTAGAGAAATTGTTTTTTTTTTCACACTGAAAATTTGGGGTCCTGGTGGGACTTGGAAAATTTGGGACCAAAATCCAGAATTTTTTTTTGTTTTTTATGTGTTTTGGTCAATTTTAAGAGAAAAAAAAATTATTTTTTTTTACACTGAAAATTTGGGGTCCGGGTGGGACTTAGAAAATTTTGGACCAAAATCCGGAAATTAGTTTTTTGTTTTTTTTATGCGTTTTAAGAAGAAAAAAAAACAATTTAGTCTGAAAATATTTTGTTTGGGAACAAAATCTGTTTTTTTATGCGTTTATCTCAATTTTGGGACGTAAAAGTGCAGGAACTGAAAATAGAAGGAAAATCCTGTGTATTGTGTGGGCACAATTGCTTCATCTAGTTGGTATATGCTTTTCTGAGGAGGGGCGTATGCAGCTTATTCAAATCAAGTCCCTGGTTTGATATTTAGACTACCATGTCAGGTGAGCGCCCTCTGGCCCCCTGGGGCCTCTTGTATTTTATTGCCATGCCTTTCTTTGTGTTTCTATAGTTATATTTGATGGAAGTTATTCTGAAATGTAGAAAAGTCACAGAGAATTTATATATTTTCCTTGATATTTTCACACCTTTTCTAATTTGGTCACACCCATAAATTGTGTGAAACTGAGGTAATCTAAAGGCCTGTTAAGGGCCATTTGACCAGGATTGTCACATGAAAGGGGATCTGAATTGTGCTTGATGTTGTATTAATCCTTTAACCAGTGCAATGCAATGCACAGTTCGACTCTGCTATGCCTTCTAACTGTGTGCAAATCCATCTAATGCATGCAACTGTCCCTCCACAAGGACAATAAGTCATGAATCTGAAGAAATTAAGTTGACCATTTCACAGAACCACAACGTCTGTTGTTCAAAAGTACTCTTGTGTTTCTTATATTATCTGTATGAACAAGCTCATATTGATTAAATAAATTAATTGAAGGAGAGAATTTACTGGCTTTAACGAAGAATTTTTCCATAGTTTTTCATCTTGCTCTTGTTACGTGATCACTCATGGAAATTTCTGGCACAGTGCAATTTTCCATATTCGTTGAAATTAGATCGCACAGAAAGACAAATGGGAAATTTGTGTATACTTGTTTCTATTTATAGCATATGCATATGAGTTTTGATCTGATAATGTCCAGTGAGTGGTAAAATAATGCACAGCTGTTTGTTTGTGGTAATATTGAGAATGAAGCCTAGGTAGTCAGTTATTTCCATGTGTATCTGAAATTATAACATGCAGATTTCTGTTTACATCCAATCACTCCATGCAAATTTGTTTATATCTTTGCAGTGTCGTATCTTCTGCAAATTCATCTGCATGAAAGTTTTTTCATCACAGATTTAAATAATTTCTTGTTGCTTCTGATGCCCTACATTTGCTCACAGCATTTTTTAAAGATGCCTTTTCACGTACAAACAAAATCTGAGAGGCAATATTTGAAATTATTGTCCCTTTAAATGTGTTTACACTGCACAAATAATAATTGTTCAAATAAAAAATAAAGCTTATTACATGGCTTCATATAAGCCTTAGATTGGTAATATCTCAATCCAGTTGGCCATTAACTGGAAATTTGCTGGTGTTTTTCAGTCCTAAGTCCTAGTCAGCAGGTTTATAGAAAGAGGATATTGTCAGGGAAGGTTTTTGTGGAGGAGAGATTTTGATGGTGGTAGGGGTTTATGATGTGAGTGAATTTTGACAGTATCCCAATTATACAGCGCAATACTTAAGCCACAGGTCATTTTCATGCAGTAACAAAATACCATACTGACAGAATATTGTTACAGCAAAATGCCATGAGACCAAATGCCAGAGTTTCGTAAAATATAAAAGTGTGTTAGTTATATTTTCTTAAAATTTTATATGAATTACTTGTATCTAGTTTGTCACTTGAAGCGTTATAAAACATTTTTTCTTTGTGTTTAACTGGAAATACCTAAACTACGACATTTGAAATGTACTTTAAGTAGAATACTAGACCTTTAGATGCTTTATTTTGGGAGCATCCTTTTTGAGGCTTTAAATGTTCTTAAATTACAGAAAATTCCATTTTCAAGAGATACTTTTGATTTTTAAAGATCAAAGTAACTTGATATAGCATGAAAAGCAAGAGAAAAACATAATATAAGCTGAGAAATTTGGATTTCTTTTAACAGACAAAATCAAATACAGTATTTTCGCATATTTTCTATTTAGGGCACAGTTTCTTTCACCTTGAATTTGTAGTAGTATCAAGGCCTGATTGTTATCAAAACACAAGGATCTCCAGGACATAAAGACAAATTACAAAAAAACACCCCAGTTATGTGGAAATTATGAGTGGTTTTCAATTTTCATGTTACAGAAATGACTTTAACTATGACTAAATATTTTTTTTGTGGTTCTGCTCATTCTTGCTTTGTGATATTTGTTGATCAGCAGGATTCTCAGTTGTCTTCATCTTACCTAACTTAACTGCGAAGTTCCCATTTACGCTTAAAAAACAAGTCTTATTACTCAAATTTTCCAGTGGGAGCCCCAGGAAGTGAAGTAGTGCATGTTTACTGTGGTAAACAAGCTCTCTTTTACAGGTAAAATAGCACCGAGACACCAATGCTTGGGCTGGAAGTCCTCTAAAATGGGCAACATGGGTATAAACGACTGGCAAATCATGAGTACTTAATTTGGCTTTATCTCCATGTTGTGGTCATGATTAGCCATTGTGCAGAAATGTGTGACCTTAAAAACAAACAAATTACTCACATTGGATCATAAACCCTGTTTCTGAGGCGAAAAATGGAAAATTTTCTCTTGAGGTAAAGGTTAATCGAAAATAAAAAAAAAATTATATATGCCTGACCATTTGCTCAATTGACTCTCCTCTTTTCCTCTATTCGATTGCAGCATTTTGTCATCGCAGTATTTTGTTTTATGGAGCTCTGTCAAACGAGGCTGAATTGCTTAAATTCCTAGTTGTATTATGCATAATGCTGCTTGATATTTTACCATTTTAACGTCGGGTGTTCATAGGCTTAATACATGATTGAAATTGTGGCAACCTGAAAAAGGGTTGACTCAATCTTAATATTGAGTTTATCATTGTTTGTCTTTTATATTTCAGACATCATGAGAGATATGGAATTGAATTCTATTGCATTCAAACAAAATATATTAAAACCTGTTATCCAAAGCTTCAGATGCTCATCTTCACAAAGGAAGTTTTCCTTCACCAGAGCGCAGTCTGTTCACAATGGAGACCTAGCAGAAAAGGTACTTAGCACTTAAAATATAATGGGCAAAATTTATTTGCATGATTTGACGAAGTTAAGATGAACTATTGGTATTGTACATCCTTATCATACATATATAGGTATATTAATAATAACCAGCCACTGTAAGCCTGCTTGAGCAGAGCTTGATCAGAGCTAGAATGTTGAGGAGCTGACAGTTGCTTGTCAATGCTTGGTGGTTCTCTTCAGGTACTTTGGCTTCCTCCACCCGTAAAACTGTCACAGTCACAATTAGCTATTGTGCATAAAGATGTGACCTTAAACACCAATAAATAAATAAATAAATAATAATAATAACGGGCAAGACATGCATTGTGTCCTTGGGCAAGACCTTAAATCCCAGTTGCCCACGTGGGGGCACACTGTCATTATGTACTAAGGCATACTGCACGTCGATGGTGCACTTGTCTTCAACCAATGCTGTGTGGAGTTAGTACGTTGGGGAGCCTGTCAGTTGCTTGCCATTGCATGGTGGTTCTCCAGGTACTCCGTCTTCCTTCACCCGTAAAACTGTCCGACATGAGGTGACCATGACTATCGAAAATGTTGTTAAAATGCCAACAAATAAATAAATAAATTAATAATAACGCTGACTGAAGATTTGTGCGGTTCTTTGGGGTAATCAAGATTGCCCCACCTGAGAACCATGACAAATCAGCGGCCGTCCAAAATGTTATTTTTTTTATCCCAGGTGTAAAGGCCTTAAGGTATGTAAGAACATTTTATTACCACATCATGAGATTAAACTTATTTTGCTAGCATTATTTTAACACGGTATGACATGTGGAAAAATATTTTAAAATCTTCTCAACTCCACCAGTCCAAATATTTTGATGTTTTAATGAAAAAATTGTCATTATCATCCTTGAACAGACATGTTAACTCTCCCGGAATGCCCGGGAAAATCCCTGAATTTCAGTGTAGTTCCCGGCCTCCCGGACGGGAATCAGTTTTGGACCGAAAATCCCGGAAAACAACAGTCAATATTTCGTTCCCATTGTAACTTATGAAAAACGTTCAGAGTCAAATCGCATGCATTTCAAACTCTTGTAAAAACTCAAGGAGCAGTAAAATAAGGATTTAAGTTACATTTATTTAAGAAAAGGGTATTTTATGATATATATTTCAACTGTGTTCATGTTTATTTCTGGGTTTTTTCTTTAGAGATTTGTGATCAATGTGTGAGTGTCGAAGTGAAAATAGGTGACTTACTTTCAAAAAATTGAAAACTCCACCTTCATTTAAATGCAGTTTTTGGAAATTAAAATATATGAAAAGGAATTAAATAATATATATTTATTTATTCCTTCATAGAATAGCTTTAATTCTCATCCCTTTTCCAAAATCAAAACGTAAACAACAACTATTTAGCACAGTTTAAAAGTAGGTTAAAGTCGCTTAGGATGCCGAAAAATTATGACTGCATATTTCAACACAATGGACTTATTTTCTAACAATACATTTATTCTGTTGTGCTGACTACAGAACTGTAAACTGTTGGCCATCTGTACCCAGAAAATTTCGAATGGAATTAAAAAAAAATGCTTCAATGATGAAAAGAAAAATTTTGTGTAGGGCACAAACGTCCCAAATGGATGAAGTTTGATAAAGATACTTTCTGAGTACTAATGTTCTTGAAGTAACTGAACTGAGGGACATCTTTTCCTGTTAATATTTCCAGACTTGGGAAATTATTAGCTAAGTAGACTTTGATAAGAGCAAACCACCCACAGATGGAGGTGCTCTATGGGACAGTGGGGGGAGGGGGCTCATGAAGAGCATCCTGGGGAGGGGGGGGGGGGTCAAATCAACAGTTATTTTATGATTTTTTAACATAAATGCATCAGCATAGTTGACAACTAGTTCTGGATATAACCTGGTGTTAATAGTGGTCCATGAGCTGAAAATTCACAAGTTTTTTCTTTTATTTTGTCCCCACGTGAATTTTGTGATTTTCCTCAGGTTCCCTGAAAAATTATTCTGAAGGTTAACATGTCTGTCCTTGAATTCAATTTTAAAAACTTTGTCTAGTACCATCCAAGGAATATTTTAATTTTTGAAACTTGCAAAGCAAATGCATTACGTATTAATAAAATATATAACATTTAATGAAAATTGCATAGCAGTTTTTACCTCACCTGACTGAAAGTCAGGATGACCTATTGTGATCACACATCCTCTGTTGTCTGTCGTCCGTGAACATGGTGTTTGCAAAACTGTCAAAATTAGGGTTTATAGGCACTTTCCCAAAACATGTCTTGCAGATTTTTTTAAAACATTCATCATTGTTAGACCTGCCTGTGACACGACCATTCATATACAAGAGATATTAGGCGATGCTTATGGTAACCCTCCGCAAGCTGCCAAACATCGAAATTCTGATGAAATGGGCTGTTTTCGAGCCCCCACAGCACCCAAACGATACACGAGAGATAAACATAACTTCCTTACATTTTTGTAAGTAATAAGGGTGTTCAAAAAAACCAAGCGTTAACCCGTTTTGGGATGGTTAAACAGCAATACCCCCTAAAAGCTAAAAAATTCATGTTTTCCGTGGATTTCTCTAAACGAGTCTTGTAGATTTTCTAGAAAAATTGGTCACTCCCAGGTCTTGGGTGTGACATTACAAGTTGCATGGACAAAATATTCCGGTCAGCATTAGTTAACCCACCCCGGGTTGCCAAACGTAAAAATTGTGATAAAATGGGCTGTTTTTGGACACCAACAGCACCCAATGGGTATACCACAAGAAAGATACCTTCTTTTATCGGATGCAAAATTGATAGGGAAACATTTTTGTAAGTGGTAAGGGTTTTCAAAAGTCGAAGTCTTTACCCATTTTGGACAGGTTAAAGAGAGATACCCTTTAAAATCTTAAAATACCCGTTTTCTGTGGATTTCTCTAAAAAACATCTTGTAGGTTGTCAAGAAAAATTGGCTATTCGCAGGTCTTGGTGTGACATTATAAGTTGCTTGAACAAAATATTCCGGTGAGCATTTATCAACCCTATACACACTGCCAAGCATCGTAATTTTAAGAAAATGGGCCGTTTTGGGGCACCCACTGTCTACCTGAAAAATAAAAATAATCTCCTTTGTTGGAAGTGGAATTCACCGCGGACCATTTTTGTAAGTAATAAGGCTTTTCAAAAAACCAAGTGTTAATCCGTTTTGGACTGGTTTAAGAGTGATTCCCTCAAATGCTTAAATAATCATGTTTTACGTGGATTTCTCTAAAAAATGTCGAGTAGATTTTCAAGAAAAAACTGGTCCTTTGCAGGTCTTGGTGTGACATTACAAACTGCAAGGACAAAATATTCTGATAAGCGTTTGTTAACCCTCCACAGGCTCTCAAATATCAACACTTTGATAAAATGTGCTGTTTTCAGCCTTCCCCCATAGCACCCAACCTGTAGCTGGGAAATAAACATAACTTCCTTTATTGGAAGTGGAATTCACTGAGGACAATTTTTGTAAGTAATAAGGGTATTCAAAAAACCAAGCCTTAACCTGTTTTGGGCTGGATAAACAGCGATACCCATCAAAGGCTTAAAAATTCATGTTTTCCCTGGATTTCTTAAAAAACATCTTATAGATTTCAAGAAAAAATGGCCATTCACAGGTCTTGGTGTGCCATTACAAGTTGCATGGACAAAATATTCCGGTGAGCATTTGTTAACTCTCCATGAGCCGCTAAATAACAAAATTTTGATAAAATGTTTTCAGACACCAACAGCATCCAATGGATATGTAACAGAGAAAGATAACTTCTTTTATCAGACACAAAATTTATAGGGAAAATTTTTGTATGTGGTAAGCATATTTAAAAATCCAAGTCTTAACCCATTTTGAGTTGCTTAAAATTCCCATATTTTTATACTGTACCAATGACCCAGACATAGCTGGTGCTAACTCTTAAAATATAGGGCCAAACACAAATTTTGCCCCCCAATCCCCCAAATTTGCATCTAAAACCAAAGAAAACATGGCCTGAATGGCCCTCCACACTTCACCTCTACTGTGCATGCGCAGTGTCAAGGACGTTCCGAAATTGGCGCCATTAATCATTCTTAGTTTGGCCCTTCATCAGTTAACATCTGACTGATCTTTGTGCTTGTAAATCTCAGTTTAAATGATGCCAGACACATAAATATTAGTGAAATGGTGATTCTAAGGAGGATATAGAAGGAGGAGAGGAAAAATGTGTGACAGAAAATTATCAGGGCTGTAACTTAAAATTTTTTAATGAAATTATGTTAAGTTACCTATTTTCGAGGCAGCAGCCATTTTGTTGTCATTCTTGTTATCAAGTTACACTGATTTTTCAGTGTTTTCCTCTCTCCCTTTCCTTTAAGTCCCCTCTTGCTATTCTCCCATGCTTTTGGCATATTTTCTGTAATTATTATTACTAAAATTTCTTGGGAGTTTTAGCTGAATAACAGAATGAATTCTGTTCTTTTCCCCATGTTTACGTCTTCACCTGCGGGTGGTTAGGCGTTGTGTTCTGCATCTACCATCTGATGTTCTGCAGTTTCTTCCCTGGAAGTCTCTGTTTTGCATCAGATAGTGTATTTTTGGTAACTGATTTCGGGCCTAGGTGCCTGGAGTCTTATTTTAGTGTTTTTACACTTATTGTTTACATTTACAACAGCCCTCTGTGTGAGGGGGGATTTCTTGAAAATAATATCTTGATGTTAATTTAATCATAACTAGATACATTATTATTGTTCGTAAGTGTTGCATAAATTGTTTAAAATATTTTTAAAATTTTTGTCCACACTTAGGCTTGGGATCCATTGGGGCTCAACGTTACTTTTCAGAAACTTGGGCTGTTCTGAAAAAATATTTTTTCAAAATATTTTGATTTCAATTATTTTTTCTATGTTAATGGATCATATTATTATATATTTTGATTGTCAGGGGTGGTGCGAGTACCAGGACTTTGTTTTCTTTTCACATTGAAAGGACTTTGATCAATTGTAATAAGAGGAAGTCTTCCTCTGACTTTTATAATCATTCTATATGTAGTCAGTGTACTCGCACTAACTCCTGTTCTGTATGTGATGATTTCGATGACAACATGGGAAGCGTATGTCACGGTATGTTAGTGGGGAATTGGACATTCCGGTCCTTTCCCCGCAGGGTCACTCTACTTTATCAATTTCTATTTCAGACGATCAAGATTAGGGTGATGTATCCGTGATGTCTTCCAACAGTGTGCCTCCGTCGTCACAATTAATGAAGGGCTAGCGGATAAGTGCTCATGTAAATACGCCAATTGCCGAAGAGGACCCTAGTAGGTTCGACGGCCTTTGACGTCCGCTAGCTCACCCGGTGTAGCGTCCATTCATCGAATGGTTCGGCAGCCGGGTTCGTCCGTTGCGGTCTAGAAGGAGTTTTGGGGTGATGCGAGCACTATAAATCTACCAAATGCACACCCAGTGACGGCGGATTAGAGGGAGAACGGAGGAAGCCTTTTAGTCCGGTTCATAGCTCGTTCAGGTCCATCCGGACGGCGAGCGAGAGAGGCCCCTCTCTCGTACAACAACATCTGGCCCCAGATGTTGTGGTACAAAATGTTTCGCATTCGGAGCATACGTCCGCCGCTCGGGACGCTCCGACATATAGTCAGTCCGGAGAGACTGTCAATAAGGCTTCCTCATTCTCATGGTAGGGCACACGACCGCTCTTTGCTACGTGACCTCGGATATCCAGTCAGCTTTGCCAGTCAGAGAATCATCGGCGACCAGGTCACAACATCTGGTAGCCAGGGACACGAGGCCTGCAGACTCCGGATGTTCGCATAGGAAAGTGTGCGGGAGTCAACGTACAGGGAGCTTCCGGCGGCAATGCATCGTAAGACCGCTACTGCACAGGCCTCGGGGACGGACGTGCTATCCTAAATAGCACAGCTTATCGCAGCATCCCAGCAACAACTGAATCTGTCGCATAATGTTTTATCCGACGATGCTGGGTCGGGACGCTCCGCGGAAGCGGGTACGGATGTCCGAAAATTTCATCCGGTCCGACGGGATACCGAAAGGGATTCAGAGGATTTCGAGCTTTCCCTTTCGGAACAACATATGCTGTTGTGTATGTCATCTGACTTGATCTTCTACAGGTTCTTTCGTCGGACCAGAATGCTGCGATGCCGGATAAGAAACTGATAGCGTCGGTGGACTTAGAAATTTTTGGTTCGGTTCAGGGACATCGTCCCTCAGTTCCGACATAGTCCAATAATGTCACACAAACTTTCGAATTATTGAACGACGCTATATATTTATTATTATATGCTTGCTATTACCAAGCATTTCTGGTTTCTTGTTCACAAAGTTACGGAGATGTCTTTCAAAAGTGTGCCTCTGTCGTCATAGTTAATGAAGAGCTAGCGGCAATAAGTGCTCATGGAATATGTCTATCGCCTAAGAGGTCCCTTGTAGGATCGACGGAGTGACATTCGCTAGCTCACCCGGTGTAGCGTACATTCATCGAATGGTTCGGCTGCCGGGTTCGTCCGTTGCAGTCTAGGAAGGAGATTTGGGTGATGCGAGCACTATAATAACTTTAGTACTCACCCAGTGACGGCGGATTGAGGACAGATTGGAGGAAGCCTGTTAGTCCGGTTCCTGGCTCGTCCAGGTCCGTCCGGGCTGTGAGCGAGAGAGGTCCCTCTCTCGTCCAACAACATAGGGGACCGCATGTTGTGGTTCAGATATTTTACATTCGGAGCATATGTCCGCCGCTCGGGACGCTCCGTTATATTGACAGTCCGAGAGACTGTCGATAATGCTTCCTCATCCTCACAGCAGTGCACACGACCGCACATTGGCTACGTGACCTCGAGTATCCGACCAGTTTCGTCATTCAGTGATTCCACGGCGAACAGGTCACGCCATCCGGTAGCCAAGGAACACGAGGCCTATACACTCCGTTCACTCGCATAATAGTAGTATGCACGGGGTAACGATCACGGAGCTTCCAGCGGCAATGCATCGTAAGCCCTCTTCTCCACAGGCTTCAGTGACGGACGTGCTATCCAAGTTAGCAAAGTTTTTTCGCAGCATCCCAGCAATCGACAGTTTCTCGGTCGGATCAGGAATTATCCGACGGTGCTGGGTCGGTGCGGTCCGTGGTTGCATCAGGTTCGGACGACCGAACGCTTTATAGGGTCCGACAGGATGGCGAAAGGGATTCGAAAGATTTGGAGTTTTTCCTTTCATAACATCGGAAGCTGCCATACATTTCTTCCGGCATTATCTTCCAGTGGTTGTTCCTTCGGACTACATTGCTGCGATGTTGGATAAGAGACTTATAGCGTCATTGGACACGGAATTTTGGATCGGTTCAGGGACATTGTCCCTGACTTACCGACACAGTCCAATAATGTCATTAGAACATGTGTATTATTTATCGACGCTATATATATATAAGCTTGCTACCAAGCATGATAGTTTAGTTTCTTGTCCGCAATGCTCATTTCTGCCTTTTATCATTTATAGGAATAATTTATTTTGGCAGAACAGGGCATACCGAGAGTTCATATGCGTCTAGACGGCGTGGTTAAAGACTGGAAATAATCTTTTTCGCCGTCTATGTCTTTTCCAACCACAATGTTGGAAACGACAATGATGTATAATAGACTTAACTTAGACGCTTTTTCATACGTAATCCACCTTACTGAGGCGTTATCACGTCTTCAAGAGAAAGAATTCCGTGATATGATCCTCAATGTGATTTCTTTTGAGGGCAGTAGTTTGTTCACGTATAACTCCGTCCTCCAGTGGCTACTTGGAGTTGGTTAGACGTGACGCAGCCCTAGCTACATCCACGCGCGTGGATAGTAAGGTGAAGAACTCTCTCCGAGTCGCTTCGTTCTCGGAGAAGCTTCTCTTCGACGGCAACTTTTCAGCAATCCATGAATTGCTCGATTTACATGTTCTCTTGTCTATCTAGTGTAGCAAGAGATTCAGACTGGGGCAAACATTCGGTGGTTGACTCAGAGAGTGCCACTACAGTTGCCGGATCCGAGTTTTATAATTATGACGGTTGCCAGTCAAACAGGTTGGGATACAATATTGATCCCAACGGATTCGAAGTGCCAGGGTCTTTGGGTTCCGCAGTCTCTAGGCAAGCACTTATCTTCCACGGAATAATGTTTTTTAGGCTTGCTTTATGTCATTGGATGAACATTATTCAGAAACGCATGTCCAAATCCTGTCCGATAATACGACAGTAGTGGCGTATCTCCGGAACCAGGGAGGCACTCATTCGTTTCCGTTATTCAATTTAATGGAAAGAATCCTTCTGTTTGTTATAGTACACCAAGTTCTGCTTCGGTCCGTCATATTCCGGGTCGTCTGATTGTATTACCGGACTCCCTTTCACTTATGGGTCGCTTGTTGCCGTCAGAATGGACTCTCAACAAACAAGTATTCAGTCAGATTTGCTATCAATGGGAGCGCCCAATGATAATTTATTTACGACACAACTTGCTAATCAATTGCAGACGTATGTGTTTACATGTCCGGATCTCTGAGCTTATGTTGTTAACGCTCTATTGATCTAATAGGATGGAATGATAGGATATGCGTATCCTCCTGCGCTGTTGTTTCAGCAAGTATTGCTAAGATAAACAACCACAATACATTTCTGTTGATAGCATCTCTGTCTTCACAGAGACCGTGGGTAAATTTACTCTGATGTCTACTGTGGGACTTAACGCGAAAACTTCCTCCATGAGAGGATCTTTTTTCGCTGGGTAAAATCGTGTCATCTTCATCACAACCTGCAAGGTCTCAACCTTCACGTATTCCGTTGTGTGGTCCTTATTGCATTGTAAGCATTGTACTGGACGAGCTTTGGTCGCGATTTCTTACTGTACGAGAACCTCTTCTTCGCTATACTATGCAGCTAAAGTGGAGGCTCTTCCGTCGTTGGTGTAGGGATCACTAAGTTGATATTGTTGATCCCTCCATACTAGTCATTGCAACTTTTTAGTATACTTGTTTGACCAGATCTACTGCAGCCTGTTACTATTTAGGTTATAGGTTTATGTTATCTCATACCTATGCACTCTATCATAGTTTACAATTGAGTCTTATGTCTCTTTATCTAAGTTAGTTAGTAACTTTTCGATAAATAGACTTAGAATCATTAGATTAAATTTCTATACGGAATTTAACTTTGGTTCTTATTTAGCTAAGTAATCATTTGAGCCTCTGGAAACAGTAGTTTTCAAATTCTGACCTTTTAGACAGTAATTCTGTTGGCTTCTCTTTTACTGAAGAGTCAGTGAGCTTCATGCACTATCGGTGGATGATTTTCACTTTCGTAGTTTCGGAATAACTACTTCCTTTACTATTTAGGTTGGATTTTTGCATAAGAGTTGGGCTCCTAATAAATATCCGGAACCTGTTGTTATTAAGGTCCTTCCGTCTTCGTACGGGCATAGGCCTTTACTCTGTCCGGTTAGAGTTTACGTATTTATAAACAGATATCTGTTTATTACTACGGGCGTAAGCTTCTTCTGTCTTTGATGCCTAATAGAAGGACGTTACGCTCCATTCTATTGCTAATGGATTCAATTAACTATCGATACTGCTTATGGTATATCATTGACTCAGCAGTTGTGCTTCAGATTTCGGCTCATGAAGTAAGAGTTCTTCTTCATCTTGGGCTTACATTAATAGTGTCGCTATTATAGATTTTTGAAGGCTGCTCATTGCGCTCAGCCATCCACGTTCATGAATTTTTATCTCAGAAATATCGAGTCCATTTCTGGAGGCCTCTATTGTTAGGTCTATTATCTACTGCTCAGAATGTCATTCACTTAACAGTTGCTACTATAGCTAGGTAGGCTGTCTGTTTCGGCAGTGACTCCGTTCTGCTGCCCTCTTCGCTCTGGGCTATTTGACCCAGGGCAAGAAAAAGGGGGGGGGGGGGGAGGGTGTTCCCTTGGGTCACCTGTTTTACTATGAAAACAAGGGGATACCTCCTCCGGAGTTAGTAATTCTGAGCTGTTATTGGGATGGTTGTTTAGTGAGAAGTTTATGTTTTAAAAATTCATTCAGGTCTTAGTTTTTAAAGTATAGCTTTTGAATATAGCACGTGTCAACGGACATTATTATACAATCCTCAGACACTTTTAAGGAGTATATAGAGTCTCTATTCTCTAGACTTACTTTATTTATTGGCTTACTTTAAAAATTATTAGTATAAGGATTATACTAGATATTAATAGAGTACATGGATGTATGATGCTCAATTTTGGAAGGTGTTGTATCTTTCTAATTTATCATAAATAAGAAAGATACATGTAAGGCCTAATACTTCTTTTTCCCTAGAGGGGGTGACTCTATTTTATATAATTGAGCGTATTCCAACTTGCTCTATGTCCTTGGCCCTCCAGCCTTTTTACTATTCAGCTATGTCTGGGTCATTGGTACAGTATAAAAATGTTAAAAAATTTATAGTAATTTATATATTTTTTATACTTACCAATGACCCAGACGGGGATGGCCCTCCCAGGAGTTGGGAACTCATACCTCCCCGCTGAGTACATAGCGCTTACCAGGCACTGGTTATAAGAATGATTAATGGCGCCAATTTTGGAACGTCCTTGACACTGCGCATGCGCAGTAGAGGTGAAGTGTGGAGGGCCATTCAGGACATGTTTTCTTTGGTTTTAGATGCAAATTTTGGGGATTGGGGGGCAAAATTTGTGTTTGGCCCTATATTTTAAGAGTTAGCACCAGCTATGTCTGGGTCATTGGTAAGTATAAAAAATATATAAATTACTATAAATTTTTTAACTTTCTGTAGATTTCTCCAAACACATCTTGCAGACTTTGAAGAAAAAATTACCATTAGCAGGTCTTTGTCTGATCCTACATTTTGCATTGACAAAATATTCCGTTAAGCATTTGTTAACCCTCCACGGGCTGCTAAACATCAACATTTTGATAAAATGTACTGTTTTCAGGCACCAACAGCACCCAATGAGTATGTAAAAGCTAACCAAATCTTCTTTTACTGCGAGTAAAATTCACAGAGGATCAGTTTTGTAAGTAGTAAGGGTATTTAATCAGTAATCATGGAATTATGAATATGTAGTTGTCAATAACAAAATTGAAAGCATGTCGGCCAAACTTGCATGACGTCAGAACTTGACTCGAATGAAATACTGCAGTGATGCAGTGAAAGGACGAGAGTAAGGAACGCTGATATCGAAGTAGGCTTTAAACTGTCCATGGAATGGTCCTAAAATCAAGTTTATATTTGCAGCTTTATTGCAGATAGGTTTCCCGTTGTTTTTTGTTCAAATGTTGTTTCCGTCAAGGCTAGGTACCATAGAAAATTTGGAATGCTGGAAAATGGGATATGGACACCTGCCCCATGAACAACTGCCCCCTATTAAAATTAATTAACAGGGACATCTGCCCCCCTGCTGTTTGTTTTTACTTAGGACACCTGCCTCCTGCATTTTTTTTTTTTACCTAGGACACCTGCCCCCTGCTGTTTTTTTCACCAAGTACACCTGTCCCCGTTTGTTTGCTAACGGGCCCCTTCCCCATTGACCTTTATATCTTCAGAAGCACCCAGGCCAATGGGGAGAGGGCGTGGTTGAGAGCATAGCTAGTGAACTGCCGTGGGGAAAGAGCCCAGAAAATAAGGGTTGCCCTGCCCTCAGGTGCTCCCGGTGGCCCTGCGAAGCACCTCTAGTTGTCGTTATTTTTGATGTTGGGTGAATAAAGTAAAAAGAAGTTTTTAGCGAGCCAAAATTCTGGCGGGGAATGATGGGGATGGGGGATAGATTTGAGAAGTCTGAAGTGCAATTCATAGGATGGGGAGCAGAGCATAACTGAGAAGTATCGGTTGTGGATATACGGTTTCCAGTGAATCCTCTCCAACATGAACTCAAAAGTAAGTGTATATTTATTTATTATCAAGAATAATTGCCCATAAGTTCCACTCTCACTGTGTCCCATTTCATCGCTCAATTCCACGGTGTCCCACACCAGCGGTCGATTTATCCCAACAAAATTACCGAGCTTACCACCTTCTCCCTGCCTCATTCTCCAACCAAACACACATTGAAAGGTATGCCTCACTTCGTATTCCACACTGCACTGCATGATATTATTTATTATTTATTTATTTATTGGTGTTTAAGGTCATATACTTATGCACAATGGCTAATCATGACCGTGACAGTTCTATGGGTGGAGGAAGCCGGAGAGAACCACCGAGCAACGGCGAGCAGCTGCTAGCTCCCCAACATCGTAACTCTGCACAGGCAGCACAGTTAGATTGGTTGAAGACATGCGTACCATCGACGTGCAGTTTGCCTTAGTACGCGGCAGCATCGTGCCCCATGTGGACAATCAGGGTTAAGTGCTTTGCCCAAGGACACAATGCGGAGGTCCGAATTGATCGCTCAGACGGTCATCCATCCAATGATTAACCAGACTCGATGTTTCTTAACTTCGGTGACCTGACGAGAACCGATTACCGCAATGCCACTGCACCCCGCCACTGCATGATAAGAAAGCAGTAAATAACGTTAGCTACAATGGGATCAGTTACTTATAATATCAAATACAGTGTTGACACTATAGCATTTCCCCAACAATGGGTCCAGGTATATACTAGTCTGTAAAATGGCTATACACTGCCCCTCCTCCACCCCAGGGTGGCGACGTAGCAGTAGCAGTATATAACCATCTTACAGACGTTATGTTGTGCCTAAGGAACCTTACAATAAAAAGGGGAGTTCCCCAACATGGGAAAGGGGGGGTATATTTACTACTCTATAAGGCGGTTATCAAATGCAGTGGTGGCGCCAACATTTCCCCAGCAGTGGGGCTAGGTATATACTAGTTTGTAAGACGGCTATACTGCCCCTCCTCCATCCCAGTGTATATTTTATTTACATAGATGTATGAACAACACTTCCTATTTATATATGTAATTATTGTTGTCTATAACTTCATGTTTCTCTTTGTTTGTATAGATATCTTCAGTGTAATAAATAAAACTAATCAACTGGGAAAATCCAATTGGAGAGAAAAGTAGTTCTGCAATTAATGGACAGGGTGAACTGTAGAAGGTGTGAAAATATGACATAATCATGCATAACAACTGTTGTCTAATAGGAGATAATTGATACAGGGACAATACATGACATGCTTAAAAACTTAAAGTTCACATTTTCTGTGGATATCTTCAAGTGGTTCTTACAGATTTTCAAGAACAAATAAACTCTGGAGAAGAATTATTCTCGCAAGCCTTCATTAACCCTCCACAAATTATCAAATATCAAAAGTTTCGATAAATTTGAGATATAATGGGCTATTTGTATTAGATGCTGATTCTCAGATGCTGATATTGATATTAACCCTCTCCACCAACAATGATGATTTAACCAAAACTTTCTTTTATCACACTGGGTCATTTGAGACTATTATACCAACTTTTCTCAAGGCATCAATAAAAATACTTTAGTGATACAATTAAAAACAATTCTTCAGACACTTCAAGGGAATGCCAGACATGTGCCTCCCAGATAAGTGTCCCCCCCCCCCCCCCCCCCCCAGACAGTAGACACAGGGACATGTGCCCCCCCCCCCTCCTCCCATACAACTGCCCACCCATATATTTGCACCCCCAAAGGACAACAATCCCCCAGACAACAGCCCCCCTCCCCCCTTTTAATTCTCAATTTAACAAGTTATTTACTAATTATTTTATACCTCATACGATTGAGTTCGAATGAATGAAAGTCTGACATGAAGCACATTAATATATACTGTTGTTCAAGTCCTTGTTTCAGAATTGTTCATAGCCTGCAAAATCACCACCTAAGTAGTTTTTAGTTTATTTCTGAACTTGTAAAATGTTATTTTCAAAAGCCTAAAGTAGGCAGCAGTTGGTAGTTGTATTGAACCGACAGTAATCATGTTTTGTTGCGGTCGGCAGTTTAAAAGTGGCATTGCGTGTGGGACATATGTTTTTCAGTGATGATTGGTTAACTTGCATGAGCATGTTAGTTTTGCTACTCCTTTTGTGAAAAGTACCTCTTTGGCAGTATGCTTTGCACCTGTACTTGAAACGGGATGCTACCTGTATTGTACAAACATATACAGCTATATAATGGGCCAGTGTATCCAAAATGTCAGAAACAATGGAGTTTATAGCTAATGGTAGAGGAGGGGAGACCCTTTGCTTAGATGGTTATACGTACACCAACAAGAATGAAAAGAAGTCTGTTATCCATTGGGAGTGTTCACAGAGAAGAGGGCTCCAATGCAATGGGGCACTTACGAAAATAATGAAAAATATTCAGGCTTTTTGGTTTTTCCTAAAATGGTTATCCTTTGGGGCAGTTATCCAGGGAAGGGGGGTTAATGTTAAGATTTGCTATAAATTAGAGGGGGGGGGCTCATATCCTGGTGGCAAATGCCCTGGGGGAGGTGGGTGGGTTTGGGGGCAAATGTTCGGGCACCGGGGGGGGGGGGGGGGGGGCTCATGTCCTGAAATGCTAAAATGAGGGGGGAGGGGGTGGGGCTCATGTCTGGGGGCAAATGTCTCGGGGGGGGGGGAGGGTTGTCTGATGGAGCCAATGTCCAGGCACCCTCCAGGGTCATAAAAAATCATGGAATCAAGTCTGGAAAAGCCATGATTCTCCAGAATCTTAAAGTCTAGTAATAGTAATATTTTTCTTTCACAGCACTGTACAGAAACATTTTATAACAGTAATATGTTTCTTTCACTATTTGAATGTGATTTTGTTTTTATCTGGTTGAGCTTACACAACCCGAAACACTGTCTAAATAGGTTATTCCATTAATTTGTCCTTCATTAAAAAGACGTTTAAAATGATTGAGAGTATTCTCCACTTTTCTATATTTTTTCTGTCTTGGTCAAGCTTTTCCTCCTGACCCCAGCTTAACAATTGTCATTTCTTGGTATGCCTGTTCCGCCTTAAAGAAGTCAATCATTTTGTAAATGTTTGGGTGGGAACCAGTTATAACCAGTTGCAATTTCCGATGCCACCCTTTGCTGTGATTTGTCGTCCTGGGACCAACAGTGTCAAAATGATTCCACATAATCTGACAATGATTACCTTCAACCCAGTATGTTGTTACATAGTCAGTAAACCTCTCCACATTATTGTCCACTCGGCGTTCTTCCAAACATTCCCACCACACATCACTCATTAAGCTCGCAGGCACTAATGGGAGAGCCATAGCCATAGCCCTCTTAATCAATTTTTTAACATTATCATTTTCTTGATATTTCCACACTGCTTGCCCATAGTGAAAAAAGCAACCTTTCAACTGCACATTTCTGAATGCACTTTGAGCAGCCACTTCAAAATCCGTAAAAACTTGTGATGGCTGCAGTTGAATTCCAAAATCACTTGCTTTTTGTTTCAATAAATTGAACAGTCTCATGTATGTGGCTTGAGTTTTGTTTGGCAAAAAAGAATAAGAGGACACATTTTTCCCTCAATAAAAGCATGAACTGTATACAACTGATAGAGTACATCGGTGTGGGAGAGGGTATATTCAGAATATAGATTATGTACGTACTTCCTATTTCTTCTTGGTATATGGACGTTATTGCTTTTGAGTCATGGTTCACTTGTTCTTTCATTTCGGACATCAAAGCATCTGAGGCTATTTTTGCGCTATCTGCAGGATGGTTGTGTAATCCACCACTGGAGGTGCAGATGTCACTTCGTGTATTCAAAGTTGCTCTACAGTCACTTTTGCCGCACTGCCAGTGTATACTCTCTGATCTCCGTGACTTTACGCTATATTTATAATCGTTGTAAACTAAATATCTACCACCACAGTTATTAGGAATTAAGTAAACGCTCACCTGTGCATTAGCCATTCAGCCCTTGCAATTCTGAAAATTCGCCTCGGCAAAAAAAATATGAGGCAACAGCAGTTTGCGTCGGCTAAAAAACACTTTGGGTCAGGCACTTTTTTAAAATGATTATTGTTAACAAAAACAAGACTTATGAGAGCCTTAGAGGCGTTATGATGAGTGCAGCTTTTGTGTGCGAGTGTCGATTTGAAGTCTGTTGTTCCTGAATAAAATTCTACGTTGTGTGGTAAGTTTTGCATTGTTCGTCGTTGTTTGAACATATCCCTATCGCGAAAAAAGGGAATAACATTTTGGCAGCAAAGTGGGTTAAAAACCAGTCACCTCAAACCTTGTCAGTCTACCTCAGCAATGATCCAAATTTTGATTAATTTTGTCACTTTCGTTTCCATAATTTCAATAATTTGGTCGAGGTTATCAAACTCATACTGCATGTCAGGTGGCCTTGTTTACTTCCACTTCAAGATTAACATCGGGACGGGCGACCCTGGGAAGATTCGTCACCTGAGACGGTTTTGAGCAAGTTATATAACCACTGTCGTCCAGGTACTCCGTAACAAAAAAAGTGTGTGGTAAAATAGTCACATCAGATGTGAACATTTTTCCATTCGGAGATCAGTGCTGGGGGGTGGGGGGGGGGGGGGGTGGGGGGGCAACTCCATCACTTTCAGTTTGTAAATGCGTATAAAATCCGTCACCGGATTCTTTCAAAGTTTGAGTGGTCCTAATTTGACATTGTTCTTGAGTAAATGTGACACGCATGATGTTAATGCATTGTATTCCTTATTGATCATATATAATATTATTATCGTTATGTCATGAATGGATTAAAACAAAAAATTAAAAAAAATTTCAATAAAGAAATCGGTATCTGTTTTATTAATAAATAATATAACTTGGGGGGGGGGGGGGGGGGTACACAAGTCAAAGTGGAACTAATAACAAAGTTTGTTATCAGTTACCCTTTGGCTTCTGTACCCCCCACTTTCATTCCCAGATTCATTCCTACCCTCTAATTTGTTTTGCCCACCCCACTTCCAAAATTGGAGATCAGTGATGCCAACCCTGATCCCACCCTTACACACACGCCTTAACATTCCTGCATTCGTTCCCACCCTCTAATTCTGATTCGAATCGTATCCCGTTTTACAGGGAATGGGACAACCCGTCCCAGGGACAACCTACCCCAAACCGACTGGGACAACCCGTCTTGGGACAACCCGCCCCAAGTTTTTCATGCGCTGCAGTTATCAGCTATTTGACTGTGATATTGGAGGTGCGTAGACAAAATGCCAATGGACAAAATAGAGCCAGCCATTAGGGTGCTCGTGGAATAAGGTGAGGACGAGTTCTCTGCACTACTTACATTTAGAGCTTTAAGCTGGATGTTTATTTTAACTTTTTTTGAAGTGGCTACACTCCCGATAGTTGCTGGGGTGTTGCCCCGCAATTGGGGCTTTCCAGAGTTGTAGCATTGCACGCCTTCGCGATGTTTTTGTCGACGCATTTCATACATTGTTGTTCCCCATTGCATTTGTGTGACAAGTACCCAAATTTCTGACACTTGTGACACTGAACGGATTGCAAAAGTACACAATATTCCTCTTTTTTGTATTTTTTGCCATTGATGTATACCCCTTTGCTTATTAAATTTCGATACTCTGTTGAATTTAATAAGCATAATGAAGAATGTCAGAAGTCTTCACTACTGCCAACGGATATAATTCAAAGAAAAGCAGCATGAAGATTGTTAACTGCTAAAACAACACATTTATTGTCTTAGTCTTAGAAGAAAAGAGAGCAACGCTGTGATGAATCCATATCACGCTAAAACAACATGTCTTGTCATTTGATTTTTTGCGCATCAAACAAATATCATTCCTCTTGGAGGGTACCCCACTGAAACAACATGACTAAAACAACACGCCACTTCTGACTGGTCTCTACATGCTACCAATTCAGTTTAAAGCTATTATTACTTTAATTGAGTCATTCTGGGATGTGTTAATAGGATCAATGTGGATTTTGGATAATTTTTGATAAAAAAGTGAGTAAATATCTTTTTTTTTTATTTCTTACTATCCCCCAAAAATATTTCTTCAAAAATTAGAAAAAATCGGGACAACGCACACCCAAAATAGGCCTGGGGCGGGTTGTCCCTGGGGCGGGTTGTCCCTGATCTGTTTTACACTCCAATTTCGTGATGATGTTTTTTTTTTGTTTTGTTTTGAAAGGTGCCTCATGTTTACTTAAAATTGCAGAAGCAAGAAGCAGAAGGAACTCTGATGTTAACTTTTTCAGTAGATATCTCTCACGGGATCTCGAAAGGGTGTTCTCACACGAGCCGATTTTGTATGAGCTGAGCTTGAATAATTACGCGGGCCGAGTTTTCTTATGAACCGAATTTGTGTTGGACCAAGTTCTCGCATGGACCAACTTTGTTTTGGGTCGCTTCTCCTGTATTCCAAATTTCCCCAACATCATTACATGTACCGTAACCCTCACCACCGCAACTGACACACATTCATTTTATTCGACAGATCCGCAATGATGAATAAATCAAATTAACATTTTTAAAATACTTAATTGGCTTTTGCTAAGAATAATTTGTTCATTTTTTACTGCAAAATTTCTCTTAATAATAGAAGGCCGAAATGTCCTAGGTCCAAATGTTCCCGGGTAAACGTATCAATTCCGATGGAAACTTCTTTTGCCTTTTCAACAAAATGATGTTCCGCTCCGGGACACGATCCGTGTTTCTTTCTATTATTGAGATGGAGTTTTGTCTAGATAATGGTGCGATATTTTTTTCTAAATTAATAGGATGTTTTGTCAAAAAGACATAATCTTTTTAATCTGCATCTGTTCATCTGATAATTTTCGCCTATGCTCTGTTTTACTTCTAACGCGCACGGACACACTGTTTGGCGTCAGTATTATTTCTGCCGATGCAAAACAAAATCACCTCAGCTTTTGCCTCGGCACTGCCGAATGCCGACGCCAATTGCAAGGGCTGGCCATTTTGGTTAGGAGAAACGTAGTAATTCGCAAGTATTTATGGCATTCCATATGTCACCATGAACACATTTCACAATTGTCGCCCCATATACAACACTAGATAAATAAACAGAATGCTGAACAGTGTTAACCGTGAGTACAAGTGAAAATAATTTGGCATGCGATGGGTTTAGTGATAAACACGTGGCTGTGAGACAGCGACAGTCTCATAAAACAACATTGTCGGGTAAGTGAGAAATCAAGTTTTTTTACGAAAACAGACTATAATCCGATCCACCCTGCACTGAAATAATAGTGTAACGGTAAAGCTGTGGGACAGACCTAGCATGAATAACAATGGATAGTTGTTACTCACGCCATGACTATCCACCAGACCCACCAGTTACTAAGATAAAAATTTACAGAACATCCTAAATTTACAGCGCTGGGTATAAGTAAATATTTGCAGACAGCACTAATTTAACACAGGGGAATTGCTTGAACCTATCAAGGGAGATAACCATGCAGTATTTGGCATGAAAGGGAAAATGTAAAAATTCAAGGAACAATACTAGCTTAAGGCTCATCTCCAGCAAACGAAGAGAGGAATAAATTTACTTTTAACAATTTCTCTCACAATGATTGAATATAATACGAAAGGGTCGGGGCAGGGAATATTTTGACAAATAGAACCAAAGAGCTATCAAAATTACAATCAACCCCAGCATGACCACATGTGCACCTATGATCATCCTGAGACCAAGTGTCAACTTGATCAATAAGGGCCTTCTTTTGCTTTCGATCAAACCCCACAAGCGTAAATATTGTCAGGATAGCGACACCAGTAGACAGAGTCCACAATAAATTTGTTAAACGAAGTATTTAACTGGTTGAGTGCTAGAAGCCACTATCAGGGCTTTCAAATAATGAGGGTACCAAACCAAAAGCCAGCATTTTCCTTGCTCATGTTTTACACACAGTCAAACGGAAATAATATTTTGTTTATAAATTTGGTTTATTATAATTTATTGGAGAGTGCCTGTGGGCACACTCCTATAATTTGTAATAAAACAAATATTGAATAAAATATTCAGACCACTAAAAATCTAGCCCTCAACCAGTTAAATGCAATGAGAATTTATTGAATTAACTTCCAACGTAGATACAAAAATTTTATCTATAAAATATTCTCTGCAGTTCATTTACATTTTACTCATTCATTCCACACCACACCCCAGGACAAGACAAAACAATACATAGGACGTAACACCCAAGACAACACGAATGAAAATAAGACATATAGATGAAATGGATGATGACTTCCATATAGTATGTAATTGATTAGACGATGGCTAACAGGTCTCAACCCAAGGATGAGTGAATCAACTACCCCATCCCTTAGCTGATGCCTGTCAGCCCATGAATAGTCCTAGACTACTTCTTACACCGAAGCCAACATGCATAGTTTGCAAGACACTGCATGAGGCCTCTGACTCCCAGTGTTTCATTTTACTCCACTGGTGAGGCGGGAAAACACCGAAACCCACATGAATGTTTGAACAATACATGAGGCCTCCGCCTCACTGTATTTACTAGTGAGGCGGGAAACCAACGAAACCACGCGTGCAGTTAGCTAGGCTGCTCACGAGGCCTCCGTCTCATTATGTAAGTAACACTTATGAGACGGGAAAACGCCGAAACAAAATAGAGCAATAGCTCTAAAAGACTGTCCCATGATCGATTTCACACAAAGGGAGCGAATTACTCCCATCATGAGGAATCGAGCATTGGGGACTACGAAAGTGTGCACAGTGGTTTAGCCACGCCCAAAAAGACCACTATGCACCAGACTCAAGGGCTCGACCTAACTTTGAACGAATCTGGTCCAGGCAAATCTGGATTGGTTAATAGGGCGAAGTGCTTATCTAATCACTGCTAGTCAGAGTGCAACTCAGCGAAAAGGACAGTAAAATACTGTTCCCTTCACTGACCCGCACTATGACAAACCGTGATTTGACTACTATACAAATTTCCTCGGTGAATCCCAACACGGGATAAACTCAAAAAATACTACCAAAAACTAAAATAGGAATCTCATTTTCATTAGCAATGCAAGGTCAGGATTGTAATTTCTACCCTTAACTGTTCTATTAGCGTCTATCTTGAGCCTAGCTTACACATATGAAGTAGACCCCACACTTCTTTTAAGTATTTGACTATGAATGGTTAAAAGTAAACCATATATTTGACTCAACAACACGATTAACATTACAACTAAACACCTGGTCATTCAATGCACTGCACCATAAGAGGGGGATCCTTAAAAAGGATCATCCTCTCAGGGATCAGCATATTCAACAACCATTTGCCAAACTATTACAACCATGCTTGACTAAACATTATAGAACCTTTTCCTTGAAAAGGATGATTTATTTTTCTAAAACACTATGTAGGGTGACATTAATCCCCTTTACATAGACTACCCTTAAAACCATGTCTTGTAATAGACAAAACTAGTAAAACACACCTAAGATAGCAAAAAATAATTGTTTATTAACCCAAATAGCCTGGCCGGTATTTTTCTACTTGACCATACATTTAAAATATTACCACTGCCTACCTGAATGTATAATAATGAGGCCATGATCTCACCCCAGACTTAACCTTGCAAACCGGCCTTAAACACAATTTTCCTATCACCGCACCTCTAAGTGTGCCACACTGCCGGAGGGTGCCCCGAGAGGGCCCCCTACAACACTGCCACAAGGAGAACTGAGGCATAAGAAAGGGTTACAGAACAAAGTGCTGATACCAACCATCCATTTAAGTTAATTAATTCTAACTGTTGAAAACATCCTAGGGATGCATTAAACACTTGCAATGTTATTTTTTTTAAAAGCTACAATCATTAACTCTCTCGCTTGAGTACTTTAGAGGGCTCAATATAAGCCTGCTTCTTGTACCGTAACAGGGAAATAACACACCTTAGACTTTATAGAGTGCCTCTGTCAGGCCAAGTTACTAAAGAAATGACCTGCGCCAGTCAAAACAGAATTAGTCAGATATCACCTAATGATGGGCATGAGTACACGTAGACAGGCCCACCACAGTTTCAATATAACTCACGGACAATATCTGACAAATAATGTCTGGGCTGCACAGGCACATCAACACGGGCCGAAAATAATTTTAAACTTTCATAAGAAGGGGCCGGGCTGGGAATAAGGCCAATTACATTTTATTATAAATAGTCTACAAGTTTAAACACTTATTTTTTTAGCTGTTGAAATAAATAATAAAAACTTTCCTGAAAACAAAAAAAAAAGAGGGGGCAGGGCGATGTCTAATAGCAGAAATAAATATTAAACAACCTAGAACGCCGACTGCTTGGCTACGCGTTCTCCAAAAATAAATAATGAAAACTTGTGTTTTGAAAAAAAAAAAGGGGGGGGGGGGGGCATATTACACGGAAATAATTAAATAGAGGACTGTAGTAATTACTGACTGACTTTTAGATTGTGTTTAAAATTGCCAAGCAAATGAAACTCGAATATGGGCAGGCTAAAGAGTTAGACCTATCTAAGGAATGTTTTGCCCATAAACTGAAATCACACCGCTTGGTGCAAAACAAAATAAAATAAGCCAAACAGCACAGATACATTTTGGAGCCCCCGCCTCCATAGGCTTGACTCTAATTACCTGTCAAAATAAAAGGCAATTCCCTAAAAATACAGATAATTTTTGAGCCCCCCACCTCCATAGGCTTGACTCTAATTATCTGCCAAATAAAAGAAAATTCCATAAAAATACAGATAATTTTTGAGCCCCCACCTCCATAGGCTTGACTCTAATTATCTGCCAAATAAAAGAAAATTCTGCCAAAAGGTGCAGATACTTTTCGAGCCCCCACCTCCATAGGTTTGACTCTATTTATCCGCAAAATAAAATATAATTTGTGTGCAAATAATCTTCGGGCCACAGCCTCCATAGGTTTGACTCTGATTATCTATAAAATAAAAACTTAAAGACTTAAACAAAAGAAAAGTCACATCAATTAGCGCTGTGCCTCTCCATGGAGCTTCAGCAACGCTCAGACGGAGACTTTTGCTTTTATAGTAGGAAAAACCTGCCGAGTGACGTAACATCTGCCAAAACTGACCTTTGCGGATTTTGACAGATTTTACAGGCCTTAGAAAGGTCAGCGCTACAAAGGATAAATTGAACTTGGCCAATATCGGCACTGGTGTTGCCTAGCATCGACATTACCCAAACTCAAACATGAAACTCTAAAAAAATACCAGGTCCAATAAACGGAGACAACTCCACAGGCATAACTTAATCAATCGGTGAATTTGACAAAATACGAGTGACCCATTTTTAGGTCCGGCATTTCCCACAACACCTTGCGAAACATGGCCGCTTACATACAAAACATGTTTCAGTGTTACGAAAAAATGATGAAATACAAGCTTATGGAATTATTTTGTGACAAGAAAAGTTTGCCAAGTGTAAATATGAAATGAACTGATTAAAGTGACGCAGTCACACAGGTGGACACGCTATTTAAAGAATTTCACCGTAACTCCGCAAACATCGAGTTACCGAAAAGACTCGGCCAGTTCGCCGAATTACTGAAATGCTTTGCAAAATTGCATTACACATTAAACATGTTTCTGTTATCGGAGATTACTAAAAAAAAATTTTTACACGCAAGCAATATAATATGACAGCCACCACCGTCACAATAGCCTGCCGGGTAAGTGGGAATAAGCCGTCAGAATCTTTTAATGTTTTGTAATTTGTATACATTATTTTTATGGGGGGCAGATTCAAGATTGTTCAAAGCAAGTCCCTCAGTTAATACTTGGCTTCCTAGGGGGCCCAAATTTTAACTTAGTTCAATATGGGGAATAATATTTAAAATTCTTCTTCAGATCCACCAGTCAGAATCCTTTGATATTTGGTATACAGCATCCCCAGGGAGGTCAGATCTTAAGTTTGTTCAAATCAAATCTCTAGGTTAATATTTATTTTCCTACTGGAGCCTGAATTTAAACTTAGTCCAGTGTGAGAAATAATCTTAAAGAACACATTTTTTCCAGAACCACTGGACAGAATCTTTTGATATATGCTATACAGAATCCTTACATGGGTCATCTTCACGTTGGACCTAATCAATCCCATTGTTGTATAACTGGGCTCTCTGTAGGAGCTTGAACTTTAACTAAGTGCGATATGTAGGATAATCTTTAAAAACTCTTCAGATCCACCAGTCAGAATCATTTGATGTTTGAAATACAGCATCCTTACGGGGGACAGATTAAAGTTTGTCTGAATCAAGTCCCTCAATTAGTATTTGAGCTCCCTATTGGAGCCTGAATTTTAACTTGTTTTATATGATGAATATTCTTTAAAAATGTTCTGACAAACCCCCAAACAGAACCTTTGGATATATGGTATACACCATCTGTATGGACATCAGATACAAGCTTTAAATATAAAGTCCCTGGTCAATATTTTGGCTCTTCAATTTAGTCCAATATTAGGAATAATCTTTGAAAATATGCTTTTTCAGATCTAATGGTCACAATTCTAATTGTGTGTGTGAGGTCGGGCTGTGTTTACTCTGATCAAGCTTGTTCAAGTTAAGTCCCTAGGTTGGTATTTGGGTTGCCTATTTTCCATTACTGGAAATCTGGGCATTGTATGGTGGCATCTCAATACCAGAAAAACCATATTACAGGACAACAGAGTTTTGATTAGTCACAGGACTCCATTCCTCTGTAGTGTTTATAGATGCCAATTAAATCCTTCTTTAAACAACTGAGCACCCCGGGCCCCATTAGGCCTCTAATTTATTTATTAGCTCGCCTGACTTTCAGTCAGGGGAGCTATAGTGATCACTCTGTCCGTCGTCCATGAACATGGTGTTTACGTCTTCTCCTCCAAAACCACTGAACCAATTTAATTGAAATTTGAGATAGTAGTTTGTTATGACATCCCATTTTGATTTTGTCCAAATCAAGGTGCCACGCCCAAAAAGTGTGCTTAAATCTTAAAAAATCTTCTCATGAACCAGCAGTAGCAGAGACTTGATATTTGGTGTGCAGCTTCCTTTTGAGGTGTAGACTCAGATTTGTTCAAGAGAAGTTCGAGGAGCTATATTTGCCTTCGTTATGGGAGGGGCAAGAATTTTCGCCCCTTCTGAAATTTCTATTTTCCAAACTGAGAGGCTGATTTGAACCAAATTTTATATGAGGGCTCTTTGGGTCATAAGTACTTAATTTATGCCCAGAAGATGTTTCCTGTCGCCCCCTGGGAACTGCATGAGCTAAACTAAAAATAGAAAAAATTTAAAATGCCCTTATCTCCAAAACTACATGGCACTGAGAATTCTTATATGGTGTGAAGCTTCCTTAGGACCAACAGAAGAATGGAATGGTCCAAAAAAATTGTTATTGGTTTTATCATGGGGTACTTTTTCGGGACTTTGAAAAAGTACTGAGTCAGCATTTTTTAACACTGTGGGTAATGGGAAAAACATTTAAGACTACTTTCTCCCAAACCACTTCTCCAAAAGCTTTCAAATTTCACATATAACATCTTTGGAAGATTTTTTCACAGGTTTATTGAAATCAAATCCCTGGGTCCATATTTGGGCTCTCTGTGGGAGCTCAAATGTTTAAATTAGTGCAGTATGAGGAGTATTCTTTAAAAATCTTGTTCAGTTCTACCAATCAGAATCTTTTGATATTTGGTATGCAGCATCCTTAGGGGGTGAGATTCAAGTTTGTTGAAGCCCAGTCCCTGGGTTCATATTTGGGCTCACTGTGGGAGCCTGAATTATAACATAGTTCAAATGAGGAATTTTCTTTAAAAATCATCTTCTTCAGATCCAGCAGTCGGAATGTTTTGATATTTGGTATGCAGCATCCTTAGGGGGGTGAGATTCAAGTTGGTTTAAGGCAAGTCCCTGGGTTCATATTTGGGCGCTCTGTGGGAGCCCGAATTATAACTTAGTTCAATATGAGGAATATTCTTCAAAAATCTTCTTCACATCCACCAGTCAGAATCTTTTGATATTTGGTATACAGCATCCTTACGGAGGTGAAATTCAAGGTGAGATTCAAGTCCCTGGGTTCATATTTGGGCTCCCTGTGGGAGCCCGAATTATTACTTAGTTCAATATAAGGAATATTCTTTAAAAATCTTTTATTTTTATACGACAACCAATGACCCAGACTAGCTGGTGCAAACTCGGAAATTATCAAGGGCCAAACACAAATTTTGAACCCCCCAATCCCCAAAATTTGGGGCCAAATGTTGTTTTGAGAAACTTGCATGAGTCAGAGCAGTTGTTATTGAGAAACTTGCACAAGCGGAACCAACTTCTCTGTTCAGGAGGCTCAGCGAGGTCTGATAAGACCTGGAGCGGGAGAGGTCTCTCTCTAACCCAACAACATTTGGGGCCAAATGTTGTTTTGAGAAACTTGCATGAGTCGGAGCAGCCAGAATCGGCTTCAGTCATAGCTTCCTCTGCTACATTATAAAAGCACACACGACCGGATGCTATCTACCCGACTTCGGATATACAGCCAGTTCCGTGAGGACGGAGCCAGTCTTCGCCTGTGAACTCTGACCATCCGGTAGCTAGCGATCCAAGGCTTTGTTCATCGGGACGTTTGGAGAAGAGATCTATCTCCGGATCTTAGTCCCAGGAGTAGCAAGCGGTAAAAAAACAGATAACCGCTACTCCTCAAGCCTCGGTAACGGACTTGCTGTCGCAGATTGCGCAGCTGATCACAGCTTCCCAGCAAGTGCAAGAGCAGCCTCCTGCAGTCTGCGGTGGTGAGCTGTCGGGCTGTGCTGGGTCCAGGCATTCCGCCGGGCAGTTTTTCGGTCCGGTAAACGGACCCATTCCCCCAAAATCAAGCAGCAATTTTTCCCCCAGAAGTTGAGTTTTTTCCTCTATATGTTTTTCTTAAATGTATTCAATAAAGTTGAAATCGTATACAAAAGTCATTCTCTAGGCTAGTATCAGCATTACTATTGAATCCTCAAAGAAGCAGAGGGATGTGTTTATTATTTGTCGGAATCGTAACTTCGACTACCGGTATTTATAGAACGCAAGATATTCCCAAAGTTCGGCAAAATCGTGGTGACCTCACGTCACCATAGACGAATATATCAGCCAATCGGTGCTCTTTTTATTTATATCTCCTGAAGACATTTCGCGAACTGTTTGACTGATAATGATGAGATGATCATACTGGTCCGAAACGACCACCGATGCTGCAAATCCAGTACCGATGGGGCGAATAGACTGTGGTGCCATACGACCTTGTTGCCAAACGACTTTTCCCCAACAAAGTAGGGTCGATTTAGAAAAAAAAATGCTCGTTTGACTAAACTTTTAAAACGAAAACAAATTTCGTTTCATTCTGCATTTTCAATTATATACGTTGGAGCATATTGGGTTGCGTAAAAAAAGAAGTCAAGGTCGCAGTCGCTGTGGCGCCGTCACTGTCAGAATTCGTGAATTCGTGTTGTTTTGCGTTTGTATTTTTATGAAAAATTGGACCAAATGTCGTAGTATTGTATGTTCTGTAAAAATTTTGAGTATTGCAGAGGAAAAAAATACATGTTTTCATCTTCAATTATTCAGCATTTTTGCGAGAAAAATGCTCCCAGAGGCCACCAGAGAGCACCTAGAAATCAAAATTTTCTTGGGGGGAGAACCCCCCCAAACCCCACTATATTTGCACGTGCCTTTGGCACGTGCAACAGACGCCTTTGGCGTCTGTATTTTATTTTTTTTCCAATACCGGACCCAAACATTTTCCCCTCGCGGAACCCCTGGGGTCTGTCCAATCATCTGTTCACGCAGATGCAAATGACCAAATGTCACAGCTGAATCAGTCGGATGGCGAAAGGGACAAGGAAGAGGATTACCCTTCCCTTTCGGAACAGCATATGGTAGCGATGAATTTTATTTATCAATACTATACTGACTTGGTTCCACCTGATCAGCAAGCTACGACTACTAGAGAGAAACTGCTGTTGTCTCAACAGGTGCCGGAGGCCTTCAGCCATGTTATTGACGCTATATTCACCTCTCTAGTGCTAAGAGGAAGGCAGTTTCTTATTGACATCTTCAATAATATACCGTTCCTTGGACTGCGTTCATTTAAAACGGTTGGAAAAGATGTTCAGAGAGCTCCTCTGCATTTAGATGAGCAGGCTGGGGATGAAACTATGTCCCTACCTGCATCATTCAATATACACTCGGAAGTGATGGCATGTGCTATTTCATCCAATAGAGCGAATCTGGACGTGATGTCCTACGTAGATCACCTCACCAGAGCTATGGCGCAACGTCTTAATGGGAAGGAATTTGAGGACGTTGTTCCTCGCTTAGAGTTCTTTCCAGGGCAGTCATGTATGCCATGTACAATTCCTCCCTGACAGTGGCAAATTGGGATTTGATCAGACGTGATGATTCCCTTGCATCGTCATCACTTATAGATGACAAGGTGAAAAGCTCTCTCAGAGTCGCTCTGGTCTCCGGATATACTCTATTGACGATAAGCTTTCATTATTCTTTGAACAGGCTATAAGAAAGCTTCCAATACACTGGTACTGAAGTCTGCGCCTCAACATGTTTCAGCAGACCGGGGTAAGCGAGATCGTTCTACTTAATAAGCTAAGAGATCTCCTCGCGAAGGTACAATAAACCCTCTCATACTTAACTCCGGTGGTCGTCAGTATAGCAACTCGGAAAAGGGGTGCAGGTCTGATCCAGACTATAGGTCAGACGCCTCTAGACGACGGGACGAGGAGGACGTGGTTTCTCCTTCCGTAAGCCTCGTTAGTCGTGCAGGTGATAAATAAGGTCTCTATTGCTTACCAGTTGACGGAAGGTTATCAACTCAGCAAGAAGCTGGATTTATGTCACAGAAAATCAGTGGGTAAAGTGTTATCTCGGAAGGCCTACGGCTTTGATTCCGAACATAACCCCCACTTACAAAATGTCCGCGTTGGACAAATCTTCCGGCGGATCCCTTCAGAAGTCGCTCCTGGTGGAGGTACAGGCTCTCTTATTGAAGGAAGCAATAGAGATTGTCGAGAATAGACTTATGTTGCTTTCCACTTAGCGGAAGGTTATCAATCTCGCAAAAAAGGGGATGAAAATTGAGGAAGATCAGTGGATGAGTATGTAGTCTCGGCAGGCCTGCGTCTATCGGTCCGAGCAAAGCTCCACTTACTACAAGTACGTGTTAGTCAAATCTTCCGGCGAATTCTTCCAAGAGAGTCTCTCTTTGCAGAGGTATAGGCTCTCCTATTGAAGAAAAGAAATAGAGATTGTCGAAATATTCTCCAGGTTATTTCAAATCACCTGTTTTTCGTCGTGAAGTGGGACAAATAGTGCATAGATAGACTGAGACAGCTGTCTTGTTGGGAATAGAGCCGTTAGAGAGAATAAGTACCTCTTTTCCCTCTCTGTGTTCTATTCCTTGGTGTCAAGACTTGTAAGTCTCCAATTAGTGAGCTTTCAAGTCTCTAGTTATACCGAGATATCTGTCTTCACGGAGACGAAGACTTTTAGCTACATTAAAACCGATAAGGTACAGTGCTTTTCAGTTTGGTTCCATAGGTGTCATACACTTGAGTCTTATTGTTTATACCATAGTAGCCTAGCTCGATTCATAAGCGAGATTGTTTCAGTAATTATGCAGTGACATAACTGAATTTATTTTCTCTTGGGACTGCTGTCTCTTAGAGAATTTAGGGCTGTTAAATACCGACTCTTCATTCCCTGCCTTGCGCGATGATAGTTGTAAGTCTCCATTCAGTGAGCCTTCAAGGTCGCAACTAACACTGATATATCTGTCTTCACGGAGATGAAGACTATATGCTATGGCTAGCGTTGTAAGTCTCCTTAGTGGGCTTCTAAGGGTGCAGTTATCAGCCTTTTATTGTCTTCACATATGGGAAGACCTTTAGCTGATTCAGCTAGGCTGAGTTCGTTGTCCTATCGGGCATGATACCGTATGTTAGAGGAGGTTATTCCCTTCCTACCGGTATGGTTTGGTGTTAGTTATATGAGGCAATAAGCTTTATTAATGGCGCCATATTTACCGAGTGTAATTATGTCGACACGGTGTATTTGTTTATCATGATCCTCTCTGTCTTTAGTGGCATTATGGAGTCGGTCAGACATGAGGGGGCCCTGCTGTTCCTATTCCTTTTTATGACTATGAGTGATTCAAGTAATGCGGGTAAGGGGGGTTCGACATTGAATTTTTCATTGACCCCCCCTTCCACCAATGTGTTAAGAAGCGATTAGAGAGCAGGACATCTTTTTCCTACTGTAAGCCTCGCAGGCATTTAGTGTGTACATGCCTTTCATGACTTCTCGATTGGCTGGGTCGGGTTCTAACAGCGTCCTCATGTGCCCATCCACAATTTAGTTGGTTTGTTTCCTGTGGTTGTCGTTTATAAGTCATATACGAGCATATGATTCTTTATCAATAAAATTGCTATCCTTCGTGTACCTGTATGGTTGACATGTTGGTTATCTGGGTGACATTCTCCAATGTGGCAATTAGTCCACTCGCTTAGAGAAGTCTGGCCTTTCTTATGACATATGAGTTTATTACTCAGTTAACAGCATATTTACATTGTATTATTCATTCAGTTCCTGGTTACACTTGTATCACTCTGTCATAACCCCGGTTACAAGCTGTTAAAAAATTAAGATGAGTACATTTAGGATTTCATTGCTCGCGTGCATAATATGTCTATTTTAGGCAGACGCTTTGTTGACAGACAATATAAATTCTTGCTCTGTTTATAGAGCTCATGAGAATTTTTGGAGCTATTTGGATCAGTTATGGAACTGCCAATAGGCCGTCTATGTATATGTTCTCATTTTTATTACCTGCGTCGCCAGTGGCAGAGCAGGTCTAGTAACCGCTCGACACCGTCTGTCAGTCCGTCCGAAACACTTCTTCCGTCAAAAGTTTTCTTGGCTTCTATGAAAGGGAATGATTTTATATTTGGTCTGCTGCTTCATAATGATGAGTTGTATCGTGTATCTAATTTTCAGATCTGCCGTGCAGCCCCTTCCTGTTTGCCGATACTTTGAAATTTGACTGTACTCACTGAACATTGAAATTTTTCGTCACACTTTTCTCGGCTTCTATGCGACAGATTCATTCAATATTTCACCTGGAGGTGCTTGATAATGTTGAGTTGTATTGTGTATGCAATTTTCAGATCTGCCGTGCAGCCACTTCCTCTTTGCCGATACTTTAATCAATTGCATGCAGCGACGCAAGTCCAGACCCGGTATTGGTCTTGTTTGGGATCATTATTTCGGAGAAATATATTCTTCTCCGAACACTCATTGGTTGTTACGGACATAGGAAACTATGAATCTGTTAATCATAGCTTGTTCCATGTAATCCAGTATACGTGATAAGTGTGCCCTGTTAATTACCGTAATCGCCACAATAGCCTTAGCTTCTGAAGTGACATTAAACACCAATAATTAATAATAATTAATAACAGGGTGCTTATTGGGCGAATATATTTGGATTATTTAGCATCGCTTTGCACTGATTCCAGAGCTCTCCTCTCTTTGTTTTGAAGAAAAAAATGCGGGGGGGGGGGGGGGGGGGGGGGGATTTTTCTTGTAAAATCTCCTCCGGCTTGATAAGTGTGCAACTATTAAGTCCTAGGCCCTCCTTCTTTTTACAATTCATCTAGTCTGGGCCATTGGTTGTCATATGAAAATATAAATTTTAAGTAATTTGTATATTTTTAATACTTACCAATGGCCCAGACGGGGATGGCCCTCCCATGAGTTGGCACTCATACCTCCCCGCTGAGTTATTATTAGTATGCTCATCTACAAAGAATGATGTTGGCACCAATTCCGGTCTCTTCCTGACCACTGTGCATGCGCAGAGAGTAAAAGTCTGGAGGGTCAGATAGGACTTTTAATTTTCAGTTTTGTATGCAAATTTTGGGGATTGGGGGGTTAAAAATTTGTGTTTGGCCCTTGATAATTTTGAGTTTGCACCAGCTAGTCTGGGCCATTGGTTGTTGTATAAAAATACGATGAATTTTAAGTAATTTGTATATTTTTAATACTTACCAATGGCCCAGATGGGGATGGCACTCCCATGAGTGGGCACTGATACCTTCTCGCTGAGTTATTATTAGTATGCTAATTTCGAGTTTGCACCAGCTAGTCTGGGCCATTGGTAAGTATAAAAAATATACAAATTACTTAAAATTTATCATTTTTATACGCCCGTAAAAATGGGTTGTATTATGGTATACCGCTGTCTGTCTGTCCGTTTGTCCGGGCCAACATTTCGGGTTTAGGGGATATTATTATTAGGGGCTACCTCCAAATTAAGGTAGTGTTAGGGTTAGGAGTGGGGTGGGGTGGGGTTAGGGGTAGCCCCAGAGTAGGGCTTAAGGTTGGGGAGGGTTAGGTCCCGGGGGGATTAGTGTTGGGGTCAGGGGTGGGGTTTTAGTTTTAGTAGTCCCTAAACCAAAAAATATCTCCTAATCCTATTGGTTTGGCTAGGGTGGGGTTGGGTCAGGGGTGGGGTGGGGTGGGGGTTAGGGTTAGGGGTAGCCCCAGAGTAGGGCTTAAGGTTGGGGGGGTTAGGTCCTGGGGGTGGGTGGGGGTTAGGATCTGGGCTTGGCTTTTAGGGTTTAGGGTCAGGGTGGGGTAGGGATAGGGTTAGGGTGTGGTTTTTGGGTGGAGGGGTGGGGTTAGGGTTAAAAATAAGTTCTAGGGTGGAGGGGGTTAGGTTCTGGGTAAAATAAGGTTTTGGACATACAAAATGTTTTTTTGGTAGCCCATAAACCCGAAATGTTGGAGCGTCTGGCTGTCCGTCTGTCCATCTGTCTGTCCGGTCACATGTCTTATGATAACTCAAGAACGCTTTGAGAGATTTTCGTGATTTTTGGGTAGGTGGTGTATATTGATGGTAGGAAGCTCCCTTTCGTTTAGTGTCGCCATTCGATTAGTAATTCCAGAGTTATGGGACTTTATTACTTCGAAAATTGTTGATTTTTTACACGTCGTATGATAACTCGAGAACGCTTTGAGAGATTTCGTGATTTTGGGGTAGGTGGTGTATATCGATGGAGGGAAGCTCCCTTTCGTTTAGTGTCGCTGTTCGATTAGTCATTCCAGAGTTATGGGACTTTATTACTTAGAAAGTTGTTGATTTTTTACACGTCATGCGATAACTCGAGAATGCTTTGAGAGATTTTCGTGATTTTGGGGTAGGTGGTGCATATTGATGGAGGGAAGCTCCCTTTCGTTTAGTGTTGCCGTTCGATTAGTCATTCCAGAGTTATGGGACTTTATTACTTAGAAAATTGTTGATTTTTTTTGTACGATAACTCGAGAACGCTTCGAGAGATTTTCACGATTTTTTGGCAGGTGGTTTATGTTGATGGAAGGAAGCTCCCTTTCGGTTGGTGTCGCCGTTCGATTAGTCATTCCAGAGTTAAGGGATTTTATTTTTCACATGTCGAACAATAACTTGAAAATGCTTAGAGCAATTTTCATGATTTTTTGGTTGGAAGTATATGTTGATAGAAGGAATCTCCCTTTCGATTTGTGTCGCTGTCCGATTTGTCATTCCAGAGTTATGGGACTTTATTCATCAAAATATAGGCAATTTTCCACGTTGGACTTTTTTCATGATTTTTTGGAGGCAAGTATATGTAACCTGACAAGTACACATGTATACTCATTTGTGTGGTTCCCTCTTGTAATTAATAACGGGCATATCATGCGTCCACGCCGCAGCTGTTTATTTTTAGATCCACTGGTCAGAATCTTTGGATATTTGGTATAGGCTTTTCTTAGGAGGGGCAGATGCAACTTGTTGAAATCAATTTCCTGGGTTGATGTTTAGGCTACAATGTCAGGTGAGTGCCCTCAGGCCCCCCTGGGGCCTCTTGTTTACATATTTGAAGGAAGCTGAATGCTACTAATAATATATCTACCATATGAGATGGGTAGAGTTTCTATATTTTTTCATTATACCCTGCCGATGAACTCGGGAGGGCGATGTTGAAATGGTGTTCATCCATCTGTCCATCCATCAATCTGTCCGTCTCTGTCTGTCCATCCATCAGAAAGGCTTGTGCGCTTAACTCATATATTTTTTATTGGATTTGTTACGAAACTTGTTGAAATCAATTCTCTTGTTTACATATTTGAAGGAAGCTGAATGCTACTAATAATATATCTACCATATGAGATGGGTAGAGTTTCTATATTTTTTCATTATACCCTGCCGATGAACTCGGGAGGGCGATATTGAAATGGTGTTCATCCATCTGTCCATCCATCCATCTGTCCATCTGTCCATCCATCACAAAGGCTTGTCCGCTTAACTCCTATATTTTTTATTGGATTTGTTACGAAATTTGGTCTGAAGTATCGGTTTCAAGTGTAGATGTGCATGTGATCAGAAATTTTTAATGCAACAAATTTTGCATGGTTACAGCCTTTGGAAGTAGCAAAATTTCTATCACAGTGGTTTATCCACTTAACTCCTACATTTTTTATTGGATTTTTACAAAACTTGGTCTGAAGTATCAGTATCAAGTGTAGATGTGCATGTGGTGAGGAATTTTTGATGCGACAAATTTTGCATTGTTACTCCCTTAGAAATAGTGAAATTTTCATCACAAAGGTTTGTCTTTTTAACTCCTCCTACATTTTCTATTGGATTTTTATGAAACTTGGTCTGAAGTATCAGTATCAAGTGTAGATGTGCATGTGGTCAGGAATTTTCGGTGTGATGAATTTTGCATGGTTATAGCCCTTGATAATAGCAAAATTTCTGTCACAATTGCTTGTCCGCTTAAATCCTGTGTTTTTCATTGGATTTTTACAGAACTTGGGTATGCAGTATGAGTATGATGTGTACATGTGCATATGGAAAGGAAGTTTCGATTCGAATAATTTTTCCAGAGTTATAGCCCTTGTCGATTTTGAATTTACCAAAATTGCAGGTTGTGGGAAAATATCTTTAGTTGCAATTCAAGAAATTAAATAATATTTAGTGAGTGACATTATTGGGTTTGAATACATGTCCAGGTCGATAATGAGATTATTTCTATCATGACATAAAAGTCGATGGGGTATATGGATGTCATTAGACTGTCTTGTTTAATTTTATTTTTGATTATTTGAAGCAAGGTGCTGATGATATATCAACCCTGTGGCAACCCAGGGAACTACAAGTAGAGCAGTGCTTGTTTCCATTAATGGAAGTCGGAGGACTACTATTGTTTTTAGCTCACTGAAGGGAGCTTAACTTATCACTTGCCGTCTGTCGTCGTCGTCCGTGAAGAACTTTACATTATCGACTTCTCCTCACAAACTACTGAACCAAATTGAACCAAATCTGGTGTGCATATTCCCTATCATATGCCAATTCAAGCTTGTTCAAATAAACTTGACTCGCCCACAGGGGACACCAAAAGGGACACCACAAGGGGCATATCTCGATAGCACTCATAAATTTTTTTTCAAAAATTAAAGAAAATCTTCTTCTTCAGATCCACCAGTCAGAATCTTTTCATATTTGTTATACAACATTCTAGGGGTGGGGGGGGGGGGGGGGGGTGGGGGGGTGAGCAGATTCAAGTTTGTTCAAATCGAGTTCCTGGGTTAAGATTCAGGCTCTCTATTGGACCCCAAATTTTAACTTAGTGCAATATGTGGAATGTTCTTTAAAAATCTTCTTGAGATCCACCAGTTGAAATCTTTTGATATTTGGTATACAGCATCTCTAGGGGGGTCAGATTCAATTTTGTTCAAATTGGGTCTCTGAGTTAGTGTCTGGGCTCTCTATTGGAGGCCAAAGTTTAACTTGGTGCAATTTGAGGAAATTTCTTTAAAAATCTTCTTCTTCGGCACCACCAGTCAGAATCCTTTTATGTTTGGTATACAACATCTATAGGGGGGTCAGATTCAAGTTTGTTCAAATCGAGTCGCTGGGTTAATATTTGTCCTCCCTATGAGAGCCCAAATTTTAACTTTGTGCAATACATGGAATATTCTTTAAAAATCGTCTTCTTCAGATTCACTCATCAGAATCCTCTCATGTTTGCTGTACATCAGCTCTAGGGGGGCCACATTCATTGGGGTGGAGGCGGGGGGGGGGGGGGGGACGCAGATTCGAGTTTGTTCAAATCAAGTTCCTCGGTTAATATTTGGGCTCCCTATGGGAGCCTGAATTTTAACTTAGTGCAATATGAGGAAATTTCTTTAAAAATCTTTTTCAGATCCACCAGTCAGAATTCTTTCATATTTGGTATATAACATCTCAAGGGGGATCAGATTCAAGTTTGTTCAATTTGAGTTCCTGGCTTAATATTTGGGCTCTCTGTGGGTGTGGTGGGGGTCGGGGAATGTTAGGTTCAGGTTTGTTTAAATCCATTCCTTAATGTTTTTAGCTCACCTGAGCGAAGCTCAAGGGGAGCTTTACTAATCACTTTCTGTCCGTCGTCCTTCCATCTGTCTGTCCGTCTGTCCTTCCATCGTAAACTTTACATTATCGACTTCTCACAAACTACTGCACCAAATTCAACAAATTTTGCTGTGCATGTTCCCTATCATATGTCAATTCAAGTTTGTTCAAATAAAGTTGCCACGCCCACAGGGGGCTCCACAGGGGGCATACCTCTGATAGCACCCATAAACTTCTTTTCCAAAATCAAAAAAAATCATCTTCTTCAGATCCACCAGGCAGAATTCTTTCATATTTGGCATACAACATCTCCAGGGGGGGTCAGATTCAAGTTTGTTCAAATCGAGTCCCTGGGTACATATTTGGGCTCCCTATGGGAGCCCGAATTTTAACTTAGTGCAATATGAGGATTATTCTTTAAAAATCTTCTTCTTCAGATCCACCGGGCAGAATTCTTTCATATTTGGTATACAACATCTCTAGGGGGATCAGATTCAGGTTTGTTCAAATCGAGTCCCTAGGTTCATAGTTGGGCTCCTTATGGAGCCCAAATTTTAACTTAGTGCAAAATGAGGATTATTCTTTAAAAATCTTCTTCTTCATATCCACCAGGCAGAATTCTTTCATATTTGGTATACAACATCTCTAGGGGGATCAGATTCAGGTTTGTTCAAATCGAGTCCCTGGGTTCATATTTGGGCTCCCTATGGACCCCTAATTTTAACTTAGTGCAAAATGAGGATTATTCTTTAAAAATCTTCTTCATATCCACCGAGCAGAATTCTTTCATATTTGGTTTACAACATCTCTAGGGGGGTCAGATTCAAGTTTGTTCAAATCGAGTCCCTGGGTTCATATTTGGGCTCACTATAGAAGCTCGAATTCGAACTTGGTGCATTTCAGGCAAATTTCTTAAAAAATCTTCTCCAGATTCAGCAGGCAGAATCTTTTGATATTTGGTATGCAACATTGTGGGGTGGATCTGATTCAAGTTTGTTCAAATCGGCCCCCTGGATTCATATTTGGGCTCACTATAGAAGCTCGAATTCGAACTTAGTGCATTTCAGGCAAATTTCTTAAAAAATCTTCTCCAGATTCAGCAGGCAGAATCTTTTGATATTTGGTATGCAACATTGTGGGGTGGATCTGATTCAAGTTTGTTCAAATCGGCCCCCCTGGATTCATATTTGGGCTCACTATAGAAGCTCGAATTCGAACTTAGTGCATTTCAGGCAAATTTCTTCAAAAATCTTCTTCTCCAGATTTAGCAGGCAGAATCTTTTGATATTTGGTATGCAACATTGTGGGGTGGATCTGATTCAAGTTTGTTCAAATCGGCTCCCTACATTCATATTTGGCTCACTATAGAAGCTCGAATTCGAACTTAGTGCATTTCAGGCAAATTTCTTTGAAAATCTTCTTCTCAAGATCCAGCAGGCAGAATCTTTTGATATTGGGTATGTGCCATGCTTAGGAGGGTGAGATTCAAGTTTGTTCAAGCCAAGTCCCTGGGTTCATATTTTGGCTCACTGTGGTAGCCCAAATTATAACTTAGTTCAAAATGAGGAATTTTCTTTAAAAATCTTCTTCAGATCCAGCAGTTGGAATGTTTTGATATTTGATATGCAGCATCCTTAGGGGGGTGAGATTCAAGTTTGTTCAAGCCATGTCCCTAGGTCCATATTTGGACTCACTGTGGGAGCCTGAATTATAACTTAGTTCAATATGAGGAATATTCTTTAAAAATCTTCTTTTTCTTTTAGGTCCTCTGGTCAGAATCTTTGGATATTTGGTATAAGCTTTTCTTAGGAGGAGCAGATGCAACTTGTTGAAATCAATTCTCTGGGTTGATATTTAGGCTACCATGTCAGGTGAGCGCCCTCAGCCCCCTTGGGGCCTCTTGTTCCATAAAATTTGCCTTTCATGACTTCATTCCTTTGTAGTGTTGATGAACCTTGTCTAACTGAATTTGACCCCAAATACTTCTTTTAACCACTTTGGCATTTGAGCGATTAAGGCCCCTTTGGGCCTCTTGTTCTTGTAAAAGGGACTTAAGCAGCCAACACCTTGTATGTGTACAGCAGGGATTTTGTTATTGGCTGATTGTCTCTTGTTGTCACAAGGTCACTGTACCAACCAGCACATCTGACACTTAGTTGTGATCAAGCAATTGGTTGCTTGATGAAGTACAAATACTTTGCATAACATTCTTCACAATTCTTTCAAATTCCATTTACCGAGTACATTTCATATTTTTTTCAGAGATTTTCTATATTTAAATTCATTTTAATTTGTCAACTCACCTGACTAAAAGTCACAGGAAGCTTTAGTGATCACTTTCTGTCCATCGCCTGTCATCTGTCTGGCATGAATTTTACATTATCGACCTCTCCTCATAAACTACTGGGCTGAATTGAACCCTATTTGATATGCAATTTTCTTATCATATGTCAGTTCAAGTTTGTTCATATTAACTCTCGCAGACCCATGAAGGGATGGGGAAAATGCACAAAAAGTTTTAAAAAATCTCCTCATCAACCAATGGGTACAATGACTTACTATTTCTTATGGAGCTTCCTTTTGAGTTGTAGAATGAAGTTTGTTCAAACCAAGTTCGTGGAATAATTTTTGCCTTTGTTTTCGGAGAGGCAGGATTTATGGCCCTGTCTGAAATTTCTATTTTCTGAACCGATGGTCCGTTTTGAACTAAATTGGTATGTTGTATTACTGAGTCATCTTCAGAAATCTTCTTCAGATCCACCAGTCAGAATCTTTTGATATTTGGTATACAGCATTTTTAGGAAGGTTAGATCTCATTGTGTTTAAACCAAGTCTCTGGGTTAAGATTTTGGCTTCCTATTTGTGCCCAAATTTTATGTTAGTCCAACATGAGGAATAATCTTTAAAACTCATCTTCACCAGTCGGAATCTTTTAACACATGGCATACAGCATTCTCACAGGGGTTGGGTTCTACTGATTCAACTCAAATTCATTGGTTAATAATTGGACTCTCTAGGGAGCCTGAATTTTAATTTAGTGCAGTGTCTGGCAATGTAAGAAATAATCTTTAAACATCTTCTCGGTGGCTCAGTGGTAGACTGTTGGACTTCTATGCTAGAGGTCCCAAGTTCGATCCCCATCTGGGACGACCCGCATTGTGTCCTTGGCCAAGGCACTTTATCACTGTTGCCTACATGGTGGCATGATGATGCCGTGTACTAAGGCGTACTGCACATCGATGGTGCACATGTCTTCGACTGCTGTAACACTGCTTGAGCGGAGATTGAACAGAGTTAGAATGTTGAGGAGCCGACAGTTGCTTGTCGATGCTCGGTGATTCTCTCCGGGTACTCTGGCTTCCTCCACCCCTAAAACTGTCATGGTCGCGATTACCCATTGTGCATAAGTATGTGACCTTAAACACCAATAAATAAATACATCTTCTTCAGATCCACCTGTCAAAATATTTTAATATTTGGCATACTGCATCCTTAGGGAGGCCTGATCAAAGTTTGTTTAAATCAAGCTTCTGGGTTAATATTTGGGCTGCCTGTTGGAGCCTGAATTTTAACAGTCCAATATGAGGAATAATCGTAAAAATCAGCTTCTTGAGATACAATCAGAATCTTGGTATACAGCATCCTTAGGGGGTTCAGATTCAATTTGTTCGAATAAAGTCCCTGGGTTGATATTGATGTTCTTTATAGGGGTGGGGAATGCAATTTTTAACATAGTGCAAAATTGGTAATATTCTTAAAACCCTTTTCATACGTCTGTCAGGACGTATTATGGCGTTTTCTGTCTGTCTGTCTGAATTTTTGTGTCGCCTACGCTTCCAAAGGTTTACATGCTCCATTGTTCAAACTTTGCACACATGTTGATCAGTAATTGCCGTTGAGCATGTGACAAGTGCAGGTAACTCCATTTTTTATTTCCAGAGTTATGCCCCTTTTAGTACTTAAAACATTACAGTATTGTGTCGCCTACTGCTTCAACATTTTACATGCTATATTGTTCAAACTTTGCACAGATGTTGATCACCAATTGCTGTTGTGAATATGACAAGAGCAGGTAACTCTGTCTTGTATTTCCAGAGTTGTGCCCCTTTTTTTTTAGTCCCCTATGGGAATCGTAAGGGGGCTATAGGATTGCTCTCCGTCCATCCGTCCGTCTGTCTGTCTGTCTGTTTTTTATGTTACCACCTCTCCCTCCAACATGCTTTAAGCTACACCTTTCATATTTGGTACATGGATAAATTGTTCTAAGGGGATGATGCACGCTCAAAATTTTTTTTTCAAAATCCAAGATGGCAGAATGGTGGCCATTTTTGTTGTGTTTTTTAAGCTTTTTTTCTCTATTTTCATGTTACCACCCCTCCCACCAACATGGTTCAAGCTACACCTTTCATATTTTGTACATGGATAAATGGTTCTGAGGGGATGATGCACACTCAAAATTTTTTTTTCAAAGTCCAAGATGGCGGAATGGCGGCCATTTTTGTTGTGTTTTTAGCTCAACTTTGACGAAGTCAAATTTGAGCTATTGTCATGGCCCGTCGTCCATCTGTCCATCCGTCCGTCCATCTGGCCGTCTGTCCGTCTGTCCGTACGTCAACAATTGGCTATGGCTCGGGCTAGAGGTCGTATTTATGAACCGATCTTTACGAAACTTCTTGTGTACCTTTGTTATGACCCTGGGATGGGAACGAGTGTTTTTAGGTGTGGTCCGAAATTCAAGATGGCTGCCAGTGGCCATTTTGTACCGATGATGCAAAAATCAGTTTTTTGTACAGAACTTTTGTATGAAAGTTCTGATTTGAATAAAGTTTTGTATAAATGTTTAGTACCATGGGATACATCACATATAATACGGGTTTTTTTCTCGTGCGTAAATTATGCAAATTAGACTGACTTTGATTTATTTAGTGTTACTTTCAGAGCTGTAAGTGCCAAGCTGCTATGGCTCGGGCTAGAGGCCGTATTTATGAACTGATCTTTACAAAACTTCTTGGGTACCTTTGTTATGACCGTGGGACGAGAACGAGTGTTTTTGGGTGCGGTCCGAAATTCAAGATGGCTTCCAGCCGCCATTTTGTACCGACGATGCAGAAATCTGTTTTTTGTACAGAACTTCCATATGAAAGCTCTGATTTGAATAATTTTTTGTATGAATGTTTAGTACCATGGGATACATCACATATAATACGGGTTTTTTTCTCGTACGTAAATTGTGCAAATTAGACTAATTTTGATGTTTTTTGGGGTTACTTTCAGCACTGTAAGTGCAAATGCCAATACGGCTCGGGCTAGAGGCCGTATTTATGAACCGATCTTTACGAAACTTCTTGGGTACCTTTGGTATCACCGTGGGATGAGAACGAGTGTTTTGGGGTCCGGTCCGAAATTCAAGATGGCCGGTGGCAGACATTTTGTACAAAATTAGGTGCAATCAGATTTTTGCACAGAACTTCCATATGAAAGCCCTGATTTGAATAATTTTTATGTGTGAATGTTTAGTACCATGGGATGCATCACATATAATACGGGTTTTTTTCTCGTGCAGAAATTATGCAAATTAGATGAACTTTGATTTTTTCAGTGCGACTTACACACAGTAAGTACACATGTCAATACGGCTCAGACTAGAGTCTGTATTTATGAACTGATCTTCACGAAATGTCTTGGGTACCTTTGTTATCACCTTGGGACGAGAACGAGTGTTTCTGGGTGCGGTCTAAAATTCAAGATGGCTGCCAGTGGCCATTTTGTACCGAAATTAGGTCTAATCAGTTTTTTGTACACATCTTCTATACAGCTCAGACTAGAGGCCATATTTATGAACCAATCTTTACGAAACTTCTTGGGTACCTTTGTTATCACCGTGGGATGAGAGCGAGTGTTTTTGGGTGTGGTCCGAAATTCAAGATGGCCACCAGCAGCCATTTTGTACCAAAATTAGTGCAATCAGTCTTTTGTATAGAACTTCTGTATGAAAGTTCTGATTTGAATAAATTTTTGTATGAATGTTTAGTAACATGGAATACATCACATATTGTAAGGGTTTTTTTATCATGCAGAAATTATGCAAATTAGATGAACTTTGATTTATTCAGTGCTACTTACACAATGTAAGCACACATGTCAATACGGCTCAGGGTAGAGGCTGTATTTATGAACCGATCTTCACAAAACTTCTTGGGTACCTTTGTTATCTCCTTGGGATGAGAATGAGTGTTTCTGGGTACGGTCCAAAATTCAAGATGGCTGCCAGTGGCCATTTTGTACCGAAATTAGGTCCAATCAGTTTTTTGTCACAAGTTCTATACAGCTCGTATTTATGAACTGATCTTCACAAAACTTCTTGAGTACTTTTGTTTTCACCTTGGGACAGGAACGAGTGTGTTTTGGGGTGCCTTTGTTATCACTGTGCTATGAGAACAAATATTTTGGGGTTCAGTCAGACCCACTCTGGGACTCAAATATTTTTTCTAGTTCAGCATCTGACTGTCACCCACCTTTACAATACTTTACCTATACATTTGTTACAGGCAACGGTCAGTATTTATGTACAGACCGTTACAATACTTTATATGTACCTTTGTTATCAGGTCATTACCTAGATGTTTGTCATTGCTGTGTCACATACTATACATGTACATGTCTTTGTCTTGACAAGTTGAGCTACAGTGTCATTGACACTTTCATTTAAGCTTTTTTTTCCTCTATTTTCATGTTACCACCCCTCACTCCAACATGGTTCAAGTTACACTTTTTATATCTGGCACATGGATAGAGGGTTGTAATGGGATGTTGCAGGTTCAATATTTGTTTTCCAAAATTCAAGATGGTGCCATGGCAACCATTTCTGTTGTGTTTTTTAAGCTTTTTTCCCTATTTTATGTTACCACCCCTCACTCCAACATGGTTCAAGCTACACTTTTTATATCTGGCACATGGATAGAGGGTTGTAATGGGATGTTGCACGTTCAATATTTGTTTTCCAAAATTCAAGATGGTGCCATGGCAACCATTTCTGTTGTGTTTTTAAAGCTTTTTTTCTCTATTTATACCCCCGCTTCGAAGAAGTGGGGGCTATATAGGAATCGCCCTGTACGTCCGTCCGTCCGTACGTACGTCTTTCCGTCCAGACAAATTCTTGTGTGCGCAACTCCTCCTACATTAATGGTCTCACAGAACTAAATATTTTCCCATAGGCGACCATTATAACGTTCAGGTGGAAAAAAATATGATCGCATCACTTTAATTTTGGCATTCAAATATCTCTGTCAAGTATAGCCCTTCAGACAACTTTTTCTGATCTGAAAACAGGGGGTCATGCAACAAATAAGAGAGAAAAACTGACACAAAGGGAAGTACCGGTCACGTGCACATATTTTTCAGGGAATTCCCTACAAAAACACACAAAAAGTAAATTGTATTTTTTAGGTCCAAAAGTCATCAAATCACCCTCTTTTTTATCAGGAATATTCAACAATAATGCAAGATGTCAATAGAATGTTTCAAACTTTTATTGAAACAACGGATTTTCCCAAGGCTGTTTATTTTTAGAGATTGCATCATTTCCGAGTGCAACATTTTAAGGCGGTTCACTCTAATTTCAATATTTGGTTCCGCGATACCTATAATCATCCCCACCCCCACCAAAGAGACATTTTACCACTTCCATGAGATAAAAGAGTCATTTCTGCATTAGAATCCAACTTTTGGCTTTGTCTGAGTCAAAAACATGGAAAATTTGCTCTTTTAAGGAAAAGTGTCCAAACTTTGTCAAGTGGGCTTGAAAACTGGTATTGCCTCCAAAATATTTTTCTATCCTGTTACTTTATAAATTAACTGAGAAGGATGAGAATTTACAGCTTTCTTTAAAAAACTACCCTGATCCCAAAATAAAACTAACATCTGCATCAGCACAAAATATTTTTAGAAAAAATCTGTCTCATTTAACCATACTGCAAAAAAAACAGTGTCCCAACCCCCATAGAACAATATGGATGTCAATTTTGTTTCCAAAACTGGGGATGCAGCTATATATTTCACCAATATGAGAGGACTCTACCAGTTTATCCTAACAACTGATGTCAAATTTTATTCCACCATCTGATGTAGTAAAATTTTACCCTGAATAGGACCCCCCGGTATGCCCCTTTTCATCAAAATATGTGATATAATTCATAATTTAATTGATATTGACCCAAAACAAACCTACTGTGATATGAACTTTCCCATCTGTAATAGTTTTTAAATCACAGTCTGGCTTCTGAAGACATTTCACATTGTATTGATGAATATTTTGCAATTTTTGTAAAGGAAAAGCCTCAGTTTTCTCAGTAAAGGCACATAGAGTCATTGGTATGGCACTGACAAAACATAAAACAGTGTTTTTTTCCAAAAGAATGACCAGTACCTGCTACTGTGATATCTCATAACACTGGTAAGATGCCTAAAACCATCAAATATTGATTCTATAGTGCTATGCTTATGCTGCAAGTTCCCATAAGTGCACTTTCATAACCTTTGTTTTAATCCCCACAGACACCCATTCTGGCAAAAAGATTGAAATTGTTGAAAACATGTTTCCAAAGAGGATGAATCAGACATTTGCTTCAAGAATATAGTGGTATTTGATGTTTAATATACTTGTGTGTGTGTGTGGGGGGGGGGGGGGGGGGGGGGTGAAAGTTAGTCAGCTGCCAATTATTGAAAATGTAGATCCAGGCAAGTGAAAAGCAAAGAAACACCATGTCTGATGAAGAGACAGACACACAGACAGACAGACAGATAGGCTTGCAGTCACACACGTAGGAGGTCTACATGAGAGTACTGAATGGCATACAATGAAAAATATAGTGGAAGAACCAGGGCAAGGTTGTTAAATTGAAAAATAACTCAGTGGACCATGAGTGCTGAAGCCTCAAAGTAAATCATAAGAAACTGAAAGTGTATGATACTAACTTCAGTCTCTAAAAACATGCTGTTCAGTCTTTCCAAATGTTTATCATCAGCAGAAGGGTTAAATATGTGTGGGAGAGAGGACTTGGTTCAGGGAAAGAGCAATATTTCACAACTGTCACTGTAAATTTATGATGTATCAGGGGAACCATGGCAGCACTAGTACTAGACAACTATATTGGTAGCTATGCACAAATGCCATTCACTCACATTTGTAATTTTATTATGTTATTTTCCACTGTAGCCCCACCCCTTCCTCAAATTTGTGTTCCAGGATACTCTTTCAATGAAGGAATTGTTTTCCAACATTTTGAAGAGCATAATATAGAAGAGAAAAACTTCTAAATAATAGTGAATAGAAGGGCAGTGTAGGTTTTCTGTCTGTGTTTGAATGGTGATTTGGGAGGGGGGTTGGAAGATTTGGAATCCTCCCTGCCCCTAAAAATATGAGGAGAAACCATGGTTTAAATAAATATGTTAATAGGGTAAGATAGGCTGTTAGTTAGCAGCTGCCAGAGGTTATTGTGTGCTCCTGGGGAATACACTTGCTCAAGATGTGAATTTTCTTGCACGAACAGACTCAGTTTTGGAAATATATAGCTTTAATTGCTGACTGTGACAAAAATGTAACTTCTCAAAACAATAAAATGGTTTGGTAAGGTGTATGGTCCCCAAATAAATATTTAAATGTGAAATAATCCCCCAAAATAATAACTGAATCTGGTCTGGAAGCCAAAAAACATATTTCCTATAGGTCTCACAGAACTAAATATTTTCCCATAGGCGACCATTATAACGTTCAGGTGGAAAAAAATATGATCGCATCACTTTAATTTTGGCATTCAAATATCTCTGTCAAGTATAGCCCTTCAGACAACTTTTTCTGATCTGAAAACAGGGGGTCATGCAACAAATAAGAGAGAAAAACTGACACAAAGGGAAGTACCGGTCACGTGCACATATTTTTCAGGGAATTCCCTACAAAAACACACAAAAAGTAAATTGTATTTTTTAGGTCCAAAAGTCATCAAATCACCCTCTTTTTTATCAGGAATATTCAACAATAATGCAAGATGTCAATAGAATGTTTCAAACTTTTATTGAAACAACGGATTTTCCCAAGGCTGTTTATTTTTAGAGATTGCATCATTTCCGAGTGCAACATTTTAAGGCGGTTCACTCTAATTTCAATATTTGGTTCCGCGATACCTATAGAACCGATTTTGATGAAACCTTCATCTCTACTAAGTGAACATGTGCATATTCCAAACTTTTTGATTCGCGACAATTTTAACCAGGTTATCTCTCTTGAACTTTGATTTAATATGGGTTTCTATATGAAATTCTTGTGTGCGCAACTCCTCCTACATTTATCAATCAATTTGGACAAAACTTTTCAGACATCATCACTACTAAGTGAACATGCGCATATTCCAAGATTTTTGATCTGCGACAATTTTAACCAGGTTATCTCCCTTTGACTTAGATTTATTATGTCTTTCTGTTCGAACAAATTATTGTGTGCGCAACTCCTCCTACATTAATGAACCGATTTTGATGAAACCTTTCAAACATCATCTCTACTAAGTGAACATGTGCATATTCCAAACTTTTTGATCTGTGGCAATTTTAACTAGGTTATCTCCCTTTAACTTAGATTTATTATGGGTTTCTACATGAAATTCTTGTGCGTGCAACTCCTCTTACATTTATCGATCAATTTGGACAAAACTTTTCAGACATCATCACTACTAAGTGAACATGTGCATATTCCAAGATTTTTGATCTTCGACAATTTTAACCAGGTTATCTCCCTTTGACTTAGATTTATTATGTCTTTCCGTTCGAACAAATTCTTGTGTGCGCAACTCCTCCTACATTAATGAACCGATTTTGATGAAACCTTTCAAACATCATCTCTACTAAGTGAACATGTGCATATTCCAAACTTTTTGATCTGCGACAATTTTAACCAGGTTATCTCTCTTGAACTTTGATTTAATATGGGTTTCTGCATGAAATTCTTGTGTGCGCAACTCCTCCTACATTTATCAATCAATTTGGACGAAAGTTTACAGACATCATCACTACTAAGTGAACATGCGCATATTTCAAAATTTTTGAGCTGTGGCAATTTTAACTAGGTTATCTCCCTTTAACTTAGATTTATTATGGGTTTCTACATGAAATTCTTGTGCGTGCAACTCCTCCTACATTTATCAATCAATTTTGACGAAACCTTTCAAACATTATCACAACTAAGTGAACATACGCATATTCCCAAATTTTTGATCTGCGACAATTTTAACCAGGTTATCTCCCTTTAACTTGGATTTATTATGGGTTTTCAAATGGGATTCTTGTGTGTGCAACTCCTCCTACATTAATGAAACGATTTTGAATACATGTTGCACATTGTAAATGTGTTTTTCCAAATGTAAACCATATATGTGTGGGCTCTTTAAGGTATTCAGTGCTGTTCTGTGGAAGGCCACATGCAAATACAAATTTCAGCAACAAAAAATGATCTTTATGTATACATTTCTATATGGCCTTCGCCTACATGATCAGAAGTGCATTCCTCTGAAAACCCAAAGCGGGGGTATTAATCACCTTCAGTGATAGTTCTAGTTTTTGTTACCACTGCTCCCTCCAACATGGTTCAAGCTGCACTTTTCATATATGGTACATGGATAAAGGGGTTGTGAGGGGATTATGAACGCTCAATATTTTTTTTTCAAAATCTAACATCTGTCTGTCTGTCCATCTGTCCGTCTGTCTGTCTGTCTGTCTGTTTTTATGTTACGACCTCTCCATCTAATATGCTTCAAGCTACACCTTTCATATTTGGTACATGGATAAATGGTTCTGAGGGGATGATGCACAGTCAATATTTATTTTTCAAAATCCAAGATGGCAGAATGGCAGCCATTATTGTTGTGTTTTTTAAGCTTTTTTCTCTATTTTATGTTACCACCCCTCCCTCCAACATGGTTCAAGCTACGCCTTTCATATATGGTACATGGATAAAGGGTTGTGAGGGGATTGTGCACGCTCAATATTTTTTTTTCAAAATCCAATCTTGATGCTTATATTATATATACTTTGTCTTCTGTGACAAAAACACCCTATGTCACAAAAGCGCCGTAGGGGACTAATACCACCTCGGTGGTCAAACACTTGTTGTACTTGAAACATTACGCTATTGTGTGGCCTATTCCAACATTTTACTTGCTTTATTGTTCAAACTTTGCACCCATGTTGATCATCAATTGTCATTGTGTTGTGCATGTGACAAGAGCATTTTATTTTTAAACGATGAAAATCCTTGCCGTTTATAGCTGTTATGATCCTCAAAATGTCCTTTTCCTTGGCGCCACCTATCGTCAATCGTTATCAATGAAGTTAACCAGTCGATGAATGGACGCTACCATTGTAAACAGCGAAGAGGATCTTCTCTAGCAGCCTTGCAGCCCTTTAGAAGTTATCTTATGAATAAAATGGATTTTACCATTTTTTAGCTCACCAACTTTAGTTTTGTGAGTTTATGGCATGGCTCGATCGGTGGTCGTCGGAATCAGTGTATGTGCTCAATAATGTTAAAGCTTCTGTTTAGGTCACTTACTCGCCCTCTTTCCATATGGCTTTTATAATGCTGCTATATGATGATTATTATCATTTTACCATAATTTAACCTCTCATACCCTACATTTTAGACATTTTTCTTGACATTTTTAGTTGCGTTTAGTTTTCTGTTTAGCTCAGAATTTCATGTTTAACTTAGTGTTTAGGTCAACTGCTGTGCTCCTTCTCTTCCCATGGAACTTATATTCATCATACATGTTCCTCAGTATAATTGTTCCATGATTAACCCCTCATACCCTGCATTTTAAACATTTTTCTTGACATTTTTAGTTGCGTTTAGTTTTCTGTTTAGCTCGGAATTTCATGTTTAACTTAGTGTTTAGGTCAGCTGCTGTGCTCCTTCTCTTCCCATGGCACTTATATTCATCATACATGTTCCTCAGTATCATTGTTCCATGATTAACCCCTCATACCCTGCATTTTAAACATTTTTCTTGACATTTTTATTTGCGTTTAGTTTTCTGTTTAGCTCAGAATTTCATATTTAACTTAATGTTTATGTCAGTTTTTGTGTTTTACTTTTAAGAGGTTATGTTTAGGTAAGCTTTGTCGCATGTTATGAGCCTGTTTGATACAGTTCTTGTGTTCGCCAAAGTTACTATCAAAGAGGAATGTTGGTGAGCTATAGGGTGTTGGCGTCCTTCTTGTTATACGCCCGTCAATTTTTGACGGACATATTATGTTATGGCGTCTGTCTGCCTGTCTGTCCATAAAAATTTTTGTGTCGCCTACTCCTCCAAAGATTTACATGCTACATTGTTCAAACTTTGCACACATGTTGATCAGTAATTGCCGTTGTGCATGTAGCAAGTGCAGATAACTCTGTTTTGTATTTCCAGAGTTATGCCCCCTTTTAGTACTTAAAACTTTACAGTATTGTGTCGCCTACCCCTTCAACATTTTACATGCTATATTGTTCAAACTTTGCACACATGTTGATCACCAGTTGCTGTTATGCATGTGACAAGTGCAGGTAACTCTGTTTTGTATTTCCAGAGTTGTGCCCCCTTTTAGTACTTAGAACATTACAGTATTGTGTCGCCTTCTCCTTCAACATTTTACATGCTATATTGTTCAAACTTTGCACACATGGTGATCACCAATTGCCATTGTGCATTTGACAAGAGCAGGTAACTCCATTTTGTGTTTCTAGAGTTATGCCCCTGTTAGTACTTAAAACATTACAGTATTGTGTCGCCTTCTTCTTCAACATTTTGCATGCTATATTGTTCAAACTTTGCACGCATGTTGATTGCCAATTTCCGTTTTGCATGTGACAAGAGCAGGTAACTCTGTTTTGTATTTCCAGAGTTATGCCACCTTTTAGTACTTAAAACATTACAGTATTGTGTCGCCTACTCCTTCAGCATTTTACATGCTATATTGTTCAAACTTTGCACACATGTTGATCGCCAATTTCCCATTGTGCATGTGACAAGAGCAGGTAACTCTGTTTTGTATTTCCAGAGTTATGCCCCCTTTTAGTGCTTAAAACATCACAGTATTGTGTCGCCTACACCTTCAACATTTTACATGCTATAGTGTTCAAACTTTGCACACATGTTGATCACCAATTGACGTTGTGCATGTGACAAGAGCAGGTAACTCTGTTTTGTATTTCTAGAGTTATGCCCCCTTTTACTACTTGAAACATTACACTATTGTGTCGCCTACTGCTTCAACATTTTACTTGCTTTATTGTTCAAACTTTGCACCCATGTTGATCATCAATTGTCGTTGTGCATGTGACAGGAGCAGATAACACCATTTTATTTTTAAATGATGAGAATCCTCTCCGTTTAAAGCTGTTATAATCCCCAAAATGTCCTTTTCCTTGGCGCCACCTATCGTCAGTCATTATCAATGAAGTTAACCTGTCAATGAATGGGCGCTACCATTGTAAATGGCGAGGAGAATCTTCTACAGCAGCCTTGCAGCCCTTCAGAAGTTATCTTATGAATAAAATGGATGCTACCATTTTTTATACGCCCGTCAATTTTTGACAGACATATTATGTTATGGCATTGTCCGTCTGTCTGTCTGTCTGTCTGTCTGTCTGTCTGTAAACAATTTTTGTGTCGCCTACTCCTCCAGCCCTTTAGAATTTATCTTGCAGCCCTTAGAAGTTATATACCGTTTTAGTTCAACTTTGGTGAAGCCAAATTTGAAGTATTGTCATGGCTCGTTGTCCATCTGTTCGTCTGTCCCTTTGTCTGACCGTTGCACTGTCAACACGGCTCGGGCTGCAGGCCGTATTTATGAACCGATCTCTACGAAACTTCTTGGGTACCTTTGTTATCACCATAGGACGAGAACGAGTGTTTTTGGGTGCAGTCCGAATTTCAAGATGACCGCTGGCAGCCATTTTGTACAAAATTAGGTGCAATTAGATTTTTGCGCATTACTTCCATATGAAAGTGCTGATTTGAATAATTTTCTGTGTGAATGTTTAGTACCATGGGATTCATCACATATAATACTTTTTTTTTCTCATGCATAAATTATGCCAATTAGACTAACTTTGATTTATTTAGTGTTACTTTCATCACTGTAACTGCAAATGCCAATACGGCTCGGGCTAGAGGCCGTATTTATGAACCGATCTTTACGAAACTTCTTGGATATCTTTGTTATCACCGTGGGACGAGAACAAGTGTTTTGGGGTTCGGTCCAAAATTCAAGATAGCCACTGGTTTCAGTGCTACTTACACACAATAAGTACACATGTCAATACGGCTCGGGCTAGAGGCTGAATTTATGAACCGGTCTTCACGAAAATTCTTGGGTAAATTTGTTATCACCTTGGGACGAGAAGGAGTGTTTCTGGGTGTGGTCCAAAATTCAAGATGGCTGCCAGTGGGCATTTTGTACCGAAATTAGGTCCAGTCAGTTTTTTGTACACAACTTCTATACGGCTCAGGCTAGAGGCCGTATTTATGAACTGATCTTTACGAAACTTCTTGGGTACCTTTGTTATCACCATGGGACGAGAACGAGTGTTTTGGGGTGCTGTCCAAAATTCAAGATGGCCGCCAGGAGCCACTTTGTACCAAAATGAGTGCAATCAGTTTTTTGTACAGAGCTTCTGTATGAAAGTTCTGATTTGAATAAATTTTTGTATGAATGTTTAGTAACATGGAATACATCACATATAATATGAGTTTTTTTCTCATGCAGAAATTATGCAAATTAGATGAACTTGGATTTATTCAGTGATACTTATACACAGTAAGTGCACATGTCAATACGCCTCGGGCTAGAGTCTGTATTTATGAACCGATCTTCACGAAACTTCTTGGGTACCTTTGTTATCACCTTGCGACAGGAACGAGTGTTTTTGGGTGCCTTTGTTATCACTGTGCTATGAGAACAAATATTGGGTTCAGTCAGACCTACTCTGGGACTCAAAGATTTCTTTTCTAGTTTAGCATCTAACTGTCGCATTTTTTGTTACAGGCTACGGTCAGCATTTATGAACAGACCGTTACAATACTTTATATGTACCTTTGTTATCAGTTCATTACCTGGATGTTTTTCATTGCTGAGTCACATACTGTACATGTACATGTCTTACACAAGTTGAGCTACAGTGTCATTGACACTTTCATATTTATTTTATTTTAAGACCTCAGATCGCTTAATATGAAAATGTGAAAACATGTGAATTACCCTTTACTCCAGACAGGGCAGGTGAATGGGCAATGATTGGAGGGCGTATGGGGGGGGGGGGGGGGGGGACAGACATAGTCGAGTCAACAAAAATTTCAAACTTTACCCCAGAGAAACTTTTGCATGTTCCAGTTTTGGCGGGCGTATGTTGGCCTCCTAGGCGGTGCTCTTGTTTCCAAAAGCACCAGTCAGAATCTTTTGCTATTTGGTATACAACATCCTTCAAGTTCGTTCAAATTAGTGATGAACCAATTATCAAAACTTGCTGTGAACCGATTACCGATTATTTCTCTGCCGATTATGCCGATTTCTATGCCGATTCCGATGGTTGAAATAGGATCCAGAAGAAAATATGTTAGTGCCTGTTATACTGCAGAATTTTGTTGATATATCACCAGTTACGAAAGCTTAATACCAAATAAGTTCTCAGAGTATGCATGTTTAGTGCCGGGCAGTATTAGCCAAAATAATATTTGCATTTTTGGGAGTTGGGGTGGTTGGAAGATCGTTATAAATGATACAATCACACACTATTGTTCTCTTGTGATGATTGTGTGTTATTCTGGTAAATAGTGTTAATACGATTTTGTGTAATGATACATTACCTTGGCTGTATTAACGAGGAAGATACTGAGCACACATACTTTGGGTCTTAACTGAATAATAATGTTGATGTTAATGTGTGTTGTGAAGTTGTATGGCGCATTGTTTACAGACACCCACGCAGATGATAAATTCCGTAATATCTTGGCTCTGCAAATCCCTAAATATTCTGATATGCACCACACACATTTTTAATGGGGAAACTTTATTCAAATGGCCAGATATCAAAGAGATTTTAATAGTCAGTGTTAAATATAGAATAACTGGAAACTGCCGGTTATCATAATCAGCCGATGCCCCATAACCGGCCGGTTTCAATTGCTGATTCTGATTATCGGTTCATCACTAGTTCAAATTAAGTCCCTAGGTTGATATTTGGTCTCCTAGTTTCGCATTACTGAAAATCTGGGTATTATGTCTGTGGTAGTATCCCAATACTATAAAAATGAAAGTGTCATTGACACTGTAGCTCAACTTGTTTAAGACATGTACATGCATAGTATGTGACACAGCAATGACAAACATCTAGGTAATGACCTGATAACAAAGGTACATGTAAAGTATTGTAACGTTCTGTACATAAATGCTGACCGTAGCCTGTAACAAATGTGTAGGTAAAGTATTGTAAAGGTGGACGACAGTTAGATGCTAAACTAGAAAAGAAATCTTTGAGTCACAGAGTGGGTCTGACTGAACCCAAAAATATTTGTTCCCATAGCACAGTGATAACAAAGGCACCCAAAAACACTCGTTCTTGTCACAAGAGGATAAAAAAGGTACCCCAAGAAGTTTCGTGAAGATCAGTTCATAAATACAGACTCTAGCCCGAGGCGTATAGACATGTGCACTTACTGTGTATAAGTAACACTGAACAAATCAAAGTTCATCTAATTTGCATAATGTCTGTACGAGGAAAAACCTGTGTTATATGTGATGTATTCTATGTTACTAAACATTCCTACAAAAATTTATTCAAATCAGAACTTTCATACAGAAGTTCTGTACAAAAAACTGATTGCACCAATTTTGGTACAAAAAGGTTGCTGGTGGCCATCTTGAATTTTGGACCGCACCCAAAAAAACTGGTTCTCGTCCCACGGTGATAACAAAGGTACCCAAGAAGTTTCGAAAAGATCAGTTCATATATACGGCCTCTAGCCTGAGCCGTATAGAAGTTGTGTACAAAAAACTGATTGGACCTAATTTCGGTACAAAATGGCCACTGGCATCCATCTTGAATATTGGACCGCACCCAGAAACACTCGTTCTCATCCCAAGGTGATAACAAAGGTACCCAAGAAGTTTCGTGAAGATCGGTTCATAAATACAGACTCCAGCCTGAGCCGTATTGACGTGTGCACTTACTGTGTGTAAGTAGCACTGAATGAATTAAAGTGCATCTAATTAGTATAATTTTTGCATGAGAAAAAAACCTGTATTATATGTGATGAATTCCATGTTACTAAACATTCAAACAGAAATTTATTCAAATCAGAACTTTCATACAAAAGTTCTGTACAAAAAACTGATTGCACCAATTTTGGTACAAAATTGCAGCCACCTTGAATTTCGGACTGCATCCAAAAACACTCGTTCTCGTCCCAAGGTGATAACAAAGGTACCCAAGAAGTTTTGTAAAGATCGGTTCATAAATATGGCCTCTAGCCCAAGTCGTATTGGCATTTGCAGTTACAGTGCTGAAAGTTACATCAAATAGATCAGTTAGTCTAATTGACATAATTTATGCATGAGAAAAAAACCTGTATTATATGTGATGTATCCCATGGTACTAAACATCCACACAGAAAATTATTCAAATCAGCGCTTTCATGTGGAAGTAATGTGCAAAAATCTAATTGCACCTAATTTTGTACAAATGGCTGCCAGTGGCCATCTTGAATTTCAGACCGGACCCAAAAACACTCGTTCTCGTCCCACGGTGATAACAAGGGTACCCAAGAAGTTTCGTAAAGATCGGTTCATAAATACGGCCTCTAGTCCGAGCTGTTTTGGCATTTGCACTTACACTGCTGAAAGTAACACTAAATAAATCAAAGTTAGTCTAATTTGCATAATTTATGCACAAGAAGGGCCTCTAGCCCGAGCCGTGTGTACAATGCGATGGACGGCAGATGGACGACGGGCCATGGCAATACCTCAAATTTGGCTTTGACAAAGTTGAGCTAAAAATCATATGGTATGGACAACAGAGTTATAAATAGATAATTAAATAATTTCACCCCTCTCTAGTGTTAACTATCCATACATGCTAATTAAATCCTTCTTTAAATAACTTTGCTCAGGTGAGTGCCTCAGGCCACATGAGGCCTCTTGTTTATGGAACGCTTTAAACCTGAAAAATCAAATAAAGAAATGCCCAGCTGAAACACAACTATAAACTTCTGCGACTATAGTACAATTAGAACAATGAATAGGAATTATGTCATGCACAGCGCAAGAATGCAATAGTATGATCATGATCTTCATTCATACAAAATCAATTCATAGATGTTGAATGATTGTCAAAATATATGGGAACAAGACAAAAAAGGGAGGAATATTGTAAGATAAATTGGTTACAACCACCAAGTGGGTTTCTGAGATGGTGTATTGAAGTCTTGATGTCGCCTCTGGATCATAAATGTACTCATCCTATCGAACTCGTTGATATGTACCTCGAGGCGCAGTCTTGACTTCAATACACCATCTCAGAAACCCACATGGCAGTAATAACTTTTATGTATTTTTTTCATAAACATGCATGTACAGTACTGCTGTTGTGGACTGGTCACTTTCAACGGGTGATTAATATTTCAACAGATGCAATAATATTAGATTCCAAACGCTAATTATAGGAATAAACATAAAAAAATTAATGAAATAAAGTTTTGCTGATGATGACTTTTATTACATGTACCTGGTAAATGCATGCATGGACATCACAACCAGTCCACCGTGTCTGTACAGTATGATACTTTTTTGATTTATATTAAATGATAATACCCCAGAAGTAATTGAAACTATTTTTGGTGGAAGAATAAACTTGATCACCGCACTGGAAAAAAACATACAGCTAATTATCAGTGTGTTGAATATGTAATTAAGAGTTTGTGGAATCTCAGTTTACCTCTTTATATGGACAGTGTACACGGCATGTTTGATATATAGCTTTTTGGTGATAATTATCATGAAAGAGATTGGAAGCCTGCTGTGACCAAGTTTTTAGGTCAACTGACTGAAAGTCAGGGTGAGCTTTAGTGATCACTCTTCGTCCGTCTTCCGTGAACTTGGTGTTTGCAACTTCTCCTCCAAAACCGCTGAACCAATTTAAGTGAATTTGAGATGATTGTTTGTTATGAAATCACATTTTATTTTGTTCAAATCAAGTTGCCCCGCCTCAGGGTAGGGCCACGCCCAAAAAGTGTTCCTAAATCTTAAAAAATCTCATGAACCAGCAGTAGCAGAGACTTGATATTTTGTGTGCAGTTTCCTTTTGAGGTGTAGAGTCAGATTTGCCCAAGAGAAGTTTGAAGGGCTATATTTGCCGTCGTTATGAGAGGGGCAAGAATTTTGGTTCTGCCCAAAATTTCTATTTTCCAAACCGAGAGGCTGATGGGAACCAAATTTGATATGAGGGCTTATTGGGTCATAAGTACTGAATTTATGCCAAAAAAAATCTACCTGTCACTCCATGGGAACTGCAGGGGTTTAAAAGAGAAAAAAATTTAACAGCTCCTATCTCCAAAACTACAAGGCACTGAGAATTTCTATATGGTGTGAAGCTTCCTTAGGACCAACAGAATGGAATGGTTAACAAAAATTGTTGTCGGTTTTATCACAGGATACTTTTCTGGGACTTTGAAAAAGTGCTGAGTCATCATCTTTTAACATGGGGGGTGGGGGAGGGGGGTAGTGAGTAGGGGGGTGGTAATGGGAAAAACATTAAAGAATCTTCTTCTCCCAAACCACTGCTCCAAAAGCTTTCATATTTCACATATAACATTTTTGGTAGATTGATTCACATATTTGTTGAAATCAATTGCCTGGGTCCATATTTGGGCTCTTTTGTGGGAGCCCAAATTATAACAATAATAGTTCAAAATGAGGAATTTTCTTTAAAAATCTCCTTCTTCAGATCCAGCAGTCGGAATGTTTTGATATTTGGTATGCAGCATCCTTAGGGGATGAGATTCAAGTTTGTTAAGGCCAAGTCCCTGGGTTGATATTTGGGCTCCCATTGGGTGCCTGAATTATAACTTAGTTCAATATGAGGAATATTCTTCAAAAATCTTCTTCACATCCACCAGTCAGAATCTTTTGATATTTGGTAAACAGTATCCTTACGGAGGTGAGATATAAGTTTGTTAAAGCCATGTCCCTGGGTTCATATTTGGGCTTCCTGTGGGAGCCCAAATTGTACCAAAATGTCTATTTTCCGAACTGAGAGGCCAATTTGAACCAAATTTGATATGAGGCCTTATTGGGTCATAAGTACCTAATTTATGCCCAAAAAACTTTTCCCGTCACCCCAAGGGAACGGCAGGAGCTAAAAATAGAAAAAAATCAAAACGACCATATCTTCAAAACTACACGGCACTGAGAATTTTTATTTTCTGTGAAGCTTCCTCAGGAACAGCAGAAAGGAATGGTCCAAATGGACTTTGGTGGTAGGGGATTGGCTGTCTCATGGGATTCCAGTTGTTGTTCAAGGAGGGCATCATATCATCTGCTTTAACCCTTTACCCAACGCAGACGATTTCAAAATTTATTATTTTAAATATCATTTTTTAAATTTTTTCAAAAAATTTCAACAAAACCATATCATGTGACATGTGTGGGTCACATGATATGGTTTTGTTGAAATTTTTCGAAAAATAATATTTTTTCAGCTGCTGAATTTGCATATTACGCGGGCGGATGCGGGCGATTCGTTGGGTAAAGGGTTAATAAAGGTTACCCTCTGGTGTGATCGTTAATAGAGAAACTGAGAATAAATAAAAGTTTATCCATTTAAATATTGGTATTAAACTTAAACAAAATGTGCCCCAGTGTAGTGGCAGTAATGGTGCCAGAATTTCTCCAACAGGGGTTTGGAGGCTGGGGTATTCCCCACAATGAAGGAGGGGGTGTTAACCCTCCACAATGGGGGCTGTAGCCCCCCTCACCCTCTCCTTGTCTCTACTCTTGAGTAGCGTTTAACATGTTCTCTAGTAAGCCAGCTGCACTGTCAATTTGGGTTGATCCAGATTGGGACCTCTCGGGCCTAGAATCAGTTCAGACCTCCTACAGAGTAAAGAGAAGCCATGGTGCAGGTCGTCTGATTGTCAAAGGTTTTATAACGGCCCATTAATAGTCCGGCACAGATTAGTGGATTTTGGGTCGAACCTGGAAATTTTGGTGTGGATGCAATGTTTTTGGTGTTTCTTGGGTAACTTTTTGTGATGAATTTGAATCTGTTTGATGCCAGTCTGTAAACTTTGGGGAATTTGAGTTATTTGCATTTTTAGCTCAACTTTGACGAAGTCAAATTTGAGCTATTGTCATGGCCCGTCGTCCGTCTGTACGTCCGTCCGTCTGTCCGTCCATCCGTCCGTCCGTCTGTCTGTCCGTCCGTCCGTCTGTCCGTACGTCAGCAATTGGCTATGGCTCGGGCTAGAGGTCGTATTTATGAACCGATCTTTACGAAACTTCTTGTGTACCTTTGTTATGACCCTGGGACAGGAACGAGTGTTTTTAGGTGTGGTCCGAAATTCAAGATGGCTGCCAGTGGCCATTTTGTATCGATGATTCAAAAATCAGTTTTGTGTACAGAACTTCTGTATGAAAGTTCTGATTTGAATAAAGTTTTGTATAAATGTTTAGTACCATGGGATACATCACATATAATACGGGTTTTTTTCTCGTGCGTAAATTATGCAAATTAGACTGACTTTGATTTATTTAGTGTTACTTTCAGAGCTGTAAGTGCCAAGCTGCTATGGCTCGGGCTAGAGGCCGTATTTATGAACCAATCCAGGGTTTTTTTGACCGACGAGAGGGGCCGAATATCGGCCCCATTCCCAATCGAAAATAGTCACTTTTTTTCCCAATTTGCTCCCAAAAATTCCCAATTCACGGCAGTTGAGAATTCATTTCTGAGTGACCAGTCGATTATTTTTAAGTGACCAGCACCGAATAATATTTGCCAGTGGACTTCGCAGTGTGAATTGTTCCAGTACGAAGGGTAATAACACGCTTCCACAAAAAAAGTAAACACGGTTGCTGTTAAAGTCCGTCACACGGCTATGAAAATAGCCTAAACTAGCCCAATTTTATATTTCTGAAAAGAATTGCAATGGCGCAGTCGTTCAAACAATTCGCCCCAACTGATAGCAACCAGCACAAAATGGCTATTTAAAAACAAAGTACCAGACAAAACAACGAATCACACAAGACACGCATCGAGTTAATTAGAATTTATTAAAGTTAACCACCGTTTCAAAAAAAAAAAAATGTATTGGATACAGTTCGTCCATATCGAAATTGCTTGCGATTACGCTCTGTTCCACTGAAAAATTAGCTACATTGAAATTCGCCCTGCAATTTGCATTGAATGTTTTTCTTTGAAAACTTGTGAAGTTTGTTGGAAGGGGGTTAAATGTAATAAGGCTGCAATAGAAATCACAGGTATTTGGATGGATAAGAATGGCAGACCTTCAAATCACCAATCGCACGTGTCTGTGAAAGATGGTTGGCAGAAATTGTCAGTTTTCTGAACAGTGTATTATTACCCAGCGCAGCCGGGAAGGGAGACAACTGAAATGTTTTGTCATTTACCAAAGAAATTAATTAACTCAAATTGTTTAATTTAAATTTTAAATTTTAACGCTTAATTTACGAAGGATATCAAAAACTTTTTTAACTACGCTTTTCAACTCAGTTAGGGTATTCAGAAACCATGAATGACCCAGCTTCTTATATGAACTTGAAATTTATTTTAAACACTTTAAATATTTTTTTAAAAAGAATATACCTTCTGTTACAGAGAAGAACACTATCACCATGGGTCATACTAAATTTCAAATCCACATCGTTGAGGCAAATACAAAATCAACTGCAAGGTAACCTTAGTCATCACTGTTAGGCAAAGAGTTAGGGGGTATTCAGAAACCATGAACGACACAGTTTTTTGTGGGGTGGGGTGGGGGGATTTTAACCTACATTCTGTTATGTAACCATCTGACTTAGTTTTGTGTGTGTTTGTATGTTTGGATAACTTTTATTTATTTTTTTCTCCACAATTGTGTCCTCTATGTTCATTTATTTTGTCACGATGTCATATACGTTTTATGTTTTTTTTTCTGATTTCTCCTTCATGTCCACTGACTTCTCCCTCCTGGGTCCTGACTTCTCCCTAAAGTCTCTGAAGGGAGAAGTCACTTCTCCCTAAAATCAGCTGCCAGGCTGACCCCTTAGGGTATTCACTTGTGTTGTTTTGAAACCATTTGACAGTGTCAAGGAGCGTCCTTGACAGTGTGTTCCTAGAATCGCCACTCTAAATTAGTTCCCTTCATGTGCATAGAATCACAACTGAATGACGCGACTCGCAGTGCGTGAGTCAAAGTGACAAAATGCATCGCTGTCAACTATAACGGCTCACGAATGTACCTAAATTTTGTTACAGGCGAGTTCCGTGCTTCTTAAAGCACGGTACCTCTTTTTAGGTTCATCTCGCGTCTGAAATCCTGTCTGGTAACCTGTATTTTATTCAAACCGTTCCCCAGGTCTGATACTCCTGTTGACTGATGCCATGAAACCTAAATTGACTTTCGTCCCCAGAACGAACCGTCCACAATTATTTTACCCAAACCGTCTACCAGGCCAAGTACTCCTGCTGACTGAACTTGACTTGCTTAGGTGGGGACTTATGTATATGCGTGATCATTAACCAATCCTTTTTCATCACTAGGATTGATTAATCACCAGTACAATTTAATAATTCTAAGCAGCCAGTGGGTAAATACAATTATACAACAGGTTTTCATTGATTAATAGACTGATTTCTCACAAGGATATGCTAGTAAGTTTATATATTTCTTGTTGATAATCGCTCAGATAAATTCCCAATTTTGGCCTCTGCGACGCTAATTTTCCCAATTAGAAAGGCCCCTGGACCCTTTCCCAAAAAGGGTAGAAAAATCCCTGCAATCTTTACGAAACTTCTTGGGTACCTTTGTTATGACTGTGGGACGAGAACGAGTGTTTTTGGGTGCGGTCCAAAATTCAAGATGGCTGCCAGCTGCCATTTTGTACCGACGATGCAGAAATCTGTTTTTTGTACAGAACTTCCATATGAAAGCTCTGATTTGAATAATTTTTTGTATGAATGTTTAGTACCAAGGGATACATCACATATAATACGGGTTTTTTTCTCGTGCGTAAATTATGCAAATTAGACTAACTTTGATGTTTTTTGGTGTTACTTTCAGCACTGTAAGTGCAAATGCCAATACGGCTCGGGCTAGAGGCCGTATTTATGAACCGATCTTTACGAAACTTCTTGGGTACCTTTGTTATCACCGTGGGACGAGAACGAGTGTTTTGGGGTCCGGTCCGAAATTCAAGATGGCCGATGGCAGCCATTTTGTACGAAATTTGGTGCAATCAGATTTTTGCACAGAACTTCCATATGAAAGTGCTGATTTGAATAATTTTTTGTGTGAATGTTTAGTACCATGGGATACATCACATATAATACGGGTTTTTTTCTCGTGCAGAAATTATGCAAATTAGATGAACTTTGATTTTTTCAGTGCTGCTTACACACAGTAAGTACACATGTCAATACGGCTCGGGCTAGAGTCTGTATTTATGAACCGATCTTCACGAAACGTCTTGGGTACCTTTGTTATCACCTTGGGACGAGAACGAGTGTTTCTGGGTGCGGTCCAAAATTCAAGATGGCTGCCAGTGGCCATTTTGTGTCGAAATTAGGTCTAATCAGTTTTTTGTACACAACTTCTATACGGCTCAGGCTAGATGCCGTATTTATGAACCAATCTTTACGAAACTTCTTGGGTGCCTTTGTTATTACCGTGGGATGAGAACGAGTGTTTTTGGGTGTGGTCCGAATTTCAAGATGGCCACCAGCAGCCATTTTGTACCAAAATTAGTGCAATCAGTCTTTTGTACAGAACTTCTGTATGAAAGTTCTGATTTGAATAAATTTTTGTATGAATGTTTAGTAACATGGAATACATCACATATAGTATGGGTTTTTTTCTCGTGCAGAAATTATGCAAATTAGATGAACTTTGATTTATTCAGTGCTACTTATACTCTGTAAGTGCACATGTCAATACGGCTCGGGCTAGAGGCTGTATTTATGAACCGATCTTCACAAAACTTCTTTGGTACCTTTGTTATCACCTTGGGACGCGAACGAGTGTTTCTGGGTGCGGTCCAAAATTCAAGATGGCTGCCAGTGGCCATTTTGTACCGAAATTAGGTCCAATCAGTTTTTTGTCACAACTTCTACACAGCTCATATTTGTGAACTGATCTTCACAAAACTTCTTGGGTACCTTTGTTTTCACCTTGGGACAGGAATGAGTGTGTTTTGGGGTGCCTTTGTTATCACTGTGCTATGAGAACAAATATTTTGGGGTTCAGTCAGACCCACTCTGGGACTCAAAGATTTTTTTCTAGTTTAGCATCTGACTGTCACCCACCTTTACAATACTTTACCTATACATTTGTTACAGGCAACGCTCAGTATTTATGTACAGACCATTACAATACTTTATATGTACCTTTGTTATCAGGTCATTACCTAGATGTTTGTCATTGCTATGTCACATACTATACATGTACATGTCTTTGTCTTGACAAGTTGAGCTACAGTGTCATTGACACTTTCATTTCCAACATTTTCGGAACATTAAGAATGAACCACTTCTGTACTATCGTACCATTATTTATAGGGTATATCATTGTTCTAAAATGAAATCAACCTACAGATTACACTAAATCCAAGGAATTCACGATATTTGACCTTCGTAGGTATAAAAATTACCGCCAAAATGGCCGGAAAGTCTACCAGTTTGTCGAGGAAATCATTTTCATAGCCAGTTGTGAGATATTTTGGGGACTTAAGTAGGAGATCAAGTCAGATCAAGACAGACAAGGTAGTAACATTGTCCTTGTATAGACTTATTTCAGTCCATTGAGTTGAGACATGGTGCCAAACATGTCCACTAAATTCACGAAAATCCCCCCCCATCTTGCACTGAGTTCATTTTCAGTGTTTGTCATCATCTGAGTTATCATGTAACTCGACAATCCCCAAAGTCAGCTCACTATGACATGTGTTTGAATCACCTTTGCAATGACATACAGTGGTGCATGGGATGTTTGCAGAGACACAAGTGCATCTCTTGGATGAACATGCCTTGGACGAAATACAACCGCACTTGACAAAATTCAATATCTGTTCTGGGGCAGCATGTACAGACTTGGGAATACCTATTGACATCAGAGTCTTAGATTTGACATCAGTGATCCATCCAAAATCAGATGGATCGAGTTTTGGTGGAATGTCAGAGTCCCAAGAGTACCAGTGCATGGCTTGAAGGTGGGCCCTTTTAACATTCTCGTGGAACGACTCCGTTAGGGTGGAAGGCTTGGGGGCAGATAATCGGGCCTTTGCTGTTTTGGATGTACAGACATTGACCCTGGCTTCGGTTATTTCCATAACCAGATAACCATAACAAGCACTGATCAGGAGGGTACTTTGGACAAACACAGCACCCATGTCTGCACGATGATCACCAAGCCCGTCCAGTGAATAACTCTGCATTCCCTTCAACATACCTACTTTGCCCACACCGTGCAATTGTGCGAGAGTGTCACAGCACGATAGTGCACATGCTGCGATGAGTTTTGGGACAGTTGTGGTATTTTTCTTGCATAACCTATGTCAATGGCCTTTCTTTCCCCACTCATAGCTTCCATTGTCAATAAGCAGCCCATTTTGTTCTTCCAGTAAAAGAAAGTTAGGAGGACAAACATGTCCGTGTCATCTGATATGACATTAATGTGGAAAATGTCTTTGCATGATTTCTGGATGTAATTGACTTGTTGGCAAATGATAGCATCAGCCTCTTTGTGCTCGGTGTATAACTCACCAAATTCTTGCATGCCGTCTGACCTAATGAGTGTTGGTGTGTAAGATTCACCTGTTATGACTAGTGTATTCGAGTGACTACCATTCACAGCGCGTTCAGTGATATGTGAACATATGAGACTTATGACTTGCATTTTGTTTGTGGAATTCAACAGAACTACTTGCTTGGTGGCAGTGGGACGTTAGGTACCAGATTGTGCTTTCTGGACATGCATTGGCCACATTCTCTTCAGGTAGGTGACTTGATGTTAAAGTCTAAAATCCGGTCAAAGACAAGATATACATTCTACTTCATGAGATGTGTTGTGATAAAATTAGATAATGTTATAAAGAGCGTTGTATAACCACCAAGAGTACCAATTACTGACATAACACGGGAGTTCTAAGATGACCCAATGAACACGATAGTTGTGATTGGCACTCTTGGTGGTTATACAGTGCTCTTTATTCTTTATACATAACAAGGACTGAATAACCCGATAGTTTTTGTTAGTCCTCTACCGGCATCGCCTGAGGGGATTATAGGTTTGCACTCAGTCCATCCATCAGTCTGTCAGTCACACTTTAGTTTTCCGGACTTTTTTTGGAAATGCTTCAACCGAATGATTTCATTTTTGGTAACCTACTATAGAACGATGTCTTACAGATCAAGATTGAGTTTCTTGCTGATTGCATTATTCTTGTGTGAGTTATGGCCCTTGGAAATATGCAAAAGCGCCAAAATATCAGTTTTCCGGACATTTTTTGGAAACGCTTCAACGGAATGATTTAATTTTTGGTAAACTACTATAGAACGATGACTTACAGATCAAATTTAAGTTTCATGCTGATTGCCTTCTTGTGTGAGTTGTGGCCCTTGGAAATATGGAAAAAGCCGCAAAATATCAGTTTTCCGGACTTTTTGGGGAAACGCTTCAACGGAATGATTTCATTTTTGGTAACCTACTATAGAACGATGACTTACAGATCAAGTTTCATTTGCACTCTGTCCATCCGTCAGTCTGTCAGTCACACTTTAGTTTTCCGAACTTTTTTTGGAAATGCTTCAACCGAATGATTTCATTCTTGGTAACCAACTATAGAATGGTGACTTGCAGATCAAGTTTGTGTTTCATGCTGATTGCATTATTCTTGTGTGAGTTATGGCCCTTGGAAATATGGAAAAGCGCCAAAATATCAGTTTTCCAGACTTTTTTGGGAAACGCTTCAACGGAATTCATGCTGATCAAATCTAGGTTAAAACGTTTGTATAATTATTAATGCTCATTAGTCCGGTAGGGGACATTGTATTGCTTCAACGATACATGAACTCTTGTTTAACATGAGGTGGGCAGGTAAATATGAACATACCACAATGATATCCTTCAGAAAGGGTGATAAAATTTCACAAAATTGCTCTTTCTTTTTGAAATATTTTGCCGCCATTTTGAAAAAATGCTAATAACTCAAATTCCCCAAAGTTTACAGACTGGCATCAAATGGATTCTTATTCACCACAAAAAGAAATGTCAAAAACATTGCGTCCACACCAAAATTTCCAGGTTAGGCCCAGCCTGTGCCGGACCATTAAGACATTTACATTGTTACCACAGCATGCATGTACTGCACCATCAGTGCTACTCCTCTGCAAATTAACCCCTGTTATACAGCATGTGCAACCGTATCCACACAAACAATCAGACACCGACTCCACATTGCTGGACTATGAGCAGGAAAACCTTCAGTTTGTATTCTTCTGCAAGGAGTACTCCCACAATACAAGGTTGACCACTGCAGAGATCTCTAATCTGGACAAAGACTTAATAGTTCAATATCTGTTTACATTTGAGACCAGATTCTACACAGATGCACTAGAATATGGAGAAGGGCCAATAAAAGTTAGCTGATGTCAGCATGCCAGAGCATGACTGGTATGGTTGTGGCCCAGTAATGGTGTAGAGCGTTGTCAGCTTGAATGGCCACACACACATTTGTCTCATTTAGAAAGAGAATCTGAATGGACAATGGTACAGAAATGAGATTCTGGAACCTTTTGGGTGTCCTTATGTAAGGTCAGTAAGCACAGAATTCATCATAATGGACAATAATACCAGCCCCTATTGAGCCATATTCATGATTTTTTAAGTGGAGGGGAAGAAATTGAGTGAAAGTACTCTCTCGCATTCTCACTCGGCCTCAGAGTATGTTTGGGATGGGCTTCAGAATATAGGGGAGCCCCTCCCATCCAACTTCATACCAATCAAGAACTCAGACAAACCTTTGTTAGTGGATTGGACAATCTGCCACACAAGGCATTCCAAAATTTGTCCAGATACTGAGGAAAAAATGTTGAATACCTGTGGGGCATATGCTGCATTCTAAAACTGCTTTTCTTGACTGGAATAAATCATTTTTGATAAAACCATTTTGTTCTGTGGGTGGTTTAAAACTTTCAGTAAAAAGTATGACTCACTTTCACATTCCATGACTTTGCCATGTATGATTGCACACAGGTAATAATAAATGAAAGGGTTAGTGAAAGGTTTTACTGAACTATGGTGCGTGGTCCTCCTATTTACCTTATATGTGCAAATATGGCGACGAACATGGGGTGTTCCTTAACTGGTTGAGTGCTGGAAGCCCATTTTGTGGCTTTATCCTGAAGTGCAAGTACCACAGCTTAACGCCTTCATATTCTGTGGATGTGCTTTAATTAATTTTGAAGTGATATTATTTAGTCTGGTTGGATTTGCCCTGTAACAATTTATGAGACAGTGCCTATAGGCATTCTCCCATAAATTGTAACAAGACAATTACATGTGAACAAAATTTGACAACGCAAAAAACTTAGCACTCTACCAGTTAACAAACTGTGAGTGATATATAATCAGGCCTATTACGCATTTATGGTATGCAAGCTTTCAACAAATGCAAATCAAGGTCGACTCTGTAAGTCTCTGTTGAGTTTTCTTGTGATTGGGTGATAGGTTGCTTTGTGAGTCTCTTCAAAAAACTTCTTTCTCCCCTCCTAAAACCGTCCAACAAAATATCAGATTCTTGCTGTATCATCAACACCCCAGTGTAAAAATGAATAATTGAATTACTGAATGTCGATTGGTAAGTAGTTGGGTTTCCATAAGCCCTATGATTTTCAAGTTTCAGGAAAGAGGCCAAGAACTCATAGAAAGGGGATACAGTGAAGAGGAAGTGCAGATTGAATACGGTTTTCTCTTGGCAGTCCAAAATATTGATGTAAGTGATTGAAGTATGCCCTTCTATTTCTGTGCCCTGTATTACAGATGTTAATAAAGTTGCTTTTCATGCATTAAGAAGCCCCTCTTGTAGCAGTTTAATAATTCAATAATCTACAGAAAAAATTTCTAATCCCATAAACCGACTCCTCAACTGAAACTAGTTGAATGATTGAAGCCAATAGATAGCATCTATTATGAAATACAGGTACCAAAACTTAAAGGCTTCAGATTCTGTGGATGTGCTTCATATCATCTCTAAAGTAAAATGATTTAGTCTGAATGGACTTTCATCTTTACAATTAATTGTAACACGGCTAAGACATGTGAACAAATTTGACAAAGAAAAATAATTTGGAACTCTTATCAGTTAAGTTTGGTGTGTTGGCTTTGTTCCCACACTGAACACTAGTACTATCTGTTAGTGAGAAGTTATTGAAAATGATGGTGAATAAAAATCTATTTAGTTATATTTTACAATAGTATATTTCTTTTCAACCTACTAACAATTGTTTACAATTGGCTGTAACGTAAGTGCAAGCCCTACTTTGGAACTAACTCAAGCGTAAGAAACTTTTCCAAACAAGTTGGAAAAGTAATAGAGTGCAAAAGCACGAAAAAGATCGAAAAAGGGTCGAGCGAGACCAGCGCTTGACATTACATGTACTCTCTCTGCACACCTCTTGCATTTAGCGAGCACATGCGCAACAACCGTGACTTCAATTCCTTTTATTTCCGCCATTGTGCTGGTCGGAAATTTTATGACTCGTGCTATTATTTAGCTGTTATCTTCGTGAACAACTTATTTGTATGGTGCTATCTTGTCTGTTTATGTTCAAGTGGACTGTATCCTTTTCAAGCTTCTAAATTATTTACTATTTGATGATATTTTTGATCATTTTTGCGTGTTTTCTGACACATAGTCTTGTTTTTCCCCTGCGTATTAACACAACCATTGTTCTGTTTTCCGTCGGCGGGAAGCTTGATTTCATTTATCATTCATATTATGCCTAAGACTATTCCTTGTACCTCTTGCTTGCAGGTGAAACATGTGGACGACTCTCATTCCACATGTGTCACTTGCAACAATTGTACACAGGCCCAATCTTGTGGTATTTGTGGGGTTTGGTCCTCAAAATTCTGGGCATCTGTAAACAAGGTGGTTCTTTCTAGAGCTAGAACCCCTCGTTCTCGGGGTAAGGGTAGCCGTGCCTTATCAGACATTTCTGTGAGTGCACGTGGTGACTCTGTCACACAGGATGCTGATCTGTCTTTTTCGTGGCGAGTTCCTCTGCAACTGTTGACGGTGCTAGTGCGGTGATACCTGAAGTGGAGACCGTGGTCTCTTTGTCTTCTGATGTCACTCTTGAGGTGTTTTCGTCGAGAGCTTCTCCGAGGTCAGCTCGGTGACACTCTCCGATTTGCCTCCTGCACCGTTGACAGTTGCTGAGGAAATTGTTACTACAGATCCTATTCTGTATGATGGTGGCTCTTTCATTTCTTCTAGGAATGGTGTACAGTCTCGCGGGTCCGAGACTGTATCTCCTGGTGTGTCTCTGAGCTCTCAGCCTCCCCTGGCTTTGTGGCGAAGCTGTGCGGGTTTGCTGTCTGCTCCGTCTCATCTGGCTAGGTTTGCTCCTGGTTGGTTGAGCCGTTCGGTCGCTTCGGCAGCGATTCCTCGCCCCTCGAGCGAATCATTTGTTGTTCCTCCTTCCCCTGCTGATGTGCCGACTAGCAGGATGGGGCTGGGACATTGGCATCCAGGGCCTGCTGTTCGGCAGAGGTCAATGACAGCTCCCGTTAGCTGTCACTCTTGGATCCTTCCTCCGGTGATTCCTCACTGTGTTCCGAGTCTGGCTGTCGATTGATGCTTGTCGTCGGTCCCAGAGGATGGGCAGTTGGGGCCTTCTGTCGCACAGAGGCCAATGACAGGTTCCTGTCATTCTTGGGACAATCTTCCGGTGTCTTCTCATCGTGTCCCAGGTCCAGCTACCGATCGACGTACGTTGTCGGTCCCTTTAGAGGATTTGCAGGCAGGGCCTGCTGTTCCGCAGAGGTCAGTGATTGCCCCTGGACATCACAGTTGGGACTATCCTCCGGTGTCTTCTCACTGTCTCCCTATTCTGTCTGCCGATCGACGTTCATCGTCGGTCCCTTCTGAGGATTTGGGTTCTGCCAGAAAGGTCCATTGGGAAAACACTCCGTCGAGCGATGCTGCTATGACAGATTCTTAGGGTGAGCTGCGTCAGGCCATTTTGGCGCTCAACCGGTTGCTTTCTAGCAACCCTCAAGTTGGCTTTCCTGTGCCTCCGGAGGCACAACCTCCTTTGGTCGGTCGCCGAGATGCCTCGCCTGGCCCTTTGGATACTGCACAGTATTCACAGGAGGTTTCTGCTGGTCAGCCCGAGTTGGTCTACGTCTCCTGCTACAGAGGATGACGATGGCCCCCCTTGTCAGTCTTGGGGCAGGCTTTGGATTTTGTCTTTGGCTTATTGCTGGACATTCAACCTTCAGACCAGCCATCAGTGACCGTCCGGCTGCGGTCCTCTGTGGAGCGCCATAACCCTGTTAACTGGTAAAGTGCTGAGTTTTTTCTGACAACAAATCAAAGCTCATCATATACTGCTCTATTACATTTAATTGGATAGTGCCTTATAGGCACTATCCAATTAAATGTCGGAGAGCAAGGTATTGTATAAAAAATCTGATTCATATCAGGGACAATAAAGGATTCCTCAGGTAGAATGTAGCTACAGACAGTTATTGCCTGTCACTTTTAGTAAAGCCCAAAATAGGGCTTCCAGCACTCTACCAGTTAAGCCTTCTAGCTCCGTGGCTTTGCGTCCTCTGCAATCGGCTTCCAGGGCTTGGACGCCAAAATGCGTTCTAAGGCCCTCAAGGGTTCTTTCTTTTCACGAGCTGATGCCTTTCTGCCTCCATCCTGGTTTTGTGTTTACGATTCCGTCTGTCCACCAGTCTTCCAAGGGATGACTACTGTGGATGAGCATTCTTCTTCCCTTGGGTTGACTAAGCCTAAGTCGGCAGTCCTTCCGATGTTGGTAGTTGAGTCTATGGTGGGCCTGTCCCGAGAGATGCTGGGTATGTTATCTCACGCGGACCATGTCATCGCTGCCCTGGCTGAATATTTTCCACCAGGGGAGTTTGATTATGCTCAGGCACCTTTTCGCATTTTGTCACAGGCTCTTATGAACTTGACACACGCTCACGCCTGTAACACGGCTAATTTGGAGCTGGAATGCCGGGATGCGGTGTTGGATTCTTCTCCATCTCATCCTTATGAGCAACATGCTGTTCTGATGTCTGCTTCTTTGGTTGGACCTCAGTTGTTCGATGGTTCCGTGGAAGCTGTCCATGGTGAAATTCTTCGTCATTCGAAGGACCAGCTTTTGCTACGACAGCTGGACCAACCTGCTGCTGCGGGTGGTGGTCGTTCCAGGCCCGCCAAGCATCCTGCTGCGTCTGCTATGCCTTTGGCTCCATCCGCTCCTTCTGCACAGAAGAAGCGCTGACGCGGCCAGACTCGCTGGCAGCCTCGGGGAGGAAAGTCTCAGGACTCTGTTGCTTCCCGAGGGGGTGGTTTCTCCTCTGGAAGGTCCTCACCTTGATTCGCCTCCAGTCGGGGGAAGGCTGTCACTGTTTTACGACCGCTGGACAGAGATAATGTCAGACACTTGGGTCCTCGACGTCATACAATCCAGTCTGCGACTGTCCTTCCATCGGCACCCCAGTTTATCTCGGGTACCCCTACCTACTCGGGTCCCTTCCGATTCTCTACGTCGGGACCTTCTGGAGCAGGAGATCGACAATCTCCTCTCCAAAGGGGCGATCATGGTGGTCAGGAACACCTTTTCACCAGGGTTTTACTTGAGACTTTTCTTGGTGCCGAAGAAAAACGGCTAGTTTCGTCCTGTTATCGATCTGAGTATCCTGAACGAGTACATTATAGCACCTCATTTCAGTATGGAGACTTTCTGGTCGGTTTGACGTTCAGTTCATCAGGGCGACTTTGCTGCCAGTATCGACCTGAAGGATGCCTACTTCCATGTACCCATTCATCTGGCGTCACGGAAATACCTTCGGTTCTCGTTTCGGGATCGAGTCTATCAATTCAGAGCTGTCCCGTTCGGATTGAACCTGGCTCCTTGGGCCTTCACCCGACTGATGTCACATGTGCTTGCTTTTCACCGTACTCAGTTGGCTGTGACTTCGTCAGCCTACCTGGATGACATCCTCCAACGGCACCACGATGCTGCTGTTCTGGAGTCCGATGTCCGGCAGTTACTTTGCCTTCTAGCATTACTGGGTTTCAGAGTCAATCGCAAGAAGTCGGATATCCTTCCTTCTCAGCAATTTCGTCATTTGGGGATGGATTTCGACACTCTTCACAATGTGGTGTCGGTTCCCAATGCTCGGGCGATGATTCTTTCCGCCTTGACTTGGAACCTGCTCCAATCTTCCTCGGTCTCGGCCAGGAGTTTCCTTTGGATGCTGGGCCATTGCGGTTTGGTAACAGATCTCATTCCGCTCGGTCGCTTGTTTTTCCAACCTCTCCAACACTTCCTGTTGGATCATTGGCGTCTGAATGTAGATCCTCTGGACCTGGAACTTCCTATTCCTCGGACCTGCTTTGTCACCTCCACCCTTGGGCTGATGTTCCCAGGTTGACACAGGGTGTTCTGTTGGATCTTCCTTTGGCTGATCGCTTACTGTGGATGCCAACGATCGGTGCTGGGGTGCGACGTTGGATCCTCTCAGTCTGTCCACTCACGGCGAGTGGGACAGCGAGCAGGTGGGCCTTCATATCAACCAGATGGAGTTCCTTGCTCTTCTGTTGAGTTTTCGGCTTTAGATCTCTCACCTGTCGGACCACATTGTCCTACTTCTTTCGGACAATTCGACAGTAGTGGCATAAATACGGAATCAAGGAGGCACACATTCGATTCCCATGTATCATCTATCTCGGGAACTTCTACTGTTGGCGCGGGATGTAAACGCTCGGGTGTCCATTCGGCACATTCCCGGGTGTCTCAGTGTCCTAGCAGACTCCCTGTCCCGATGCGACAATGTCCTTCCAACTGAATGGATGCTGCATCGGTCGGTGTTAAAGGCGATTTGCGAGCGGTGGGGGCGTCCTCTGGTTGACCTTTTCGCCACTCGCTGGAATCATCAGGTAGAGACCTTTGTCTCTCCTTGTCCAGATCATCAGACATTTGTGGTAGACGCTCTGGACTGGACAAGTTGGATCGGCTATGCCTTCCCTCCTGCACCGATTCTTCCTCCAGTATTGGCGAAGATTTGTGCTTGCAGTTGCAGGATCATTCTGATCGCACCTCTGTCTCCGCAAAGGGTGTGGATCAATCTGCTGTGGCCTCTGTTGGCAGATCGGCCGATTCGTCTACCTCTATGTCACGATCTTCTTTCCCAGGGTCGTCCCGGGAAGTATCACAACAACCTGGCAAGCCTTTCCCTTCACGCCTGTCTTTTATCAGGTCCTGTCTCTGATGTAGAGGTTCTTCGAGATGAACAGTGGAGTGCATTTCTGCATCGCATCAACATTCCACTGGCATGAATTATGCTGCGAATTGGAAGGTTTTCGGCCGCTGGTGTACAGATCAAAATGTGGATTGCCTTGATCCGTCAATCGCTCAAATTGCGGATTTTCTGGTATACCTTTTTGACTCCAAGGGCCTCCAGCCTATTACGATTAAGGGCTATCGGTCTATGCTGTCTGGTATTTTCTCTTATGTGTGAAAGCGGTGCATCGGTCGTAATCTTTTTCTCTCCAAACTCATTCTGCACTTTTCTTTGAAGAGGCCTCGAGTTTTGCGTTGTACACCCAAGAGAAACTTGGCATGGGTGTTGCACTGTTTGGAGGGGGCGCCATTCAAGCCTTTATCTGAGACCGATATGCGTTTTCTCACCTATAAGACGGCTTTCCTTCTAACGTTTGCTTCTGCCCGACTTGTCAGTGAGCTTCATGCGCTATCTGTTGATTCTGCTTTCTTCAGAAATGAGGCTGACAGTGTCATCTTCACTACTGATTGCTCTTTTCTGGCCAAGAATCAACTTCCTGATTCGGTACCTCCTCCCATCTGCATTTGGGCTCTCCCTGCTGTCGATGGCCAGAGGCCTCTTCTTTGTCCTGTTCGTGTGATCAAGACTTACATTAATCGCACTCAGTTCATTCGGAGGGGTCGGAAGAGATTCTTTCTGTCTCTCATTCCTAGGAGGCAGTCTGTCTCTTCCCATTCTATTTCCAGGTGGATCTGTCTTGCAATCAAGCTGGCTTATTCCAGCTTGTCTGCTTTGGATCTTGTTTCGAACCGGTTTAATGCTCATGAGGTTCGTGCCATTTCTACATCCTGGGTGTTCGCCAATTCTGTTTCGCTCCGGGATGTTATGAATGCGGCTTACTGGAGGAATGCTTCTACCTTTTCCTCCTTTTATCTCCTCCACCTACAGTAGCAATCTGAGGACCTTTGTTCTTTAGGCCCTCTCGTTGCTGCTCAGGCTGTTGTGCACCCTTGTTAAATTTTTCTTTATCAGGTTTGTGCTTCACTCGGCCTTGTTCTTTTCAGGTGTCTTCTCTCTGTCTTCATTACAGGTTTCGATATTATTCTCTGCCCTCCTTGCTTTTCTTTCTGCTGCTCTTGTTGGTATTGTACCTGTAATGTTGAGCGCCGGTCTCGCTCGACCCTTTTTCAATCTTTTGCACTCTATTACTTTTCCAACTAGTTTGGAAAAGTTTCTTAAGCTTGAGTTAGTTCCGAAGTAGGGCTTGCACTTACGTTACAGCCAATTGTAAACAATTGTGGTAGGTATGTTAAGAAACAAAATTTATTGAAAACTTTAATTTTTATACTAGAACCAATGGCCCAGACTTAGCTGGTGCAACCTCAATAATATCAAGGGCCAAACACAAATTTTGAACCCCCCAAAATTTGCATACAAAACCAAAAACTTAAAGTCCTAACTGGTCCTCCATACTTTTGTTCACTGCACATGCACAGTAACCAGTAAGGTAACGAAATTGTCGCAAACATCATTCTTTGTTTGGCCCAAAGTCAGCAACACCTGAACTGACATCTGTGTTTTAAAATCTCTCTTCTGAAGATGCCAGACACAAATCATTCATGATTATGGTGGATTCAAGGAACTGAAAGGATGCTGGAAGTGAACTATGGAGGTTTTGGTCCTCCATACTTTTAGTACTGTGCATGCGCAGCACCCAGGAAGGGACCAGAATTGGCGCAAAGCATCATTCTTTTGTTTGGCCCAAGTCAGTAAACATTTGAACTGACATCTGTGCAATAAATTCTCATTTTTAGCTTAACTTAACAAAGTCATCACGCGTGCGGAAGTCTGTTAGTCTGTGAGTCTGTTAGTCTGTGAGTCTGTTCACATTTTCCTTTAGCATAGGTTACACCCCGTAGTTCTTGTCTGATCGTCACAAAATTTCACATGCAGGTTTGGGGTCATGTCTAGATGAGAACGTCCCCTTTTGGTTGCGATCAGTCAACCAGTATGGCTGCCCGAGCCCAAAACCCGAAAACCATTAGCACAGTCTACAGGTCGTATTTTTGAAGGGATTTCATTGTAACTTGGTAGGATGCCTCTGTATAATGCCTAGATGAGAAAGTCCCCTTTTGGTCATGATTTGTCAACCGTGATGGTTGCCCAAGCCCGAAACCCAAAAAGTTTTAGCACATGCTGTAGGTCATATTTAATATGGGAGAATTTCATTGTAACTTGGTAGGATGATGTCTAGATGAGAACTTCCCCATTTGGTCGTGATCTGTAACTGTGACGACTGCCCGAGCCCAAAACCCAAAAACCTTTAGCACAGTCTATAGGTCATATTTATTGAGGGATTTCATTGTAACTCGGTAGGTTGACTTCATATAATGTCTAGATGAGAACGTCCCCTTTTGGACGTGATTGGGCAACTGTGACGGCTACAGGGGCCCGAAGCCCGAAAACCTTTAGCACAGTCTACAGGTCATATTTATGAAGGGATTTCATTGTAACTTGGTAGGATGACTCCAAATAATGTCTGGATGAGAACGTCGCTTTTTGGTCGTGATCATTCAGCCTTAATGGTTGCCCAAGCACAAAAACCTTTAGCATAGTCTATAGGTCGTATTTATGGAAGGATTTCATTGTAACTTGTTTGATTGATTCCATATAATGCCTAGATGATGACATCCCCTTTTGGTCGTGATTGGTCAACTGTGAGGGCTACAGGTGCCCGAAGCCCGAAAACCTTGAGCAGAGTCTACAGGTCATATTTATGAAGGGATTTCATTGTAACTTCGTAGGATCACTCTAGATGATGCCCAGATGACAACTTCCCCTTTTGGTCGCGATCATTCAACCAAGATGGCTTCCCGAGCCCAAAACCTGAAAAACTTTAGTACAGACTACAGGTCGTATTTGTGAAGGGATTTCATTATAACTTAGTAGAATAACTCAGTGCAATGTCAAGATGAGGACGTCCCCTTTTAGTAGTAATTGGTCAACCGTCATGGCTACACAGGCCTGAAGCCCGAAAACCTTTAGCACAGTCTACAGGCCATATTTATGAAGGGATTTCAATGTAACTTGATGGGATGACTCGTTTTGGAATAATTTCACTGTAACTTGGTAACTTTCGTTGACATACGTTAACTGTGAGGTCCACATACATTAACTGTGAGGTCATATTAACCCACCCCTCCGCCCTTTAGTACAGTGTACACCTCATTATTTTTATTAAAAACATAGCATACAGGGAACAGAAATGAACATATTCCCAGTTATCACAATTCTTGTCTTATTTCATAATCCTTTCATAAACATTGAACATTATCCTTTTCATCAAACACAACACACAGACAAGTTAAGCAACAGTGTCATTGACACTTTCATTGAATATGCCAGACACAAATCAATGATGGTTTTCATTGTATCAACAGTGTAGCAGGATGTTGGAAGTGAATAACGGTGGTTTTGGATGTTCAGGGCTGTAACTTTATAATTTTTATATAAAATTATTCATGTTTCCCATTTTCGGGATATGCGTCTGAATGCCGTCATTTTTATTATGACTACACTGTTGTTTTGATAGTGTCACTTCCCTTTCCTCTCCTGAACCCTCCTGTTATACTCCCAAGCTCTTTCGGCTTTTTTATTGAGAATTTTTTATTAAAATTCTTTGGAGTTAAGTTGTTTTACGGAATGGGTATTCTGTTTATCCCCCGTGTTTACGTCCTGTTCATTTACTGTTTAGGACGTTTTTGTATTCTTGCATCTTCTACCAGATGCATTGTTTTTTCTTTCTATGAAGATCTAGCTTTGCATTAGGTGGTTGTTGATCGGTTACTGACCATGAGCCTCTGTTGTGCCTGTTTGTTTGGTTAGTTTCCGGTTTTTCCTCTTGACGTCTGTTCAACAACGTATTGGATACTTAGTAATTCAGTGTTTAGTTTAAAACCATTATTGATTTTTCTATTAGGATACATATATCTTATTCTGGTAGTTCAGCTTCAATTATGTAGTGCTTGTCCACATGTAGACTATCGGGTTTCTCTTGGGATCATAAGGTTCCCTAACTTCCCTTGGGGTACTTAGGCTTCATTCAAAATTTTTCCCCAAAATTTTATTAATTTGTTTCGAAAATTTTTGTGATTGTCTATGTTATGTATCTGTAATATGTTTGTTCTGTATTATATTTGGGTGTGTAGCAGACTTATGATTTTGGCTTCATTATTATTGTATCTATTATTATAATTTGATACTCAGCGTAAATCCAGGAAGTCACTACACTCCTTCTGTTCTTGTACAATGGGATGCAATTGGGTGTCGACCTGTGTGGTGAGTGGTGAAGTTTGGATGTCGGAACTTTCACCGCAGGATAATACTAGTCTTTCAGTCTCTTTTTCAGAGGAACAAGAACATGGTGATGGTACTTTGACACCTGTCCATTACGTGCTGCTGTCATCGCACTCTGATGAGCCCCGCTCTGATGAGTAAACAGAGCTGGCTGCCAAGGTTCTCATTATTACCAGGGATTTGAGGTCTCTAGTCAGTTCTCTTAATCCTTTGCATTCAGCTAGCTTGACCGGTGAAGCGGTTTCCCTATTGTGGGAGCCCGGACGCCGGGTAGATCCGTTACAGTCGAGAAATGTAGACGTGGGTAGAGCGAGCACCTCAAAAACAAAAGCTCACCCAGTGACGATGGTAAAAGGGGAAGAAGTCTGAAAGTTTCTCTTCGGAATGCTTGACGAGATCTGGGGTCAGATCGCGAGTTGGAGAATCCTCTCCGTCCTGTCAGCAGTTGGGTTCGACTGTTTCCGTCGTGAGAAACTTCAGTGAGTCGGAGCACCCGTCCTCTCTTGCAGTTCGGGATGCTCCTTCCACACTGCAGCCGAGGTTGGCTGCTGTTATGGCTTCCTCTTCTTAAATGGAAGAGCATGCAAAAGGGGATTAGCCTACAAGCTTCTCAACGGAAAACTAGGCGAGATCTGGGGTCAGAACGCGAGTTGGACAACATTCTCCATCCCATCAGCAGTCGGGGTCGACTGTTTCCATCGTGAGAAACTTCAGTGAGTCGGAGCCCCCGTCCTCGCTTACAGTTCGGGACGCTCCTTCCACACTTCAACCGGGGTTGGCTGCTGTTACGGCTTCCTCTTCTTCCATGGAAAAGCACGCTAAGGGGTAGAAGCCTGAAAGTTTCTCAACGGAACGCTTGGCGAGATCTGGAGTCAGATTGCGAGTTGGAGAACCCTCTCCGTTCCGCCAACAGTCGGGGTCGACAGTTTTCTACTTCAAGAAACTTTAGTGAGTTGGGGCATCTGTTCACGCTTGCAGTCTGGGACGCTCCTTCCATACAGCAGCCGGGGCTGGTTGCAGCTATGGCTTCTTCCTCTGCTTCATCGACGAAGCATGTTAGACTAGCTGTCCGACTTCGGATGTTCAAACTGTTCCACGGAGGCATTCCCAGCCTTCACCATCAAAGTCGGATTAACCTGCAGCTAATGGTTCGAGGCATATACATACGGGACATGTGTAGAAGGATCTGGGGTCAGATCTCTGTCCTGTGAGCAGCATATGGATAACCGCTGCTGCGCAAACCTCGTTCATGGACCTGCTGTTGTAGCTTATCGCAGCATCCCAGTAGTCGCAGGTTCAGCCGTCAACAGTCCCCGGTAGTGAGCTGTCGGACGGTGCTGGGTTGGTCCAGTCATCTGTTCATTCGATGGTGTTGACCATGTTTATCAGATGGAACACTCAGATGGTGAGAGGGCTACGGAGGATGATTCTCCATCCCTCACAGATCAGCACATGAAGACTATGAATCTTATTCATCAGTTCTTAAGGATCTTGTTCCATCTGAACAAAGTCTGCATTTGCTAGACGAAAAACAGCTTTCGTTCCCAGATAAGGGTACTGTGCAAAGAAAAGACGAGGTTCTTTCCTTCCCGAGTCCTTCTGCTCACATGTCGAAGGCCTTCGGTCTGCTTAACGATGCCACCCTTGGCCTAGCAATAGGATAAGAAAGGCAAATGTTCTATTCTTCACGAATAGAAGATTGCAAGCTCGTAGTTAGGCTGAGACAGCTGTCTTGTTTGGAATAGGACCGTTAGATGGAAAAAATACGTCTTTTCCTTCTCGGTGTTGTATTCCTAGGCATCAGAGGCATTTAGTTCTATTGTTGACACCATAGTAGCCATATGTAATTTTGGAGCGGTCTTTTCTTGTACATTAGCGGCTAACATTAGTCTCCATTTAGAGAGCTTTCCAAGGCCGTTGGTGACCCAGATATCTGTCTTTACGGAGATGAAGACATATAAGTTGCGTTAGCTAACCTGAGACTGCTGTCTAGTTGGAATTAGGGCCGTTAGAAGGAAAGAGTACATTGTTTCCTTCTCGGTGTTGTATTCTTAGGTGTCTGAGGCTTTTAGTCCTTTTGTTGATGCCATATTAGTGTTAAGAGCAGCCATTTTTCCTTAGCTTGATTGACTAACGTTGTAAGTCTCCGTTTAGTGAGCTTTCAAAGGTCGCAAGTTACACTGAGATATCTGTTTTCACTTAGATGAAGGGTACGTTTCCATGATCCATTCAAGAATACTAGTGTTATTCTGGACATGCGCATGTAAGGTAGAATGCGATTCGTGTCATTTTGTTCAAGTGAACTTATTCTGGAATACTATTCGAAATGCATTCTGTTAATCCACCTCACGAGGAGGAATAAACGTTATTCTAGACATGCTGAGTATTGCGCACTGCCTTATAAAGTTTTGCACACCACAAATCTTGAGGCCGAAATTTGTTTTCAACAGTGGTGAATTAGTGCCAACCCGTCTCCAGTTATTTATCTGTTACAACAGATTACTAAACTTTTATAACAGTTTCAAAATTTGTTTTAACAGATTAGTAATGTGTTATAACCAACTAATAATCTGTTTTAACAGTTTTTATTCAGTTATAACCAACTAATAATCTGATATAACAGATGAAGTTGGCCTTATCTGTTTTAACCAATTAATGACCTGTCATAATAATATTTTAAAAGCAACTAATGGGGAGCACGGTGACTCATTGACTGGCACATCGGACTTGTGACCGAGAGGTCGAGATTTTGAAAGAGGCTCATACCACTTGCGTTGTGACACTGACTCTTACTCCTAACTGCTCACACAGGGGCACAGATGCAAAGTGTTCTTCGATGTGCAGCACGTTGGTGGCACGCATGCATTCAACCAATGCTCATCTGGCTTATGTCTGGTGAGTACGTTGGAGAATCTAGCAGTTACTTGTCACTATGCAGTGGTTTTCTCTGGGTACTCCAGCTTCCTCCATCTGTAATAAAACTGCTCAGCGCAATATAACCGTAGCCTTCGAAAGTGCCGTAACCCTCAATAAACAAACTAATGATCTGTTATAACAGTTTAGTAATCTGATGGGTTGTGTTTTGTTATAGAAAAGTGGTGGGACTGAAAGATGTCTTCTGATACGGAATTGCTATTGTAGAAGTTATGTAATTGGGGATGGGAGGGGGAGGGTAAGGATCTTGTCAAAGAGCTCTCCTTTTCTGAAAATGTTACAGCAGAAATTTTCAGAATGGTGTTTTCGTGGTCAATACTGTAAAATCCCCCTCCACACACCCACGGAAAATGGCATAAACGTATGCCTGGGTGCAAATAAAGGTGATTTGTGGGGTGTTTTGCGCGCCTCCTACCCCATTCATGTCACACTTGTGCAATTTAAGAAAAGAATTTACAAGTTCCGTAATCTGTGAAACCCTTCGTACGCGATTGTGCAAATAAAACCTTTGTGGTTCACAGACTATCGGATATGGTATTAGAATGGAATTTCAAGACTTATGTGACTGGGTACAGACCTTGTATAGTAGTAGAGCGGTATATGTTGGTATGTATAGTATAGGGCTAGAAGCCCACGTGTATCCCTATGCCCATGGTAAGGGTCTCTGAAGAAGGTCCATAACCACTGGAACAGTTTTATTTACGCAAACAGATCCGTTGGATTTTCCGGGATGTGGTCTATCAGTCAGCGGGGTCTTAAGGTCGCTGGGGCTTATGGACCTTTCCAATACAGCTCCACTCTAGTATAGTGACCCTTGGCTTTTACCGAGGCTATTGCACAATGCTTTCTTTCCATAGCCTGTTTACCCTATATAACACTGTATCCCCCCCCCCCCCCCCACACACACACACACACACACACACACACGCACACCCCTTGTTACAACGACTGGACCATTCTCCCTGCACAGCCTTCCTCTCGCCTTGATGTCGCTCGTGCTCATGACTTTTGCGACATCACTGTAGTATAAAGCCTCTTTGACTCAACCACACACCACCTAAATGGGCCTTATCATGCTATAATCCATGTAGCATTGCAAACAAATCCGTTGGATTTTCCGGGATGTGGTCTATCAGTCAGCGGGGTCTTAAGGTCGCTGGGGCTTATGGACCTTTCCAATACAGCTCCACTCTAGTATAGTGACCCTTGGCTTTTACCGAGGCTATTGCACAATGCTTTCTTTCCATAGCCTGTTTACCCTATATAACACTGTATCCTCCCCCCCCCCCCCCACACACACACACACACACACACACACACACACACACACCTTGTTACAACGACTTGAACGACTGGAACATTCTCCGTGCATAGCCTTCCTCCCGCCTTGATGTCGCTCGTGCTCATGACTTTTGCGATATCACTGTAGTATAAAGCCTTTTTGACTCAACCGCACACCACCTAAATGGGCCTTATCATGCTATAATCCATGTAGCATTATACTGCTACGGCCCATTCGCTTTAATTTAAGGACTCAGGGCAAATCCCATGCAGCTCTACCGACTTTATACACCGGGTCTTTCAGTCAACTTTTTTTAGACTGGTGTCCAACACGCACCCCCTACCTCCGTTTCTTTTTACAAACCTTTACTGCCATATCATACGGGAAATCTTTTGGCCTCTTAAATTCCCATGTTCTACAGCACAACCCAGTCACGTCCATAAAATCTCATCCAGTAGGTAATTACATTATGCAACTTGGCATTTTGACCGCACCTTCCCCTTGTCCCTGAATGCACACTGCGTCACTGACCTCTTTAGAAGTGAGCCGTAATCCATGACTCCTATTGGCCCCATATATATATACGGTCCAAGTTTCTGTGAGGCGACACCTTATCCTGGTACGTATACGTAGGCCTATACTTTGGCTCTCCAATTTCATAGAAATATAAATTGAGACAATCTTTATAATTCTGTGTCGGTGCTGAGGCCAATTTGTATCAGCCACTATCCTTATAATTCCATGTCAGTGTTGAGACCAAATTGTATCAGCCACGTCCCACTCTACCATAAAATCAAACATTGTTGAAGGTTATTGCAAGGTTCAAAGCTTCCAAAAGTTTTGCACATTGCAGTTACATTAAGTGTCGAATCTACTTCCATTCACAGGCATTCTGCGTATTATCAGATTTTATCAATTTTAATAAAATATATATTATATTATCAACACTAATTATTTTTTAGTATTGATAATATAATATATATTTTATTAAAAATGATACAATCTGATAATTTGTCGAGTGCCTGTGCACAGAATACTGAATTCAACCTTTTCTGTGCCGTTGTTTAATTCTTCGACGAGATGCGCAATCTTGAACAATATCTGTTATTCTGAATAACCTGTAACGTCAAATGAACGTTTCCTTGAGAATAACATTCTGTAATTGAACTGCGCATGACACACTAGTCGGGTAAATTCTGAATATATTCGGAATGACCCATGGAAACGTACCCGAAGACTTCTAAGCTGCGTTAGCTAAGCTGAGACCACTGTCTTTTTTGGAATTGGACCGCTAGAAGGAAAATTACGTTTTTCCTTCTCGGTATTGTATTCTTAGGTGTCACAGACATTAGTCTTATTGTTGACATCATAGTAGCCTAGCTAGAATTATGAGCGGTGTTTTTTCTCTATCATTAGCGGCAAGAGTTGTAAGTCTCCATTTATTGAGCTTCTGGGGCCACAGTTTACAGCCATATAATTGTCTTCACGAATAAGAAGACCTTTAGCTGCATCAGCTAGACTGAGACCACTGTCTTCTTGGACAAGGTACCGTTATAAGGCAAGAGGTTGTGCTCTCCTTAACAATGTTTTTATCTGTGTCGCCAGCGGCAGAGCAGGTCTAGTAACCACTTGACTCCGTCCGTCAGTCTGTCCGTCCGAAACACTTTTTTCGTCAAGGTTTTCTTGGCTTCTATGAAAGGGAATGATTTTATATTTGGTCTGCTGCTTCATAATGACGAGTTGTATCATGTAAGCAATTTTCAGATCTGCCGTGCAGCCACTTCCTGTTTGCCGATACTTTAAAATTTTACTGTACCCACTGAACATTGAAATTTTTCGTCAAACTTTTCTCGGCGTCTATGCAAGGGATTGATTTTATATTTCATCTGGAGCCTGATAATGGTCAGTTGTATCGTGTATGCAATTTTCAGATCTGCTGTGCAGCCACTTCCTGTTTGCTGATTCAGTTGCATGCAGCGAAGCAGGTCCAGACCCGGTATTGGTCTTGGCTTGTTTGTGTCAGTTGTCGGAGGCATTTAGCCCTATTGATGATGCCATATTAGCCCAGTGAGAATGATGAGCATTCTTTCAGATGCCTGTAGTTAACTCCTTTTTCAAGAATATGTTTCCTGCAATAATCGGAACGAGGCACAAGGAGTTCATCTAGGTTTTTATGATCGGGTGCCAGAACTTAGTTTTTCTTTGCCCCCTTCATTTTATATCCAATCTATTGTCATGGATTATGATTCCACTCTGTGCATTATGGATATGCCTATATGGTGTATTCTTTGGGGTCCTGGTGTACTGTCTTGATTTCAAGGGATATGTCGATGCTATATCGTCGGGTGTATTCCTTGCAATAGTGCTATGGTCATCATGTTCCTCTCCGTCCTTTAGTGACAATATGGAGTTGGTTAGACGTGATAGAGCCCTACGGTTTTATACTATTCTAGATGACTAACACTAGAGCGTTATGAGTAGCGCCGGGTCAAAAAACTGGTCATGCTTGGATTTTGACCAATTATTTTGTTATGATAAGCTTTTATTTGCTGTTATTACTCTTTTATTGAGAATAGCAGCAGGAGCATAGCTTCGGGAATGTTGCGTGAGGTTTCCTATAGTTGAAAAAAGGAATTTTTCACAGTTCCAAGCTTCAGTATTACTGCTTCAGCCATACTTATCAAGCGATTCAAGTAATGCGGTTTGGGGGTTCGATATTTGATTTTATGTCGAAACCCCCCGCCAATATGTTAGCTTCCTGTAAGCTTTGTATACATTGTATACATTGTATACATTGTATTATATTCAAGTCTTTCATTCCTTTTCGATTGGCGGGTGGTTTTTATTCTAACGGCGACTTCAGGGACACATCCACTCTTTAGTTTGTTTGCTTCCAGTGGTGGTTCGTTCATAGTTCGTCTATGAGCATATGATTCCTGGACAGTAACTGTTTTTGGATTCTGAATTCTTTCATGAATACAATCGGTTGATATTACTAGCCTTCGTGTAACATGTGCAGCAGGCACGTCGGCTTATCTGGGCGACATTCTCCATATACAGCAAATAGTCCACTCTTGAGAAGTTTCGTTCAGAGTGTCTGCTTTTGTTACTATGTATGAGTCTATTCCTCATGTTATAAAATCGCGTTTTCATCGTTTTATTCCTTTAGTTTCCTGATTATATTTTACAGGCTGTATTCAGGAGGGGATACATGCGGAATTCTGTTGGTTGCATGCTTAATATGTATTTATCATTAGACAGACGTAATTCTTGAATAGATTCTCTTAAATTCTTCCTCATTGTCAGTATAAGAGCTTATGAGAATTTTGGGCTATTTGGATCAGTAATGGATATTCCTACAGGCCGTCTACTTTTGTCTTCATGATTTGGAGTTTTATATTCATTCTCTGAACAGTCATTGGTTTTAACGGACCTAGGGAACAATGATTTATTCAGGGACCATCCTTGACAGTTTTTTTAATCATATCCCATTCCAGGTTCTGAATCCCGTCTTCAACCGGAAGTGGTACTCAAAGGGGAATCCTACTCTCGCATTCTCGTAGATTGAACGGTTACAATTGAGAAGTTCATTATTGAGATTTACTTGTACACCGGAACGTGGTCGCCTGTTGGTTGGCTCAGAAGTGTATGAGTTCTCTCTGATAACTTTCCATTGAGATTCGATTGGACAAGTTTAAGGTTGTACATATTATTCAGTACCACTTTATCACTGATTCCAGGCCGCTTTCCTCTTTATTTTAAAGGTTAATTTCCATCAAAAAAGAAGGGGGGGGGGTGATTTCTCCTTACCTCTTCTGGCCTTATATAGTAAGTGTGAAACTATGGGTGAAACTGTAATTGTCTATAGATACTACTGATCTTTATGTACTGCTCGTTGCCTTGTATACGGCATGTGTCTGTGTGCGTTAGTCTCCATCTCTCGGACACGCCTTTCCTAATTTTAAGCGTCTTTTCTGGACTAGCCTTAAAATTGGGGACTCGTTACACACATTAGCGTAATCATTTATGCTAAGTAATAAGGATTCACTTGGATATTACTCCTTTCTCTTGGTGGTTTTTCCTTCTCTGTTGTTGTATAGAGAGGGATATATGTAATTCCTCATGTTTTAATCTCCTTTTCTCCTTTGGGAGTCCTCCTGCAGGCTTAGGAGCTGAAATTTAGTCTCCTATTCCTTTAAGTCCTATGCCCTCCAGCCTTTTTACTATTCAGCTAAGTCTGGGCCATTGGTTCTAGTATAAAAATATGATAAATTTAAAGTAATTTGTATATTTTTTATACTTACCAATGGCCCAGACAGGGATGGCCCACCCATGAGTGGGCACTCATACCTCCCCGCTGAGTTATAACATTAGTAAGCACAACTAGGAAGAATGATGCTTGCCTCCAATTCCAGTCTCTTCCTGGGTACTGCGCATGCACAGTACTAAAAGTATGGAGGGTCAGATAGGACTTTTGTATGCAAATTTGGATGATTGGGGGTTCAAAATTTGTGTTTGACCCTTGATATTATTGAGGTTGCGTAAACAATTGTTTTCCGGGCAATAACTTTAGTTCTATATGATGCACCTTTACCAAAATTATACCAGAGGTTACCCTATAGGAAAGGAAGACACCTATCGATTTCAGAGTCTCGCGCCCCAAGGTCAAGGTCACTGTTACTATAAATAGAATATTTTGTGACAAATTGGTTTCCGGGCAATAACTTTAGTTCTATTTGACGCACCTTTACCAAACTTATACCAGAGGTTACCCTATAGGAAGGGAAGACACCTATTGATTTCGGAATCTGGGACTCCAAGGTCAAGGTCACTGTTACTATAAATAGAATATTTTATGACAAATTGGTTTCCGGGCAATAACTTTAGTTCTATTTGACGCATCTTTACTAAACTTATACCAGAGGTTACCCTATAGGAAGGGAAGACACCTATTGATTCCGGAGTCTGGGACTCCAAGGTCAAGGTCACTGTTACTATAAATAGAATATTTGGTGACAAATTGGTTTCCGGGCAATAACTTTAGTTCTATTTCCGTGTATCTTCACCAAACTTATACCACAGGTTATACTATAGGAAGGGAAGACACCTATCGATTTCGGAGTCTGGGGCCCCAAGGTCAAGGTCACCGTTACTATCAATAGAATATTTTGTGACAAATTGGTTTCCGGGCAGTAACTTTAGTTCTATTTGACGCACCTTTACCAAACTTATACCAGAGGTTACCTTATAGGAAGGGAAGACACCTATTGATTTTGGAGTCTGGGACTCCAAGGTCAAGGTCACTGTTACTATAAATAGCTTATTTCTTCAGAATTTAATGTCAAAACTCGACTTCTAGATCTGTGATCCTCTTGCTGGATTTTTTTTTTATCATATCACAGTTAGAATCTCTATATATTCGGTATGCAGAATCCTTTGGGGTAGGGTGGAGTGGGGTGAAGGTGGAGATTCAAGTCAGATTCAAGTTTGTTCAAATCAGATCCAAGGATTCATATTTGCACTTCCTATGGGGATCCAAATTTTACCTTGATGTAATAGGAGAAATTCTCTTAAAAATCTCCTTTAGAGATTGATAGGCAGTTTTAATTTTTAGGGTTTCATTTTTGGTTATTTTGGGAGAATAAAACATGGATTTCAGTTTGGTTTCAGTTTTTCTTCACCAAGCGTGATTTTTTCTGGTGCTGATAGAATTTTATAGTTAAGTTAACTTCACAGTATAAAGTGTATCCTTTGAAAATAATTACCACCATCTTTGTGAGGCCTAATTGACTTATTCTTACAAATGAGGTTGGACAGTGGTGAGACAATGAGGTGCAGTCTATGGGTTGTGTTGGTAGACACATTCAACATGTGTCTTAAAAATCGCAAATAATCTCCATATCTTACTTTCATAATTCAGAAATCTGCACTTTGATCCAGAATTTAAACTTGTACCATAATGAAAGATGGTTTTATTTTGGACTCACTAGGTCAAAGGTCAAGGTCACAGTGACCCTGAACATAGTAAATCAAAACAATTTGTTTCTGGATGATAACTTGATACTGGTTCGACCCATGTTCATGAAACGTCATAGGTTGACATCAGTGAGAGGAAGAACCCTATTCATTTTGGACTCTAGGTGAAAGGTCAAGGTCACAGTGACCTTCAACATAGTGAATCGTAAACAATTGGTTTCTGGATGATAACTTGATAACGTTTCAACCCACGTTCATGAAACTTCATAGGTAGGTCGGCATCAGTGAGAGGAAGAACCCTATTTATTTTGGACTTGCTAGGTGAAAGGTCAAGGTCACAGTGACCTTCAACGTAGTAAATCTTAAACAATTGGTTTCCGGACTATAACTTGATAATGGTTTGACCCACATTCATGAAACTTCTTAGGTAGGTTGGCCTAGGTGAGTGGAAGACCCCTATTTATTTTGGACTCACTAGGTCAAAGGCCAAGGTCACAGTGACCTTGAACATAATAAATCGTAAACAATTGGTTTCCAGATGATAATTTGACAATGGTTCTACCTACGTTCATGAAACTTCATAGGTAGGTTGGCATTGGTGCAAGAAAGAGCCCTATTTATTTCGGAATCATTGGGTCAAAGGTCAAAGTCACAGTGACCCTTCACATAGTAAATACAATTGGTTTCCGGACGATAAGTTGATAATGATTGAATCCACTTTTGTGCTGTCACAACTCGACATTGGATCGGTGATCCTATCGGCATTTTTTTAACACTTGCCTTGGTACCATTTATGTCCATGTGTAAGTCACATTTTTTTATCTGGAATATGTCCGATTATAAATTACATACACGTGCACCAGTTGAAGTCAGTTTCAATAGCACCAGCAATGCTTATGTAGGACAACAATTTGAAAACAAATTGCGCTGTAACCTGCACATTTGTTGTATTTTTATTGGTTTTTCCGGAACGTTCTCACGTTCAGGAAAAACCAACATAAACACAACTGTGCAGGTTACGCCGCAAATGGTGCTCTGATTTTGAAACTATGTGAAGTTTCAGTCACAAACGAGTGTTGGATTTTCTTGACAGAGATGAAGACGTTGGGGTGATAAACAAACAACGAAAAACAAATCAATGCGAGTATTTTTTAAATCTTTAATAATAATTTTCCTTTATTATTTTATCCTATTCACCACTTGATAACTTTTGAAAACTATTTCTGTTGCATCCCAAATTGCCCCAAATTGGCAAAACGTAACTTGCAACTAATTCTTGTTGATTGCATATATTTGCAATCAACGACTTTAAGTCGATTACTATCGGCGACTAGTCGGCTTTCGAAAATAGCTAATCTATTCATCACTAATGCTGGTGAAGAATTGGGAGGTGGGGGAGTCTAGGACTGAGAGTACTGTACTTGTTCTGAGGGCAGTAAATCAAAAAGAATCTTTTCAAATTTGGGGATGGGATGGGCAAGTGGGAGGGGGGAGGGGCTGGTCTCCTTAGATACCCTATGGCTCCACAACTCTAGCCCACTATAGTAGCCCACCACAATATATCCATTACCTAAGAAGAGTGGTGAGCACGAAGTAACCCGGGTGACTCAGCATGCTGTATGAGCCTCATGACTTGGATGACAGATACAGACACATTTTATGTGTACATCTACCCTCTAAAATGTGTATTTCTACAATATATTTTGAAAAACCGAAAATCGAGTTTTTGTATAAAACTGAAACTGAAACCGAACTGAAATGCAAATTTCAAAACTGCCCTGCCCTACCTGCAAGAAATGTTGCTGTTAGCAATGATCTTTGAACTTTGCCGTTTTTGCATCAACATTTTTCTTTGGCACGCTCTGCAGGGTGCATTTATGAATGGATTGGTTTGAAACTTCGAATGCTTGTTTTGGGTGACTTCTAGATGAGATCTATTGATTTTCTTCCATTTCCGTCAAAAATGTTGCCCTTAGCAATGACCTTCAACTTTGGCCTTTTTGTCTGTCAACAGTTTTCTTTGGAACACTACTCAGTTCACGTTTACAATTTTGATCGCTTTGATGGGGTGCTTATTTGGAGTGACCTCTAGATGTGAGCTTTGATTTTCTTTCATTCCTCTCAAAAAACACTGCCGAATGTTGCCATTAGCAATGACCTTTGAACTCATTGTATTTGTGCATCAACATTTTCCTTTGGCAAGCCCTGCAGGGTGAATTTATGAATGGATCAGTTTGAAACTTGGTACACATGTTTGGGGTAACCTCTAGATGTAAGCTATCAATTTTCTTGCATTTCCATCCAAAAATGTTGCCGTCGGCAATGACCTTTAAAATCAGTGCATTTGTGCATCAACATATTCCTTTGGCCTGCCCTACAGGGCACATTTATCAATGAATTGCTTTGAAACTTGGTATGCGTGTTTGGGGTGACTTGTAGAAGGGAGCTATTGATTTTCTTTCATTTCCATCAAAAAATGTTGTCGTTAGCACCAACCTGTGAACTTAATGGGTGCGCAACTTATCCCTTTTGAACTCCCTACAGGGATTATTTATGAATTTCCATCAAAAAGAAAAAAAAAATTCCTGCTAGCAATGACCTTCAAACTTAGTACATTTGTGCATTAACATCTTCCTCTGGCACACCTCAGAGGGTGAATTCAGTATCAGATTGTTTTTAGCTCACCTGACTGAAAGCCAGGGTGAGCTTTCGTGATCACTCACTGTCCGTCGTTCCTCCGTCGTCTGTCTGTGGACATGGTGTTTGCGTCTTCTCCTAAACCGCTGAACCAATTTAAGTGAAATTTGAGATGATTGTTATGACATCGCATTTTGATTTTGTTCAAATCAAGTTGCCCCATCCCTCAGTAGGGCCATGCCCAAAAAGTGTGCCTAAATCTTATCTTAAAATCTTCTCATGAACCAGCAGTAGCAGAGACTTGATATTTTGTGTGCAGCTTCCTTTTGAGGTGTAGACTCAGATTTGTTCAAGAGAAGTTTGTGGGGCTATAGTAGCCATCGTTATGGAAGAGTTAAGAATTTTCGACATGCCCAAAATTTATATTTTCCAAACCAAGAGGCTGATCTGTACCAAATTTGATATGAGGGCTTATTGGGTCATAAGTACTTGATTTATGCTGAAAAAAATTTTTCCTTTCATCCATGGGAACCGCAGGAGCTAAAAATAGAAAAAAATGCCCATATCTCCAAAACTACATGGCACTGAGAATATTTATTGTGAAGTTTCCTTAGGACCAACAAAAGGGAATGGTAAAAAAAAATTGCTGTCGGTTTTATCATAGGGTACTTTTTCAGGACTTTGAAAAAATCCTGAGTCAGCATTTTTAGCTCACCTGTCTTTCAGTCAGGAGAGCTATAGTGATCATTCACCATCCGTCGTCGTCCGTAGTCCGTTGTCCGTGAACATGTTGTTTGCGTCTTCTCCTCCCAAACCGCTGAACCAATTTAATTGATATTTGAGATAATAGTTTGTTATGACATCGCAATTTGATTTTGTTCAAATCAAGTTGCCTCGCCCCTTGGTAAGGCCACGCCCAAAAAGTGTGCCTAAATCTTAAAAAAATCTTCTTCTCATGAACCAGCAGTAGCAGAGACTTGATATTAGGTGTGCAGCTTCGTTTTGAGGTGTAGACTCAGATTTGTTCAAGAGAAGTTTGTGGGGCTATATATGCCGTTGTTATGGGAGGGGCAAGAATTTTTGCCACTCCCAAAATTTCTATTTTCCAAACCGAGAGGCAGATTTGAACCAAATTTGATATGAGGGCTTATTGGGTCATAAGTACTTAATTTATGCCCATTTTTTTTTTCCTGTCACCCCATAGGAACTGCAGGAGCTAAAAATAGAAAAAAATTGAAACGCCCATATCTCCAAAACTACACGGCACTGAGAATTCTTATTTGGTGTGAAGCTTCTTTAGGACCAACAGAATGGAATGGGAAAAAAAAATTGCTATCGGTTTTATCATGGGGTACTTTTTGGGGACTTTGAAAAAGAGCTGAGTCAGCATTTTTTTAACATTGTGGGTAATGGGAAAAACATGTAAGACAACTTTTCTCCCAAACCACTGCTCCAAAAGCTTTCAAATTTCACATATAATATCTTTGGAAGACTGTTTCACATGTTTATTGAAATCAATTCCCTGGCTCTCTATGGGAGCCCAAATGTTTAAATTAGTGCAGTATGAGGAATATTCTTTAAAAATCTTCTTCTTCAGATCTACCAATAAGAATCTTTTGATATTTAGTATGCAGCATCCTTAGGGGGGTGAGATTCAAGTTTGTTCAAGCCAAGTCCCTGGATTCATATTTAGGCTGAAAATTTGGGGCCCCGTTGCGGACTTAGAAATTTTGGACCAAAATCCAGAAATTTTTTTATGCGTTTCGGTCAATTTTAAGACAAACAATTTTTTTTTTTACACTGAAAATTTGGGGTCCAGGTGGGACTTGAAAATTTTGGACCAAAATCCGGAAATTTTTTTTTGTTTTTTATGCGTTTCGGTCAATTTTAAGACAAAAAAAATTTTTTTTTCTTTACTCTGAAAATTTGGGGTCCGTGTGGGACTTAGAAAATTTTGGACCAAAATCCGGAAATTAGTTTTTTGTTTTTTTATGCGTTTTAAGAAGAAAACAAAATTTTAGGCTGAAACTATTTGTTTGGGAAAAAAGTCTTATGCGTTTATTTCAATTTTGGGACGTAAAAGTGCAGGAACTGAAAATAGAAGGAAAATCCTGTGTATTGTGTGGGCACAATCGCTTCATCTAGTTGGTATATGCTTTTCTTAGGAGGGGCATATGCAGCTTATTCAAGTCAAGTCCCTGGTTTGATATTTAGACTACCATGTCAGGTGAATGCCCTCAGGCCCTCTGGGGCCTCTTGTTTTTAACATTGTGGGTAATGGGGAAAACATTTAAGACTCTTCTTCTCCCAAACCACTGCTCCAAAAGCTTTCAAGTTTCACCTATAACATCTTTGGAAGATTGTTTCACATGTTTATTGAAATCAAATTTCTGGGTCCATATTTGGGCTCTCTGTGAGAGCCCAAATGTTTAAATTAGTGCAGTATGGGAAATATTCTTTAAAAATCATCCTCTTCAGATCCACCAATCAGAATATTTTGATATGGTATGCAGCATCCTTGGGGAGGGGGGGGGGGGGGGGGGAGGTGTTAGATTCAAGTTTGTTCAAGCCAACTCCCTACGTTCATATTTGGGCTCACTTTGAGAGCCAGAATTATAACATAGTTCAAAATGAGGAATTTTCTTTAATAAAATCTTCTTCAGATCCAGCATTCGGAATGTTTTGATATTTGGTATACAGCATCCTTAGGGGGGTGAGATTCAAGTTTGTTCAAGCCAAGTCCCTGGGTTCATATTTGGGCTCACTGAGGGAGCCCGAATTATAACTTAGTTCAAAATGAGGAATTTTCTTTAAAAATCTTCTTCTCTTCCACCAGTCAGAATCTTTTGATATTTGGTATACAGTATCCTTAGGGAGGTGAAATATAAGTTTGTTAAAGTCAAGTCCCTGGGTTCATATTTGGGCTTCCTGTAGGAGCCTGAATTGTACCAAAATTTCTATTTTCCGAGCTGAGAGGCCGATTTGAACCAAATTTGATATGAAGGCTGAGTCAGCATTTTTTAACATTGTGGGTAATGGGGAAAACATTTAAGACTCTTCTTCTCCCAAACCACTGCTCCAAAAGCATTCAAATTTCACAAAAAACTTCTTTGGAAGATTGTTTCACATGTTTATTGAAACCAAATTCCTGTGTTCATATTTGGGCTCGCTATGGGAGCCCAAATGTTTAATTTAGTGCAGAATGGTAAATATTCTTTGAAAATCTTCTTCTTCAGATCGACCAATCAGAAGCTTTTGATATTTGGTATGCAGCATCCTTATTGAGGTTAGATTCAATTTTGTTCAAGCCAAGTCCCTAGGTTTATATTTGGGCTCACTGTGGGAGCCAGAATTATAACTTAGTTCAAAATGAGGAATTTTTTTTAAAAATCTTTTTCTTCAGATACAGCATTCAGAATGTTTTGATATTTGGTATGCAGCATCCTTAGGGGGGTGAGATTAAAATTTTTTCAAGCCAATTCCCTGGGTTCTTATTTGGGCTCACTGTGGGAGCCCAAATTATAACTTAGTTCAAAATGAGGAATTGTCTTTAAAAATCTCCTTCTTCATATCCAGCAGTCGGAATGTTTTGATATGTGGTATGCAGCATCCTTAGGAGGTGAGATTCAAGTTTGTTCAAGCCAAGTCCCTGGGTTGATATTTGGGCTCCCTGTGGGAGCCTGAATTATAACTTAGTTCAATATGAGGAATATTCTTCAAAAATCTTCTTCTTCACAACCACCAGTCAAAATCTTTGGATATTTGGTATACAGTATCCTCAGGGAGGCGAGATATAAGTTTGTTAAAGCCAAGTCCCTGGGTTCATATTTGGCCTTCCTGTAGGAGCCTGAATTGTATCAAAATTTCTATTTTCCTAGCTGAGAGGCCGATTTGAACCAAATTTGATACGAAGGCTTATTGGGTCATAAGTACCTAATTTATGCCAAAATATTTTTTCCTATCACCTTACTGGAACCACATGAGCTAAAAATTGCAAAAATTTAAAACACCCATATCTCCAAAAGAATTTTTATTTTGTGTGAAGCTTTCTTAGGAGCAGTAGAAAGGAATGGTCCCCCAAAAATTGCCATCGTTTTTATCATAGGGTTCTTTTCCAGTACTTTGAAAAAAGGCTGAGTCATCATTTTTTTACACTGAGTAATGGGAAAAACATTAAAGAATCTTCTTCTCCCATACCACTGTGCCAAAGGCTTTCATATTTCACATATAGCATCTTTGGAAGATTCATTCACATGTTTGTTGAAATAAAATCCCTGGGTCCTTATTTGGGCTCTCTATGGGAGCCCAAATGTTCAGATTAGTGCAATCTAAGGAATTTTCTTTAAAAATCTTCCAATCCACCAATCAGTATCTTTTGATATTTGTTATGCAGCATCCTTAGGGGCTGAGATTCAAGTTTGTTCAAGCCAAGTCCCTGGGTTCATATTTGCGCTCCCTGTTGGAGCCTAAATTATAACTTAGTTCAGTATAAGGAATATTCTTTAAAAATCATTTTTTTTCAGATCCACTGGTTAGAATCTTTTGATATTTGGTAGGGGCAGATGCAACTTGTTCAAATCAATTCCCTGGGTCGATATTTAGGCTACCATGTCAGGTGTGCACCCTCAGGCCCCCTGGGGCCTCTTGTTTAAACTTGGTATGCTTATTCAGGTTTACCAAGATAGATGCTACTGATTTTCTTTTCATTTTCTCCAAAAATCTTTGAAATTAGTGCATTTGTGCATCAACATTCTTCTTTGACATTACCTGCAAGGCACATTTATCATAGGATTGCTTTTGAACTTATAGTGCTCATTAGGTGAGACCTCTAGATAAGAGCTGTCGATTAGCATTCATTTCTGTGAAAAAAGTTGCCATTTACAATAACCTCTAAACATACTGCATTTGTTTATCAGCATTCTTCCTTTAGCCAGCCCTACAGTTTACATTTAAAAATGCATGGATTGCCCTGATGTTGTGCACACACAATGCTGTTTTGTTGAATTTTCACCAGAGAACATTGGAAACAATGATCTTCAATTTTGCCGTTTCATTTATGACTTGCCAAGTTCAGGTTTGTCAAGTTGAGCGACAGTGTCATTGACACTTTCATTGTAAAATTGCATGTGTCCGAGCAGTTTTTAGCTTAATTTGACAAAGTTATAATTGTATAAGTTACTGTATACTTACAATATGCAATAGCAGAACTCTACTTATAATAATTTTTCATGCTATTAATCTGCATGTTTGAGAGACTTTGAACAACAATCATAGATGTATTCATTACTCAGCCATATTTACTAAATGTTGCTTGGTGTAAGTTGTATCATGATACATACATGCATGGTAGCATTTCAAAACTTAGTAAAATCATGTTGCAGGCATATCATTGCAGCCCTAGGGATGAACAACTGCATGGATGTTGAGTCACACAAAAAGGCAGGATATAATGCAGACGGGTTTGAAAGAAACAAGTGATGTCATTGAAAAAGCCTTAGGATTTCCCTTTTTTATGTACTTTCAGATTGAAAAAATTTGCAAAGAAGGTATTGGTGTTGGAAATGCAAACACATCATACTTGGGGCGTTCTGATATGGGTATGTAAATTAGATGATAACAGCATTCCCACTCAAATGATGAGTCCTTGAATTTTGGCTCCATCTTTAAAAAGTACTTGAAATTGTTTTTGTTCTTGAAAAGTACTTGATATTTTTACACTGTAAACCAATGGCCCAGACTAGCTGGTGCTTAACTCAAAGTTATCAAGGGCCAAACACAAATTTTGAACCTCCCAATCCCCAGAATTTGCAGGCAAAACCGAAAATTAAAAGTCCTATCTGGCCCTCCATACATTTACTGTCCATGCATGCGCAGACGTCAGGAAGTGGCCGGAATTGACGCCAACATCATTCTTTGTTTGGCCCTAAAAATCATCAACAATGAAATGACATCTGTGCTTTAAGATCTCCTTTTTTGAGGATGCCAGACACAAATCAATGCAAGAATTGGTGGATAGAAGGCTGTTATTGGATGAAGGAAGTGTTCAGCGGTGGTTTTGGACGTTCAGGGCTGTAACTTTATAATATTTGTAAAATTATTTTATGTTTCCCAATTTCGGGACATATGCCTGACATCATCATTTTTAAAAATGATTATTCCACTGTTTGTTCAAGTATTCCTTCCCTATCCTTCCATGAACCCTTCCTGTTAAACTCTTAAGCTTTTTGGCTATTTTTTATTGAAATTTTTTATTAAATTTAATGGGAGTTTAACATTTATTACAGAATATTATTCTGTTTCTTCCCCAGGGTTACGTCCTCACCCTAGGGGTGTTAGGCCATTTAGTCTTGCATCTTCTATCTGATGTATCGTTTTTTCTTCATATGAAGATCTAGCTTTGCATTTGATAGCATTTCAGTTGGTTCTGATTTCAGGCCTTTTTTCTGCCTGATGTCTTGTTTACATTGACGTTGTTTACATTATCAACGTCCTCATATATAAGTAGTTTTTTTATATTCTGTTAACTGTAATATATTGTAGGATACATGGATTATTATTCCGGTAGTGTAGCTAAAAAAAATTCGATTTTGTCCACACTTAGGCTCTATCGAGATGCCCTTGGGCTCTTCATGTTCCCTTTGGGAACTTGGGCTTTTTTCGAAATTTTTTTTTGTTTACAAAAAATATTTTTATTATTAATTATGATTGCTATTATTCATGTATCTCAGTTATATTTATATATATTGTTGTGGAGTTTGGAGGACTGATATCGACTTTAGTTGATTCACTCCTGCGGACTCTTGTCATTCTTGTGTTCACTGGGATGACTGATGTTGGAGTCGGGTGTCGCAGTGCATTGTTGGCGGTGAGGTTCTGAGGATCAGGCCTCTCACAGTGTTTTAATTCATTCTGTCAGTTTCTATTTCAGAGGAACATGAACATGGTGATGATATTCTGACACTCATCCAAGTGTGCTATCGTCGTCGTGATCCATGGAGCATATAGAGCTAGCTGCAGTGCTCATTATTGCAAGAGTTAGGGCCTTTGGTTAAAGGTTTTAATCTCTTGCAAGCAGCTAGCTCGACCGGTGAAGCGGTACTCCGTCCGTGGGTGCTGTGATGCCGGGTAAGTCCGTTGCAGTCTAAGAGGTGGATTGGTTAGAGCGAGCACTATAATATAAATAGCTCACCCAGCGAGGACAGAAATAGGGAGGAAGTCTGCAAGTTCTTGTACTCGGCGAGGTCTGATAGACCACGAGCTGGAGAGGCCCCCTCTCTAATATAGCAACGTCCGGGGTCAGATGTTGTTTTGAGAAACTTGCACAAGCACATGTCTGCCCTCCACTCGGGACGCTATGTTTAGTCTGCAGCCGGGTCAGCTTCAGTCAAGGCTTCCTCTGCTACGTTTCACAAGGCCGAAATGAAGTTTCCTGGTTGGAAACTTAAACGAGATGGAGCATATGTCCGTCCGACGCTTGGGATGCTTCGTCTAATCTGCACTCGGGGTCGGCTTCAGTCACAACTTCCTCCGCTATGTTATTTAAGCACACACGACAGCATCCTAGGTACCCGACTTCAGATATCCAGCCTGCTGCACGAAGAAGGAACCACTCTTCGCCCGTGAAGTCGGACCATCCGGTAGCTAGGGAGATGAGGCCTTGATCATCGGGACGTTCGGAGAAAGGATCCGTTTCCGACACACCGTCCCAGGAGCAGCATGTGGATAAGGAACGGAAATCCACTGCTCCTCAGGCCTCGATGACGGACTTGCTGTCACAGATTGTGCAGCTAATTGCAGCATCCCAGCAAGTGCTGATGCAGCCTCCCTCAGACTCAGAATCTGAGCTGTTGGACAGTGCTGGGTTGGTCCAGTCATCTTTTCTCGCAGATGCAATGGACCGAGATTCGCAACTGATTCTCTCGGATGGTGAAAGGGATAAGGAAGAGGATTACCCTTCCCTTTCGAAATAGTACATGGTTGCGATGGCTTTCATCCATCAATGCTACCCTGATTTTGTTCCGCCGAATCAGAATGCTGCGATGACAAGAGAGAAACCGCTGGCATCATTAGGCGAACACTTTATCCGGACAAAGGAGAAAGTCCTTTCCCTTCCGGTTCAGTTTATGCAGGTGTTGCAGGCCTTCGGCCATATAGATGACGCCGTATTTATCCTCTTGAGTGCGAGGAAGAAGGCGGTTTCTTATCTTCATCTTCTGTATGCATACCGTTTTTTGGACCACGTTCATTTAAAAATGGTCAGGGAAGATGTTCAGAGAGTTCTTCTGCATTTGGATGAGCAGGCAGGGGATCTAGAGGAATCCTTACCTGTATCATTCACTATTCGCTCAGATACAATTGATATGGCAATTTCTTCAAATAGAGCGAATTTGGACGTTATGTCTTAAGCAGATCATCTTACAAGAGCTATGGCGCAATGTCTCAAGGGAAAGGAATTTGAGGACGTTCGTACCTCTCTTAGAGTTCCGACCGGTAATAAACTTGAGCTGGATAACAAGTTTATCATGGCTCTAAAAGCTTATTTATGGAAATCATTCAGTCGGTAAAAGCAAGCGTTCGAGTGATCGACTATGCGGCAAGCATAGATCTAAGGGTTGGTACTTTCATGTCCTGGTACATCCAGCATTCTAAAAGTACCTGCGGTTTGCCGTACAAGGGAAGGTGTATCAGTTCAGAACAATATGCTTTGGTCTGAATCTGGCCCCCTGGGCATTTCACTCGAATAATGAACTCAGTAATGTCTTACTTACAAGCTCATTTGTCTGTGGTAACGTCTGCTTACTTGGACGACCTTCTACAGGGATATGGCAACAGAATTATTCTTCAGAACGATGTTCAGTCTGCTTCTATTACTCTGATGTCTCGGTTTCATCGTAAACGAGAAAAGTCTGATCTAGCTCCGTACAAGTCATCTATTCACTTGGGATTGAGCTTTGAGACTCACAACAGTCTAGTTCGTCTGCCGTTACCCAGAGCGAAGTTAGTCAGTTGTTATGCTCGCTTTTGTCTACGCTCAGATGCATTAATAGTGAGGGAATTCATGCGACTGTTGGAGTTGTGCAGAATGACTGTGGATCTCATTCCGATGGGCCGTCTCCGCGCACGTCCCCTCCAGATATATTCTTTACTAAGAACTGGAGTGTGAAGACGCTTTCGCTTGAACCAGTATTGTTTTAACGGACCTAATAAAACAAGAGTTCAAATTGGGCAGACATTCAGTGGTTAACTCAGGGAGTTATGCTGCAACTGCCGGATCCAGCTTTCACGATTATGACGGATGTGAGTCAGATGGGTTGAGGCACGACCCTAAGTCCTGCAGTCTTGAAGTGTCAGGGTCTTTGGGACCCTCGGTTTCAGGAGAAACACATAAACATCAACGAGATGATGTTAATTATAGCTAGCGCTACAACATTAGATTCACATAATAACGGAGGTCCATGTTCAATTTGGTCGACAGCAGTAGCGTACATCAGGAAACAGGGCGGCACCCATTCATTTCCGTTATGCCAACTAACGAAGATTTTCCTAATACGTCATGTTCATCTTTCTATCCGTCATATACCAGGTTGTCTGAACATACTAGCAGACTCGCTCTCTCGGGAAGGTTGCCTGTTGCAATTGGAGTGGACACTCAACAAGCGAGTATTTGGACAGATTTGCTACCAGAGGGATCGCCCCATGATAGATCCATTTGCGACGCACCGGAACAATCAGTTACCGTCGTTTGTGTCGCCATGCCCAGACCATTGAACGTATGCAGTAGACACTCTGCCGATCTCATGGGAATGGATGATAGGATACGCGTATCCTCCAATTCATTTGATTCAGTAGATTATGTTTAAGATCAAACAGTCTTGTGAATCCTACTAGTAGCACCTCTGTCGTCATAGAAACCTTGGATTAGTCTTCTCAAGTGTCTGTTATGGGACGTTTCCCGGAAGCTTCCTCCACAAGAGGACCTTCTTTATCAGGGGAAGTTTTTGTTCTTCACGTCCTTCTCCGTCCATAGTGGCATAATGGAGTCGGTTAAACGTGAGGAAACCATTGCGTTCCTATATTATGTTATGTCTAACACAAGAATGATTAAGTAATGCGGGTGAGGAGGGTTCGATATGACTTCGAATCCCCCCCACCGAAACCCCCCCCCCCCCCCCCCCACACACACCGCCAATGTGTTTAGAGGCGATTACCAGGCAAGATGTAGTTTTCTTCCCGCAAGCCTCATATGAGTTTGAATACATACATGCATTTCTTCACTTATCGATTGGCGGCTGGGTCATGTTCTATGGCAACCTCATGGGCACATCCACTTTTTAGTTGGTTGGTTTACTGTGATTATTCGTCTATATGTCATATATGAGATCATATTTCATCATAAATAAATTGCTAGTCTTTGGGTACCTCGGAGGCTGCATAACCAGTTAACTGGTATTCAGATGATTACATGCGGGATTTTAATGCTCACGCGCATAATATTTATTAGGCTGACGCTTATTGTATGTTATGAACCTTAGAAATTATTATTTATTTCGGGAGCGGTCTGTGTCGGAGCCTGTTAATCATACCTACTTCCATTTCTAGATCCAGGTTTCTATTAAAGTCGGTACTCATCTCGTATATTCACATGTTTATACTTTCTTCGATATCGGATAGTACACGTTGGGGAGTGTTGTTACTGGAATTACTGGAATTTTTTGTACACCTGAATGGGGTCACCTGTGGGTTACATCTGAAGTGTGTTTACTCTCCAGAGATTGTTCATTGTGGTTCGATTGGACATGTGTGTGTTATATATTATATCGCCGTTTTTTGACCTATCCGCATAGGCCGTCTCCGCTGTACGTTATATAACGGGCAATATTACTTACTGGGATCATCGCTATAGTCTTAACTTCTGAAGTGGTGTTAAGCACCATTTATTAATAATAAATTAATACTTGAGTGCCTGTTCGACAAATATTTATATTGTTTTTTGGTACCGCTTTTACTGATTCCAGAGCGCTCCCCTCTTTCTTTTTGAAGATCCTTCAAAAGAAAAGGGGTGGGGGTGATTTTTTACCTCTCCTTCAGCTTGATAGGTATGTAACTATGAGGGAAGCTGTTTTGTCCATAATTATATCCTGCATACAGCTGGAGTTTTATTGTATATGGCGTATGTTTGTGGGGGGGATATTCTCTCATTCTCAAATACGCCATCCTAATTTTTGGGGCTTAGTCTGGGCTAACCTTAAAAACTGGGATCTTGTTACATCCAGTTAGCATAGTCTTCATGCTAAGTATACAGAATTACTTGAACTGGGCTCCTTTTATATGATATGTCTTCTCTATTACTGTATAGAGAGAAATACATGTAATTCCTAACAATTTTAATTTCCTTTCACCTTGGATTACAGGATTGGAACTATGTTGATCTACTAATTCTGAAGTCCTAGGCCCTCCACCTTTTTTCGATTCAGCTAGTCTGGGCCATTGGTTTACAGTGTAAAAATATTATAAATTCATAGTAATTTGTATATTTTTTATACTTATCAATGGCTCAGATGGAGATGGCCCTCCCATGAGTGGGCACTCATACCTCCCCGCTGAATTTTTATGTAGTACTCTCTTCTACAAAGAATGATGTTGGCACCAATTCCACTCACTTCCTGACGTCTGCGCATGCGCGGACAGTAAATATATGGAGGGCCAGATAGGACTTTTTAATTTTCGGTTTTGCAAGCAAATTTGGGGGGGGGGGGGGGGGGGGTTTCAAAATTTGTGTTTGGCCCTTAATAACTTTGAGTTAAGCACCAGCTAGTCTGGGCCATTGGTAAGTATAAAAAGTATTCAAATTACTATGAATTTATAAATTTTTATACTGTAACAATGACCCAGACTTAGCTGGTGCTAACTCTAACAAATCCAGGGCCAAACACAAATTTTGCCCCCCAATCCCCAAAATTTGCATCTAAAACCAAAAGAAATCATGTCCTAAATGACCTCCATACTTTGCCCTTACTGCGCATGCGCAGTGTCAAGGACGTTCCGAAATTGGCGCCAGTTATCATTTCTCTGTTTGGCCCTTCATCAGTCAACATCTCACTGATCTTTGTGCTTGTAAATCTCAGTTAAAGGATGCCAGACACGTAATTTTTGGAGAAATGGTGATTCTAAGGAGGATATAGAAGGAGGAGAGGAAAAAGGAGTGACAAAAAATAATCAGGGCTGTACTTAAAATTTTTTATGAAATTATGTTAAGTTGCCTATTTTTGAGGCATGGGCCTCTTGTTGTCATTCTTGCTATAAAGTTGCACTGCTTATTCAGTGTTTCCTCTCCCCTGGTCTTCTAATCCCCCCTTGCTATTCTCCCATGCTTTTGGCATATTTTTGAGAAAGATCATTTCTAAATTCTCTTGGGAGAGTTAGCTTGGTTACAGAATGTATTCTGTTATTTTCCCCATAGTTACGTTTTCATCCATGGGTGTATAAACGTTGTGTTCTGCATCTTCCATCTGATGTTCTGCAGATTCTCCCCTGGGAGTCTCTGTCTTGCATCAGATAGAGTGTAATTTTGATGACTGATTTTGGGCCAGTTTTGTCAGTGCCTGGAGTCATGTTTTCTGGTGTTTTTACACTGTTTGTTTACATTGGCAACAGTCTCTTTTGAGGGGGGCTGTTTGCCTTTGGAGTAGTTTATCTCACTATAAGATACATTATTATTATCCGTAAGTGTTGCATTAATTATTTAATATAATTTTAAAATTTTTGACCACACTTAGCCTTTGGATCCATAGGTGCTCAACGTTACTTTTCAGAAACTTGGGCTTCACTGAAAAAATATTTTTCAAAAATTATTTTGATTTTCAATTGTTTTTTCATTATTAATGGATCATGTTATTATGTATCTTTGTGTTAGGGGTTTGTGCGAGTAACTAGGACTTGTTGACTTTTCACAATGAAAGGATATTGTTCAAATTGTAATAGGAAGAAATCTTCCTCTGACTTTCATGATCATTGTATTAATTGTAGTCAGTGTTCTCGCACTAATCCCTGTTCTATATTGGGATGACAAACATTGGAAACGTGTGTCACGATATGTTGTTAGTGGAGAAAGGGCTATGCCGGCTCTTTCTCCGCAGGGTCACTCTACTCTATCAGTTTCTATTCCAGAGGAACAAGAACAGGGTGATGTTTCCATGTTATCTTCCGCAAGTGCGCTTCCGTCGTCACAAATGAATACAGAGCTAGCGGCAAAAGTGCTCATGGAGATAAGACAAATGTCGTCCGCTAGCTCGCCCGGTGTAGCGTCCATTCACCGAATGGTTCGGCAGCCGGGTTCGTCCGATGCGGTCCAGGAAGAAATGTTGGGTGATGCGAGCACTATAAACATTCAACGTGCACACCCAGTGACAGCGGATAGTAGGTGAGATCGGAGGAAGCCTTCGAGTCCGGTTCCTAGCTCGTCCAGGTCCAGCCGGGCCGCGAGCGAGAGAGGCCCCTCTCTCGTACAACAACATCTGGGACCAGATGTTGTGGTACAAAATGTGTCGCAAGCGGAGCACACGTCCGTCGCTCGGGACGCTCCGTTGTATAGGCAGTCCGCGGAGACTGCTCAGGCTTCTTCCTCTCATCAGCGCACACAACCGCACCTTGGCTACGTGACCGCCGATATTTTACCAGCTTCGCCGATCAGGGATTCTTCGGCGACCAGGTCACGCCATCCGGTAGCCAGGGACAGGAGGCCGGTGGACTCCGGACGTTCGCATAGGAAGAGTATGCGGGAGTCACCAGATGCAGAGCTGCCCTCGGCGAAGCAGCGAAAGACTGCGCCTCCGCAGGCCTCGATGTCGGACGTGCTTGTTCAAATAGCACAACTTATCGCAGCATCCCAGCAACCGACAGAAACGGTGTCGGATTGGGAATTATCCGACGGCGCTGGGTCGGTATGCTCCGCCGAAGCATCGGGGGCGGACGACCGGGAGCATCATGAGGTCCGACCGGATGGTGAAAGGGATACGGATGACTTGGAGCTATCCCTTTCGGAACAACATAAAGCTGCCGTGGACTTCATCCGGCACTTTCTTCCTCAAGTTGTTCCGTCGGGCCAGACTGCTGCGATTCCGGACAAGAGAATTATAGCGTCATTGGACTCTGATTTCTTTGAGCGGTTCAGGGACATCGCTCCCGAGTTTCCGTCTCAGTCCAATAATGTTGCAAGAACATTTGAATTATTGAACGACGCTATATTCAAACTTGCTTCCAAAACAGGAAAAGCAGGTTTCTTGTCCGCCAATACTCTCAACCTGCCTTTCATTAATGCAAGGAATAAATTCGATACGGCAGGACAGGGTATCCCGAGAGTTCCTCTGCGTATGGACGACGAGGCGGAAGACTTAGAATTATCATTACCGTCGTCTGCGTCTATTCCAACCGCGGTGTTGGAGACAACTATTTCGTCTAACAGAGCCAGTTTAGATGATTTATCTTACGCAGACCACCTTACTAAGGCGTTATCACTGCGTCTTCAAGGGAAAGAATTCCAGGATATACAATCCTCTTTAAGACTTCTTTCAAGGGCAGTAGCTTATTCCACGTGTAACTCCACCCTTTCAGTGGCAAACCTGGAGTTGGTTATACGTGACGCAGCCCTAGCTATATCCACACTCGTGGATAGTAAGGTGAACTCTCACAGAGTCGCTTCGGTCTCCGGAGAACTTCTCTTCGACGGCAAGCTTTCTGCAATTTACGATAAAATTACTAAGAAAGCTTCGGATTCTCTGCTGTTCAAATCTGCTTCTAAGAAGTCGGACACGGCAGATAAGAGTAAGACAGGCACTTCTGGGTCTAATGCGCCCAAGAGAGGTTCCTATAGAGGTTCCGGTGCGTCCTCTTGGTCTTATTCAAGAGACCGTCAAGGCAGCGACTCACGTTCGGGACGTCCTTCGGGCCGGGATAACCGGTCAGACGCCACGAGGTCGACGGGACGAGGTGCGGGTCGTGGAGGACGTGGTTTCTCCTACCGCAGGCCTCGCAGGTCCAGGAGGTGATGGCTTCAACCTCTATCGCGTGCCGGTTGGCGGAAGGTTGTCAAGTTTTTCACAAGAGTGGGCGTCGATTACGGACGACCCTTGGGTGAGAGGGGTGATTTCGGAAGGTCTAAAGATATCCTTCAAACGAAAGCCTCCATTAACTCGAAGTCCAAAATGGGCTCAACTTCCGTCAAATCTGCAGAAAAGAGACGCTCTGTTATCAGAAGTGCAGTCTCTTTTAATGAAGAACGCGGTAGAGGTCGTAGAAAACCAGGAGACACCGGGATTCTACAGCTATCTGTTTCTGGTTCCGAAACCAGACGGCTCGTTCCGTCCAGTCATAGATTTGAGCTGGATAAACAAGCTGATCGTCGCTCCGAAGTTTTATATGGAGACGATTCGATCGGTCAGAGCGAGTATTCGGGTGAACGATTATGCAACAAGCATAGATCTCAAAGATGCGTACTTTCACGTCATGGTACATCCGACATTCAGAAAGTATCTACGCTTCGCAGTCCTAGGGGTAGTGTATCAATTCCGGGCGATGTGCTTCGGATTGAATCTAGCACCCTGGGCTTTCACTCGGGTAATGAACTCGGTAATGATGTATTTCCGAGCTCATTTGTCTGCGGTAACGTCGGCCTACCTGGACGACATTCTTCAGAGGTACGGCAACGAGTTAACGCTTCAGAACGATGTGCAGAATGTGCTTCTATTGCTCCGACGTCTCGGTTTTATAATAAACGAGGAGAAGTCGGATCTGGTGCCGTCCAAGTCATTCACACATCTGGGAATGAGCTTCGAGACGCACAACAATCTCGTTCGTCTGCCGTAAACCAGAGCGAAATTAGTCAGTTGTTACGCTCGCTATTGTCTGCACGCAGACAAAGTCACAGCGAGGGAGTTCATGAGACTGATAGGTCTGTGCGGAGCCGCTGCGGATCTCATTCCGATGGGGCGGTTACCCACGCGTCCTCTCCAAATTTTCTTGACTCAGAATTGGAGTGTGAAAATTCATTCGCTCGACATAGACTTTCTCTTGTCAGATCAAGTGAAACGAGAGATTCAGACTTGGGCAAACATTCAGTGGTTAACTCAGGGAGTTACGCTGCAGTTGCCAGATCCGAGTTTTACCATTATGACGGATGCCAGTCAAACAGCTTGGGGTGCATCATTGATCCCATTGGATTCGAGATGCCAGGGTCTTTGGGATCCGCAATTCCTGGGCAAGCACATAAACATCAAGGAAATGATGTCAATTTGGCTTGCGTTACGTCATTGGATGGACATTATTCACAATGCTCATGTCCAAATCCTATCCGACAATACGACAGTAGTGGCGTATATACGGAATCAGGGAGGCACTCATTCAATTCCGTTGTTCAGTCTAACAGAAAGAATCCTTCTGTTTGCTCTAGAACATCAGGTTCTTCTGTCGGTCCGTCATATACCGGGTCGTCTGAACGTACTAGCAGACTCACGAAAGGGTCGCTTGTTGTCGTCGGAGTGGACTCTCAACAAACAAGTATTCAATCAGATTTGCTACCAGTGGGAACGGCCAATGATAGACTTATTTGCGACACATCTCAACAATCAGTTGCAGACGTATGTGTCTCCATGTCCAGATCCAAGAGCATTTGCAGTAGACGCTCTGTCGATCCCTTGGGACGGAATAATAGGATATGCGTATCCTCCAGCGCCGTTAATTCAGCAAGTATTGCTAAAGATAAAACAATCTCAATGCAAGATTCTGTTGGTAGCATCTCTGTCTCCACAGAGACCGTGGATAAATCTACTCAGGTGTCTGTTGTGGGACCTACCGCGAAAGCTTCCTCCACGGGAGGATCTTCTTTCGCAGGGGAAATTGCGTCAACTCCATCACAACCCGCAAGGTCTTAACCTTCACGTTTTTCCGTTGTGCGGTCCTTCTTGCATGGTAAGCACTTTACAGGACGAGCAGTGGACGCGATTTCTAACTGTAGGAGGACCTCCTCTTCGCTAAACTATGCGGCTAAGTGGAAGGTTTTTCGTCGTCGGTGTAGGGATCATTCTGTTGATATTTTTGATCCCTCCATACCAGGCATTGCAAACTTTCTAGTATACTTGTTTGACGAAATCAAACTGCAGCCTGTTACTATTAAGGGTTATAGGTCTATGTTATCTGATACCTATGCACATCATGATAGTTTACAAATTGGATCTAATGTCTCTTTATCTAAGTTAGTTAGAAACTTCTCGATAAATAGACCCAGAACTCTTAGGTTAATTCCTAAGTGGAATTTAGCTTGGGTTCTTCTTAAACTGAAGGAAAAGCCATTTGAACCTCTTGGGACAGTAGATTTCAAATTCTTGTCTGATAAGACAGCTTTTCTCTTAGCTTTCTCTTCTGCTAGAAGAGTCAGTGAGCTTCATGCACTGTCGGTGGATGATTCTCACTATCGTAGTGTCGGGAACACCATCACCTTCACTACTAATGTGGGATTTTTAGCTAAGAATCAGGCTCCTAATAAATATCCGGAACCTATTGTTATTAAGGCTCTTCCGTCTTCAGACGGGCGTAGGCCTTTACTCTGTCCTGTTAGAGCGTTACGTATCTATAAACAGAGATCTCAGTTTATCAGAAAGGGACGAAAACGTTTCTTTCTGTCTCTGATGCCTAATAAAAAGGACATTTCGGTCCATTCTATTGCTAGATGGATTCAATTAACTATCCGTACTGTTTATGAAAATTTATCTTCTTCTCAGCAGTCTGTGCTTAAGATTTCGGCTCATGAAGTAAGAGCTCTTGCTACTTCTTGGGCTTACGCTAATAGTATTGCTATTACAGATTTAATGAAGGCTGCTTATTGGTCTCAGCCATCCACATTCACAAATTTTTATCTCAGAAATATTGAGTCCATTTCTGGAGACCTGCATTGTTTAGGTCCGTTATCTGTTGCTCAGAATGTCGTCCACTAAACAGTTGCAACTATAGTTATGCAGGCTTTCTGTTCCGGCAGTGACTCCGTCCGGCTGCCCTCTTCGCTATTTGACCCAGGGCAAGGGGAAGGGGGGGGGGGGAGGGTGTTCCCTTAGGTCACCTGCTTTATAGTGAAAAGCAAGGGAATGCCTCCTCCGAAGTCAGTATTTCTGAGTCGTTTCCGGGATGGTTTTAAAGTGTAATATTAATGTTAAAAATTCATACATGTCATATTTTTAAAGTGTAGATCGGTGTGAAGCATTTGTATATGTCAAGTGTCAAACGGGCGTTAATATACAATCCTCGGACACTTTTAAAGAATATAAAGAGTCTCAATTCTCTGGACTAACTTATTTTATTTTATTTAACTTTATTTATTGGCTTACTTTAAAAATAATTAGTATAAAGGGTTATACTGGATGTTAATAGGGAACATGAATGTTATTGTGCTCAATTATGAAGGGTATTGTATCTTTCTAATTTAACATAAAATAAGAAAGATACATGTAAAGCCTAATACTCCTTTTCTCCTTGAGGGGTTGCCTCTATATTATATAGTTGAGCTTATTGGATTTTCCTCTATGTCCTAGGCCCTCCAGCCTTTTTACTATTCAGCTAAGTCTGGGTCATTGGTACAGTATAAAGATGTTAAAAAATTTATAGTAATTTATATATTTTTTATACTTACCAATGACCCAGACGGGGATGGCCCTCCCAGGAGTTGGGAACTCTTACCTCCCCACTGAGTACATAGCGCTGACCAGGCACTGCCAGTAAGAATGATAATTGGCGCCAATTTCGGAACGTCCTTGACACTGTGCATGCGCAGTAAGGGCAAAGTATGGAGGTCCTTTAGGACATGATTTCATTTGGTTTTAGATGCAAATTTTGGGGATTGGGGGGCAAAATTTGTGTTTGGCCCTCGATTTGTTAGAGTTAGCACCAGCTAAGTCTGGTTCATTGGTAAGTATAAAAAATATATAAATTACTATAAATTTTTTAACTTTTCCACCATTGCCCTTGAAAGGTACTTCATTTTGTTTTACGCATAACCTCTAAGGCAACAAGTACCCGATTATATCACACAGATAGGTCAAGAACCACATCTCTTAGATCGCAATATTGTCCCTTGGGTGCAGCAAGGCATCATTTGCAATGGTTTAGAATCATAGATGATGCTTTATTGCACTAAGAACGATATATACCCAGCTAGTTGGGTTTTCCAGAAATTGGGTCCTCAAGGCTGAAATTCTTTGCATTATTCATGGTTTTGTCAGTTCATGTGAAAATTATACCAGTCCTTGAAAACATGGTCAGAGTCCTCAAAAAGTGCTTAAGTAGGGCTTGAATTTGATTCTCGGATATCAGTGGGAACTCCTGGACACAGGAATTATAGCCTAACCTCGACCCTCCCAGATACAGTAATGGACCCTTAACTATATCCCCATCTTCCCTGACAATTAGGAATGGAGGCATAGGTATATCTCCCTTCCAGGACAGAGTAAGGAATGAAACCCTAACTATATTCCTTACCCCCAGACACAGTTAGGAGCAACCCCCCTTGTCCCCTGCCTTCCTGGCACAGGAACGAAACTGTATGACTCTTCCCATGCATGCACAGTTAGAACTGATACCCTCTATCCCTATTCCAAGACAAAACAAGTAATGGAACCCTCATTATTTCCCTACCCTCCTGGGAACAGTTAAGTACATCAAATCTGTTTGGCAGGCAGAATGGGATGGAGCTACATATAACAAACTCCATCGCTCCCAAACTATGATTACTGATAAATATCCCTCTCAAACTTTTGAAGAGAAGATCACGTCTTTCTGACGTGATGTCATATTGGTCATTCAAGACATTTCCTTTTGTTAGTGGGTAATTTGCAACCAGAATATGTTCCTGCCAGCAAGTGTTGACAGTAGAGCACACTTTTCCATTGTGCTGATTTTAATCATGTCAGAGGGCAGAATTTTGCTGTGGAATCTCTAAGAGATGTCTTATCATACGAGCCCCACAAAAACTGTATCATTTTGGAAAGTAATCAACATTGCTAAGAAATTTTAAAATTGTTTTTAATCTTTTATAACCAGTAAAACTTGAAAAAAAAATAAAAAATGGTTTATGAAAATAAAAATGGTTTATGCCTTCTTGCACTCAAGGGATGAAATACACCACCACCCATGCTATTCTGTAGATTAGGAGGCCTAAAAGATAGAACAAACCAAGAACATGAACTTTTGATTGCAAAAAAATAATGCCAAAAATAAAAAAATAAAACAAAAAAGCACCTGCCCACATGCAATTTTATGATAAAACTGGCCCGAGAAACAAGATGTATTTTGTGGGGCCTATTTCCTATTTATATTCAATCATTTTATTTTCTATCGTTTTACTCGCCACGAGACCATCATTGGGAAAAGGATATCCACATATTGCTGGTTCCATCTGATTACATAGCAAGACCCTGATATGGCCCTTGTTCACAATATAACTCGATCAGTTGTCGATTTTCATATCTTTTGCTATGGTGAGAGACCAGCATCAAGGGAACCCTATCCACATATTGCTGGGTTCGTCCCTGCACACATACGTTAGTTATGGGCATTGTTCACCCTTAGAAATCTTTCTTTTCGACTGTTTTGTATTATAACACAACCATTGGTGGTCTTATTTTGATCTTTGACCAGTATGGCTGGAAAGAATATCTGCATTTGGTAGGTTTCGTTTTGTGGGTTTCATCCATATATACTTACCACAGTTATGGCCTCGTTAAACTTTGAAAAACTGTCCCTGTGAAGTTCTTGCCTTGTTAGCTGCAACTAGCAGCTCTATAAGTGGCAATGTCGGTCTGTCTGTCGGTCGGCAGTCGGTCTGTCTATGACCAACGAGTTTGTGACCAACGAGTTTCAAAACTCAATAACTTTTGAAATACATGATGGAATGACTTTATATTTGGCATGTAAGTGTATCTTATTGATGTCTAGCCACTGTTCAATGCATGTATTGTTCCAAATATTTTTCTTGGAGTTATGGCTCTTGATGAACTTAGAATTTTGTGAGATTGCACCACCCGTCGCAGCTACGGTGTCGATGTCGTGATTTTTTTTTTTTTTTTGTCCGTGTGAATAATGTTTAGCTGAACATTGACAATGCCAAGAATGAACTATTGGGGTGGGTTGCGATCCATCGCACCAGCAGCCATCTTGGATTTAGCTCTTGAATTGTCAACAATTCCATTAACACACCCTACAGGCCACATCTCTCACCCAAATTTTTTCAGATTTTTTGTTGTGCAGTTTTGTGTGATGTCTTTTTTGTACAAACCTGATTGAATGACTTGGCATTACTGGAGCTTTCTATTTATTTCAGTCCTTTCTCAGACAAGTTCAACTACGGTGTGATTGACACTTTCATTGTTGAATGGCAACAGAAAATGTTTATATTGTTATTGTTCAATGGGTAGGCAAGGTGAGGTTAACTGAGTCAGTCTGCATGTGTGTTTGTTTTTTTCAAAATGGCAGACATTCATGCCATCTTGAGGAGTGCCAAGACCTCAGAGAGAAGCATCAAATAGGAAGCATGTTCACCAACTTGGGAAGTGCTGGAATATGAGGTATATTCTTGAACATGAAGGGCTGCGGAAAAGAAAAATGATAACTTGAAATTTAAAACATTTTATTCTGTCAAAGGAAAACTGCAATAATGAAAGTAATTAATAATCTTTCACAAAATAGCGCATGGCTAAAAACCCGGAACTACTAATTGGACAACCCAAATACACAAAACTTATCACCAAAAAATATTTTCATTCACAGAAGTATCCATATCAAATCCTCCTTGGATCAACAATTAATTAAAAAAAACATGCATGTTTGCTGTGCTTTTGTATTTAAATTCTATCATTTTTCTTTCAGGTGTCCAAATGTCTCAACATTCTGATACATTGATGCCAACAATCTTGCCAAATGAATTCTCAGGGAAAATATTGATGTTCAAAATAATGAAGGTGAGTATTGGGTAACTTCTGTCATTCTTTCCTGCTTTTTCTTTCTTCATCCTCCCTCCAATTCTAAACATAATATATGGGAATTTTAATGCAGTAAAATCGATACAAGCATGATTATTTGTAAATTAAATAGACACTCAGGAAGCCATAAATAATTCTACCCAAATTTATCAGTTGCAGTAATATTTGTATGGACTTCATTTTTAGCTTAACGTGACAAGGTCGGAAGTCTTTGAGTCTGTCGGTCTGTGAGTCTGTTCAAATTTTCTTTAGCACAGGCTACACCCTGTAGTTCTTGTCTGATCATCACTAAATTTCATGTGCAGGTTTGAGGTCATGTCTAGATGAGAACGTCCCATTTTGGTTGCGATCGCTCAACCATGATGGCTGCACTGGTTTGAAACCCAAAAACCTTTAACACAGTCTAAAGGTCGTATTCATGAAGGGATTTCATTGGTTCGCACAGGTCCTTGAAAGTACTTGAATTTTTCATCCCAAGTTTGAAAGCCTTGAAACCCTTGAAAAACAGGTGTTTTTGTCCCAGATGCTTGGAAAGTGCTTGAATTTTGACCAGTTGTCAGCATCCTAAGTTATTTTCCACAGCACATTTTATAAGGTAAAAACTAAATAAAACGTAATTTGGACTAAATGTGGGTGGTAACAAAGTGAATGGGGATGAAATGCTTGCAGAAAATATGTATGCTTCCTTTGTACAATCCAATGGCATCAACTTGTTTTAAAAAAAAGCGATGCCATTGGATTGTACAAAGGAAGTTACCAGGAAATGGCCAATCAGATATTTCATTTTAAAAAAGTCAAGCTTGTTGCAGTTTGGCACGTCTATTGTTAAGTTGTTATGTGGAAATTATGTCAATTTCATAACAATGCCGTGAAAATGTAAATTCAATTCTTCGTGGATAGCAATGACTCAGTATTCAAGTTGGTTATTGGCCGACAAAACGGATGTTTACAATTCAAGATGCAAAGTATGTGTGAAAAGTTTCAGTGTTGCGTCAATGGGAGAATCGTCATTGAAATCTCATATGAATTCTAAAAAACATCTTGATCGTTGTTTGACAATATCTTCGATATCAAATATCGCAACAATTATGAAGCAAAAAGCTGATGCATCAGATTCGGTTTTGAATGAAAGTTCGAAATTAGTTCAGTTTGACTTGGAGGTCTCCACGGGCCACACCAAAGTCTCCAAAATTTTCAGAGGTGTCTACTGGAGACATTATGTCATATGCATACCATATTATATTATAATCTTATGATAAAAGATCCTTAAAAAGTTTTACAAAGGTGCTTGAAAGTCCTTGAAAAGTGCTTGAATTTCCTTTGAAGATTTCTGTGTGAACCTTGTCTTTGTGACTTGGTAATATGACTCTATATAATGTTTAGATGAGAACATCTTAATTTGGTCAGGTTCGGTTAGCCCTGACAGCCACAGCTGACCAACATTCCTTTCGCACAGTCTACAGGTTGCATTTATGAAGGGATTTCATTGTTAATTGGTAGGATGACTCAATATACTGTCTTGATGAGAACATCATATTTTGGCTGTGTTCGGTCAACTGTGACAGTCGCATGGGCACATGACCTAGATTTGTTTAGAACAGTCAGCAGATCATATTTATGAAGTGATTTTATTGGAACTTGGTGGGATGACTCTGTATGATATCTAAATGAGACTATCATATTTTGGTCACAATTGGTCAACCGTGACTACTGGATGAACGAGTGACCTAGATTCTTTCAGCAAAGTCTACGAGTCATATTTATGAAGGGATTTCATTGTAACTTGGTAGGATGACTCATTTTGGAATGATTTTTCTGTAGCTTGGTGACTTTGGAACAAAGCATGTAGGGTACAGAACTTAACATATTCTCAATTATCACAATTCTTGTTTTATTTCGTAATCCTTTCATAAACATTGAAAATTATTCTTTTGATCAAACACTACACACAGTTAAGTTAAGCTGCAGTGTCTTTGACACTTTCATATCTCCTGCCATTTATGTTTACCGGGTACTTAAGGGGTAAACACTAACATGCTCTGTCAAACTTTCTCGCTTTTCTTCCCTCTGTCCATCTAAAAGTTTGTTTATGTGCTAACTTGAACAATGGTTATCAGAATTCAATTAATTTGGGCCTTCTGATTTATATTGACAATGTCTTTGATAGATTCGATAACCACCATTATTCTGAGAAAATTAAGGGAGCTGGGTAATAACTTGAATTATAGTTATCAAATTACAAAAGTTTTTAGTTCATTACACTGATGTCATATACTTTGGGGGGTGGGGGGGTGGAAGGGGGGGAGGGCTGTATTTGCAGTGCATTACAATACTTTTAGCTTACATAACTGATAGCTTTTAGTCTGCCATCCATAAAGATGATATTCACGACTTCTTCTCCCAAACCTCTTTGCTTATTTCTGTGAAATTTGAAGATATCACCATGACATTGCATTTTGATTTTGTTCAAATCGTGTGGCCATGCCTTCTGGGGAGGGGGTGGAGGAAAATTGTCCCAAATATTAAAAAAAAAAATCTCATAATTTATTGTATGGAATTAGTTGGTATTTGTTATTCATCTTCCTTTTGATGTGTTCATTAGATTTTGCTGAAGGGAATTTTGATGGACACTATATTTCGGTGTTCTTTGAGAGGTAAGATTTTGGGGTCTGTCTAAAATATCTTTTTGTGGAACTTAATTTAAACAAAATTTGCTATGCTGTATTCTTGGGTTATAAGTACTTGCATCATGACGAAACTCATTTTCTTAAACCCCGTGAGATAATTGTTATTTGGTATCTAGCATCTTTAGAACAGTAGAAATGAATGAGCAATGAAAAAATGGCTATTGTTTGTGTCATGGGAAATCATATTTGAATGCCTCTTTTAACGCAGGATGGTAATAGGAAAGCACTTAGTCATGCTATTTCTGGAAATAAAAAAAAATTAAATTAAAAACCTCTAGAACCACCAATCAGAATCTTTTGATATATATCCATCCTTGATGGAGTCATATTCAACTTTCTTCAAATCATATCAAGTACCAGTGTTCATACTTGGATTTGTGGGCTCCTTATGGAAATGTGAAATTTAACTTCGTGCATTATGAGGAAAATTCTTCAAGAAATCTTCCTCAGATACACCACTCAGAATTTTTTGATATTTGTCATTGTGTCATTCGAGGGTGTGGGGACTATTATTTTAAAAATTTCTTTTAGGTCCCCAGTCAGAATCTGTTGATATTTGGTTTACAGCATCCTTTTGGGATAAGATTTAAATGTGGGGAATATTCTTTAAAAATCCTCTTCAGATCCACCAATCTGAATGTTTTGGCATTTAGTATGCAGCATCTTTGGGGGTGAGATTCAAGTTTATTCAAATCAAGTCCCTGGGTTTATATTGGGACTACAGAGCCTGACTTTTTACTTGTGTACAGTGAGGAATATTCATCAGGAATCCTCTTCAGATCCATTGGTCATTGAAATTTAGTATACATCATCCTTTCGGGGTAGCAGTTCCAAATTGGTTCACATCCCCTCCGAGTGTTCATATTTGGGTTCCTTTATGGATATGTATGGTGCAGCACAAGAAAATTCTTTTTAAAAATCATCTTCAGATCCACCAGTCAAAATCTTCTTAAATTTGGTATACAGCATTCTTTGTGTGTGTGGGGGGGAGGGGGTTGGGGGGGGGGGGGGTGGCAGTGAGAGTCTGATACAAGTTCGTTCAAATTAATACCCCAAGTTCATATTTAGGCTCCCATCAGTAACCAACCTAGGAAGTATAATCAGGGAGAGGTCACTTCTCCCTCTACAGACTTCAGGGAGAAATCAACTGAAAACAGGGAGAAGTGAGCCAGAAGAAGTATGAATATTTAGCATGGATGATGCTCCTTTATATAGTTTTCTCGCACATGAATAACTTACCAAAGCTAAGGGAAACAGAATTACAAAAACAAATTGACAAAATATTAATATCAGAAACCCCCCCCCCCCCCCACCACCACCTTCCAGGACACAGACTTATCAAGAGACTCCTATTCCACTTTTAGCATATTACATGTATTTGTTCAACTCCAAACCTGTGATTTTGTTTGATTGTGCCTGATTTCATGTGATTGCTTGCAATTTCCGGTGATTGTGTATCATTTCATGTGATTGCAGTATTTAGGCGTACCCATATCGAATGGTAAAATAATGCCTGCATTATTTATTGGTTGTTCTTTCTGAAAACATTCTAGACAACGTTAAGTATGAACTATTGGGATGGGTTATGATCTTTCGTCTGTCCATACTTCTGTCCATCCGTATACCTCCCTGTCCATCCGTATATCTCCATATGTCCATATGTGTGCACAGACAAATCAGGTCTCTGTGCTTAGTTTTGGTACACAGCACTGTTATGTGTCTAGTCTGCTTTATGTGACTAGCCACATAAATTTGAACTAACAAATGCTGTTTATGAGTCTAAAAAAGTGGGTTATGTGGCTAAAATGTTTTCTATGTTGCTAAAATGGTTTATGTGGCTGAAAAGTGACAAAAAGTGGGTATTGTATTTTCAGGGATTTTATGTCGCAGTAAGGGTTAGAGTTAAGGTCATTAAACTGAAAAGGTTAGTTAGGGTTTGCTACCACCCAGAAATTAGACTTAAAAAAGGGTTTTTAGTGGTTGTCTATGCATTTTAAATTCCTCAAATATTTAGCCACATAAACCCTGATTTTAGGAGTGTCCATACGTACGCACATACAAATCTTTTACCACACCTTACAGGCTGCAGCTCTCACCCGATCAGTCTCAAATTACATGTGTAGCTTTGGGGCAATGTCTAGATGGGAGCTATCAAATTTTTCTGAATTTCATTAAAAAACATGGCCACCAGTGGCCATCTAAGATTTGGCATATAAATTGTCAATAATTCCATTAGCACACCCTACAGGCTGTATCTCTCACCAGATCGTTTTCAAATTTCATATGTAGCTTTAGCATGGTGTCCAGATAGGAGCTATTGAATTTTTCTGAATTTTGCTGAAAAACATGACTGCCAGCAGCCATCTTGTATTTGGATATAAACTGTCCATCAATTACATTAGTACACCCTAAAGGCCGCAGCTCTCACTAGATCAGTCCAAATTGAGAGTGAGAGTCTGATACAAGTTCGTTCAAATTAATACCCCAAGTTCATATTTAGGCTCCCATCAGTAACCAACCTAGGAAGTATAATCAGGGAGAGGTCACTTCTCCCTCTACAGACTTCAGGGAGAAATCAACTGAAAACAGGGAGAAGTGAGCCAGAAGAAGTATGAATATTTAGCATGGATGATGCTCCTTTATATAGTTTTCTCGCACATGAATAACTTACCAAAGCTAAGGGAAACAGAATTACAAAAACAAATTGACAAAATATTAATATCAGAAACCCCCCCCCCCCCCCCCCCACCACCACCTTCCAGGACACAGACTTATCAAGAGACTCCTATTCCACTTTTAGCATATTACATGTATTTGTTCAACTCCAAACCTGTGATTTTGTTTGATTGTGCCTGATTTCATGTGATTGCTTGCAATTTCCGGTGATTGTGTATCATTTCATGTGATTGCAGTATTTAGGCGTACCCATATCGAATGGTAAAATAATGCCTGCATTATTTATTGGTTGTTCTTTCTGAAAACATTCTAGACAACGTTAAGTATGAACTATTGGGATGGGTTATGATCTTTCGTCTGTCCATACTTCTGTCCATCCATATACCTCCCTGTCCATCCGTATATCTCCATATGTCCATATGTGTGCACAGACAAATCAGGTCTCTGTGCTTAGTTTTGGTACACAGCACTGTTATGTGTCTAGTCTGCTTTATGTGACTAGCCACATAAATTTGAACTAACAAATGCTGTTTATGTGTCTAAAAAAGTGGGTTATGTGGCTAAAATGTTTTCTATGTTGCTAAAATGGTTTATGTGGCTGAAAAGTGACAAAAAGTGGGTATTGTATTTTCAGGGATTTTATGTCGCAGTAAGGGTTAGAGTTAAGGTCATTAAACTGAAAAGGTTAGTTAGGGTTTGCTACCACCCAGAAATTAGACTTAAAAAAGGGTTTTTAGTGGTTGTCTATGCATTTTAAATTCCTCAAATATTTAGCCACATAAACCCTGATTTTAGGAGTGTCCATACGTACGCACATACAAATCTTTTACCACACCTTACAGGCTGCAGCTCTCACCCGATCAGTCTCAAATTACATGTGTAGCTTTGGGGCAATGTCTAGATGGGAGCTATCAAATTTTTCTGAATTTCATTAAAAAACATGGCCACCAGTGGCCATCTAAGATTTGGCATATAAATTGTCAATAATTCCATTAGCACACCCTACAGGCTGTATCTCTCACCAGATCGTTTTCAAATTTCATATGTAGCTTTAGCATGGTGTCCAGATAGGAGCTATTGAATTTTTCTGAATTTTGCTGAAAAACATGACTGCCAGCAGCCATCTTGTATTTGGATATAAACTGTCCATCAATTACATTAGTACACCCTAAAGGCCGCAGCTCTCACTAGATCAGTCCAAATTTTAATATGTGTCTTTGGGGGCAATGTCTAGATGGAAGCTATCATATTTTTCCAAATTTTGTTGAAAAAGCATGGCCGTCAGCGACCATCATAGATTTGGCATATAAATTGTCAGCATTTCCATTAGCACACCCTACAGGCTGCATCTCTCACCCAATCTTTTTCAAATTTTAAATGTAACCTTGGTGTGATGTCTAGAAGGGAGCTATCAGATATTTCTTAATTTTGTTGAAAAACTTGGCCGCAAGCAGCTATCTTGGTTTGGATATAAATTGTCAACAATTCTATTAGCACACCCTACAGGACGCATCTCTCACCTGATCTTTTTTGAATTTCATATTTAACTTTGGTATGATGTCTGGATGGGTGCTATCAAATTTTCTTTCATTTCTGTTGAAAAATGTTGATGTTGGCAACGACCTTTGAACTTAGTTTAGTCAGACTTCAATATTTCCCTTCGGCACACCACACCTTTCAGGGCACATTTATGATCAGATCACTGTGAAACTTGGTATGTGTGTTCGGGGTGGTCGTTATCACCGGCTTTTGAACTTACTGCATTTGTGTGACAACTTATCCCTTTTGCATTCTCTGCAGGGTATATTTATGAATTTCCATAAAAAAGAGATAAAAAACCATTTCCACAAGCAATGACCTTCATACTTTTTTTTTTCATATTTTTTTTTTATTCTGATCTTGGGTACTTATTTGGGGGCGCGGTGGCTCAGTTGGTAGAGGTGCAGGCTGCAAGCCGAGAGGTCCTCGGTTCGAATCCCACCTGCAGCAACCGCGTTGTGTCCTTGGGCAAGACACTTCACCCCGATTGCCTACATGGGGGCACGATGACGCTGTGTACTGAGGCGTACTGCACGTCGATGGTGCGCATGTCTTCAACCAATCTAACCCTGCCTGTGCTGCGGTGCAGAGTTCAGAGTTACGATGTTGGAGAGCTGACAGCTGCTCGTCATTGCTCGGTGGTTCTCTCCAGGTACTCAGGCTTCCTCCACCCGTAAAACTGTCACGGTCACAATTAGCCATTGTGCATAAGTATGTGACCTTAAACACCAATAAATAAATAAATAATAATGGGTACTTATTTACAAGCAAAAACATTTTCTATGGACTAATTTTACAATGAGTAACAATGCATAATATAAAATAGCAAAGTTTCTTATTCTTTCACTATGACATGAATTTTCATTCGTAGCTGTACTATAGAGGTGGGGTGTTTGACACATGATGTAGAGCTGCCGTGTGTGTTTTATCAGAGTTAAGGTCCTGCATGCGCATCAAGCACATACTTTTCACCTAATTGCTTAACCGAAATAAAGGGAACTTGAAAATTACCGGAAACACCTTAAATGTATACTCAAAGTAATGGCTAAAACTGACCAGTGCAATATGCAAAAATTACTCTAAAAGTTCATTACTTTTCAATCTTCCTCCCCCAAACCACATTCCTTGACCCTGCACTAGAACGAGCTCATCGAGTTCCTTAAAGTGAGGGAGCAGAAGTTGTGGGTTAGAGGAAATGTTTTTAGAAATTTTGTCATTTTTGAGCAGGGAATATCACATTTTCAAAAATATTGTGCTAGGTAAAGATTTGAAATGACTCAACCCAAGTAACTCATAGCACTTCTCCAAACAGTGTAACGTCAGGACAAGTAACAGATACGTAATATGTCGTGATGTTACAGCACCGATCGCAATCTACAATGTCACTACATTGTTGTGACAGAAACAGTATAAGCAAGATGAGAAAGGGGTTAACTAATTAACAGAGAACTGATTGTATCCCACCTTAAGTTTATCTCTTTGATGCGCTTATTCGAATATGAATATCTGGATATGAGCTCTAGATTTCTGTAATTTCTTAATTGTTCAGTAAATCTGGTATAGGTTGGTAGATCATTTTTCACTTTGCAGGAATAAATAAACTTTCTGAAGATAAGCATGTAGAAGTCTGTTATGTTATTGGAAGAGGCATTAATATTTCTGTGCATTAATAGGAGGTATAGTGTGGAGTTCTAAAAATTTAAAAAAAAAAGCTCGAGAGACTTTATTAGTAGATTTTAACATGTCAATATTTTTGTCCTGAATAAAGGGCAACTTTTTATTGGATCTGGTTGCACTTTTCCAAGATTTAGGTAAAGCATTTATAATACCCTGAAAAACTGTAAATGGGGTGTTGATGTTATACTTGTTGGAGAAGTCAGTGAAGGTTAGGAGGCCATTGTTTTCAGAAACTAGGTCATTTACGATGTAAATGCCTTCATTACAACAAGTTTTATTGAAAAAAAGTTTTATTGAAAAAAAGTTGTCCGTTAACTTTTATTTGATTATTTAGGAAAATAGTTACACCTAGTATTTCTTCAGGGGTTGTGGTGCTTTTTTTGTCCAGGAGAGTCCAGGCCAGAAGAACATCCTTCCAGAATACATTCACATATTTCCCAACCACTTTTAAACCTTCTTCGTGTAAATACCAAAGTTTATATAAGTTCCGAACAATTCTAGTACATCGATTGCGAGAGTTTTCCATGGAGCCAACGAGGAAGAGTCCAATAATTTCTTAATCCAAATCATTTATAAAGCACGACTAAAAGTTTCAATATCATTGTTGTATGATTAATTTTTTCGATTTTTCCAGACCACAAGAAATTATAAAAAACTGAATTTTCTAAATAACTCTATCAGCAGGTTTGGTAAAACCATAAAACAGTGTGTTAGAATTGGTAAAGCCAAAGTTTTTATAACTATTTTTTCCGATTAATGTTAAATTACGAAATGACCAGTCACTTAGTAATTTTTCAATTTTCTCGATTTTATTTGTATAATTGTTTAGTATATAATTGTCACTAAACAGATTAAATTCAATTCCAAGAATTTTGAATGATCTGGAATGATTCCAAACGACTTGTTCGCTTGTTGGAAGTGTTTCACCACAACCCCACTTTGAGCCGATCCATGTAACTTCCGTTTTGTCAAAATTAACCTTTAAGTCAGAGATTAGTGAGAATTGTTTAATCATATTCAGGGCATCATATTCAGGGCATTATCTAAAGAGTATCCATCGTCACTTAAATACAGAGAGGAGTTATCGGCGTATTGACTGCTTAGATATTCTGAATGTTTAATCTTTATTCCATTTATATTGGAATTAAATTTTAAGGACGTGCTAAGAATTTCTACACTAAGAATAAAGAGATATGACGATAAAGGATCACCTTGCCTTACGCCTCATTCAATATTAAATCTTTCAGAACAATGGCCATTATTTAGTATGCAACTAGAGATGTTGGTGTAGAAGGTTTGAAACCACCTTATCATAGAGTCCAAAATTTAAAAATTACATCGTCTTTTGGGTAAAACTCCATTAAGAGAATCGAAAGCCCTTTCGAAATCTATGGGAACTAGGATACCTGGAATTCTAATTTTTCACAATTTGCAATTAAATCGAAAGTTAATCTAGTACACTCCCCAGTGTAACAACTCTTCATAAAACTGAGCTGGGTGTCTGAAATTAAATTGGGAAAGAACTGTTTTTACTCTGTAAGCAATTGCTGCTGATCCTATTTTTGTATCTACGTTAATTAGGGATATGGGGTGCCAGTTTTTAGCTCACTGAAGGGAGCTAAACTTATCACTTGCCGTCCGTCATCTGTCGTCCATCTGGGGTCGTGAACAGTTTTCAAACGACTTCTCCTCTGAAACCGCTAGGTCGATTTGCTCGAAACTTGGTATGGATATTCATTACCATATGTCAATTCAAGTTTGTTCAAATGAAATGGACATGCCCACTTGGGGCTCCATAGGGGGCATAACTCTGATAGCACCCTATGTATATTAGAGAAATTACTAAAAAATCTTCTTCTCCAGCACAAGTGGGCAGAATCATTTGATATTTGGTATACAGCATTATGGGGTGGATCTGATTCAAGTTTGTTCAAATCGGCCCCCTGGATTCATATTTGGGCTCACTATAGAAGCTCGAATCGGAACTTAGTGCATTTCAGGCAAATTTAAAAAAAAATCTTCTTCTCCAGATCCAGCAGGCAGAATCTCTTGATATTTCGTATGCAACATTGTGGGGTGGATCTGATTCAAGTGTGTTCAAATCGGCCCCCTGGATTCATATTTGGGCTCACTATAGAAGCCCGAATTCGAACTTAGTGCATTTCAGGCAAATTTCTTAAAAAATCTTCTTCTCCAGATCCAGCAGTCGGAATGTTTTGATATTTGGTATGCAGCATCTTTAGGCAGGGGGGGGGGGGGGGGGGGGGGGGGGGAGGGGGGGATTCAAGTTTTTTCAAGCCATGTCCCTAGGTCCATATTTGGGCTCACTACAGGAGCTCGAATTTAACTTAGTTCAAAATGAGGAATTTTCTTAAAAAATCTTCTTCAGATCCAGCAGTCGGAATGTTTTGATATTTGGTGTGCAGCATCCTTTGGGGTCTGAGATTCAAGTTTGTTAAAGCCAAGTCCCTGGGTTCATATTTGGGCTCACTGTGGAAGCCCGAATGATAACTTAGTTCAAAATGAGGAATTTTCTTTAAAAATCTTCTTCTTCAGATCCAGCAGTCAGAATGCTTTTGATATTTGGTATGAGGCATCATTAGGGGGGTAAGATTCAAGTTTGTTCAAGCCATGTCCCTAGGTCCATATTTGGGTTCACTGTGGAGGCTCGAATTGTAACTTAGTTCGAAATGAGGAATTTTCTTAAAAAAAATCTTCTTCTTCAGATCCAACAGTCGGAATGTTTTGATATTTGGTGTGCCACATCCTTAGGGGGGTGAGATTCAAGTTGGTAAAAGCCAAGTCCCTGGGTTCATATTTGGGCTCCCTGTGAGAGCCCAAATTATAACTTAGTTGAATATGAGGAATATTCTTTAAAAATCTTTTTTTTTAGATCCACTGGTCAGAATCTTTGGATATTTGGTATAAGCTTTTCTTAGGAGGGGCAGATGCAACTTGTTGAAATCAATTCCCTGGGTTGATATTTAGTCTACCTTGTCAGGTGAGCACCCTCAGGCCCTCTGGGGCCTCTTGTTTATGTATCATTTTGGTTTGTTTTGTTTTGGTATGCAAGTAATAATCCCGAGTCTCTGTGTAATTGAGAGTTGTTCCAATTCGTAGCCACAATTCAGAGAATTAATTAGGTAAGTACCAATGTCTTTCCAAAAAAAATTATACAATTCGGCAGTGAAGCCGTCAGAACCAGGTGTTTTATTGTTTTGCATTGCTTTTAGGGTGTTTAGACATTCCGAAGGTGTTAATTGCCCTTCAAGAGATTTATTTTCGTCATCGCTTAAAAAGGTAAGAAAGGGGTTGCTTTTGTCAAAAAAACTTTCAACCGTATCAAGAACCTGATTATTTGGTAGTTTTGAAGAATATAGATTTTCGTAGAAGGATTTCTGAACCCTAAGAATCTCGCGTATATCAGTAATTTCCGACCCATCATCCTTTAAAACCTGGGTATAGTTTTTTCCATATAGTGTCTTTTCTCTAAGTTGCAGAAATACTTGGTTGGTTTTTCCCCCTCTATTTTCCGTTTTGATTTTGCTCTCATTATTATTCCCTGAAGCTTTTTATCCCTAAGGGTTTTAAGTTCGTTTTCAAGTGATCTCATTTCTTCTAACACTGACCCCCCCCCCTGTCCAGTTTAGTATGTAGAATTGTTAGATGATCTTCTACTTCTTGTTGCCTTTTGTCTGACTCATGTTTCACAGAAGAGGCGTATGCTATACTTTTTCCTCTAATCATAACTTTTAGTGTTTCCCAAAGGAGCTGATCATTATTACTGAAACTTTCTGTGTTATCATTTGTATATTGGTTTACTGTTTCGGCTATGACTTGCTTAATAGTACCTACATAGTCCGGGTCACCAAGTAGGCTATTATTAAACTTCCAAATACCCCTTCCCCTGGACTGGTTATCAAAAGATAGTTTTATGCTTACTGGGTTATAGTCGGACCGATATCTAGTGTGAATTTCACTTTGAAAAATGAGTTGTAAGTCTGACGATAATAAAAAGTAGTCAAATCTAGCCATTTTATTTTCAGGACCCCTCCAAGTATAGCGTCTTCCTTCTGCATTTTCTAAATGCCAAACATCAAATAAGTCAATTTTTCCATCGAGTTCAATATTTTTTTTATTTGCTTTTTGGTTGTTTTTTTGCCTATATTTAATTTTATCTTTTTCATAATCTTGTGGAACATTCCAATCCCCACCTATTATTATCAAATCATTACCCACGCTTTTGATTTTAGAGAATGTTTCATCATAAAATTGTGGTCTATCATCATTAGGACCATAGACAACTGACAGGGTTAATCTTCGATCCTTGATGGTAACGTCCAGAATTATAAAATTTCCACTCTCGTCTAAAGTACTTTTGTGAATGGTGAATTCAAAAGTGTTTTTGAAAAGTATATCGACGCCCCTGCTTGAACTTGAGTAAGAACAAAAGAGAGCCTCGTAACTCCACTCACTCCTCCAACAATTTTCCATTTTTTTACTCGAATGCATATCCACCAGGAAAGTTATGTCAAATTTATCCCTGCACCGCGAAAAAATATCTTGTCGTTTGCAAGAATCGGAAGATAAGCCATGACAGTTCATGCCTCCTATTATTATGCTAGCCATTTGGGATTAAATTAAGGGTAACATTAAACGTAGATGTGCAGCTACAGTGTTGTGAATCATTCATCTTTTCTTTTGTAAACTTACTTTTCTGTACAATACAATTTATGGAAAGACCTATAAATCTGATTTTTTTTTCTATTAACACAGACAATTAATGAAAACAGTAACATTGATGTTGTGAGTCGATGATTACTCAAGTGTTTCGTTTTTTCAACCCCAACAGAATGCACCTGTGTTGATAATAACAGTCCTTGGTGGCTAAAAAGCTGTCTTCACTAGTCCAACTCTCACCTATGTTGTATTATCCACATTCAACCTAACATATCGCTCAATCAGTCGCAAACTACTGGAGAGTGCCCAAAAGCAAATGTCAAAATGAGGGTACCATGCTAAAGTCAAGAATTCCTTAGCTCAAGTATCCTATTAAGACGAAAAATAAAAAACATTGTTTAATGCAGAATTTCGTTATTACGAACTTTTGGAGAGTGCACGCAAGCACTCTCCAACAATTTGCAACAAAGCACAACTGATGAGCAAGTTATGACCAGTACAGATGATCCAGCTGCCAGCCTGTCAATAACAACAGCCGATGCCAACTTGTGTTGTTATGCCAACTTATGCTGTTCCATCATCATATCAGATATCATTTGGTCAATGCAGAATTGCGTTATTGCAGACTATTGGAGAGTGCCCACAAGCACTCTCCAACAGTTCGCAACAAAGCAAAGTTGATGAGCAAATTATGACCAGTGCAGATAATCCAGCCGTTAATCAGTCAATGTCAACAGCCATTGCCAGCTTATGTATGTTGTTTTATCAACAGTAAAAAAAAACGAATAGCAGTTGCTCAGTGCAAATTTGCACCATTACAAATCGCTGGAGAGTGTCTGCAAGCACTCTCCAGAAATTCGCAAACGAGCTAAGTTGATGAGCAGGTTATGACCAATGAAAAGTTATAACAATGTTAAAAAATCTGAGATAACTGGAAACACAAAAAATCCAAAGCAACAAAATAAAACTCTATAATATTTTCACAGTTAATGATTGCTTGTTTGCAACAAAGTGGGAAAAATGTACATGCTGGCTTTATTGAAATTAACTGGAGTAACTTCAATAAAACAGGACGTAAATTACAAAGTGTCACCACGATCACAATCTGGTAATCAACTGTTTATGAAATGAGCGACCAGTACTCACCACTACTATTGCAGAGATGTAACATAATTGACCTGGGTCCAAATCACTCTTAAAAGTGCCTTTGGTGATGATTGTGCGATGGCACAGATAGTTTGGACAAAACATACACCTACCACACATAGGGCTAAGCAGCCACTAACTGGCCGAGTGCCAAAAGCAATTATCAAAATGTGGGTACCATACTGAGGTCACTAATTCCTTAGCTCAAGTTTCTCATTAGGACAAAATAAAAGATATCATTTGTTTCATGCAGAATTTCTTTATTACAAACTTTTGGAGAGAGCCCGCAAGCAATCCCCAACAATATGTAACAAAGCACAGTTGGTGAGCAAGTTATGACCAGTGTAGATAATCCAGCCATCAAACAGTCAATGTCAACAGCCGATGCCAACTTAAATTGTTATGCCAACTTATGTTGTTTTATCAACAGTCACCATATCAAAAATCATTTATTCAGTTCAGAATTGTGTTATTAAAAACCATTGGAGAGTGCCCGCAAGCACTCTCCAACAATCTACAACAAAGCAAAGTTGATAAGAAAATTATAGCCAATGTAGATAGTCCAGCCATCAACCAATTAATGTCAACAGCCGATGCCAACTTATGTATGTTGTTTTATCAATGGACGAAAAAAAAATAAAGAGTAAAAATAGCATTTGTTCAGCGCAGAATTGCACTATTGCAAACTATCAGAGAGTGTCCGCAAGCACCCTCCAGTAATTTGCAACAAAGCAAAGTTGATGAGCAAGTTATGACCAATGTAGATAATCCAGCCATCAACCAGTCAATGTCAGCAGCTGATGTCAACTTACTAATGTTGTTTTATCAACAGTCAAAGTCAACATGACAAATTTCATTTGTTCAATGTGGAATTGCGTTATTACAAATGTCAGCACTCAATGCCAACTTATGGTGTTTTATCAACAGTCAAAATAACAAATCGCATTTGCTCAATGCAAAACCATGTTATTACAAACTACTGGAGAGTGCCCGCGAGCACACTCCACCAACATGCAACAAAGCAAAGTTGATGAGCAAATTATGACCAGTGTAAATGGTCCAGCCGGCAACCAGTCAGTATCAACAGCCGATGCCAACTTATGTACGTTTTATCAAAAGTCAAAGTAGCAAATACCATTTGCTCAATGTAAAATTGCGCTATTACAAATCAGTGGAGAGTACCCGAAGCACTCTCCAACAATTTGCAACAAAGCAAAGATGATGAGCAAGTTATGACCATTGTACTATATTATTTATTGATGTTTAAGGTCACATATTTATGCACAATGGCTAATCATGACCGTGACAGTTTTAAGGGTGGAGGAAGCCGGAGAGAACCACCGAGCAACGACGAGCAGCTGCCAGCGACCATTGTACTAATCTGGCCATCAAACAGTCAATGTCAGCAGGTGATGCCAACTTACTTGTGTTGTTTTATCAACAGTCAACATGACAAATTTCCTATTTTCAATGCAGAATTGCGATATTTCAAATATCAGCACCCTATGCCAACTTATGTTGTTTTATCAACAGTCACAATTACAAGTTATTATTGGAGAGTTCCCGTAAGCACACTCCAACAAATCAAAGTTGATGAGCAAGTTATGACCAATGCAAATGATCCAGCCGTCAACCAGTCAATATCAACAGCCAATGCCAACTTATGTACGTTATTTAACGTTTTTTAAAAAAAAAAAAAAAAATTTACAAATCAAATCATTGAGAAATGTCCGCAGGCACTCTCCAGCAATTTGCAACACCTTCAAACTTAATACATTTGTGCATTAACATCTTCCTTTGGCATGCCTCGGAGGGCGCATTCATTATCAGGTTGTTATGAAACTTTGTATGCTTATGCAGGGTGACAATGATAGGCGTTATCGATTTCCTTTTCATTTCCATCAAAAACTATTGCTGTAAGCAACAATCTTTGTATTTATTGCATTTGTGTATCAGCATTTTTCTTTGACATGGCCTACAGGCCACATTTATCATGGGATTGTTTTTTTTAGCTCAACTTAACAAAGTCAAGCTGAGCTATTGCCATCACTTCTCGTCCGTCGGTGTACTTACGTACGTACGCTTGTACGTTAGTACGTACGTCCACAGTTTCCATTGGCTCACCTCACAGGTCGCATTTATAATCAGATCACTTTGAAACTTGATATGCTTGTTTGGGGTGACCACTAGATGGGAGCTATCGATTTTGTTGAATTTCCGTCAAAAAATGTTGCCGCGGCCAATGTTCTTAGAACTTAGTTCAGTCAGACCACAATATTTCCTTTTGGCACTCCCTACAGGGCACATTTATGATTGGATTGCTTTGAAACCTGGTATGCTTGTTTAGGGTTACCTCTAGATGGGAGCTATCGATTTTCTTCAATTTCCATCAAAAAATGTTGCCACGGCCAACGTTCTTAGAACTTAGTTTAGTCAGACCACAGTATTTCCCTTTGGCACACCCTACAGGGCACATTTATGATTGGATTGCTTTCAAACCTGGTATGCTTGTTTAGGGTGACCTCTAGATGGGAGCTATCGATTTTCTTCAATTTCCGTCAAAAAATGTTGCCACGGCCAACGTTCTTAGAACTTAGTTTAGTCAGACCTCAACATTTCCCTTTGTCACACCCTACATGGCATATTTATGATCGGATTGCTTTGAAACCTGGTATGCTTGTATGGGGAGACCTCTAGATGGGAGCTATCGATTTTCTTCAATTTCTGTCAAAAAATGTTGCCGTGGCCTACGTTCTTAGAACTTAGTTTAGTCAGAAGACCTCAATATTTCCCTTTGGCACACCCTACGTGGCACATTTATGACTGGATTGCTTTGAAACCTGGCATGCTTGTTTGGGGTGACCTCTAGATGGGAGCTATCGAGTTTATTCAATTTCCGTCAAAAATTGTTGCCGCGGCCAACGTTCTTAGAACTTAGTTTAGTCAGACCACAATATTTCCCTTTGGCACACCCAACAGGGCACATTTATGATTGGATTGCTTTGAAACCTGGTACGCTTGTTTAAGGTGACCTCTAGATGGGAGCTATCGATTTTCTTCAATTTCCGTCAAAAAATGTTGCCACGGCCAACGTTCTTAGAACTTCGTTTAGTCAGACCACAATATTTCCCTTTGGCACACCCTACAGGTCACATTTATGATTGGATTGCTTTGAAGCCTGGCATGCTTGTTTGGGGTGACCTCTAGATGGGAGCTATCGATTTTCTTCAATTTCCGTCAAAAAATGTTGCCACGGCCAACGTTCTTAGAAATTAGTTTAGTCAGAAGACCTCAGTATTTCCCTTTGGCACACCCTACAGGGCACTTTTATGATTGGATTGCTTTGAAACCTGGTATGCTTGTTTGGGGAGACCTCTAGATAGGAGCTATCGATTTTCTTCTATTTTCGTCGAAAAATGTTGCTGCTGCCAACGTTCTTAGAACTTAGTTTAGTCAGACCTCAATATTTCCCTTTGGCACACCCTACAGGGCACATTTATTAGCTCAACTTGACAAAGTCAAGCTGAGCTATTGCCGTCATTTCTCGTCCGCCGATGTATGTACGTACGTACGTTAGTATATACGTACTTACGTACGTATGTTGGTACATACGTCCACAATTTCCTTTGGCACACCTCACAGGTCGCATTTATTTTCATTTCCTTTAAAAATTTATTGTCGTTTTCACCAGCCTTTGAACTTACTGCATTTGTGTAGCAACTTATCCCTTTTGCACTCTCTGCAGGGTATATTTATGAATTTCCATAAAAAAGAGAAAAAAACATTGCCACAAGCAATGACCTTCAAACTTTGTGCATTTGTGCATTAACATCTTCCTTTGACATGCATCCGAGGGTGCATTCATTATCAGGTTTTTTGAAACTTTGTATGCTTATGCAGGATGACAAAGATAGGAGCTATCGATTTTCTTTTCATTTCCATCAACAGTCTTTGAATTTATTGCATTTGTGCATCAACATGCCTCTTTTACATGGCTTACAGGCCACATTTATCAGGTTTTTTTTTTTAACTTGGTGTGTTCATTGGGCGAGACCTTTAGATAAGAGCTATTGATTAGCATTCATTCCTGTGAAAAAAGTTGCCATTTATAATAACCTCTGAACTTACTGCATTTGTGTATCAACATTCTTCCTTTAGCCTGTCTGACAGTTTACATTTATAAATTCAAAGATTACTCTTGACGTTGTGCACACACAATGCTGTTATGTTGAAATTTCACCAAATAACATTGGTACCAATGATCTTCAATTTTGCCATTTCACTTATAACTTACCAAATTCAAGTTTGTCAAGTTGAGCTACAGTGTCATTGACACTTTCATTTAACTTGGTGTGGTCATTAGGCGAGACCTCTGGATAAGAGCTATTGATTAGTATTCATTTCTTTGAAAAAAATTGCCGTTTACTATAACCTCTGAACTTACTGCATTTGTGAATAAACATTCTTCCTTTAGCCAGTCTTACAGTTTACATTTAAAAATACTTGGATTACTCTGACATTGTGCACACACAATGCTGTTAAGTTGAAATTTCACCAAATAACATTGGTACCAATGATCTTTTGCTACAGTGTCATTAACACTTTCATTGAATAACTTTTAGGTTTATAATCCGTTCAAGCGCTTAATTTGTGAAAAATGATTGACAGATTGGCCCATGGACATCTGGGACCAGGTTATTTGTGAGGATGATTTGAGCACCCAATTGATTATTCCCTTTCAATCATATTAAAAGCAAAATGGCTGAAATGAATACTTGTAGGATTCCTCTTTTCATTTCTACCTCGAAGTGAACTGACTGCTAAGCATTCAAAGGCTGAGAACAATCCATCAAAAGTGAGCAAATTAGTTGCCCAGCCATTAACAAACATGTGACCTCACAATGATTGATCCATTTTTAATAATACCTGGTTGGCTGTTTTGTCTGAATAAATTGTTTTTTGAACTTTTCTCTACCACGTTTATGTCACTACAACACAGCATGACTGCTTCATATTATGGAAGTTATAGCTTATCACATGTAAAAGTTGTTACATCAGTTTTAAAGTCTGAACATTGTTTTTAGCTCACCTGACTTTCAGTCAGGAGAGCTATAGTGATCACTCACCGTCCGTCGCCCATCGTCGTCCGTGAACATTGTGTTTGCATCTTCTCCTCCCAAACCGCCCAACCACTTTAATTAATATTTGAGATAATAGTTTGTCATGACATCGCAATTTGATTTTGTTCAAATCAAGTTGCATCGCCCCTTGGTAGGGCCACACTCAAAAAGTGTGCTGAAATCCTAAAAAATCTTCTTCTCATGAACCAGCAGCAGCAGAGACTTGATATTTGGTGTGCAGCTTCCTTTTGAGGTGTAGACTTAGGTTTGTTCAAGAGAAGTTTGATGGGCTATATTTGGCGTCATTATGGGAGGGGCAAAATTTTTGGCCCCGCCCAAAATTTCTATTTTCCGAACCGAGAGGCTGATTTGAACCAAATTTTATGTGAGGGCTTATTGGGTCATAAGTACCTAATTTATGCCGAATTTTTTTTTCCCATAGCGCTGTGGGAACCGCAGGAGCTAAAAATAGAAAAAATTAAAACGCCCATATCTCCAAAACTGCACGTCACTGAGAATTTTTATTTGGTGTGAAGCTTCCTTAGGGCCTACAGAAAGGATTGGTAAAAAAAAATTGCCATCGGTTTTATTATAGGATACAGTTTCGGGACTTTGAAAAAGTGCTGAGTCAGCACTTTTTAACACTGTAGGCAATGGGAAAAACATTAAAAAGTCTTCTTCTTCAGCTCCAGCAGGCAGAATCTTTTGATATTTGGTATGCAACATTGTAGGGTGGATCTGATTCAAGTTTGTTCAATTCGGCCCCCTGGGTTTATATTTGGGCTCAGTATAGGAGCCCGAATTCGAACTTAGTGCATTTCAGGTAAATTTCTTAAAAAATCTTCTTCTCCAGATCCAGCAGGCAGAATCTTTTGATATGTTGTATGCAACATTGTGAGGTGGATCTGATTCAAGTCTGTTCAAATTGGCCCCACTGGGTTCATATTTGGGCTCACTACAGAAGCCCGAATTCGAACTTAGTGCATTTCAGGCAAATTTCTTAAAAATCTTCTTCTCCAGATCCAGCAAGCAGAATCTTTTGATCTTTTGATATGTGGTATGCAACATTGTGAGGTGGATCTGATTCAAGTTTGTTCAAATTGGACCCCTGGGTTCATATTTGGGCTCAGTATTGGTGCATTTCAGGCAAATTTCTTTGAAAATCTTTTTCTCAAGATCCAGCAGGCAGAATCTTTTGATATTTGGTATGCAGCATGCTTAGAGGGGGGGGGAGATTAAAGTTTGTTCAAGCCAAGTCCCTGGGTTCATATTTTGGCTCACTGTGGTGGCCCGATTTATAACTTAGTTCAAAATGAATAATTTTCTTTAAAAATCTTCTTCAGATCCAGCAGTCGGAATGTTTTGATATTTGGTATGCAGCATCCTTAGGAGAATGAGATTCAAGTTTGTTCAAGCCATGTCCCTAGGTCCATATTTGGACTCGCTGTGGGAGCCCGAATGATAACTTAGTTCAAAATGAGGAATTTTCTTTAAAAATCTTCTTCTTCAGATCCAGCAGTCGGAATGTTTTGATATTTGGTATGCAGCATCCTTAGGGGGGGTGAGATTCAAGTTTGTTCAAGCCATGTCCCTAGGTCCATATTTGGGCTCACTGTGGGAGCTTGAGTTATAACTTAGGCAATATGAGGAATTTTTCTTTAAAAATCTTCTTCAGATTCAGCAGTCGGAATGTTTTGATATTTGGCATGCAGCAACCTTAGAGGGGTGAGATTCATGTTTGTTCAAGGCAAGTCCCTTGGTTCATATTTGGGCTCACTATGGGAGCCTGAATGACAACTTAGTTCAAAATGAGGAATTTTCTTTAAAAATCTTCTTCAGATCCAGCAGATGAATGCTTTTGATATTTTTTATGCAGCATCCTTAGGGGGGTAAGATTCAAGTTTGTTCAAGCCATGTCCCTAGGTCCATATTTGGGCTCACTGTGGGAGCTTGGATTGTAACTTAGTTCAAAATGAGAATTTTCTTTAAAAATCTTCTTATTCAGATCCAGCAGTCGGAATGTTTTGATATTTGGTGTGCAGCATCCTTGGGGGGGGGGGGGGGGGGGGGGGGGGGGAAGATTCAAGTTTGGTAACGCCAAGTCCCTGGGTTCATATATGGGCTCCCTGTGGGATCCCAAGTTATAACTTCAATATGAGGAATATTCTTTAAAAGTCAATTTTTTTAGATCCAAAGGTCAGAATCTTTGGATATTTGGTATAAGCTTTTCTTAGGAGTAGCAGATGCAACTTGCTGAAATCAATTCTCTGAGTTGATATTTAGGTTACCATGTCAGGTGAGCGCCCTCAGGCCCCCTGGGGCCTCTTGTTTAAATTGTCAAGTTTGTTAAAATCAAGTCCCTGGGTTAATATTTGGGCTCCCTATTGGAACCCAAATTTAACTTGGTCCAATATGAGGAATGATCTGAAAAAATCTTCTTGAAATGCAATCAGAATCTTTTGTTATTTGGTATAGAGCATCCTTAGAGGGTTCAGATTCAATTTGTTCAAATAAAGTCTCTGGGTTGATATTTGTGTTTCCTATGGGGCAGGGGTGGGGGTTACTTTTAACATAGTGCTTAGTTGGTAATATTCTCAAAATCTCCTGAACTACCAGTCTGGAGCCCTAATTTTAACCTGGTGCAGATGAGGAATATTCTTTGAAATCTCCCTGAGAACCACCATTCAGAATGTTTTTATACTTGGTATACAATGCCCCAGCTGGGCACAAATTCAAGTTTGTTCAGATTAGGTCCCTGGATTCATATTTGGGTTCCTTTCAGGACCCAAATTTTAACTTGGTGTAATATAATGAAAAATCTCCCTCAGATCCACCATTCAGAATCTATTGATACTTGGTATACCGGATCCTGGGGGTAGAGGAGAAGGGCTCTGACTCAAGTTTGTTCAAGTTATGTCCCTAGGTTGATATTTGGTCTCCCCAGTTTTGCATTACTGAAAATCTTGGCATTATTTCTGTGGTAGCATCCTAGCACCAGAAAAAAATCATCTGGCATGCACAGCAGAGTTACAAATAATTAATGTTTTCCTCTGTGGCGTTAACTAGCTATAGATGCTAATGGAATCCTTTTATAAACAACTTTGGTCAGGTGTGCGCCTCTGGCTCCATGGACTTCTTGTTTTTGTGGGGGTGGGGTGGGATCACGGAAGGGTTATGCATCAACTACTACTGTTTGTTAGTTTGAATTAATTCTGCCCACAAATGATGCGGCCAAGAGTGGTGAATTTAGTCTTATGTATATGTGGGTGGATAAGATTAATGTTTGTTGAAATGGGGCCTTAAAAAAATGAATTTTGAAGGATTTTGAGTGTTTTTATGCAAAGAAATAAAATAAAATTCACTTAGTTGATCCTTTCCCTTTAAGATGAGTTTGGAAGGATTTTGAGTTACTTTAAACAAAAAGAAACAAAAAAGATATTTACTAAATTGACCCCCTCCCCCCCGCACCCCCCACCCCCCCCAACTACCCACCCCTACACATCTAAGCACAAAATAAAACAATTCACCCAATGGACTTTTTGAGGAGTAACAACTCGATCCATAGAAATGTCGAACACTCTGACTGTTGAAAGTGTTTCTTAACCCCGATGATCCAAATAGCGGTACGGCAATCTATAACCGACTATTTATGTTTTATAGGGAAAAGTGAAGGAGCTCAATGAAGACACAAGCAATGCAAATTTGCATCCAACTCGAGATTTTGATTGTCATATTCTGAAGTATGCTGGAGATGAAAAAACTGTTCTTAGATCTGAACAAGCCTTCAAGTTATCCCAGGTCAGTGTCAATACTGAAAAATGTACAATTTTAAAAATCCCAAATTAGACTAAATAATTATTTTGATACTTTTTGGATACAGAATAAATAAACTCAAGATTGCTGATTATGATAAATTGAAGATATGGACTCTAAAATCAGACACTTCTCTGCCTCAGCCCCTTTACAAAACATAACAGCCTTGTATGGCTAGTGAACATTTTCAAAAATTGCCATTCAAATTTAATTATTTCTTGAGCTGTTGCCTAAATAAGAGCTGCTGACCCCTGAATGGAGGGAGCTTGATGAGCTTGTTCCATTCTGAGTATTATTTTAGTGTCATGATCTGTTTAAAATAATGGCAGTAGAAACTTTCTGGATCAGTGATGAAATGCGGTGACATCACCGCTTAAGAAATGGACTTTTTGAGACCCTTTCGTGCATTACATCAGACTTGGGCATGCTATCAGCTGATGAAAGAAACTTATTGAATTAGCTACATTCATTTGGGCTGTATTAACAGCATTGGCAGTAAAAAGACTGGACAAATACAAGCCAGCATATTTCAAGAATAGTGTGAAAATGGGAAATCAATTTTTGTTTCCTTCAATTTCAGCTGTGGGTTACGAATGACAGGGCTTTTATTTCATCTAAATTTGACAGAATCCATTTGGATTTTCACGAAATATGTTTGTAAGAATCCCCCCCCCCCTCCCCCCCGTGGGAACCCCGGGAAGTGAAGCAGTGCTTGTTTACTGTGGAAAACAAGCTCTGTTTCACTGGTAAAATAGGACCCAGTCGCTAATGCTTGGGGTGTGAGTCCTCTAAAATAGGCAACATGGGGTATAAATGATTGACTGACCTTGACTTTATCTCTATGTTGTGGTCATGATTAGCCATTGTGCAGAAGTATGTGACCTTAAACAACAATAAATATAAATGTAATATTGTAAGAATCTGTACCTGCTATGAGTATCCCAGGATCCCATGAGACCAGCATTGTTGAATGCCTGTTGTATACTGATAACATGTTAACCCTTCACCTGACACAACTTTTTGTCCCCTGAAATTTTTAGTCGAGTTGTGACGAAGTCAAACTCGACTTATAGTTTGGTGAATGGCGGGTGGGCAGACGGATGGACGGACGGACGGACGGACGGACGGACGGACGGACGGACGGAAGGACGGACGGACGGACGGGCGGGCATAAACAATTGGTTTCCGGATGATAACTTGATAGTGGTTCAACTCACATTCATTAAACTTCATACGTAGGTTGGTCTTGGTGGGAGGAAGAACCCTATTGATTTTGGACATACTACGTCGAAGGTCAAGGTCACAGTGACCTTGAACGTAGTAAATCTTAAACAATTGGTTTCCGGATGATAACTTGATAATGGTTCAACTCACATTCATGAAACTTCATAGGTAGATTGGCCTTGGTGAGGGGAAGAACCCTATTGATTTTGGACTCGCTACGTCAAAGGTCAAGGTCAACGTGACCTTGAACATAGTAAATTGCAACAATTCCTTTCCGGATGATAACTTGATAGTAGTTCAACCTACATTCATGAAACTTCATAGGTGGGTTGGCCTTGGTGCGAGGAAGAACTCTATTGATCTTGTTTTGGACTTGCTAGGTGAAAGGTCAAGGTTACAGTGACCTTCAACATAGTAAATCGTAAACAATTGGTTTCCGGATGATAACTTGATAATGTTTTGACCCACGTTCATGAAACTTCATAGGTAGGTTGGCATCAGTGAGAGGAAGAAACGTATTTATTTTGGACTTGCTAGGTGAAAGGTCAAGGTCATAGTGACCTTCAACATACTAAATCGTAACTAATTGGTTTCCGGATGATAACTTGATAATGGTTTGACCCACATTCATGAAACTTCATAGGTAGGTTGGCATAGGTGAGTGGAAGACCCCTATTGATTTTAGACTCACTAGGCCAAAGGCCAAGGTCACGGTGACCTTGAACATAATAAATCGTAAACAATTGGTTTCCTGATGATAATTTGCCAATGGTTCCACCTACATTCATGAAACTTCATAGGTAGGTTGGCATTGGTGCAAGAAAGAGTTCTATTTATTTTGGAATCACTGGGTCAAAGATCAAGGTCATAGTGACCCTTCACATAGTAAATTGTAAACAATTGGTTTCGGGACGATAAGTTGATAATGATTAAACCCACTTTTGTGCTGTCACAACTCGACATTGGATCGGTGATCCTATCAGCATTTTTTTAATTAAAATAGCCGGTGTTTCATTCCGTCCATGACTCCATGTGTGTGCATCCGTACCTCCATCCCTCTTTGGTATGTAGGTGTATCAACATAAAATACAAGTCACGGTCAAGTTCCAATCGGGGTGCGGTCTGACAATTTTTGTTCCTTTTTCGACTTTGAAAATTAATTTTTTTGTTTCCTGATGATAACTTTAGTCATATGCCAAATCAAATGAAATTTGGTATGTAGGTGTATCAACATACAATACAGGTCAAGTTTGAATCGGGTGCGGTCTGACAATTTTTGCCAGAGTTATGCTCCTTTTTTGACTGATAAGTCTTTTTTTTTATGGTTTCCTGATCATAACTTTAGTTATTGTTGACCGAATCAAACAAAATTTGGTATGTAGGTATATGGACATAAAGTACAGATCCAGTTCAAATTGGGTTTATGTCTGCCATTTTTTGCCAGAGTTATGTCCCTATTTTTATACTAGAACCAATGGCCCTGACTTAGCTGGTGCAAACTCAATAATATCCAGGGCCAAATACAATTTTGGACCCCCCCCCCCCCCCCCCCCAAATTTGCATACAAATCCGAAAATTGAAAGTCCTATCTGGTCCTCCATACTTTAGTACTGCGCATGAGCAGTAACCAAGAAGGTACCAAAATTGGCACAAAGCATCATTCTTTTGTTTGGCCTAAGTCAGTAAACATCTCATCTGACATCTGTGCTTTAAGTCTCAATTTTTTGAAGATGCCAGACACAAATCAATGATGGTTATGGTGGATTCAAGACTATAACAGGATGCCGGAAGTGAACAATGGTGGTTTTTGACGTTCAGGGCTGTAACTTTGAAATATTTATATAAAATTATTCATGTTTCCCATTTTCGGGATATGCGCCTGAATGTCGTCATTCTTGCTAATGATTACACGATTGTTTGTTAAATGTTCCTTCCCTGTCCTTTCCTGGACCCTCCGCTTAGACTCCCAAGCTCTTTCGGCTTTTTTATTGAAATTTTTTATTGAATTTCTTGGGAGTTTAACGTGTATTACGGAATGGATATTCCATTTTTTCCTGTGTATTATGAAATTGATATTCCGTTTACCCCCGTGTTTACGTTTTCATCTTCGGGTTTTAGAATGTTTTGTAGTCTTGCATCTTCTACCAGATACATTGTTTTTTCTTCCATTGAAGATCTAGCTTTGCATCAGGTGGTTGTTGATCAGTTACTGACTTTGGGCCTCTTTTGTACCTGTTTGTTTAGTTAGTTTCCGGTTTTTATACCCCCCGCAAACAAAGTTTGGTGGGGTATATAGGAATCACCCTGTCAGTCAGTCCGTCCGTCTGTCCATCCTTGTAAGTGCAACTCATCTTAAACCGTTCAAAGAATTTTCATGAAACTTTACACAATGGAAGAACTCCATATGAAGATGTGCATGAAGCAATATAATTCCATTCTGACATTTCCAAGGGGAGATAATCTAACTTATACCGTCTGTCCATCCTTGTAAGCGCAACTCCTCCTAAACCGTTTGAAGAATTTTCATGAAACTTTACACAATGGAAGAACTCCATATGAAGATGTGCATGAAGCAATATAATTTCATTCTGACATTTCCAAGGGGAGATAATCTGACTTATACATTTCAGGCGCGCAGGGGGGGGGTATCACTTTGTGAGTTTGCTCACAGTACCTCTAGTTCGTATTGACGTTTTCTGTCTAGCAACGTTTTGAATACGTTTTATATCAGTATTTAGTATAGCACAGTTATTGTATTTCTATTAGGATACATATTTTTATGTATTCCGGTAGTTTAGCTTTAATTATGTAGTGTTTGTCCACACTTAGGCTCTATCAGGATGCCTTTGGGCTCAGGAGGTTCCCTTGGGGTACTTAGGCTTCATTCAAAAATTTTTTAGCTCACCTGAGCGAAGCTCAGCGGGAGCTTTACTGATCGTGATCCGTCCGTCGTCCGTCCGGCGTTAACTTTACATTATCGACTTCTCCTCCTAAATCACTAGCCCAATTTTATTCAAATGTTGGCTAAATATTTATTACCTAATGCCAATTCAGATTTGTTCAAATGAAGTTGCCCCTCCTCCTGGTTGGGGCACGCCCCCAAGGGGCACCAAAATCTTTGAAAATCTTCTTCTCAAGAACCAGCATTAGCAGACACTTGATATATGGTATGCAGCTTCCTTTTGAGGTGTAGATTCAGATTTGTTCAAGAGAAGTTCGAGGGATAATATTTGGCGTTGTTATGGGAGGGGCAAAAATTTTGGCCCCCGCCCTAAATTTCTATATTTTTATACTGTACCAATGACCCAGACATAGCTGGTGCTAACTCTTAAAATATAGGGCCAAACACAAATTTTGCCCCCAATCCCCAAAATTTGCATCTTTTTAAAACCAAAGAAAACATGTCCTGAATGGCCCTCCACACTTCACCTCTACTGCGCATGCGCAGTGTCAAGGACGTTCCAAAATTGGCGCCATTAATCATTCTAAGTTTGGCCCTTCATCAGTTAACATCTGACTGATCTTTGTGCTTGTAAATCTCAGTTTAAATGATGCCAGACACATAAATATTAGTGAATTGGTGATTCTAAGGAGGATAGAGAAGGAGGAGAGGAAAAATGTGTGACAGAATATTATCAGGGCTGTAACTTAAAATTTTTTAATGAAATTATGTTAAGTTACCTATTTTCGAGGCAGCAGCCATTTTGTTGTCATTCTGGTTATTTAGTTACACTGATTTTTCAGTGTTTTCCTCTCTCCCTTTCCTTTAAGTCCCCTCTTGCTATTCTCCCATGCTTTTGGCATAGTTTCTGTAATTATTATTACTAAAATTTCTTGGGAGTTTTAGCTGAATAACAAAATGAATTCTGTTCTTTCCCCATGTTTACGTCTTCACCTACGGGTGGTTAGGCGTTGTGTTCTGCATCTACCATCTGATGTTCTGCAGTTTCTTCCCTGGAAGTCTCTGTTTTGCATCAGATAGTGTATTTTTGGTAACTGATTCCGGGCCTGGGTGCCTGGAGTCTTATTTTAGTGTTTTTACACTCATTGTTTACTTTTACAACAGCCCTCTGTGTGAGGGGGGATTTCTGGAAAATAACATCTTGATGTTATTTTAATCATAACTAGATACATTATTATTGTTCGTAAGTGTTGAATAAATTGTTTAAAATATTTTTAAAATTTTTGTCCACACTTAGGCTTGGGATCCATTGGGGCTCAACGTTACTTTTCAGAAACTTGGGCTGTTCTGAAAAAAAATATTTTTTCAAAATATTTTGATTTCAATTATTTTTTCTATATTAATGGATCATATTATTATTATGTATTTTGATTGCCAGGGGTTGGTGCGAGTACCAGGACTTTGTTTTCTTTTCACATTGAAAGGATTTTGATCAATTGTAATAAGAGGAAGTCTTCCTCTGACTTCTATAATCATTCTATATGTGGTCAGTGTACTCGCATTAACTCCTGTTCTGTATCGTATGATTTCGATGACAACATGGGAAGCGTATGTCACGGTATGTTAGTGGGGAATTGGACACTCCGGTCCTTTCCCCGCAGGGTCACTCTACTTTATCAATTTCTATTTCAGACGATCAAGATTAGGGTGATGTATCTGTGATGTCTTCCAACAGTGTGCCTCCGTCGTCACAATTAATGAAGGGCTAGCGGAAAAGTGCTCATGTAAATACGCCAATTGCCTAAGAGGACCCTAGTAGGTTCGACGGCCTTTGACGTCCGCTAGCTCGCCCGGTGTAGCGTCCATTCATCGAATGGTTCGGCAGCCGGGTTCGTCCGTTGCGGTCTAGAAGGAGTTTTGGGGTGATGCGAGCACTATAAATCAACCAAATGCACACCCAGTGACGGCGGATTAGAGGGAGAACGGAGGAAGCCTTTTAGTCCGGTTCATAGCTCGTTCTGGTCCATCCGGACGGCGAGCGAGAGAGGCCCCTCTCTTGTACAACAACATCTGGCCCCAGATGTTGTGGTACAAAATGTTTCGCATTCGGAGCATACGTCCGTCGCTCGGGACGCTCCGACATATAGTCAGTCCGGAGTAGACTGTCAATAAGGCTTCCTCATTCTCATAGTAGCGCACACGACTGCTCTTGGCTACATGACCGTCGGATATCCAGTCAGCTTCGCCAGTCAGAGAATCATCGGCGACCAGGTCACACCATCCGGTAGCCAGGGACACGAGGCCTGCAGACTCCGGACGTTCGCACAGGAAAGTGTGCGGGAGTCAACGTTCACGGAGCTTCCGGCGGCAATGCATCGTAAGACCGCTACTGCACAGGCCTCGGGGACGGACGTGCTTTCCTAAATAGCACAGATTATCGCAGCATTCCAGCATCAACTGAATCTGTCACATATTTTTTTATCCGACGATGCTGGGTTGGGACGCTCCGCGGAAGCGGGTATGGACGTCCGAAAATTTCATCCGGTCCGACGGGATACCGAAAGGGATTCGGAGGATTTCGAGTTTTCCCTTTCGGAACAACATATGCTGTTGTGTATGTCATCTGACTTGATCTTCTACAGGTTCTTTCGTCGGACCAGAATGCTGCGATGCCGGATAAGAAATTGATAGCGTCGGTGGACTTAGAAATTTTTGGTTCGGTTCAGGGACATCGTCCCTCAGTTCCGACATAGTCCAATAATGTCACACAAACTTTCGAATTATTGAACGACGCTATATATATTATTATTATATGCTTGCTATTACCAAGCATTTCTGGTTTCTTGTTCGCAAAGTTACGGAGATGTCTTTCAAAAGTGTGCCTCTGTCGTCATAGTTAATAAGAGCTAGCGGCAATAAGTGCTCATGGAATATGTCTATCGCCTAAGAGGTCCCTTGTAGGATCGATGGAGTGACATTCGCTAGCTCACCCGGTGTAGCGTACATTCATCGAATGGTTCGGCTGCCGGGTTTGTCCGTTGCAGTCTAGGAAGGAGATTTGGGTGATGCGAGCACTATAATTACTTTAGTACTCACCCTGTGACGGCGGATTGAGGACAGTTCGGAGGAAGCCTGTTAGTCCGGTTCCTGGCTTGTCCAGGTCCGTCCGGGCTGTGAGCGAGAGAGGTCCCTCTCTCGTCCAACAACATAGGGGACCGCATGTTGTGGTTCAGATATTTTTCATTCGGAGCATATGTCCGTCGGTCGGGACGCTCCGTTATATTGACAGTCCGAGAGACTGTCGATAATGCTTCCTCATCCTCACAGCAGGGCACACGACCGCACATTGGCTACGTGACCTTGAGTATCCGATCAGTTTCGTCATTCAGTGATTCCACGGCGAATAGGTCACGCCATCCGGTAGCCAAGGGACACGAGGCCTATACACTCCGTTCGCTCGCATATTAGTAGTATGCACGGGGTAACGATCACGGAGCTTCCAGCGGCAATGCATTGTAGGACCGCTTCTCCACAGGCCTCAGTGACGGACGTGCTATCCGAGTTAGCACAGTTTTTTCGCAGCATCCTAGCAATCGACAGTTTCTTAGTCGAATCAGGAATTATCTGACGGCGCTGGGTCGGTGCGGTCCGCGGTTGCATCAGGTACGGACGACCGAACGCTTTATAGGGTCCGACAGGATGGCGAAAGGGATTCGATAGATTTCGAGTTTTCCCTTTCGTAGCAACGGAAGCTGCCATACATATCTTCTGGCGTTATCTTCCAGTGATTGTTATTTCGGACTACATTGCTGCGATGTTTGATAAGAGACTTATAGCGTCATTGGACACGGAATTTTGGATCGGTTCAGGGACATTGTCCCTGACTTACCGACACAGTCCAATAATGTCATTAGAACATGTGTATTATTTATCGACGCTATATATGCATATAAGCCTGCTACCAAGCATGATAGTTTAGTTTCTTGTCCGCAATGCTCATTTCTGCCTTTTTATCATTTATACGAATAATTTATTTTGGCAAAGCAGGGCATATCAAGAGTTCATATGCGTCTAGACGGCGTGGTTAAAGACTGGAAATATTCTTTTTCGCCGTCTTTGTCTTTTCCAACCACAATGTTGGAAACGACAATGATGTCTAGTAGACTTAACTTAGACGCTTTATCATACGTAATCCACCTTACTGAGGCGTTATCATTACGTCTTCAAGAAAAGAATTACGGGATATTATCCTCAATGTGATTTCTTTTGAGGGCTGTAGTTTGTCCACGTATAAATCCGCCCTTCAGTGGCTGATTGGAGTTGGTTAGACGTGACGCAGCCCTAGCTACATCCACGCGCGTGGATAGTAAGGTGAAGAACTCTCTCAGAGTCGCTTCGTTCTCGGAGAAGCTTCTCTTCGACGGCAACTTTTCAGCAATCCATGAATTGCTCGATTTACACGTTCTCTTGTCTATCTAGTGTTGCAAGAGATTCAGACTGGGGCAACATTCGGTGGTTGACTCAGAGAGTGCCACTGCAGTTGCCAGATCCGAGTTTTATAATTATGACGGTTGCCAGTCAAACAGGTTGGGATATAATATTGATCCCAACGGATTCGAAGTGCCAGGGTCTTTGGGTTCCGCAGTCTCTAAGCAAGCACTTATCTTCTGCGGAATAATGTTTTTTTAGGCTTGCTTTATGTCATTGGATGAACATTATTCAGAAACGCATGTCCAAATCCTGTCCGTTAATTCGACAGTAATGGCGTATCTCCGGAACCAGGGAGGCACTCATTCGTTTCCATTATTCAATTTAATGGAAAGAATCCTTCTGTTTGTTATAGTACATCAAGTTCTGTTTCGGTCCGTCATATTCCGGGTCGTCTGATTGTTTTACCGGACTCCCGTTCACTTATGGGTCGCTTGTTGCTGTCAGAATGGACTCTCAACAAACAAGTATTCAATCAGATTTGCTATCAATGGGAGTGCCCAATGATAATTTATTTACGACACCGCTTGCTAATCAATTGCAGACGTATGTGTTTGCTTGTCCAGATCTTTGAGCTAATGTTGTTAACGCTCTATTGATCTAATAGGACGGAATGATAGGATATGCGTATCCTCCGGCGCTGTTGTTTCAGCAGGTATTGCTAAGATAAACAACCATAATACATTTCTGTTGATAGCATCTCTGTCTTCACAGAGACCGTGGGTAAATTTACTCTGATGTCGACTGTGGGACTTAACGCGAAATCTTCCTCAATGAGAGGATCTTTTTTCGCTGGGTAAAATCGTGTCATCTTTATCACAACCCGCAAGGTCGCAACCTTCACGTATTCCGTTGTGTGGTCCTTTTTGCATTGTAAGCATTGTACTGGACGAGCTTTGGACGCGATTTCTTACTATAGGAGATCCTCTTCTTCGCTATTCTATGTGGCTAAAGTGGAGGCTCTTCCGTCGTTGGTGTAGGGATCACTATGTTCATATTGTTGATCCCTCCATACTACTCATTGCAACTTTTTAGTATACTTGTTTGACAAGATCTACTGCAGCCTGTTATTATTAAGGTTATAGGTTTATGTTACCTCATACCTATGCACTCTATGATAGTTTACAATTGAGTCTTATGTCTCTTTATCTAAGTCAGTTAGTAACTTTTTGATAAATAGACTTAGAATCATTAGATTAAATTCCTATATGGAATTTAACTTCGGTTCTTATTTAGCTAAGTAATCATTTGAGCCTCTGGAAACAGTAGTTTTCAAATTCTGACCTTTTAGACAGTAATTCTGTTGGCTTCTCTTTTACTGAAGAGTCAGTGAGTTTCATGCACTATCGGTGGATGATTTTCACTTTCATAGTTTCGGAATCACTACTTCCTTTACTATTTAGGTTGGATTTTTACATAAGAGTTAGGCTCCTAATATCCGGAACCTATTGTTATTAAGGTCCTTCCGTCTTCGTACGGGCATAGGCCTTTACTCTGTCCGGTTAGAGTTTATATATTTATAAACAGATATCTGTTTATTACTACGGGCGTAAACTTCTTCTGTCTTTGATGCCTATTAGAAGGACGTTACGCTCCATTCTATTGCTAATGGATTCAATTAACTATCGATACTGCTTATGGTATATCTTTGACTCAGCAATTGTGTTTGAGATTTCGGCTCATGAAGTAAGAGTTCTTCTACATCTTAGGCTTACATTAAGAGTATTGCTATTATAGATTTTTGAAGGCTGCTCATTGCGCTCAGCCATCCACATTCATGAATTTTTTATCTCAGAAATATTGAGTCCATTTCTGGAGGCCTCTATTGTTAGGTCTATTATCTACTGCACAGAATGTCATTCACTTAACAGTTGCTACTATAGCTAGGTAGGCTGTCTGTTTCGGCAGTGACTCCGTTCTGCTGCCCTCTTCGCTCTGGGCTATTTGACCCAGGGCAAGAAAAAGGGGGGGGGGGGGGGAGGGTGTTCCCTTGGGTCATCTGTTTTACTATGAAAACAAGGGGATACCTCCTCCGGAGTTAGTAATTCTGAGCTGTTATTGGGATGGTTGTTTAGTGAGAAGTTTATGTTTTAAAAATTCATTCAAGTCTTAGTTTTTAAAGTATAGCTTTTGAATATAGCACGTGTCAACGGACATGATTATGCAATCCTCAGACACTTTTAAGGAGTATAAAGAGTCTCTATTCTCTAGACTTACTTTATTTATTGGCTTACTTTAAAAATTATTAGTATAAGGATTATACTAGATATTAATAGAGTACATGGATGTATGATGCTCAATTTTGGAAGGTGTTGCATCTTTCTAATTTATCATAAATAAGAAAGATACATGTAAGGCCTAATACTTCTTTTTCCCTAGAGGGGATGACTCTATTTTATATAATTGAGCGTATTCCATCTTGCTCTATGTCCTTGGCCCTGGAGCCTTTTTACTATTCAGCTATGTCTGGGTCATTGGTACAGTATAAAAATGTTAAAAAATTTATAGTAATTTATATATTTTTTATACTTACCAATGACCCAGATGGGGATGGCCCTCCCAGGAGTTGGGAACTCTTACCTCCCCACTGAGTACATAGCGCTTACCAGGCACTGGTTATTAGAATGATTAATGGCGCCAATTTCAGAACGTCCTTGACACTGCGCATGCGCAGTAGAGGTGAAGTGTGGAGGGCCATTCAGGACATGTTTTCTTTGGTTTTAGATGCAAATTTTGGGGATTGGGGGGCAAAATTTGTGTTTGGCCCTATATTTTAAGAGTTAGCACCAGCTATGTCTGGGTCATTGGTAAGTATAAAAATATATAAATTACTATAAATTTTTTAACTTTCTGAACCAAGAGGCCGATTTGAACCAAATTTAATGTGAGGACTTATTGGGTCATAAGTACTTGATTTATGCAAAAAAAATATTTTCCCGCAGCCCCGTGGGAACCTTAGGAGCTGAAAATAGAAAAAATTTAAAACGCCCATATCTGCAAAACTGCACGGCACCGAGAATTTTTATTTGGTGTGAAGCTTCCTTAGGACCAACAGAAAGGATTGGTCAAAAAAAATTGCCCTCGGTTTTATCATAGGTTACAGTTTCGGGACTTTGAAAAAAAGTGCAGAGTCAGCACTTTTTAACACTGTAGGCAATGGGAAGAACATTAAAAAATCTTCTTCTCCAGATCCAGTGGGCAGAATCTTTTGATATTTGGTATGCAACATTGTATGGTGGATCTGATTCAAGTTTGTTCAAATTGGCCCCCTGGATTCATATTTGGGCTCACTATAGAAGCTCGAATTCGAACTTAGTGCATTGCAGGCAAATTTCTTTAAAAATCTTCTCCAGATCCAGCTGGCAGAATCTTTTGATATTTGGTATGCAACATTGTGGGGTGGATCTGATTCAAGTTTGTTCAAATCGGCCCCCTGGATTCATATTTGGGCTCACTATAGAAGCTCGAATTGGAACTTAGTGCATTTCAGGCAAATTTCTTTAAAAATCTTCTTCCCCAGATCCAGCAGGCAGAATCTTTTGATATTTGGTATGCAATATTGTGGGGTGGATCTGATTCAAGTTTGTTCAAATCGGCTCCTGGGTTTATATTTGGGCTCAGTATAGGACATTAGGGCATTTCATTCAAATTTCTTTGAAAATCTTCTTCTCAAGATCCAGCAGGCAGAATCTTTTGATATTAGGTATGCACCATGCTTAGGGGGGGGGTGAGATTCAATTTTGTTCAAGCCAAGTCCCTGGGTTCATATGTGGGCTCACTGTGGGAGCCCGAATTATAACTTAGTTCAAAATGAGGAATTTTCTTTAAAAATCTTCTTCAGATCCAGCAGTCGGAATGTTTTGATATTTGGTATGCAGCATCCTTAGGCGGGTGAGATTCAATTTTGTTCAAGCCATGTCCCTAGGTCCATATTTGGGCTCACTGTGGGATCCCGAATAATAACTTAGTTCAAAATGAGGAATTTTCTTTAAAAATCTTCTTCTTCAGATCCAGCAGTCGGAATGTTTTGATATTTGGTATGCGGCATCCTTGGGGGTGAGATTCAAGTTTGTTCAAGCGATGTCCCTAGGTCTATATTTGAACTCACTGTGGGAGCTTGAATTGTAACTTAGTTTGAAATGAGGAATTTTCTTAAAAAATCTTGTTCTTCAGATCCAACAGTTGTAATGTTTTGATATGTGGTGTGTAGCATCCTTAGGAGGGGGGAATTCAAGTTTGTTAAAGCCAAGTCCCTGGGTCCATATTTGGGCTCCCTGTGGGAGCCCGAATTATAACTTAGTCAATATGAGGAATTTTTCTTTATAAATTTTCTTCTTCAGATTCAGCAGTCGGAATGTTCTGATATTTGGCATGCAGTAACCTTAGGGCGCTGAGATTCTAGTTTGTTCAAGCCAAGTCCCTTGGTTCATATTTGGGCTCACTATGGGATCCCGAATGACAACTTAGTTCAAAATGAGGAATTTTCTTTAAAAATCTTCTTCAGATCCAGCAGATGAATTCTTTTGATATTTTTTATGCAGCATCCTTAGGGGGGTAAGATTCAAGTTTGTTCAAGCCATGTCCCTATGTTTGGGCTCATTGTGGGAGCTCGAATTGTAACTTAGTTCAAAATGTGGAATTTTCAGTAAAAATCCTCTTCTTTAGATCCAGCAGTCGGAATGTTTTGATATTTGGTGTGCAGCATCCTTAGGGGGGTGAGATTCAAGTTTGTTAAAACCAAGTCCCTGGGTTCATATATGGGCTCCCTGTGGGAGCCCGAATTATAACTTAGTTCAGTATGAGGAATGTTCTTTAAAAAACTTTTTTTTTAGATCCACTGGTCAGAATCTTTGGATATTTGGAATAAGCTTTTCTTTGGAGGAGCAGATGCAACTTGTTGAAATCAATTCTCTGGGTTGATATTTAGGCTACCATGTCAGGTGAGCGCCCTCAGGCCCCCTGGAGCCTCTTGTTTTATTTTCTTTCGAAAGTGTTTTTGATTGTCTGTTATGTATCCTTGCTATGTATAATTTATATGCTATGCCTCAGGAGTGCAGTGGACTTAGGATTTTTAGCTCAGCGAAGGGAGCTTAACTTATCACTTGCCGTCCGTCATCTGTCATGAACTTTACATTATCGACTTCTCCTCACAAACTACTCTACCAAATTGAACCAAATTTTGTGTGCATGTTCCTTATCATATGTCAATTTAAATTTGTACAAATAAACTTGCCACGCCCACAGGGGGCACCAGAAGGGGCATAACTCGGATAGCACCCATAATTTTTTTCAAAAATTAAAAAAAATTTTCTTCTTCAGATCCACCAGTCAGAATCGTTTCATATTTGTTATACAACATCTCTAGGGGGGTCAGATTCAAGTTTGTTCAAATCAAATCCCTGGGTTAAAATTGGGCTCTCTATTGGAGCCCAAAGTTTAACATTCCTTAAATTTGAGGAAATTTCTTTAAAAATTTTCTTCTTCAGATCGGCCACTCAGAATCTTTTCATGTTTGGTATACAACATCTATAGGGGGGGGCAGATTCAAGTTTGTTCAAATTGAGTCGCTGGGTCAATATTTGGGCTCCCTAAGAGCCCAAATTTTAACTTTGTGCAATGCGTGGAATATTCTTTAAAAATCTTCTTCTTCAGATTCACCAGTCAGAATCCTCTCATATTTGGTATACATTACCTCTAGGGGGGCCAGATTCAAGTTTGTTCAAATCAAGTTTCTCGGTTAATATTCGGGTTCCCTATGGGAATTTCTTTAAAAAATCTTCTTCTTCAGATCCACCAGTCAGAATCCTTTCATGTTTGGTATACAACATCTGTAGGGATGTCGGATTCAAGTTTCTTCAAAACCAGTCTCTGGGTTAATAATTGGCCTCCCTGTAGGAGCCCAAATTTTAACTTACTGAAATATGAGGAAATTTCTTTAAAAATCTTCTTCTTCAGATCCACTAGTCAGAATGCTTTCATATTTGGTATACAACATCTCTAAGCAAGTCAGATTCAAGTTTGTTCAAATTGGGTCCCTGAGTTAGTATTTGGGCTCTCTATTGGAGCCCAAACTTTAACTTTGTGCAATTTGAGGAAGTTTCTTTAAAAATCTTCTACTTCAGATCCACCAATCAGAATCCTTTCATATTTGATATACAACATCTCTAGGTGGGTCAGATTCAAGTTTGTTCAAATCGAGAGCCTGGGTTAATATTTTGGCTCCCTATTTGAGCCCAAAGTTTAACTTAGTGCAATGTAAGGTGATTTCTTTAAAAACCTTCTTCATATCCATCAGTCAGAATTCTTTCCTATTTGGTATATGACATCTCACGGGAGATCAGATTCAAGTTTGTTCAGTTTGAGTCCTTGGCTTAATATTTGGGCCTTATGGGCAGTGGGGGGGGGGGGGGGGGGGGGGGGGAGGGGGGGCATGTTACGTTTACGTTTGTTCAAATCCATTCCTTAGTGTTTTTCCATAAAATTTGCTTCTCATGACTTCATTCCTTTGTAGTGTTGATGAACCATGTCTAACTGAATGTGACCCCAAATACTTCTTTGAACCACTTTGGCCGGTGAGCAATTAAGGCCCCTTGGGGCCTCTTATTGGCTTTGAAATTTCTGAAATGAAATCTTTTTGTTCCGAGTGTGAGTCCAAGAAGTCTTCCGCGGATTTACTTTTTGTCTTGCCTGTAGTTGCTGCACTCCTTCTAATACATGTGCCTTTGCAGGCAGCTAGCTCGACTGGTGAATCAGTTCCCCAGTTAGTGGGAGCCAGGACGCCGGGTATGTCCATAGCAGTCGAGGAGAATGTAGACGTGGGTTGATTGAGCACCTCGAAAACAAAAGCTCACCCAGTAACTATGGCAAAGGGGAAGAAGCCTGCAAGTTTCTCTACGGGACACTCGGCGAGATCTGGAGAACCCTCTCCGTCCCATCAGCAGTCGGGGTCGACTGTTTCCGTCGCAAGAAACTTCAATAAGTCGGAGCTCCTGTCCTTGCTTGCGGTTCGGGACGCTTCTTCCACACTGCAGCCAGGGCTGGCAGCAGTTATGGCTTACTCTTCATCGGCAAAGAACGTTATACCGCACACTGGCTGTCCGACTTTGGATGTTCCAGCTGCTTCACGGAGACGTTCCCAGTCTACTCCACTTAAGTCAGACCAACCTGTAGCTAGTGCTTGGAGGCTTGCACATACAGGACAAGCGTAGAAAAGATATGGCGTCAGATCTCCATCCTGCAAACACCATGCGACGAAAAAACAAGACCGCTGCTCCGCCAGCTTCAGTTTGCACAGCTTATTGCAGCATCCCAGCAGTCACAGGTTTGGCCGTCTACAGACTCCGGTAGTGAGCTGTCGGATGGTGCTGGGTTGTTCCAGTCATCTGTTAATTCAGATGGTGATGACACAATTCTCAGATGGATCAGACCGATGGCTAAAGGGCTACGGAGGATGATTCTCCATCCCTCGCGGAACAGCACATGGAGACTATGAATCTCATTCATCAGTTCTTCCCGGATCGTGTTCCGTCTGATCAACAGTCTGCATCAGCTAGGTGGAAGCCACTATCTTCCCTGGATAGGGGTACCTTGTGGAGGAAAGAGGACGTTCTTTCCTTCCCGGGTCAATCTGCTCAGGTGTCGGAGGCCTTCGGCCTTCTTGACGGCGCCATCTTTGGCCTAACAAATACTAAAAAGAAAGGCGGTTTCTTATCTTCAGCTTGCAATTACCATTTTGTGGACCACGTTATTTGAAAATGATAGGAGAAGATGTTCAGAGAGCTCCTCTGCACTTGGATGAGTGGGCGTTGGATTTAGATATTTCATTGCCCGCTTCATTCAGTGTCCATTCAGACGTTCTGGAATCTTCTATTGATTCCAGTCGTGCTGTTCTGGATGCAATGTCTTATGCAGATCATATCACCAGGGCTCTGGCTCAGTGTCTCAGCGGAAAGGATTTTGACGACATTACTCTGTCGCTCAGAGTCCTTTCTAGAGCAGTCATGTATGCCAAGTATCACTCCTCCCTTTCAGTGCCTAATTTGGAATTGGTTAGATGTGATGGAGCCTTAGTATCATTTACCTTGATTGACGATCAAGTGAAAAGCTCTCTCGGAGTTGTGCTGATTTCTGGTCATACTTTGTTCATTGACAAGTTATCCTTTGTATACGAGGAAGCTACCAAAAAAGCTACAAACACTTTGTTGTTAAGGTCAGTTTCACAGCTGCAGTTGACTCCTGGATGTGGTAGGCGAGGAGACTCCTTTACGCAGTCGTCGAAGAGGGGCTCCTCGCGTGGTTCTAAGAAACCCTCGTACGGTAATTTAGGAAACCGTCAATCTAGCGATTCTGGTAAGGGGCGTAAGTCTTTTAAGGACTTCAAGTCTGATGCCTCTAAGCCAACGGCATGAGGAGGTTTCCCGGGGAGGACGTAGTTTCTCTTCCCGGAAGCCTCGTAAGTCCTACAAATGATGTTCTAGACCTCTGTTGCTCACCAGTTGGCGGAAGGTTATCAAAATTCGCAACCAACTGGATAAAAATAATGGAAGATCAGTGTGTAAGGAATATAGTTGAAAAGGGTCTTCGTCTATCATTCGGATTAAAGCCTCCCCTTACAAGAAGTCTATTCTTTTAGAAGTTCAATCTCTCTTAGAAAAAGAAGCAATAGAGGTTATAGAGAATCCCAATTCTCCGGGATTCTACAATCATTTGTTCCTTGTGCCGAAGCCAGATGGCTTGTTTTGACCGGTTATAGACTTGAGCTGGAAAACAAATTGATAATAGCTCCAAAAGTTTACATGGAAACTATTTGGTCGGTAAGAGCGAGCATTTGAGTCAACGTGTGGCAAGCATAGATCTAAAAGACACATACTTTCATGTCTTGGTCCTTCTGGCATTCAGAAAGTATCTGCGTTTTGCCGTTCAAGGAAAGGTTTACCAGTTTAGAGTGATGTGCTCAGCTCTGAACCTGGCTCCTTGGGCGTTCACTCGGATAATGAACTCGGTCATGTCTCGTTTCCGAGCTCATTCGGCAGTGATAACGTCGGCTTACATGGATGACATTCTCCAAAGAAACAGTGACGAAAGCACACTTCAGATGTGCAGAGTCTGCTTCTGTTATTCTGACGTCTCGGTTTCATCGTAAATGAAAAGAAGTCGGATTAGACTCCGTCAAGGTCCTTCATTCACTTGGGAATGAGTTTCGTGACTCACAACAATCTGGTTCGTCTTCCCACAACCAGGGCGAAACTAGTCAGTTATTATGCTTGCTTTCTCCTAAACTCTCTCACAGTATCAGCAAAGGAGTTTATGAGATTGATGGGTCTGTGCAGAGTGGCTGCGGAACTGATTCCACAAGGTTGCTTACACACGCATCCTCTCCAGATTTTCTTCATTCAGAACTGGAGTGTCAAGACGCATTCACTCGAAAGTCAGATTGTTTTAACGGACCCAGTAAAACAAGATTCAGATTTGGGGCAGACCTTCAATGGTTGACTCAGGGAGTTCCACTTCAAGTACCAGATCCAGTCTTCGCTATTATGTCGGATGCCAGTCAGACGTGTTGGGTGTGCCTCCCTGATTCCTGCAGATCTAAAGTGTCAGGGTCTTTGGGACTCTTGGTTCCTGGAAAAGCACATAAACATCAAAGGGATGATGTCCATTTGGCTAGCCCTAAAGCATTGGATTGTTCACATAGCGAACGTCCATTTTCAGATTTTGTCAGACAATTCCACAGTAGCGGCTTATCTTAGGAATCAGGGCACCACTCATTTCATTCCTCTATTCGAATTGACAGAGAAAATTCTCCTATTTGCTCTGAGTCATCACGTTCTTAACTCGGTCAGTCATATTCTGGGTCATCTGAACGTAGTTGCAGACTCGCTCTCAAGGAAAGGTCGTCCTTGGAGTGCAATCTCAACAAACGAATATTCCGGCAGATTTGCTACCAGTGGGATCGTCCTATGATAGATCTCTTTGCTATGAACCTAAACAATCGGCTTCCAACGTTCATGTCGCCTTGTCCGAATCATCGAGCATGTGCACTAGACGCTCTGTTGATCTCATGGAATGAAATAATAGGATATGCATATCCTCCAACTTCTCGCATTCAGCAGGTTCTGTTAAAGATCAAACAGTCTTATTGCAAGATTCTTCTGGTAGCATCGCTGTCCGTGCAGAAACCTTGGATCAATCTCTTCAGGTGTCTGTCCCTCGGAAGCTTCCTCCACTCAAGGATCTTCTGTTTCAGGGAAAGTCCCACAAACTGCATCACAATTCGGAAGGTCTCAACCTTCACGTATTTCCATTGTGCAGTCCTTCTTGCTCGGAAAGCAGTTTTCAGGATGAGCAGTGGACGCAATTTCTAACTGTAGGAGGACCTCCTCTTCGTTAAACTGTGTGGCTAAGTGGAGAGTCTTCTTCTGTTGGTGTGTGGATCAGTTCGTGGATATTTATAATCCATCTATACCTCAAATTGCAAATTTTTTGGTCTACCTTTTTGACGTATTAAAACTGCAGCCCATTACTATTAAGGGCTAGAGGTCTATGTTATCAGACACTTATGCTCATCATGATCATTTGGCTATTGGATCAGATCTTTCTTTATCCAAGCTAGTTAGAAATTTCTGTATCCATAGACCTAGAACCCTAAGATTAATTCCTAAATGGAATTTTTTAGCTTGGGTTCTCATGAAGTTACAGGAAGCTCCTTTTGAGCCGTTAGATGAGGTGGAATTTAAATATCATACTTATAAAACAGCCTAACTCTTAGCCTTTGCCTCTTCTAGAAGAGTTAGTGAACTTCATGCTTTATCAATTGAAGATTCCCATTTCCCTAGTGTGGGTAATACTATTACTCTTACTATGGAGATGGGATTCTTGGCTAAGAACCAGATTCCGGATAGGCAGATGCAACCTATTGTTATTAAGACTTTACCGTCTTTGGACAACCTTAGACCAATGTTGTGTCCAGTAAGAGTGAGGCGTATTTATAAACGTCGTTCTATTTTTGTTAGACTGAAAGGAGCTTTGTTAGAAAAGGAAGAGAGATTTTTCTTTCTCTTATTTCTAACAGAATAGATATTTCTGTCCATTCGGTTGCCAAGTGGATTCAATTAGCAATACGTATTGTTTATGAGAATCTTTCTTCAGATCAGCGTTCTGTAAATAAGATTTCAGCGCATGAAGTTAGAGCGTTGTCTTCTTCTTGAGCTTATTCCAATAGTATTACCATTACCGATTTAATGAAAGCAGCTTACTGGACATGCCCTTCTACTTTTACCAAGTTTTATCTTAGAAACTTAAGATTCTATCTCCGGTGACCTTAGCTCCTTGGATCTTCTTTTTGTCGCACAGAATGTCGTCCATTAATATAACATCTTTTAGATGTCTTTGGCAGCCCACTCGAGCGGAGATGCTGGTCTGCTGCCCTCTTCGTTCTGAGGATTCTTCCTTCAGAACAAGGGGAAGTTGGGGGAGTGACGGTTTTTCCTTTGTATCATCTGGATTTATAGTGAAAAGCAAGGACATGCCTCCCTCAAGGATGGGTGATTTTAATGTGCAGCTCGGTGTGAATCAACAATATTGTCTCATTATGTATTGTTCTTTTAAAGTGTAGCTCAATGTGAAGCATTATGCATATGTCACGTGTCATGAGTGTTTATATACAATCCTCGGACACTTTTAACTCAGTATAAAGCGTCACATTCTCTGGACTAGCTTTATAATTGGTTTCCTTCACCAAATTAACATAGGGGTTATGCTGGCATTAAATAGACAATTTATTATATATTACTCTTTTAAATTGTTGGTGGTATGTCTTTCTCTTTTTCTTACAGAGAAAGACATATGGAATTCCTCATTTATCTCCTATTCACCTATAGGAGTCCTCCTTTCAGTCGGAGTAATTGAGTTATTTTGTTTCCTTAAAAGTCCTCGGCCCCCCCAGCCTTTTTACTATTCAGCTAAGTCTGGGCCATTGATTGATAAAAATATAAATTTAAAGTAATTTGTATACTTTTTATACTTACCAATGGCCCAGATGGGGATGGCTCTCCCATGAGTGGGCACTCATACCTCCCCTCTGATTTATAACATTTAACAGGCACAGCTAGAAAGAATGATGCTTGGCGCCAATTTCGGTACCTTCCTGGTTACCGCGCATGTGCAGTACTAAAGTATGGAGGATTAGATAGAACTTGCAATTTTTGGATTTGTATGCAAATTTTGGGGGTTGGAGGGTTCAAAATTTGTGTTTGGCCCTGGATATTATTGAGTTTGCACCAGCTAAGTCTGGGCCATTTGTAAGTATAAAAAATATACAAATTACTTTAAATTTTTAAATTTTTGGCTTCGAAAAATTCAATTTTTTCAAACAGCTGTAATTGCACACTTTTTTCGGGGGATGTTTGGCTGAGCAGCCTTTTTAGCTCACCGAAGGGAGCTTAACTTATCACTTGCCGTCTGTCGCCGTCCGTTGTCTGTCGTGAACTTTACATTATTGACTTCTCCTCACAAACTACTCGACCATATTGAACCAAATTTTGTGTGCATGTTCCTTATCATATGTCAATTCAAGTTTGTACAAATAAACATGCCACACCCACAGGGGGCGCCAGAAGGGGCATAACTCTGATAGCACCCACTAATTAAAAAAAATCTTCTTCAGATCCCCCAGTCAGAATCTTTTCATATTTGTTACACAACATCTCCAGTCTCTAGGGGGGTGAGATTCAAGTTTGTTCAAATCGAGTTCCTGTGTTAAGATTTGGGCTCTCTATTAGAGCCCAAAGTTTAACTTGGTGCAATTTGAGGAAATTTTTAAAAAAATCTTCTTCAGATCCACCAGTCAGAATCCTTTCATGTTTGGTATACAACATCTGCAGGGGGGTCAAATTCAAGTTTGTTCAAATCCAGTCCCTGGGTTAATAATTGGGCTCCCTATAGGAGCCAAATTTTAACTTACTGAAATATGAGGAAATTTCTTCAAAAATCTTCTTCTTCAGATCGGCCACTCAGAATCTTTTCATGTTTGGTATACAACATCTATAGGGGGGGGGGGGGGGGGGGGGGGGGGGGGAGGGGGTCAGATTCAAGTTTGTTCAAATTGAGTCGCTGGGTTAGTATTTGGGCTCCCTATGGGATCCCAAATTTAACTTTGTGCAATGCGTAGAATATTCTTTAAAAATCTTCTTCAGATTCACCAGTCAGAATCCTCTCATATTTGGTATACATCATCTCTAGGGGGGCCAGATTCAAGTGTGTTCAAATCGAGTTTCTCGGTTAATATTTGGGTTCCCTATGGGAGCCTGAATTTTAACTTAGTGCAATATGAGAAAATTTCTTTAAAAATCTTTTTCTACAGATCCTCCAGACAGAATCCTTTAACATTTAGAATGCATCATCTCCAGGAGGGGTCCGATTCAAGTTTGTTCAAATTGGGTCCCTGGGTTGAAAATTTTGAGTCTGGTTTGGACTAGGAAATTTTTGACCAAAATTTGAGAAAAAAAGTTTGTTTTGGATTTTTTATGCATTATGTTCAATTTTGAGATGAAAAAAACCCAAAATTTTTAGCCTGAAAATTTTGGGTCTGGTTTGGACCAAAATTCGGAATTTTCAAAAAATTTTTTATGCATTTTGTGTTAAATTTTGAGACAAAAAAAAAAATTTTGAGCATGAAAATTTTGGGTTCAGACTTGGAAATTTTTGACGAAAATTTTGAAAATAAAATTGTTTTTTTTATGCGTTTTGTTCAATTTTGAGATGAACAAAAAAATTTGGGGTCAGGTTTGCACTCCGAAATTTTGGACCAAATTTTTATGCGTTTTGTTCAATTTTGAGAAGGAAAAAAAAAATTTATAGCCTGAAAATTTTGGGTCCTGTTCCGACTTGTTTTTAAAATCTTCTTCAGACCATGTAGTCAGAATGCTATCATATTTGGTATACAACATCTCTAGGAGGGTTAGATTCAAGTTTGTTCAATCCTAGTGCATGGGTTGATATTTGGGCTCCCTTTGGGAGTCAAAATTTTAACTTAGTACAACACAAGAAAATTTCTTTAAAAATCTTCTTCAAATTCACCAGTCAGAATCCTTTCATATTTGGTATACAACATCTCTTGGAGGGTAAGACTCAAATTTGTTCAAACCTGGTCCCGGGGTTATTAATTTGGGCTACCTATGGGAGCCTGAATTTTAACTAAGTGCAGTAAGAAGGAATTTCTTTTAAAATCTTCTTCTTCAGATCCACCAATCAGAATCCTTTCATATTTGGTATACAACATCTCTAGGTGGGTTAGATTCAAGTTTGTTCAAATCGAGACCCTGGGTTAATATTTTGGCTCCCTATTTGAGCCCAAAGTTTAACTTAGTGCAATGTGAGATAATTTCTTTAAAAACCTTCTTCATATCCACCAGTCAGAATTCTTTCCTATTTGGTATATGACATCTCAAGGGGGATCAGATTCAAGTTTGTTCAGTGTGAGTCCTTAGCTTAATATTTGGGCTCTATGGGCAGGGGTGGGGTGGGGGGGGGGGGGGGGCATGTTACGTTCAGGTTTGTTCAAATCCATTCCTTGGTGTTCTTCCATAAAATTTGCCTCTCATGACTTCATTCCTTTGTAGTGTTGATGAACCCTGTCTAACTGAATGTGACCCCAAATACTTCTTTGAACCACTTTGGCCGGTGAGCAATTTAGGCCCCTTGGAGCCTCTTGTTTTAAAACATAAACTCAATTTCATAATTTAAAAAAAAAAGAAGCAATATTTACCAATAAAACCTTAACAATATGGATGTCGTTGGAACCGGCTCAATGAGCCGGTTGCAATTACAGCCATATTAGTACAATTTTATTATACCCCACAAAACAAAGTTTAGTGGGCGTATGCAGGAGTCAGCTTGTCTGTCGGTCAATCTGTCGTCGTCGGTCCATTGCACATGTAAACTTGTGGAGTGAACTACTTCCACCGTTTTAACCACTTCACAAAAATGATCAACATGATGAGGGGAAGTGCATGACATAATCTTTTTCCCGCTCGGTTTCAAGATGGCCAACTGGTGGCCATATCAGGCCATATTGGATTTTTTTTTACATGTAAACTTGTGGAGCGAACTACTTCCACAGTTTTAGCCACATTTTCATGAAACTTCACAAAAATAATCAACATGATGAGGGGATTTGCGTGCCATAATTTTTTCCCCTCTTTGTTTCAAGTTGGCCGACTGGCGTCCATATTGGATTTTTTTTTACATAGAAAAATTGAATGCCCCTTTTCAGTCACCCACATTAGACCGAATCCATGGTAGGGATATACCAGGTGACAGATCATCTCTACTTGACACTGTGTCAGAATATTCCCGCATCAAGTTAGCCTTTCATTGGTTAATTTGTGCCGTTATGTAAGGTTAAGGGTTAAATTGACTCAGTTCCTTTCACACGAATCCTACTAGAGGTGCGGCAAGAATCTACATGGATTGTTGCTGGTTTTGTTGCACAAATCGATTTTCAGATTCTCGTCAAAATATAAGCCCTGAATGCTAAATTGGGGGGGGGGGGGGGGGGGGGGGGGGGGGGGGAGTGTGATTCATGTTTGTTCAGGCCAAGTCCCTGGGTTCATATTTGGGCTCACTGTTGGAGCCCGAATTAAAACTTAGTTCAATATGAGGAATATTCTTCAAAAAATTTTTTCTTCACATCCACCAGTTAGAATCTTTGGATATTTGGTATACAGTATCCTTAGGGAGGTGAGATATAAGTTTGTTAAAGCCAAGCCCCTGGGTTCATATTTGGGCTTCCAAATTGTACCATAATTTCTATTATCCGAACTGAGAGGCCGTTTTGAATAAAATTTGACATGAGGGCTTATTGGGTCATAAGTACCTAATTTATGCCAAAAAAAATTTTCCCCTTGCCCCATGGGAACCGCAGGAGCTAAAAATAGAAAACATATAAAATGCCCATATCTCCAAAACTACATGGCACTTGGAATTTTTATTTTGTGTGAAGCTTCCATAGGAACAGCAGAAAGGAATGGTGCAAAACAAAATTTTTGCCGTCGGTTTTATCACAAGGTACTTTTCCAGGACTTTGAGAAAATGCTGAGTCATCATCATTTTTTAACACTTTGTGAGTAATAGGAAAAATATTAAAGAATTTTCTTCTCCCATACCACTGCTCCAAAGGCTTTCATATTTCACATATAACATCTTTGGAAGATTCATTCACATGTTTGTTGAAATCAAATCCCAGGGTCCATATGTTCAGATTAGTGCAATATGAGGAATATTCTTTAAAAATCTTCTTCCGACCCACCAATTAGAATCTTTTGGTATTTGGTATACAGCATCCTTAGGGAGGTGAAATTCAAGTTTGATCAAGCCAAGTCCCTGGGTTCATATTTGGGTTCCCTTTGGGAGCCCGAATTATAATTTACTTCAATATGAGGAATATTCTTTTTAAATCTTCGTTTTTTTCAGATCCACCAGTCAGAATCTTTTGATATTTGGTGTAAGCTTTTCTTAGGAGGGGGAGATGCAACTTGTTGAAATCAATTCCCTGGGTTGATATTTAGGCTACCATGTCAGGTGAGTGCCCTCTGGGGCCTCTTGTTCTAGTTTGGAAAAGGCCTGTCAACATCACTTTCTCTGCTTTGATTTCTTCATATGTGTGTAATTATATTCACATACTTCTGTACTGCTCACTTTGACTCTCCAGAGATTCTTAGTTGTGAGTGTTGTCGCTCTTTGCATAGATATTTATACATCTGTATATGTAAACATGCTATTGTCTACCCAGAGCTTTTGGTTTTCTTGTTCAGAGTGGTTGAATTCAAACATTCCTTGGGACTAGTGCTGAAATGATTGGCCCATTTTTGTAACCGGCTAGCCGTCGGGCATAACCGGATTTCAATCGGATATCCATTAATTTCAACCGCTGGTATTATTATATTGTGTACAATGCAAAATCAGTAAGGAATGGCAAGAAAGAAGTTCAAAACACTGTCACCTGACTGCAAAAAGTAAACAAACCAAAACCTTCGAGTGCCAAAAGAAGTCGTCGATGTGCAAACGATTGTTAACACATCATAACTGTGGTCACCCTACATTGCCCGGTCACAAAACCATGCCTTACTATTTGTAAGTCACAGGCATGCGACATGCTGCGTACCTGAAACAAAGTTTACGTGTGCAGTTTGTTCCCACGTGTGTGCATTTGAAGTGAGGGATGATTGTCATTGATATTGCTTAAGAATTTTGCAACCAGTTTGAAAATTATAGTTAGGCATAGTTAACTGTATTAGCAAAGAGCCTCTTACCTTGAGTGACTTGAATTTGATGTGATCATAGGGTGGATATATAATCCTAATTTTTAGCTTAACTTGACAAAGTCATGATAAGCTATTGCCATCATGTGTGCAGAAGTCTGTTAGTCTTTGTGTCTGTTAACATCTTCCTTTAGCACTGGCTACACCCCGTAGTTCTTGTTTGATGATCACTAAATTTCATATGCAGGTTTGTGGTCATGTCTAGATGAGAGCATCACTTTTTGGTCGCAATCGGTCAACCGTGATGGCTGCCCGAGCCCAAAACCCGAAAACCTTTAGCACAGTCTACAGGTCGTATTTATGAAGGGTTTCATGGTAACTTGGTAGGATGACTCTGTATAATGTCTTGATGAGAACATCCCCTTTTGGTCCTGTTCTGTTAACCATGACGGCTGCCCGAGCCCGAAACCCAAAAACTTTTAGCACAGTCTACAGGTCATATTTAATTTGGAGGGATTTCATTGTAACTTAGTAGGATGACTCTGTATGATGTCTAGATGAGGACTTCCTCATTTGATCGTGATCTGTCAACTGTGATGACTTTCCGAACCCGAAACCCAAAAACCTTTAGCACAATCTACAGGTCGTATTTATGGAGGGATTTTATTGTAATTTGGTAGAATGACTCCATATAATATCTAGATGAGAACGTCTCCTTTTGGTCGCGATTGGTCAACTGTAACGGCTACAGTGGATCGAAGCTCAAAAACCTTTAGCACAGTCTACAGGTCGTATTTATGAAGGGATTTCATTGTAACTTGGTAGGATGACTCCAGATAATGTCTAGATGAAAACGTCCCCTTTTGGTCACGATCATTCAGCTGTGATGGTTGTCCAAGCCCAAAACCCAAAAACCTTTACCACAGACTACAGGTTGTATTTATGAAGGGATTTCATTGTAACTTGGTAGGATGACTCGGTATAATGTCTAGATGAGGATGTCTTCCTGTTGTTCGCGATCGGTCAACCCTAATGACTGCCCGTGCCCAAAACCCCAAAACCTTTAGCACAGTCTACAGGTTGTATTTATGAAAGAATTTCGTGGTAACTTGGTAGGATGGCTCCATATAATATCTAGATGAGGATGTCCCCTTTTGGTCGCGATTGGTCAACTGTGACGGCTACAGGGGCCCGAAAACCTTTAACACAGTCTCCAGGTCGTATTTATGAAGGGATTTCATTGTAACTTGGTCGGATGACTCCAGATAATGTCTAGATGAGAACGTCCCCTTTTGGTCACGATCATTCAGCCCTGATGGCTTCCCAAGCCCAAAACATTTAGCACAGACTACATGTCATATTTATGAAGGGATTTCATTGTAACTTGGTAGGATGACTCAGTATAATGTCTAGATGATAACGTCCCCATTTTGGTTGTGATCTGTCAACCATGTTGGTTGCCCGAGCCCAAAACCTGAAAACCTTTAGCACAGTCTACAGGTTGTATTTATGAAGGGATTTCGTGGTAATTTGGTAGGATGACTCTGTATAATATCTAGATAAGAATGTCCCCTTTTGGTCATGATCTGTCAGCAGTGATGGCTGCCCCAGCCCGAAACCCAAAAACTTTTAGCACAGTCTACAGGTTGTATTTAGAAAAGGGGGATTTCATTTTAACTTGGTGGGATGACTCTGTATGATGTCTAAATGAGAACTTCCCCATTTGGTTGTGATCTGTCAACCGTGATGACTGCCCGAGCCTTAAACCTGAAAACCTTTAACACAGTATACAGGTCGTATTTATGGAGTGATTTCATTGTACCTTGGTAGGATGACTCCATATAATGTCTAGATGAAAACGTCCTCTTTTGATTGCAATTGGTTAACTGTGATGGCTACAGAGCCTGAAAACCTTTAGCACAGTCTACAGGTTGTATTTCCCCGCGGGAAGTGAAGCAGTGCCTGTTCACTGCGGTAAACAGTCTCTGTTTTACTGGTAAAATAGGACCCAGTCACCAATGCTTGGGAGGTGCAAACCCTCTCTAAAATGGGCAACATGGCTTATTTTGCTCACCCCTGATCTTGAGTTGATACTCATGTTGTGGTCATGATTAGTCATTGTGCAGAAATAAGTGACCTTAAACACCAATAAATAAATAACAGGTTGTATTTTTGAAGGGATTTCTTTGTAACTTGGTTGGATAACTCCAAATAATGTCTAGATGAGAACGTCCCCTTTGGTCGCGATCATTCAACCGTGGCTGCTGCCCGAGCCCAAAACCCAAAAACCTTTAGCGCAGACTACAGGTTGTATTTATGAAGGGATTTCATTGTAACTTGGTAGGATGACTCGGTATAATGTCTAGATGAAGACGTCCCCTTTTGGTTGCAATGGGTCAACCGTGATGGCTACACAAGCCCGAAGCCTGAAAACCTTTAGCACAGTTTACAGGCCTTATTTATGAAGGGATTTCGTTGTAATTTAATAGGATGACTCGTTTTGGAATAATTTCACTGTAACTTGGTAACTTTGGTTGACATACACAGTGTGAGTGCCACATACCTTAACTGTGAGGGCAAAGTTAACCCACCCCTCAATTCTTTAGTACAGTCTACACCTCAAATTATTATTATACCCCCCCCCCCCGCCCCCTTTTATAAAAGGAGGGGTATATAGTAATCACTTTATCCATTCATTCTTCTGTCTGTTCGTCCATCCGTTCATCCATCCATCCATCCATCCATCCATCCATCCATCCATCCATCCATCCATCCATCCATCTGTCACATTCGTTTCCGGGCAATAACTTTTGTTCCGTTGGTCGCACAATACTCATACTTCACAGGTAGGCTGCTTGTAATGGGATGATGATTGGGATTGCTTTTGGGATCTGTAAGTGAAAGGTGAAGGTCACTGTTGCTATAAATAGATTTTTGGTTTCTGTGCAATAACTAGTTTTCTTTTGTGTATGAAGCTATAACTTCATATTGTGATTGCACTTGAGGTGTCGATCGTTGGGATTACATTTGGGGTCAAAGGTCAAGGTCACAGTTACTGTAAATAGATTTTTGGTTTCTGTGCAGTAACTTGTTATACGGCCGCTCATATGAGCGGGCCATATTATGGTATGGCAATGTCAATCCATCCATCCGTCCATCCATCCGTTAGTTTTTGTTTGTCCATGCAGTAACTTGAGAACAATACATCCAAGAGATACTGTTTTTAGCTCACCTGACTGAAAGTCAGGGTGAGCTTTTCTGATCACTTTTTGTCCGTCGTCCGGTCCGTCGTGAAGGTGATGTTTGGGTCTTTTTCTCCCAAACCTCTGGCCGCATATTAATGAAATTTCATGTGAGTAGGGGTTATATAAGGGTATTTTGATTTTTTGTCAAATTAGGTTTCGGCTCATATTGAGCAGAGGGATGGGGCAAAAATGCTGCAATTCTTAAAAAATCTTCTTTTAAAAAACCAGCAATTGCAGAGACTTGATATTTAGTATGCAGCTTCCTTTAGAGGTGTAGACTCAAGTTTGTTCAAGAGAAGTTTGTCGGGCATTATTTGCCTTCGTTATGGGAGGGGCAAAAATTTTGGCCATGCCTAAAATTTCTATTTTCAGAACCGTCAGGTCGATTTGAACCAAATTTGATATGAGATGATAATGGGTCATAAGTAGTTGATTGATACAAAAAAAAATTTCTCATTGCCCCGTGGGAACCGCGGGAGCTAAAAATAGGAAAAACCTTAAAACTCCCATATCTCCAAAACTACAGGGCACAGAGAATTCTTATTTTGTATAAAGCTTACTTTTATCCAGTAGAATAGAATGGTTAAAAAAAATCCCTATCGGTTTGATCCCAAGGTACTTTTTTCAGGACTTTGAAAAAGTGCTGAGTCAGCACTTTTTAACACTGTAGGCAATGGGAAAAAGATTAAAAAATCTTCTTCTCCAGATCCAGCAGGCAGAATCTTTTGATATTTGGTATGCAACATTGTAGGGTGGATCTGATTCAAGTTTGTTCAAATCGGCCCCCTGGGTTCATATTTGGGCTCAGTATAGGAGCCCGATTTCGAACTTAGTGCATTTCAAGCAAATTTCTTAAAAAATCTTCTTCTCCAGATTGGGCAAGCAGAATCTTTTGATATTTGGTATGCAACGTTGTGGGGTGGATCTGATTGAAGTTTGTTCAAATCGGCTCCCTGGATTCATATTTGGGCTCACTATAGAAGCCCGAATTCGAACTTAGTGCATTTCAAGCAAATTTCTTAAAAAATCTTCTTCTCCAGATCCAGCAGGCAGAATCTTTTGATATTTGGCATGCAACATTGTGGGGTAGATCTGATTCAAGTTTGTTCAAATCGGCCCCCTGGGTTTATATTTGGGCTCAGTACAGAAGCTCGAATTCGAACTTAGTGCATTTCAGGCAAATTTCTTAAAAAATCTTCTTCTCCAGATCCAGCAGGCAGAATCTTTTGATATTTGGTATGCAACATTGCAGGGTGGATCTAATTCAAGTTTGTTCAAATCGGCCCCCTGGGTTAATATTTGACCTCAGTATAGGAGCCCGATTTCGAACTTAGTGCATTTCAGGCAAATTTCTTTAAAAATCTTCTTCTCCAGATCCAGCAGGCAGAATCTTTTGATATTTGGCATGCAACATTGTGGGGTAGATCTGATTCAAGTTTGTTCAAATCGGCCCCCTGGGTTTATATTTGGGCTCAGTACAGAAGCTCGAATTCGAACTTAGTGCATTTCAGGCAAATTTCTTAAAAAATCTTCTTTTCCAGATCGAGCAGGCAGAATCTTTTGATATTTGGTATGCAATGTTGTGGGGTGGATCTGATTGAAGTTTGTTCAAATCGGCTCCCTGGATTCATATTTGGGCTCACTATAGAAGCCCGAATTCGAACTTATTGCATTTCAAGCAAATTTCTTAAAAAATCTTCTTCTCCAGATCCAGCAGGCAGAATCTTTTGATATTTGGCATGCAACATTGTGGGGTAGATCTGATTCAAGTTTGTTCAAATCGGCTCCCTAGATTCATATTTGGGCTCACTATAGAAGCTAGAATTCGAACTTAGTGCATTTCAGGCAAATTTCTTTGAAAATCTTCTTATCAAGATCCAGCAGGCAGAATCTTTTGATATTGGGTATGCACCATGCTTACAGGGGTGAGATTCAAGTTTGTTCAAGCCAAGTCCCTAGGTCCATATTTGGACTCACTGTGGGAGCTTGAATTGTAACTTAGTTCAAAATGAGGAATTTTCTTTAAAAATCTTCTTCTTCAGATCCAGCAGTCGGAATCTTTTGATATTTGGTGTGCAGCATCCTTAGGGGGGTGAGATTCAAGTTTGTTAAAGCCAAGTCCCTGTGGGAGCCCGAATTATAACTTAGTTCAATATGAGGAATATTCTTTAAAAATCTTCTTTTTTTTTTTTTAGATCCACTGGTCAGAATCTTTGGATATTTGGTATAAGCTTTTCTTAGGAGGAGCTGATGCAACTTGTTGAAATCAATTCTCTGGGTTGATATTTAGGCTACCATGTCAGGTGAGCGCCCTCAGGCCCCTTGGGGCCTCTTGTTTTATGGTTGATTAGTCATGACAAGTGGATGGTTTCTGGCATATCCAATATGGCCACCAAGGCAGCCATCTTGGATTTTTGGGGACTTTTGATTGTCCATGCGATATCTTGAAAACTATAAATCCAACAGATGCTTCTTTTTTATGGTTGATTTATAATGACTAGAGGATGGTTCCTTTCGATATCCAGCATTCTGGCATGTCCAATATGGCCACCGTGGCACTTGAAAACAATACATCCAAGAGATACTGTTTTTTTATGGTTGATTAGTCATGACAAGAGGATGGTTTCTGGCATATCCAATATGGCCACCAAGGCAGCCATCTTGGATTTTTGGGAACTTTTGATTGTCCATGCGATTACTTGAAAACTATAAATCCAACAGATGCTTCTTTTTTATGGTTGATTAATAATGACTAGAGGATGGTTCCTTTCGATATCCAGCATTCTGGCATGTCCAATATGGCCACTGTGGCAGCCATCTTGGATTTCCAGGGACTTTTGATTGTCCATTTGATAATCCAACAGATACTGTTTTTTTATGGTTGATTAGTCATGACTGGAGGATGGTTCCTTTCGATAACCAGCATAATTGTCCATGCGACCTTCCATCTGTCCATCCATCTGTCCATCCATCCACCTGTCTGTCTGTCCCATCCGTCCATTAACTTTTGTTTGCCCATGCGATAACTTGAAAACAATACATCCAACAGATATTGTTTTTTATGGTTGACTAGTCATGACTAGAGGATGGTTCCTTTCAATAACCAGCATCAATGTCCGTCCATCCGTGTCCGTCTGTCCGGGCCAACATTGGGGGTTTAAGGTATATTATTATTAGGGGCTACCTCCAAATTAGGGTAGTGTTAGGGTTAGGAGTGGGGTGGGGTGGGGTGGGGTTAGGGGTAGCCCCAGAGTAGGGCTTAAGGTTGGGGTGGGTTAGGTCCTGGGGGGTTAGGGTTGGGGTCAGAGGTGGGGTTTTAGTTATCCCCGCATTTTAAAAAATGCGGGGATATTGTCATGATCTCCGTCCGTACGACCGTACGTCCGTACGTCTGTACGTCCGTACGTCCGTACTTCCGTACGTCCGGTTTTGTAATTCGAAACGCTGTAACTTTCTACAGTTGTTCGATAGGGTCTGTGCAACCCAAAAATACAACTTTTAAATTTTTGTGCCACCAGGTGGCTTCTGTGGAGCCACTTAAAAAATGCGTTATTTTTTCACTTTTTTGCTGAATAGTCCCAACCTATGTAATTCGGAGTTCTAAAATTACACTAGGGTGTTGCTAAATGATCTGTAGATATGTAGGAAGGTTTCGGATTTTTCGGATGCCACGTGGCTGTGCCACCGTAGCCACTTTTGTGTTTTCTTAGACCGTTTCCGGCAAAAGGCTCGTAGGATATGTAATTCGAAATGCTAAATCCGTCCTCAGATGTTGCAGTAGGGTCTATAGATGCGTACGAAGGTTTCGGATTTTTCGGGTGCCACGTGGCTGTGCCACCATAGCCACTTTCGTGTTTTCTTAGATCGTTTCCGGCGAAAGGCTCGTAGGGAATGTAATTCGAAATGCTAAAACCATGCTCATATCTTGCAGTAGGGACTATAGATGCGCACAAAGGTTTCAGATTTTTCAGCTGGCCTGTGGCTGCACCACCATTGCCACTTTCGTGTTTTTTTTAGAAAAGCTCCTAGGGTATGTAATTCGAAACACTAAAACCATGCTCAAATGTTGCAGTGGGGTCTGTAGATGCGCACGAAGGTTTCCGATTTTTCAGGTGCCACGTGGCTGCGCCACCATTGCCACTTTTGTGTTTTCTTAGACCGTTTCCAGGCGAAAGGCTCCTAGGGTATGTAATTCGAAATGCTAAAACCATGCACAAATGTTGCAGTGGGGTCTGTAGATGCGCACGAAGGCTTCGGATTTTTCAGCTGCCACGTGGCTGCCCCACCATTGCCACTTTCGTGTTTTCTTAGACCGTTTCCGGCGAAAGGCTCCTAGGGTATGTAATTCGAAATGCTAAAACCATGCTCAAATGTTGCAGTAGGGTCTCTAGATGTGCACGAAGGTTTCAGATTTTTTAGGTGCAACGTGGCTGTGCCACCGTTGCCACTTTTGTGTTTTCTTAGACTGTTTCCGGCAAAAGGCTCCTAGGGTATGTAATTCGAAACGCTAAAACCATGCTCAAATGTTGCAGTGGGGTCTGTAGATGTGCACGAAGGTTTCGGATTTTTCAGGTGCCACGTGGCTGTGCTACCGTTGCCACTTTTGTGTTTTCTTAGACCGTTTCCGGCGAAAGGCTCCTAGGGTATGTAATTCGAAATGCTAAAACCATGCTCAAGTGTTGCAGTGGGGTCTGTAGATGCGCACGGAGGTTTCGGATTTTTTAGGTGCCACGTGGCTGCGACACCATTGCCACTTTCGTGTTTTCTTAGACCATTTCTGGCGAAAGGCTGCAAGGGTATGTAATTCGAAATGCTAAAACCATGCTCAAATGTTGCAGTAGGGTCTGTAGATGTGCACGAAGGTTTCCGATTTTTCAGGTGCCACGTGGCTGTGCCACCATTGCCACTTTTGTGTTTTCTTAGACCGTTTCCGGCAAAAGGCTCTTATGGTATGTAATTCGAAACGCTAAAACCATGCTCAAATGTTGCAGTGGGGTCTGTAGATGCGCACAAAGGTTTTGGATTTTTCAGGTGCCATGTGGCTGTGCCACCGTTGCCACTTTTGTGTTTTCTTAGACCGTTTCCGACGAAAGGCTCCTAGGGTATGTAATTCGAAATGCTAAAACCATTCTCAAATGTTTCAGTGGGGTCTGTAGATGTGCACGAAGGTTTCAGATTTTTCAGCTGCCTAGTGGCTGTGCTGTTGCCACTTTCATGTTTTCTTAGACTGTTTCCGGCAAAAGACTCCTAGGGTATGTAATTCGAAATCCTAAAACCATGCTCAAATGTTGCAGTAGGGTCTGTAGATGTGCACGAAGGTTTTGGATTTCTGGGGTGCCACTGGCTGTGCTACCGTTGCCTCTTTCATGTTCTCTTAGACCATTTCCGGCGAAAGGCTCCTACAGTATGTATTTCGAAATTGTAAAACCATGCTCAAATGTTGCAGTAGGGTCTGTAGATGTGCACAAAGATTTCGGATTTTTCAAGTGCCACGTGGCTGTGCCACCATTGCCACTTTCGTGTTTTCTTAGACCGTTTCCGGCGAAAGGCTCCTAGAGTATGTAATTCAAAATGCTAAAACCACGCTGAGATGTTGCAGTAGAGTCTGTAAATGCGTAGGAAGGTTTTGGATTTTTTGGGTGCTAAGTGGCTGTGTCACCGTTGCCACTTTTGTGTTTTCTTAGACCTAGGGTATGTAATTAGAAATGCTAAACGCATGCTTAAATGTTGCAGTAAGGTCTGTAGATGCGTACAAAGGTTTCAGATTTTTCAGATGCCACGTGGCAGAGCCACCGTTTTTCTTTGGTGTTTTCTTAGATCATTTCCGGCGAAAAGCTCCCAGAGTATGTAATTCGAAATGCTAAAACTGTGCTCAAAGTTGCAGTAGGGTCTGTAGATGTGCACGAAGGTTTCGGATTTTTGGGGTGCCACCGTTGCCACTTTCATGTTTTCTTAGACCGTTTCCGGCGAAAGGCTCCCAGGGTACATGTATGTAATTCGAAACGCTAAAACCATGCCCAAATGTTGCAGTGGAGTCTGTAGGTGCGCACGAAGCTGTGTCACCTGTGCCACTCAAAGTCAAGGATGCAAATGCGGGGATACACTATAGTGTGCTTTGCACACAAGTGACACCATCTAGTTTTAATAGCCCCTAAACCGAAAAATGGATCCTAATCCTATTGGTTTGGCTAGGGTGGGGTTGGGTCAGGGGTGGGGTGGGGGTTAGGTTAGGGGTAGCCCCAGAGTAGGGCTTAAGTTTGGGGGGTAGGTCCCGGGGGTGGGTGGGGTTTAGGGTCTGGGGTGGGCTTTTAGGGTTTAGGGTCAGGGTGGGGTAGGGTTAGGGTTAGGGTGTGGTTTTTGGGTGAAGGGGTGGGGTTAGGGTTAAATATAAGTTCTAGGGTGGAGGGGGTGGGGTTCTGGGTAAAATAAGGTTTTGGACATACAAAATGTTTTTTTGGTAGTTCATAAACCCGAAATGTTGGAGCGTCTGTCCATCCATCTGTCAATCTGTTAACTTTTATTTGTCCATGCTATAACTTGAAAACAATACATCCAACAGATACTGTTTTTTATGGTTGATAAATCATGACTAGAGGATGGTTCCTTTCGATAACCAGCATTCTGGCATGTCCAATATGGCTGCCATGGCAACCATCTGAGAGTTTTGGTGACTTTTGATTCTCCACCCAATAACTTGAAAACAATATATTCAAATTTAATGGGTCGTAAGCCAGGAATGTACAATTATTTTTGAAGGAATTATTGACCTTTTGTTTAACTAAAAATTTCTTCACAAGCACAATTTCTTCATAGGCGGCCGTATATTGATCCACCGCTGGCGGTGCACTTGTTTTCTTTTGTGTACGAAGCTATAACTTCATACTGTGGTTGCATTTGAGATGTTGATCGTTGGGATTGCATTTAGGGTCAGTAGGTCAAAGGTCAAGTTCACTGTTACTATAAATAGATTTTTGGTTTCCATGCAATAAATTTAGTTTTCTTTTATGCAGGAAGCTATAACTTCATTGAATCCCAAAAAATTTCTTATAGACTATAGTAATGAGTGATGTCTGTCCATCCGAGATGTCCTGTCCATGCATCGAGGCATCCGTCCATCTTTCCATCTGTTCATCCATCCGTCCAAAACACTTTGGCATCCAAATTTTAACTTGAGTTTGGGTGAATTAATTGTAACCAAATTTGGTATACAGCTTGCTTGGGAGTTAATGCAGGTTAAGTTTGAAAATGGACATGGTCTGTTTATTTTCATCAGAGGTATCGTCCTTTGTATTGTCCTAATTTTAACTTGCGTTTGTGTGAATTGATTGCAACCAAATTTGATATACATCTTACTGGGGAGGAAATACATCACCTTCAGATGGCTGAACATCAAAGGGGGAGGTATTTCTCGTGAGCCCCCGCACACTTTGTTTTTATTTTTATTGAAAACATAGCATATGGGGAACAGAAATTAACATATTCCCAATTATCACAATTTTTGTCGTATTTCATAAACCTTTCATAAACATTGAACGTTATCCTTATCATCAAACACAACACACACAAGTTAACCTACAGTGTCATTGACACTTGCATCTGAGTATCTTTTTCTGTTTTCTGCTGAGTCAAATGTCACAAACAGTTACATGTTTACATTTACCTATTCATCGCAATGAAATTCTGGCTGGAATATGTTGTGAGTCATGAAAGGGGTGTGTTAAATAATAGTTATATGTCCCATTGTCCAAGAGGGGAGCTGGACGTTTTGTACATGGGCGTTTCGTACATGGCAATTTAGGATGTTTCGTACACAAACCGTTTAGGACATTTCTTACACAAGCTAGGATGTTTCGTACACAGGGTTATGACTGTCTTGAGCCAAGTAAAGATAACAACCCATAAGTAAAAATAACAAATTTATTGCAGTAACATATTTATATAAATACAAAACATACTGGAATGATTCAAATATAAAGTCCTACAAAGATAAGTCTGACTTTGTGCAGTATGCAAATAGAACATATTGGAAAATATTTATTATAATTATAAGTAGGCCTATGCTAAGGATGGGGCTTAGGACTTTGAATTCCCATGTCCCCCCCCCCCCCCCCCCCCCCCCCCCCCCCCCCCCCCCTCTTATGTCCCATTGTCCAAGAGGGGAGCTGGACGTTTTGTACATGGGTGTTTCGTACGCGACAATTTAGGATATTTCATACACAAACTGTTTAGGACGTTTTGTACACAAGCTAGGACGTTTCGTACACAGGGTTATGACTGTCTTCAGCCAAGTAAAGATAACAACCTGTAAGTAAAAATAACAAATTTATTGCAGTAACATATTTATATAAATTTATATAAATACAAAACATACTGGAATGATCCAAATATAAAGTCCTACAAAGATAAGTCTGACTTTGTGCAGTATGCGAATAGAACATATTGGAAAATATTTATTTTACTTACAAGTAGGCCTATGCTAAGGATGGGGCTTAGGACTTTGAATTCCCATGTTGCCTCCTTAGCATAGGTGGTGTAATCCTTACATGATGTCTCAGTTAGTTGTCTTTCTTAAACTAGATGTAAGGTGGGGGGGGGGGGAGGGGATGGGATGGGATGGGATGGTCCCTACATGATGATATACTGGGTATTTAACATTGCAATAATAAAAAAAGGGTTGTACAAATATTGAAAATTAATCATTATAATGTGTCCATGTGCTAATGATGACTCCAATGTAATAACAATGCTATGATTACATATAAGAACTGATGAAAGCTGATTCATCATCAATGAGCTCACATCATAATGTTTTGATTTTTCATCAAAGAAGGAGTTTTTTGCTCAACTTCTTGTGTACCTTTGTTATCACCGTGGGACGAGAACGGGTGTTTTTGGGTCCGGTCCGAAATTCATGACAGCCGCTGGCAGCCATTTTGTACAAAATTAGGTGCAATCAGATTTTTGCGCAGAACTTCCATGTGAAAGCTCTGATTTGAATAATTTTTTGTATGAATGTTTAGTACCATGGGATACATCACATACAATACAGGTTTTTTTTCTCATGCGTAAATTATGCAAATTAAACTAACTTTGATTTATTTAGTGTTACTTTCAGCACTGTAAGTGCAAATGCCAATACGGCTCGGGCTAGAGGCCGTATTTATAAACCGATCTTAACGAAACTTCTTGGGTACCTTTGTTATCACCATGGGACGAGAACGAGTGCTTTTGGGTCCGGTCTGAAATTCAAGATGGCCGCTGGCAGCCATTTTGTACAAAATTAGGTTCAATCAGATTTTTGCGCAGAACTTTCATATGAAAGCGCTGATTTGAATAATTTTTTGTGTGAATGTTTAGTACAATGGGATACATCACATATAATACGTTTTTCTTTCTCATGTATAAATTATTCCAATTAGAGTAACTTTGATCTATTTTGTGTTACTTTCAGCACTGTAACTGCAAATGCCAATACGGCTCGGACTAGAGGCTGTATTTATGAACCGATCTTTACGAAACTTCTTGAGTACCTCTGTTATCACCGTGGGACGAGAACGAGTGGTTTTGGGTGCAGTCTGAAATTCAAGATGGCCACTAGTAGCCATTTTGTACTTTAGTTAGTGCAATCAGTTTTTTGTACAGAACTTCTGTATGAAAGTTCTGGTTTGAATAAATTTTTGTATGAATGTTTAGTAACATGGAATACATCGCATATAATAAGGGTTTTTTTCTCGTGCAGAAATTATCCAACTTAGATGAACTTTGATTTATTCAGTGCTACTTATACACAGTAAGTGCACATGTCAGTATGGCTCGTACTTGAGTCTGTATTTATGAGCCGATCTTCATGAAACTTCTTGGGTACCTTTGTTATCACCTTGGGATGAAAACGAATGTTTTTGGGTGCGGTCCAAAATTCAAGATGGCTGCCAGCGGCCATTTTGTACCAAAATTAGTGCAATCAGTTTTTGTACAGAACTTCTGTATGAAAGTTCTGATTTGAATAAATTTTTGTATGTATGTTTAGTAACATGGAATACATCACATATAATGCAGATTTTTTTCTCGAGCAGAAATTATGCAAATTAGATGAACTTTGATTTATTCAGTACTACTTATACACAGTAAGTGCACATGTCAATACGGCTCGGGCTAGAGGCTGTATTTATGAACTGATCTTCACAAAACTTCTTGGGTCCCTTTGTTATCACCTTGGAATGAGAACGAGTGTTTCTGGATGCGGTCCAAAATTCAAGATGGCTGCCAGTGGCCATTTTGTAGCGAAATTAGGCCCAATCAGTTTTTTGTACACAACGTCTATATGGCTCAGACTAGAGGCCGTATTTATGAACCGATCTTTACAAAACTTCTTGGGTACCTTTGTTATCACCATGGGACGAGAACGAGTGTTTTTGGGTGCGGTCCAAAATTCAAGATGGCCGCCAGCAGCCATTTTATACCAAAATTAGTGCAAACAGTTTTTTGTACAGAACTTCTGTATGAAAGTTCTGATATGAATAAATTTTTGTAGGAATGTTTAGTAACATGAAATACATCACTTATAATACGGGTTTTTTTCTCGTGCAGAAATTATGCAAATTAGATGAACTTTGATTTGTTCAGTGCCACTTATACACAGTAAGTGCACGTGTCAATACAGCTCGGGCTAGAGTCTGTATTTATGAACTGATCTTCACGAAACTTCTTGGGGTACCTTTGTTATCACTTTGTGATAGGAACGAGTGTTTTTGGGTGCCTTTGTTATCCCTGTGCTATGAGAACAAATATTTTGGGGTTCAGTCAGACCCACTCTGGGACTCAAAGATTTCTTTTCTAGTTTAGCATCTAACTGTCACCCCACCTTTACAGTACTTTACCTATATATTTGTTACAGGGTACGTTCAGCATTTATGTACAGACCGTTACAATACTTTGCAAGTACCTTTGTTATCAGGTCATTACCTAGATGTTTGTCATTGCTGTGTCACATACTATACATGTACATGTCTTAAACAAGTTGAGCTACAGTGTCATTGACACTTTCATTACAGTCTGCAGTTCATTTTTTTTCCTAACAATATTTTCAAATGTATGACATATTGTGGTGGTGTTGGACATATTAAATTCCGTTCTGTGATATTTCAAATGTGGATTTTTTTTTGTATTGGATTATAATACCTTACTAAAGTGAGTAGTCTATCATTTCATGTAAAAAATACTTAAAAACCCTATAAAATTTGCCTGTGTATGAAACGTATGTAAGAAATGTCTTCTTTTGTATACGATTCAATCATTGTACGAAACAACACTAATCCGTCAGAGAGCCCCTCGTGTCTGACCTTGGCCATTGAAAACAAATTTTAAAATGCAAGATTTTAAAGTAGGTTTTTTTATGACATACATTCATACTTTTAAACAGTTCAGTAAAATCCAAACATGGTTTTTCTGTAACATGTTGGTAAAGAACCAAACAATTTATTTTGGAAGCTCCATTACTTGCACTGAGGGATTTTGTCAGCATTATAATCTGCAATTATTAACGCCTCATCAAAGAGAAGAATGTCAAATTTGTCTGTAGTAGATTATGTTGCATTGACAGACACATGCTCACTGCTGCCCACACAGAAAACAAGCTGCCGTGCACTTGACTGTTGATAGTTTGTTGCGAACATTTATCCATGACTTGACAGCCTAAGAAACCGAAATAACTGTTCATTGGATATTCCAACATCTTAACCCTTTCATGTTACATCAAGTACACATCATTGTAAATCGACAAATGTTTGGCGGCTTTGACAATGCTTGCATCAGCAAAAAATTCTAACATCCTGCTGTCAAATACTATTTATTTGCGTATACAAAAGGAAAAATATTTGGTGGAATGATAGATATTGTCACTTGATCTTTCTGAGTTATTGTCCCCAATTCACACCTGGGGGTTAGTCTGTTTTTTTTGTCCAGGTGTTTTTTTTAAACCTACACTTAAATGTATCATTAAATAAGCTTAACTCAACTGTAAATACATAGATTGGACACGATGGTAGGATGTTGTCTCCAACTGCTTTAGCATAGACAAGGTGAGTTATTTATTTAATGGAGATTAATGATACTTTTGATAACCAGGGTCACCTTATGTCGGATAATTCTTCAGGTGGAGATAGCCAGAGTACCCAGAGAGAAACACTGAGCAGTGGTTATCAGCTATCAGACATCCCAGCAAACTAACTCTGCACAAGCAGGGTTAGCATTGGTTGAAGACAAGTACACCTTCAACATGCAATACACCTTGACACAAAGTGTCACCGTGCTCCCACGTGAACAATCGGGATGAAGTAATTTGTCAAAGAACACAATGCAACTACCACTGATCAGAATCAAACCATGGTTTTTAGCTCACCTGAGCAAAGCTCAAGGTGAGCTTTACTAATCGCTTTCCGTCCATCGTCCATCCATCGTCGTCCGGCGTAAACTTTACAAAACCAACTTCTCCGAAGAAACCACTGGCCCAATATTTTTCAAATGTTGGGTAAATGTTTATCACCTAATGTCAATTCAGATTTGTTCAAATGAAGTTGCCCCTCCTCCTGGGTGGGGCCACACTCCCAAGGGGCACCAAAATCTTTAAAAATCTTCTTCTCATGAAGCAGCAGTAGCAGAGACTTGATATTTGGTATGCAGCTTCCTTTTGAGGTGTAGAATCAAGTTTGTTCAAGAGAAGTTTGTTGGGCATTATTTGCGTTCGTTATGGGAGAGGCAAAAATTTTGGCCACGCCTAAAATTTCTATTTTCTAAACTGTGAAGTCGATTTGAACCAAATTTGATATGAGATAATAATGGGTCATAAGAAGTTGATTGATGCAAAAACTATTTTTCTCATTGCCCCGTGGGATCCTCGGGCGCAAAAAATAAAAAAAGACCTTAAAACTGTCATATCTCCAAAACTACAGTGCACAGAGAATTCTTATTTTGTATAAAGCTTACTTTTATCCAGTAGAATAGAATGGTTAAAAAAATCCCTATTGGTTTGATCACAAGGTACTTTTTTCAGGACTTTGAAAAAGTGCTGAGTCAGCACTTTTTAACACTGCAGGCAATGGGAAAAAAGATTATAAAATCTTCTCCAGATCCAGCAGGCAGAATCTTTTGATATTTGGTATGCAACATTGTAGGGTGGATCTGATTCAAGTTTGTTCAAATCGGCCCCCTGGGTTCATATTTGGGCTCAGTATAGGAGCCCGATTTCGAACTTAGTGCATTTCAGGCAAATTTCTTAAAAAATCTTCTCCAGATCGAGCAGGCAGAATCTTTTGATATTTGGTATGCATCATTGTGGGGTGGATCTGATTCAAGTTTGTTCAAATTGGCTCCCTAAATTCATATTTGGGCTCACTATAGAAGCTTGAATTTGAACTTAGTGCATTTCAGGCAAATTTCTTCAAAAATCTTCTTCTCCAGATCCAACTGGCAGAATCTTTTGATATTTGGTATGCAACATTGTGGGGTGGATCTGATTCAAGTTTGTTCAAGTCGGCTCCCTGGATTTATATTTGGGCTCACTATAGAAGCTCGAATTCGAACTTAGTGCATTTCAGGCAAATTTCTTCAAAAATCTTCTTCTCCAGATCCAGCAGGCAGAATCTTTTCATATTTGGTATGCAACATTGTGGGATGGATCTGATTCAAGTTTGTTCAAGTCGGCTTCCTGGATTCATATTTGGGCTCACTATAGAAGCTCGAATTTGAACTTAGTGCATTTCAGGCAAATTTCTTCAAAAACCTTCTTCTCCAGATCCAGCAGGCAGAATCTTTTCACATTTGGTAAGCAACATTGTGGGGTGGATCTGATTCAAGTTTGTTCAAATTGGCCCCCCTGGGTTTATATTTGGGCTCAGTATAGGAGCCCAAATTTGAACTTAGTGCATTTCAGGCAAATTTCTTGAAAAATCTTCTTCTCCAAATCCAGCAGGCAGAATCTTGCAACATTTTGGGGTGGATCTGATTCAAGTTTGTTCAAATCGGCCCCCTGGGTTTATATTTGGACTCAGTATAGGAGCCCAAATTTGAACTTAGTGCATTTCAGGCAAATGTCTTTGAAAATCTTCTTCTCAAGATTCAGCAGGCAGAATCTTTTGATATTGGGTATGCACCATGCTTAGGGGGGGGGGGGGGGGGGGGGGGGGAGATTCAAGTTTGTTCAAGCCAAGTCCCTGGGTTCATATCACTGTGATAGCCCGAATTACAACTTAGTTCAAAATGAGGAATTTTCTTTAAAAATCTTCTTCAGAATGTTTTGATATTTGGTATGCAGCATCCTTAGGGGGTGAGATTCAAGTTTGTTCAAGCCATGTCCTAAGGTCCATATTTGGACTCACTGTGGGAGCTCGAATTGTAACTTAGTTCAAAATGATGAATTTTCTTTAAAAAATCTTCTTCTTCAGATCCAGCAGTCGGAATGTTTTGATATTTGGTGTGCAGCATCCTTAGGGAGGGGGGGGGGGGGGGGGATTCAAGCTTGTTAAAGCCAAGTCCCTGAGTTCATATTTGGGCTCCCTGTGGGAGCCTGAATTATAACTTAGTTCAATATGAGGAATATTCTTTAAAAATCTTTTTTTTTTAGATCCACTGGTTAGAATCTTTGGATATTTGGTATAAGCTTTTCTTAGGAGGAGCAGATGCAACTTGTTGAAATCAATTCTCTGGGTTGATATTTAGGCTACCATGTCAGTTGAGCACCCTCAGGCCCCTTGGGGCCACTTGTTTTTTTTATTTTTGAAGTCCTCTAAATAACTTTTAGGTTTATAATCTGTGCTTTAATCATTGGGCAACTGGTCTCCCAGAAGAACCAAAATATAAGCAATACTAATTCTGAAAGCCGCTGGCTGTCAACAACAAACTATACCCTTTTTTAAACAGTGTAAAAACAGTTTCGTGAAACTTTATTGGATGATCAAGTTTTCTGGTAACATCATTTTTCGACTCTAACTTTTTAACCGTTGAAAATATTTTCTGCAAACTTTATGGGATTATGCACCACCATGACAGGATATGTCACTATCAAAAACCATTCTATAAGGTTCAAAGTTGTTGTTACGAAAAATAGAATTTCAGTTCAAGGTTAAGTTTTGTGGTCAAGTTTTTAGCTCGCCTTGACAAATTCAAGCTGAGCTTATCTAACCTCTCTCCGTCCGTCGTCTGGCGGCACCATGTTTTGGTCTTCTTCTCCAAAACAACTGGACCAATTCAAGTGAAAGTTTGTATGAGTGATGGTCCCGAAGGGCATTGAATTCTTGTTCAACTCAACATACCCAGCTCCATAGGGAGGGGGGTGGCAGAAAATGCTCCAAAATATTCTTAAAATCTTCTTCTCATGAACAAGTGGGTACAGTGACTTGATATTTGTTATGGAGCTTCCTTTTGGAGTATAGAATGAAGTTTGTTCAAATGAAGTTCGTGAAGCAATATTTGGCTTTCTTATGGGAGGGGTAAGATTTTTGGCCCCGCCCAAAATTTCTATTTTCTGAACTCAGGGTCGGATTTGAACCAAATTTGGTATGTGGTGTTATTGGGTCATAAGAATTGACTTGTGGAAAACAAAAACAATTCCCACGTCCCCGTGGGAACCCCAGGAGCTAAAAATAGAAATATTTTCAAACGCTCATATTTCCCAAACCACACACAACAGAGAACTGTTATTTGGTATGAAGCATCGTTAGGACCAGTAGAAATGCCATCGGTTATGTTAGGGTGTCCTGTGTGGGGGGGGGGGGGGGGGGGGGGGGGAGCATAAAAAAAATGCTGAGTTGGGGGGGGGGGCTGATACAAGTTTCTTAAACTGAGGCCCATTGGTTCATATTTGGGCTCAATACATGAGCCTAAATTTTTAACTTAGGGCATCTGGGGAATATTCTTTAAAAATCTTCTTCAGAGCCACCAGTCAGAATCTTTTAATGTTTGCTATATATCATTGTTATGATGGTCAGATTCAAGATTGTTCAAACCAATTCCCTAGGTTAATATTTGGGCTTTCTATGGAAGTCCAAATTTTTAAAATGGGGGATCATTTTTAAAAATCTTCTTCTTCAGATCTACCAGTCAGAATGCTCTCATATTTGGTATACAACATCTCTAGGGGGCGGGGTGGGGGGTGGGGGGGGGGGGGGGTTGTTAGATTCAAATTTGTTCAAATTGGGTCCATAGGTTAATATTTGGGCTCGCTATGCCCAAATTTTAACTTTGTGCAATATGAGGAAATTTCTTTAAAAATTTTCTTCTTCTGATTCACCAGTCAGAATGTTTTCATATTTGGTATACAACATCTCTAGGGGAGTCACATTCAACTTTGTTCAAATCGAGTGTCTGGGTTAATATTTGGTCCCCCTATGGAAGCCCAAATTTTAACTTAGTGCAATATGAGGAAATTTCTCTAAAAATCTTCTTCAGATTCACCAGCCGGAATGCTTTCATATTTGGTATACAAAATCTCTAGGGAGGTCAGATTCAAGTTTATTCAATTCGAGTGCCTGGGTTAATATTTGGGCTCATTATGGAAACCCAAATTTTAACTCGTTCATATTTGGTATACAAAATCTCTAGGGAGGTCAGATTCAAGTTTATTCAATTCGAGTGCCTGGGTTAATATTTGGGTTCATTATGGAAACCCAAATTTTAACTTAGTACAATATGAGGGAATTTCTTCAAAAACCACCTTCTTCAGATTCACCAGTCAGAATCCTTTCATATATGGTTTACAACATCTCTAGGAGAGTCAGATTCAAGTTTGTTCAAATCGGGTCCGCAGGTTAATATTTGGGCTCACTATGGTAGCCCAAATTTTAACTTAGTGCAATATGAGAAAATTTCTTTAAAAATATTCTTCTTCAGATCCACCAGTCAGAATGCTTTCATATTTGGTTTACAACATCTCTAGGGGGTCAGATTCAACTTGAGTTAATATTTGCGCTTCCTATGGGAGCTGGAATTGGCCATGCAGCTGAAGAATGGAAATTTTGTATTCAGTACCCTCTAGAGGTGTGTAACTAAGATTAATCCATATAGGTTGTATCGAGGGGCTTCATAGGGGAGGTCCACTTTTCACATTATGATCAACTGAAAAAAAGGCATGATGCCTGGACTATTTTAGTCACTACTGAGTCTTGAGGTGCTCATGGATTGACAGTGTATCCTATGGAGATGGATTGCTTAATGTAGATTCATTCTTGGACTCTGTTTATATCGTGTTCTGTTGAAGTTGTGCACTTCAGGCCCTTTGGGGCCTCTTGTTGTTTCTGCTATAACTTTTTAACCATTTGAAATAATTCTGTGACACTTCATTGGGCTTTACACCACCTTAAGGTGATATGTCACTATCCAAACTATGTCACTATGTTTGCAGAGTCCAGGTTGCCAATATTAAAAATAGAATTTGATCTCAAAGTTTAGTTTTTTTGTCCTGTTTTTGTTAAAAGGCCATTACAATGTAAGGATTGAAGATAATTCCATGAATTGTTTAGGAAAACACTCTACTTTTTCCTTCAAGTGTTATTCTTGAACCGTGTTCACCATCTTGGGGAAGCACATAACACAGATGATGTAACATATAGTGACTTCTGATTTTGGTCATTTTTGAACACTTTTCTATCAAGGGGAATCAGTGGATCTGTGATTGTCATGTACTATCTTTATTGAATGGTAGAGAAAAAAACCATCCAATTATTAGTGACTGATCCGCCTCAATCTGTTGATCTTATTTTCTTAATTCCTGAATGAACCTTGATCAGTCCATTAACCTGTTCATCAACTAGAAGTTTCAACTGGATATCCAATGAAAACCCAGCTGGGTGACAGGTTAACAAATGTGCTGTTGCATATTTATTTGCATAATGGGAAGTAATGAACTTATCCAGCCTTTTTGTGTATACATGTCTTTTACAGTTTTCCAGTCCTGGGGCTTGTTGATCATTTTTGTTTGTTTAATCAGAAGAGAGCTGGAAGCTCAAATTTGGACGTTATACTGGAGTACATGTACCCCAACTCAAAGAGTTCATATTCTGTGACATATCTGTTTCTAGTTGTTGTCAGCCAATATAAACATTGTGATGACTGAAGATAATTCCATGAAACTTGATGGGAATACACACTGCCATCAGATGATATTTTATTTATTTATTGGTGTTTTAAGGTCACATACTTATGCACAATGGCTAATCATGACCGTGACAGTTTTACGGGTGGAGGAATACCTCTAGAGAACCAACGAGCAACGACGAGCAGCTGCCACCTCTGCAACATCGTAACTCCGCACTGCAGCACAGGCAAGGTTAGATTGGCTTAAGACATGCGCACCATCGTCGTGCAGTACGCCTTTAGTACATGGCATCATCGTGCCCCCATGTGGACAGTCGGGGTTAAGTGCCTTGCCCAAGGACCCAACACAGGATCAATCGCTCAGCAGTCACCCATCCGAAGACTAACCGTGCTCGATGTTGCTTAACTTCAATGATCTGACGAGAACCGGTTACCACAACGCCACTGCGCCCCCATCAGATGATATATAGCAATCAAGAACCAGGTTACTTGGTCCCAGTGCTTCCTCACACCATTTCAAGTCTAAATATCTTACCACTTCAAGGTTTATATTTCTTCATCTGCTACAGTGGACAGATAGATTCTTAAAGTGGGTGAGTCCCCACTAAGGCAGTTGCTTAATGAGTACTTGTAGACTCTGATAGTTAAATTAAAACCAATATAATATTTTTATACTGTACCAATGACCCAGACATAGCTGGTGCTAACTCTTAAAATATAGGGCCAAACACAAATTTTGCCCCCCAATCCCCAAAATTTGCATCTAAAACCAAAGAAAACATGTCCTGAAAGGCCCTCCACACTTCGCCTCTACTGCGCATGCGCAGTGTCAAGGACGTTCCGAAATTGGTGCCATTAATCATTCTAAGTTTGGCCCTTCATCAGTTAACATCTGACTGATCTTTGTGCTTGTAAATCTCAGTTTAAATGATGCCAGACACATAAATATTAGTGAAATGGTGATTCTAAGGAGGATAGAGGAGGAGAGGAAATAATGTGTGACAGAATATTATCAGGGCTGTAACTTAAAATTTTTTAATGAAATTATGTTAAGTTACCTATTTTCGAGGCAGCAGCCATTTTGTTGTCATTCTGATTATTTAGTTACACTGTTTTTTAAGTGTTTTCCTCTCTCCCTGTCCTTTAAGTCCCCCCTTGCTATTCTCCCATGCTTTTGGCATAGTTTTTGTAATTATTATTACTAAATTTTCTTGGGAGTTTTAGCTGAATAACAGAATGAATTCTGTTCTTTTCCCTATGTTTACTTCTTCACCTACGGGTGGTTAGGCGTTGTGTTCTGCATCTACCATCTGATGTTCTGCAGTTTCTTCCCTGGAAGTCTCTGTTTTGCATCAGATAGTGTATTTTTGGTAACTGATTTCGGGCCTGGGTGCCTGGAGTCTTATTTTAGTGTTTTTACACTCATTGTTTACATTTACAACAGCCCTCTGTGTGAGGGGGGGATTTCTGGAAAATAATATCTTGATGTTATTTTAATCATAACTAGATACATTATTATTGTTCGTAAGTGTTGAATAAATTGTTTAAAATATTTTTAAAATTTTTGTCCACACTTAGGCTTGGGATCCATTGGGGCTCAATGTTACTTTTCAGAAACTTGGGCTGTTCTGAAAAAATATTTTTTCAAAATATTTTGATTTCAATTATTTTTTCTATATTAATGGATCATATTATTATTATGTATTTTGATTACCAGGGGTTAGTGCGAGTACCAGGACTTGTTTTCTTTTCACATTGAAAGGATATTGATCAATTGTAATAAGAGGAAGTCTTCCTCTGACTTTATAATCATTCTATATGTGGTCAGTGTACTCGCATTAACTCCTGTTCTGTATCGTATGATTTCGATGACAATATGGGAAGCGTATGTCACGGTATGTTATTGGGGAATTGGACACTCCGGTCCTTTCCCCGCAGGGTCACTCTACTTTATCAATTTCTATTTCAGACGATCAAGATTAGGGTGATGTATCTGTGATGTCTTCCAACAGTGTGCCTCCGTCGTCACAATTAATGAAGGGCTAGCGGAAAAGTGCTCATGTAAATACGCCAATTGCCTAAGAGGACCCTAGTAGGTTCGACGGCCTTTGACGTCCGCTAGCTCGCCCGGTGTAGCGTCCATTCACCGAATGGTTCGGCAGCCGGGTTCGTCCGTTGCGGTCTAGAAGGAATTTTGGGGTGATGCGAGCACTATAATCAACCTAATGCACACCCAGTGACGGCGGATCGGAGGGAGAATGGAGGAAGCCTTTTAGTCCGGTTCATAGCTCGTTCCGGTCCATCCGGACGGCAAGCGAAAGAGGCCCCTTTCTCGTTCAACAACATCTGGCCCCAGATGTTGTGGTACAAAATGTTTCGCATTCGGAGCATACGTCCGTCGCTCGGGACGCTCCGACATATAGTCAGTCCGGAGTAGACTGTCAATAAGGCTTCCTCATTCTCATAGTCGCGCACACGACCGCTCTTGGCTACATGACCACGGATATCCAGTCAGCTTCGCCAGTCAGAGATTCATCGGCGACCAGGTCACACCATCCGGTAGCCAGGGACACGAGGCCTGCAGACTCCGGACGTTCGCATAGGAAGTGTGCGGGAGTCAACGTACACGGAGCTTCCGGCGGCAATGCATCGTAAGACCGCTACTGCACAGGCCTCGGGAACGGACGTGCTTTCCTAAATAGCACAGTTTATCGCAGCATCCCAGCATCAACTGAATCTGTCGCATATTTTTTATCCGACGATGCTGGGTCGGGACGCTCTGCGGAAGCGGGTACGGACGTCCGAAAATTTCATCCGGTCCGACGGGATACCGAAAGGGATTTGGAGGATTTCGAGCTTTCCCTTTCGGAACAACATATGCTGTTGTGTATGTCATCTGATTTGGTCTTCTACAGCTTCTTTCGTCGGACCAGAATGCTGCGATGCCGGATAAGAAATTGATAGCGTCGGTGGACTTAGAAATTTTTGGTTCGGTTCAGGGACATCGTCCCTCAGTTCCGACATAGTCCAATAATGTCACACAAACTTTCGAATTATTGAACGACGCTATATATATTATTATTTTATGCTTGCTATAACCAAGCATTTCTGGTTTCTTGTTCGCAAAGTTACGGAGATGTCTTTCAAAAGTGTGCCTCTGTCGTCATAGTTAATGAAGAGCTAGCGGCTATAAGTGCTCATGGAATATGTCTATCGCCTACGGAGTGACATTCGCTAACTCACCCGGTGTAGCGTACATTCATCGTATGGTTCGGCTGCCGGGTTCGTCCGTTGCGGTCTAGGAAGGAGATTTGGGTGATGCGAGCACTTTAATTACTTTAGTACTCACCCAGTGACGGCAGATTGAGGACAGATCGGAGGAAGCCTGTTAGTCCGGTTCCTGGCTTGTCCAGGTCCATCCGGGCTGTGAGCGAGAGAGGTCCCTCTCTCGTCCAACAACATAGGGGACCGCATGTTGTGGTTCAGATATTTTACATTCGGAGCATATGTCTGTCGATCGGGACGCTCCGTTATATTGACAGTCCTAGAGACTGTCCTTAATGCTTCCTCATCCTCAGAGCAGGGCACACGACCGCACATTGGCTACGTGACCTCGAGTATCCGATCAGTTTCGTCATTCAGTGATTCCACGGCGAATAGGTCGCGCCATCCGGTAGCCAAGGGACACGAGGCCTATACACTCCGTTCGCTCGCATATTGGTAGTATGCACGGGGTAACGATCACGGAGCTTCCAGCGGCAATGCATTGTAGGACCGCTTCTCCTCAGGCCTCAGTGACGGACGTGCTATCCGAGTTAGCACAGTTGTTTCACAGCATCCCAGCAATTGACAGTTTCTTGGTCGAATCAGGAATTATCCAACGGCGTTGGGTCGGTGCGGTCCGCGGTTGCATCAGGTACGGACGACCGAACGCTTATAGGGTCCGACAGGATGGCGAAAGGGATTCGAAAGTTTTCGAGTTTTCCCTTTAGTAGTATCGGAAGCTGCCTTTCATATCTTCTGGCATTATCTTCCAGTGATTGTTATTTCGGACTTCATTGCTGCGATCTTGGATAAGAGACTTGTAGCGTCATTGGACTCGGATTTTTCGATCGGTTCAGGGACATTGTCCCTGACTTACCGACGCAGTCCAATAATGTCATTACAACATGTGGGTTTTTTTTTCGACGCTATATATGCATACAAGCCTGCTACCAAGCATGATAGTTTAGTTTCTTGTCCGCGTTGCTCATTTCTGCCGTTTTATCATTTATACGAATAGTTTATTTTGGCAGAGCAGGGCATACCGAGAGTTCATATGCGTCTAGACGGTGTGGTTAAAGACTGGAAATATTCTTTTTCGCCGTTTATGTCTTTTCCAACTTCAATGTTGGAAACGACATGATGTATAGTAGACTTAACTTAGACGCTTTATCATACGTAATCCGCCTTACTGAGGCGTTATCATTACGTCTTCAAGAAAAGATTTACGGGATATTATTCTCAATGTAATTTCTTTTGAGGGCAGTAGTTTGTTCACGTATAACTCCGCCCTTCAGTGGCTGATTGGAGTTGGTTAGACGTGACGCAGCCCTAGCTACATCCACCTGCGTGGATAGTAAGGTTAAGAACTCTCTCAGAGTCGCTTCGTTCTCGGAGGAACTTCTCTTCGACGGCAACTTTTCGGCAATCCATGAATTGCTCGATTTACACGTTCTCTTGTCTATCTAGTGTTACAAGAGATTCAGACTGGGGCAAACATTCGGTGGTTGACTCAGAGAGTGCCACCGCAGTTGCCGGACCCGAGTGTTGCTGTTATGACGGTTGCCAGTCAAACAGATTGGGATATAATACTGATCCCAACGGATTCGAAGTGCCAGGGTCTTTGGGTTCCGCAGTCTCTTAGCAACCAATTTTCTTCCGCGGAATAATGTTTTTTAGGCTTGCTTTGTGTCATTGCATGAACATTATTCAGAAACGCATGCCCAAATCCTGTCCGTTAATTCGACAGTAGTGGCGTATCTCCGGAACCAGGGAGGCACTCTTTCGTTTCCGTTATTCAATTTAATGGAAAGAATCCGTCTGTTGGTTATAGTACACCAAGTTCTGTTTTGGTCCGTCATATTCCGGATCGTCTGATTGTTTTACCAGACTCCCGTTCACTTAGGGGTCGCTTGTTGCTGTCAGAATGGACTCTCAACAAACAAGTATTCAATCAGATTTGCTATCTATGGGAGCGCCCAATGATGATTTATTTACGGCACAGCTTGCTAATCTATTGCAGACGTATGTGTTGGCTTGTCCAGATCTCTGAGCTAATGTTGTTAACGCTCTATTGATCTATAGGACGGAATGATAGGATACGCGTATCCTCCGGCGCTGTTGTTTCAGCAGGTATTGCTAAGATAAACAACCACAATACAATTCTGTTGATAGCATCTCTATCTTCACAGAGATCATGGGTAATTTACTCTCTTGTCTACTGTGGGACTTAACGTGAAGTCTTCCTCAATGTGAGGATCTTTTTTCACTGGGTAAATCGTGTCATCTTTATCACAACCCGCAAGGTCGCAACCTTCATGTATTCCGTTGTGTCGTCCGTATTGCATTGTAAGCATTGTACTGGACGAGCTTTGGACGCGATTTCTTACTATAGGAGATCCTCTTCTTCGCTATTCTATGCGGCTAAAGTGGAGGCTCTTCCGTCGTTGGTGTAGGGATCATTATGTTCATATTGTTGATCCCTCCATACTACTCATTGCAATATTTTAGTATACTTGTTTCACAAGATCTACTGCAGCCTGTTATTATTAAGGTTATAGGTTTATGTTACCTCATACCTATGCACTCTAGGATAGTTTACAATTGAGTCTTATGTCTCTTTATCTAAGTCAGTTAGTAACTTTTTGATAAATAGACTTAGAATCTTTAGATTAAATTCCTATATGGATTTTAACTTTGGTTCTTATTTAGCTAAGTAATCATTTGAGCCTCTGGAAACAGTAGTTTTCAAATTCTGACCTTTTAGACAGTAATTCTGTTGGTTTCTCTTTTACTGTAGAGTCAGTGAGTTTCATGCACTATCGATGGATGATTTTCACTTTCGTAGTTTCGGAATCACTATTCCGTTACTATTTAGGTTGGATTTTTGCATAAGGGTTAGGCTCCTAATATCCAGAACCTATTGTTATTAAGGTCCTTCCGTCTTCGTACGGGCATAGGCCTTTACTCTTTCCGGGTAGAGTTTATGTATTTATAAACAGATATCTGTTTATTACTATGGGCGTAAGCTTCTTCTGTCTTTGATGCCTAGTAGAAGGACGTTACGCTCCATTCTATTGTTAATGGATTCTATTAACTATCGGTACTGCTTATGGTATATCATTGACTTAGCAGTTGTGCTTAAGATTTCGGCTCATGAAGTAAGAGTTCTTCTACATCTTGGGCTTACATTAATAGTGTCACTATTATAGATTTTTGAAGGCTGCTCATTGCGCTCAGCCATCCACATTCATGAATTTTTATCTCAGAAATATCGAGTCCATTTCTGGAGGCCTCTATTGTTAGGTCTATTATCTACTGCTCAGAATGTCATTCACTTAACAGTTGCTACTATAGCTAGGTAGGCTGTCTGTTTCGGCAGTGTCTCCGTTCTGCTGCCCTCTTCGCTCTGGGCTATTTGACCCAAGGCAAGAAAAAGGGGGGGGGGGGGAGGGTGTTCCCTTGGGTCACCTGTTTTACTATGAAAACAAGGGGATACCTCCTCCGGAGTTAGTAATTCTAAGCTGTTATTGGAATGGTTGTTTAGTGAGAAGTTTAGGTTTTTAAAATTCATTCAAGTCTTAGTTTTTAAAGTATAGCTTTTGATTATTGCATATGTCAACGGACATGATTATGCAATCCTCAGACACTTTTAGGAGTATAAGAGTCTCTATTCTCTAGACTTACTTTATTTATTGGCTTACTTTAAAAATTATTAGTATAAGGATTATATTGGATTTTAATAGAGTACATGGATATATGAAGCTCAATTTTGGAAGGTGTTGTATCTTTCTAATTTATCATAAATAAGAAAGATACATGTAAGGCCTATTACTTCTTTTTCCCTACAGGGGATGACTCTATTTTATATTTTTGAGCGTATTCCATTTTGCTCTATGTCCTTTGCCCTCCAGCCTTTTTACTATTCAGCTATGTCTGGGTCATTGGTACAGTATAAAAATGTTAAAAAATTTATAGTAATTTCTATATTTTTTATACTTACCAATGACCCAGACGGGGATGGCCCTCCCAGGAGTTGGGAACTCTTGCCTCCCCGCTGAGTACATAGCGCTTACCAGGCACTGGTTTTTAGAATGATTAATGGCGCCAATTTCGGAACGTCCTTGACACTGCGCATGCGCAGTAGAGGCGAAGTGTGGAGGGCCTTTCAGGACATGTTTTCTTTGGTTTTAGATGCAAATTTTGGGGATTGGGGGGCAAAATTTGTGTTTGGCCCTATATTTTAAGAGTTAGCACCAGCTATGTCTGGGTCATTGGTAAGTATAAAAAATATAGAAATTACTATAAATTTTTTTAACTTTCTTGTTATTCTGTCACTTACACCTGTAATTGTTTTCTTATTGTGTTATTTCAGGTTTATCTATGCGAGTATGGTGACTTTGGACCTGTCCACTTTCCTAGACATATTTTACCACATGTAGTATTACATTTCAAGTATGGAAATGTGGTACCGAAAAGGTATACTGAAGCTTTATAATCATTTGTTTCAAAGTATTCACATTAGAAATGTTTGCTGTGGAAGTTTGACTGTGCAGCTGTTATTATGTTCCTGTTTCTTTATTTGCTTTTTTTCTATTAGTGTTTCAATAATCTTGCAGGAAAAATTTAGACTTCCTTGGAATTAACACTTTGAGGCCTAATTCCGACTTCAATAATTTTATTTGGTTCTGAAACAGGTTCCCCAAAAAGCAGTCTTGAGGCTTTCTTTCAGACAATAGTGAAAGCGTGCTGACAGTGGTTTCTGGTCAGGTTCTGGCTGCCCATGCATGATCAAAGAACTGACAAAAAACCACTGCCAATCCATTAGACATAAAGTTGTAATATGGTAGGTTTTTACAGAACTTGGCCTGGCCTTAAAGGATTAAAGCTTCTAACACTGATAAAAGTCTTCTTGGTCTGTGTTAGTCCTTGAGATACAGATTTGTCAACATGCATTCTTTGAGAAAACATGCTGGTTACTGTCAAAGTACCCTGGCATTGGTTTTCCTTAGGCAGGACACTTAATCCTGATTTCTCTTGTGGGAATGGTGGAACTGTGCTAAGGCGTAAAGCACATCGATAGTGCACTTGCCTTCAACTGCTACTAACTCGGCTTGTGCAGAGTTAGTATGTTGGGAAGTCTTGCAGTTGCTTGCCTATGCTCAGTAGTTCTTTCAGGATACTCCAACTTCCTCTACAAACATGAACATCACTTATTTTAGGGTTTCCGTGAAAGAGTTACATCCATTGGAACAAGAAACGATTGAATTGCGCTTTCCTTGCATTGAGTGATGATGAATGCATTGCTAAAATCTGAAAACGCATTACAAACAGCAATGCAAATCTGCTTATTTTGAACCCTGATCGCTCATTTCTATGGCTACTCAACATTAACTTCACATGCATACAGTCCAGAGACAGTCGATGTGCAGTCACTGACTTGGCATCATCATGAACTTGATCACAGGTTTTCTTACTCACAAAGCTACTAGAATGAAGATGAATATGATGATCATCACAGCTAGTACAGAGAGGACCTAGATGATCACCAGCACAGTTGTTATACTGAGAGGTGACATTCTCCTCTTCTTAGATATTCTTCCAGAGAGATAACAGTTCACCTCCTCATAAACAACAAGCACCTTAGAATTCTTACTACACTGTCAGTTTGTGATGGCCATTTCACGACTCAGTGAAACATTCTATTTTTATATGACAACCAATGGCCCAGACTACCTGGTGCTAACTCAAATTAATCCAGGGCCAAACACAAATTTTGCCCCACAATCCCCAAAATTTGCATGCAAAACCAAAAAATCAAGTCCTAGATGGTCCTCCATACTTTTTAGATCTGCGCATGTGCAGTATCCAGGAAGGTACCGAAATTGGCGCCAACCATCATTCTTTGTTTGGCCCTAAAGTCAGCAACATGAACTGATACCTGTGCCTTTAAATCTCCTTTTTTGAGGATGCCAGACACAAATCAATGGTAAAATTGGTGGATCCAAGGATGTAAATGGATGATGGAAGTGAACAACGGTGGTTAGAAATGTTCAGGGCTGTAACTTTATAAAAATTATTTCATGTTTCTCAATTTCGGGACATGTGCCTGCCGTCATCATTCTTGCTAATGATTTATCCACTGTTTGTTAAATGTTCCTTCCCTATCCCTCCTGAAGCCCTCCTGTTAAACTCCCAAGCCTTTTGGTTTATGTTTTATTCAATTTCTTGGGAATTTAACGCTTGTAACAGAATGTTTATTCTGTTTATCCCCATGGTTACATCCTCACCCTAGGGGTGTTAGGTCATTTTGGGTCATGCATCTTCTATCCGATATATCGTTTTCTCTTCATTTGAAGATCTTGCTTTACATCTGGTAGCTTTAAAATCTATTACTGACTTTGGGCCCTTTTTCTGTGCCTGATGTCTTGTTTCCATTTTTTTTCCTTGACATTGTTTACATTGGCAGCGTCTTTAAATATATGTAGTATTTAGTTATTATTACTGTAGGATTGTTGTAAGATTCATTAATTAATATTCAGGTAGTGTAGCAAAACAATTTGGATTTTGTCCACACTTGGGCTCTATCGGGATGCCCTTGGGCTCTTCATGTTCCCTTTGGGAACTTAGGCTTTTTTAAAAAAAAATTTCAAAATTTTTTTGGAATTTAAGTTTTCGATTTTGATTTTGGTTGCTGTTTATTATGTATCTTTATCATATATTTATTGTGGAGTTTGGGCGAGTACGATCGGCTTAGTTTTGATTAATCATGAAAGCTTACTGCTCAAAATGCAAGGCGAAGAAGTCTTCATCAGATTTACATGCATGTTGCCTTGCCTGTAGTCGATGTACTCCTGCAGATCCTTGTCCTACATGTGTCAATTGGGATGACAAATGTTGGAAGCAGGTGTCACGGTACGTTGTTGGCGGTGAGATGCCTATGCCAGTGCTCTCACCCCAAGGTAATTCGTTTTTCAGTTTCTTTTTCAGAGGAACAAGAACATGGTGATGGTATTGTGACACCCACCAAAAGTGTCCTACCGAAATCGTGCTCAGATGAGCAAACAGAGCTAGCTGCTGAAGTGCTCTTGAATATTAGGCAAGGGATAAGGCCACTGGGTGGTGGTCTTAATCCCTTGCAGGCAGCTAGGTCGACCAGTGAAGCAGTTACTCCGTCCGTGGGAGCTGTAACACCGGGTATGTCCGTTGCGGTCGAAGGAAGTGTAGTGGGTAGAGCGAGCACCTTAAAAACAAAAGCTCACCCAGTGACAATGAAACTAGGTAGGAAGCCAGCAAGTTTCTTGTCTGGAGGCTCGGTGAGGTCTGAAAAGGATGCGAGCGGCAGAGGTCCCTCTTTAACCCAGCAACGTCTGAGGCCAGATGTTGTTATGAGAAACTTGCTCTTTTTCCGAAGCATACGTCCACACCTGCCGCTCAGAATGCTCCCGTCTAGACTGCAGCCGGCCTCGGCTGCAGTCCCGGCTTCTTCCGCTATGATCAGTAGGCACACACGACTGCATCCTAGCTACCTGACTTCGGATATCCAGCCAGCTGTGCGAAGACGGAGCCAGTCTTCGCCTGTGAAGTCGGTAGCTAGGGAATCGAGGCTTCAATCATCGGGACGTTCGGAGAAGAGATCCATCTCGGGAACGTCGTCCCAGGAGCAGCAAGCGGCTAAAAAACAGAAAGCCGCTGCTCCTCAAGCCTTGGTGACGGACTTGCTGTCGCAGATTGCACAGCTGATCACAGTATCCCAGCAAGTGCGGGAGCAGCCTCCCTCAAACTCCGGAAGTGAGCTGATGGATAGTGCTGGATTGGTCCAGTCATCTGTTCACGCAGATGCAATGGACCGGGATTCTCAGTTGATTCAGTCGGATGGTGAAAGGAATAAGGAAGAGGATTACCCTTCCCTTTCAGAACAACGTATGGTTGCGATGGACTTTATCCATCAATACTATCCTGAGTTTGTTCCTCCGAATCAACAAGCTGTGACAACAAGGGAGAAACTGCTGGCGTCTTTAGACGCAGACTTTATACGGAGGAAGGAAGAAGTTCTTTCTTTCCCGGTTCAGTCTAGACAGGTGTTGCTCAGTCTAGACAGGTGTTGCAGGCCTTCGGCCATGTAGACGATGCCATATATTTCTTATCAACATCTTCCATAAATATACCGTTCCTTGGACTACGTTAATTTAAAACGGCCGGAGAAGATGTTCAGAGAGCTCCACTGCGTTTAGATGAGCAGGCCGGGGATTTAGACATATCCTTACCTGCCTCATTCAACATTCGCTCAGATGTAATGGAAACTGCAAATTTTTATACTGTACCAATGACCCAGACATAGCTGGTGCTAACTCTTAAAATATAGGGCCAAACACAAATTTTGCCCCCCAATCCCCAAAATTTGCATCTAAAACTAAAGAAAACATGTCCAGAGAGGCCCTCCACACCTCGCCCCCACTGCGCATGCGCAGTGTCAAGGACGTTCCGAAATTGGCGCCATTTATCATTCTAAGTTTGGCCCTTCATCAGTTAACATCTGACTGATCTTTGTGCTTTTAAATCTCAGTTTAAATGATGCCAGACAAATAAATATTAGTGAAATGGTGATTCTAAGGAGGATAGAAAAGGAGGAGAGGAAAAGAATGTGTGACAGAATATTATCAGGGCTGTAACTTAAAATTTTTTAATGAAATTATGTTAAGTTACCTATTTTCAAGGCAGCAGCCATTTTGTTGTCATTCTGATTATTTAGTTACACTGTTTTTACAAGTGTTTTTCCTCTCTCCCTGTCCTTTAAGTTCCCCCTTGCTATTCTCCCATGCTTTTGGCATAATTTCTGTAATTATTATTACTAAAATTTCTTGGGAGTTTAGCTGAATAACAGAATGAATTCTGTTCTTTCCCCATGTTTACGTCTTCACCTACGGGTGGTTAGGCGTTGTGTTCTGCATCTACCATCTGATGTTCTGCAGTTTCTTCCCTGGAAGTCTCTGTTTTGCATCAGATGGTGTATTTTTGGTAACTGATTTCGGGCCTGGGTGCCTGGAGTCTTATTTTAGTGTTTTTACACTCTTTGTTTACATTTACAACAGCCCTCTGTGTGAGGGGGGGATTTCTAAATAATAATATCTTTATGTTATTTCAATCATAACTAGATACATTATTATTGTTCGTAAGTGTTGAATAAATTGTTTAAAATATTTTTAAAATTTTTGTCCACACTTAGGCTTGGGATCCATTGGGGCTCAACGTTACTTTTCAGAAACTTGGGCTGTTCTGAAAAAATATTTTTTCAAAATATTTTGATTTCAATTATTTTTTCTATATTAATGGATCATATTATTATTATGTATTTTGATTGCCAGGGGTTAGTGCGAGTACCAGGACTTGTTTTCTTTTCACATTGAAAGGATATTGATCTATTGTTTTAAGAGGAAGTCTTCCTCTGACCTTATTATCATTCTATATGTGGTCAGTGTACTCGCATTAACTCCGGTTCTGTATCGTATGATTTCGATGACAATATGGGAAGCGTATGTCACGGTATGTTGTTGGGGATTTGGACACTCCGGTCCTTTCCCCGCAGGGTCACTCTACTTTATCAATTTCTATTTCAGACGATCAAGATTAGGGTGATGTATCTGTGATGTCTTCCAACAGTGTGCCTCCGTCGTCACAATTAATGAAGGGCTAGCGGAAAAGTGCTCATGTAATACGCCAATTGCCTAAGAGGACCCTAGTAGGTTCGACGGCCTTTGACGTCCGCTAGCTCGCCCGGTGTAGCGTCCATTCACCGAATGGTTCGGCAGCCGGGTTCGTCCGTTGCGGTCTAGAAGGAATTTTGGGGTGATGCGAGCACTATAAAATTAACTTAATGCACACCCAGTGACGGCGGATCGGAGGGAGAACGGAGGAAGCCTTTTAGTCCGGTTCATAGCTCGTTCCGGTCCATCCGGACGGCAAGCGAGAGAGGCCCCTCTCTCGTTCAACAACATCTGGCCCCAGATGTTGTGGTACAAATGTGTCGTTAGCGGAGCATACGTCCGTCGCTCGGGACGCTCCGTTGTATAGGCAGTCCGCTGAGACTGCTAAGGCTTCCTCTTCTCGTCAGCGCACACGACCGCACCTTGGCTGCGTGACCGCCGATATATTACCAGCTTCGCCGATCAAGGATTCTTCGGCGACCAGGTCACACCATCCGGCAGCCAGGGATTCGAGACCGATGGACTCCGGACGTTCGCATAGGAAAAGTATGCGGGAGCCATCTGATGCGGAGCTGCCCTCGGCGAAGCAGCGATAGACTGCGCCTCCGCAGGTCTCGACGCCGGACATTCTTGTGCACATAGCACAGCTTATCGCAGCATCCCAGCAGCCGACAGAAACGGTGTCGGATCGAGAATTATCCGACAGCGCTGGGTCGGTAGCCGGGGACTCGAGGTCTGCAGACTCCGGACGTTCGCATAGGAAGTATGCGGGAGTCAACGTACACGGAGCTTCCAGCGGCAATGCATCGTAAGTCCGCTACTGCACAGGCCTCGGGAACGAACGTGCTTTCCTTAATAGCACAGTTTATCGCAGCATCCCAGCATCAACTGAATCTGTCGCATATATTTTATCCGACGATGCTGGGTCGGGACGCTCCGCGGAAGCGGGTACGGACGTCCGAAAGTTTCATCCGGTCCGACGGGATACCGAAAGGGATTCGGTGGATTTCAAGCTTTCCCTTTCGGAACAACATATGCTGCGATGCCGGATAAGAAACTGATAGCGTCGGTGGACTTAGAAATTTTTGGTTCGGTTCAGGGACATCGTCCCTCAGTTCCGACATAGTCCAATAATGTCACACAATCTTTCGAATTATTGAACGACGCTATATATATTATTATTTTATGCTTGCTATCCAAGCATTTCTGGTTTCTTGTTCGAAGAGTTATGGAGATGTCTTTCAAAAGTGTGCCTCTGTCGTCATAGTTAATGAAGAGTTAGCGGCAATAAGTGCTCATGGAATATGTCTATCGCTTACGGAGTGACATTCGCTAGCTCACCCGGTGTAGCGTACATTCATCGAATGGTTCGGCTGCCGGGTTCGTCCGTTGCGGTCTAGGAAGGAGATTTGGGTGATGCGAGCACTTTAATTACTTTAGTACTCACCCAGTGACGGCAGATTGAGGACAGATCGGAGGAAGCCAACAACATAGGGGACCGCATGTTGTGGTTCAGATATTTTACATTCGGAGCATATGTCCGTTGCTCGGGACGCTCCGTTATATTGACAGTCCGAGAGACTGTCTTTAATGCTTCCTCATCCTCACAGCAGGGCACACGACCGCACATTGGCTACGTGACCTCGAGTATCCGATCAGTTTCGGCATTCAGTGATTCCACAGCGAATAGGTCGCGCCATCCGGTAGCCAAGGGACACGAGGCCTATACACTCCGTTCGCTCGCATATTGGAAGTATGCACGGGGTAACGATCTCGGAGCTTCCTGCGGCAATGCATCGTAAGACCGCTGCTCCTCAGGCCTCAGTGACGGACGTGCTATCCGAGTTAGCACAGTTGTTTCGCAGCATCCCAGCAATTGACGGTTTCTCGGTCGAATCAGGAATTATCCGACGGCGCTGGGTCGGTGCGGTCCGCGGTTGCATCAAGCTACGGACGACCGAACGCTTTATAGGGTCCGACAGGATGGCGAAAGGGATTCGAAAGATTTCGAGTTTTCCCTTTAGTAGTATCGGAAGATGCCTTTCATATCTTCTGGCATTTCTTCCAGTGATTATTTTTCGGACTTCATTGCTGCGATCTTGGATAAGAGACTTATAGCGTCATTGGACTCGGATTTTTCGATCGGTACAGGGACTTTGTCCCTGACTTACCGACGCAGTCCAATATTGTCATTACAACATGTGTTTTATTTTTCGACGCTATATATTTATATATATACAAGACGGCTACTAAGCATGATAGTTTAGTTTCTTGTCCGCATGGCTCATTTCTGCCATTTTATCTTTTTTACATATAGTTTATTTTGGCAGAGCAGGGCATACCGAGAGTTCATATGCGTCTAGACGGTGTGATTAAAGACTGCATATATTCTTTTTCACCGTTTATGTCTTTTCCAATTTCAATGTTGGGAACGACATTATGTATATTAGACTTAACTTAGACGCTTTATTATACGTAATCCGCCTTACTGAGGCGTTATCATTACGTCTTCAAGAAAAGATTTACGGGATATTATTCTCAATGTAATTTCTTTTGAGGGCAGTAGTTTGTTCACGTATAACTCCGCCCTTCAGTGGCTGATTGGAGTTGGTTAGACGTGAGGCAGCCCTAGCTACATCCACGCGTGGATAGTAGGTTAAGAACTCTCTCAGAGTCGCTTCGTTCTCGGAGGAGCTTCTCTTCGACGGCAACTTTCCGGCAATCCATGAATTGCTTGATTTATACATTCTCTTGTCTATCTAGTGTTACAAGAGATTCAGACTGGGGCAAACATTCGGTGGTTGACTCAGAGAGTGCCGCCGCAGTTGCCGGACCCGAGTGTGGCTGTTATGACGGTTGCCAGTCAAACAGATTGGGATATATACTGATCCCTACGGATTCGAAGTGCCAGGGTCTTTGGGTTCCGCAGTCTTTTAGCTATCAGTTAACTTCCGCGGAATAATGTTTTTTAGGCTTGCTTTATGTCATTGCATGAACATTATTCAGAAACGCATGCCCAAATTCCTGTCCTTTAATTCGACAGTAGTGGCGTATCTCCGGAACCAGGGAGGCACTCTTTCGTTTCCGTTATTCAATTTAATGGAAAGAATCCGTCTGTTGGTTATAGTACACCAAGTTCAGTTTTGGTCCGTCATATTCTGGGTCGTCTGATTGTTTTATCGCACTCCCGTTCTCTTACGGGTCGCTTGTTGCTGTCAGAATGGACTCTCAACAAACAAGTATTCAATCAGATTTGCTATCTATGGGAGCGCCCAATGATGTTTTATTTATGACACAGTTGGCTAATCAATTGCAGACGTATGTGTTGGCTTGTCCAGATCTCTGAGCTAATACTGTTAACGCTCTATTGATCTATAGGACAGAATGATAGGATACGCGTATCCTCCGGCGCTGTTGTTTTTAGCAGGTATTGCTAAGATAAACAACCACAATATATTTCTGTTGATAGCATCTCTATCTTCACAGAGATCATGAGTAATTTACTCTCTTGTCTACTGTGGATCTTAACTGTGAAATCTTCCTCTATGTGAGGATCTTTTTTCACTGGGTAAATCGTGTCATTTTTATCACAACCAGCAAGGTCGCAACCTTCATGTTTTCCGTTGTGTGGTCCATATTGCATTGTAAGCACTGTACTGGACGAGCTTTGGACGCGATTTCTTACTATAGGAGATCCTCTTCTTCGCTATTCTATGCGACTAAAGTGGAGGCTCTTCCGTCGTGGTGTAGGGATCATTATGTTCATATGGTTGATCCCTCCATACTACTCATTGCTATTTTTTAGTATACTTGTTTCACAAGATCTACTGCAGCCTGTTGTTATTTAGGTTATAGGTTTATGTTACCTCATACCTATGCACTCTACGATAGTTTACTATTGAGTCTTTTGTCTCTTTATCTAAGTCAGTTAGTAACTTTTTGATAAATAGACTTAGAATCTTTAGATTAAATTCCTATACGGATTTTAACTTCAGGTTCTTATTTAGCTAAGTAATCATTTGAGCCTCTGGAAACAGTAGTTTTCAAATTCTGACCTTTTAGACAGTAATTCTGTTGGTTTCTCTTTTACTGTAGAGTCAGTGAGTTTCATGCACTATCGATGGATGATTTTCACTTTCATAGTTTCGGAATCAATACTTCCGTTACTATTTAGGTTGGATTGTTGCATAAGAGTTAGGCTCCTATTATCCGGAACCTATTATTTTAAGGTCCTTCCGTCTTCGTATGGGCATAGGCCTTTACTCTTTCCGGGTACAGTTTATGTATTTATAAACAGATATCTGTTTATTACAAGGGCGTAAGCTTCTTCTGTCTTTGATGTCTAGTAGAAGGACGTTACGCTCTATTTTATTGTTAATGGATTCTATTAACTAGCGTACTGCTTATGGTATATCATTGGCTTAGCAGTTGTGCTTAAGATTTCGGCTCATGAAGTAAGAGTTCTTCTACTTCTTGGGCTTACATTAATAGTGTTCTATTATAGATTTTTGAAGGCTGCTCATTGCGCTCAGCCATCCATTCATGAATTTTATCTCAGAAATATCGAGTCCATTTCTGGAGGCCTCTATTGTTAGGTCTATTATCTACTGCTCAGAATGTCATTCACTTAACAGTTGCTACTATAGCTAGGTAGGCTGTCTGTTTCGGCAGTGTCTCCGTTCGGCTGCCCTCTTCGCTCTGGGCTATTTGACCCAGGGCAAGAAAAAGGGGGGGGGGAGGGTGTTCCCTTGGGTCACCTGTTTTTACTATGAAAACAAGGGGATACCTCCTCCGGAGTTAGTAATTCTGAGCTGTTTTTAGGATGGTTGTTTAGTGAGAAGTTTAAGTTTATAAAATTCATTCAAGTCTTAGTTTTTAAAGTATAGCTTTTGAATATTGCATATGTCAACGGACATGATTATGCAATTCTCACACACTTTTAGGAGTATAAGAGTCTCTATTCTCTAGACTTACTTTATTATTGGCTTACTTTAAAAATTATTAGTATAAGGATTATTGGATATTAATAGAGTACATGGATGTATGAAGCTCAATTTTTGGAAGGTGTTGTATCTTTCTAATTTATCATAAATAAGAAAGATACATGTAAGGCCTATTACTTCTTTTCCCTACAGGGGATGACTCTATTTTATTTTATTGAGCGTATTCCATTTTGCTCTATGTCCTTGGCCCTCCAGCCTTTTTACTATTCAGCTATGTCTGGGTCATTGGTACAGTATAAAAATGTTAAAAAATTTATAGTAATTTATATATTTTTTATACTTACCAATGACCCAGACGGGGATGGCCCTCCCAGGAGTTGGGAACTCTTGCCTCCCCGCTGAGTACATAGCGCTTACCAGGCACTGGTTATTAGAATGATAAATGGCGCCAATTTCGGAACGTCCTTGACACTGCGCATGCGCAGTGGGGGCGAGGTGTGGAGGGCCTCTCTGGACATGTTTTCTTTAGTTTTAGATGCAAATTTTGGGGATTGGGGGGCAAAATTTGTGTTTGGCCCTATATTTTAAGAGTTAGCACCAGCTATGTCTGGGTCATTGGTAAGTATAAAAAATATATAAATTACTATAAATTTTTTAACTTTCATCGAATATGCATATTTGTGTCAACATATCAGAGATATACATATTTGTGTCATATGGTTCATTCCCTCCATTAGTAGTATAAACATGTGACTGATTTTCTTATAAAAAGTAGCTCATTTGTCTGGAAATGTGATTTGGGATTTTTTTGTAACACAAACTGTCACAGATTATGGAACCAATCTTTTGTACAGTTCTACTTCCTGGACAAGACATTTGTGTGAATCCAATCAGATTTCCGAAACAGGGCCAGAAAACCACGAAAATCAGAGAATTCGATTCTAGTAATGATTCTCAAAAAAAAGTTTTCTCAACAGTAGGATAGCATGAGCATTATATCAGTTTCATTCTTGCAAGCATTTTTTTAAAAAATTTTGCATCTGCAAAATAATCACTGAGATATGAGGCCTAGAATTAAACTTCAACCGTCAAAATATATTGATTTTTCCTCCCAAATCCTCAATTATTGTTTTGGCACGTAGGGTACCAGTTAGGGTACCAGTTGAGGGGAGGGTTTCAGAATTTTTAATGTTCAGAATGAAATCTGAACTAGGTTGTTCACAAAATAAACATTTATTCTAAAAGATGCTCTTTTATAAAACAGTCCAGATTACAAATTTCTAGGTGGAACTCCTGTCCAAATTCAAATATTGGGATTGGAGGAACTGACATTTACAAAATAGATAAAAGCATTTACCTGGGTAAGTAACCCTGTTACTATTTAAATATCTTTTGACATTGTGGACATTATCGTGATAATGAAGATAAGCTTCACTAATATATAAAATAAGGTATTTTTACCTTAATTTATTTGATATACTGACATTGGGAAATACACTAGATACATCACACGTGATCTCCAGATTACACATCATGTTACAATACATCTGATTGAACATTCCTTGTCTGAGTGACATTATTATGTGAATGAAATGCTTTGACACAGAACAGTGTCAAGAAAGAAAGTTGTCACTCTGCCCAAGGTGATATTTTTCTTTAAAAATATCCACTTCAATTACTTAATTCAAGTTTAATTATTGTATAAATACAGAACACAACTCGGGTAGAGTACAGGGGAAGGAATCAACGCACTTTGGTGAAGCTTTTCTTTCATTCCATCCATGCTTTCAGCACTTGTGAAATACAGGAAAAACCACACCTTGTATCATTGATTCCAGTCCCCCATACTTCGCCCTCTCTGTATTCTGTCTTACTATTCATTGAAGATTATTGAACAAATATCATTACAAATCTCACTCCATGATCCCATGGAACATACTGCATGTGGGGTATTCTTTTACTGTTGAGCCAACTTAATTGGATATCTCTCTTAACTGAATAACTGTGTTAATTGAATATAATTTCCCAACACAAAACCATTTACTGTACTTCCAGTACAAATTTGACCTGTTAGTTGAATATAGGTTATAGAGTAAACTCTTGTTAATTGAATAAAAAATCTTGTAACCTGTCGAGAAATTACCCTGACTCTCCTCAGTTTTCCTTTGTTTATAGACCTATTTAGCCTCAGTACATCTAATACAGGCATTTAATCTATTATATCTTGTTTGACTTAGCTCCATGAGCTCTGTTAAACAAGATGTAATAGATTAAATGCTAAGTTTATCTCCAGATTTCAGGAAAGTGACACAATCCCTGTTAATTGAAAACTCCTGTTAAATAAATAATATTCATTGGCAGAATGACTATTCAATTAACAGGATTCCACTGTAATAGTGGCTTTCTGACCCAAACAAATATCTTCAGTAATTTTCCATCATCTACCAGGATAGACTCACCCACTAGCCGTACATATCCTCTGGTATCTCATCCTCCTTTTCCCAACACATAATCTGCCATTATCTAGCCCCCCATGAATCACAATTGAAAGATTAGATAACCCTGTTGTGGGAAAACATTTCATTTCACTGAAAGTGATTTGGTATCTTTCTTTTTTGTGAGAAATGCAGGAATTTTCAGGTGCTGCCATTTGCATTGCGTGTACTGTCTTATGTACTTGTTTGTTGAAATGTTTTGTAATCAATTTACTGGGGAACTGCAAAATAAAGATCTATCTGTCAATCTCAACTTTATCAGCCCAAAAAACAATAAACATAGAGTTTTCACAAACTTATGAATCTCCTAACTTAGGATTCATCCAGGTACCTTTGGCATGAAAAACTTGCCAACAAACCTTATTGGGTACTGTTAAATCAGTACTGAATGGTAATTTATAAACTAATTTTTTTTTTCTGGGATGACAATTGATCAAAAGTTATTTTGAGTAAACATTCATTAAGAAAGAAAACTACTGCAGATTGAATCTGTCCAAGAATCAATTAATTATTTTTTTTAATTAATTTTTTTTTTGATGACATGCCTGCAAGAATGTAAGAAGATTCAGAAGTATGGGCATCATCGAATCTGTTTTCACAGAATATGTGGCATGTACCACTTCCAGACATGGAAAATTAATTTCAGAATCACATGAACATGAGTTTTCTCTTTTTTTTTGTAGTCCATGTGGTACCCCACTGTCCTGCAGTCCACCTTCACAGGAAGAACAAGTATATTCTGATCTGTTGGAAACAAAACATAGTGATGAACATCTTGTATGGAATGGGCAGCTCTGTATAAAAGGTCTTTTTCCCTGTGATGTGGAAATGTTGTCATCTACTGGTATATTGAAGCCTACAAGAATGTAAGTTGTTTCAGTTGAGACTTTATTAGAATGAACTTTTGCTGTGGTATCATGGTTGATAGTCTTTTTCCTAAAGCATGTTTTATTATCAACTAAAGAAAAGAGTTCTACCCCCCTCCCCACCCCCCCTCCCCCTCCCCAGCTTTTTATATAGCATTCAGAATCCAGGGTCTGTGTTTCTTGTATTTTATTCCTGTGGGAACCCCAAGATGTGAAGCAGTGCCTGTTCACTGCTCTACACAAGCTCTGTTTTACTGGTAAAATAGGACCCAGTCACCAATGCTTGGGAGGTGAAAACCCTCTCTGAAATGAGCAACATGACTTATTAATGCTCACCCCTGGTCTTGAGTCGATACTCATGTTGTGGTCATGATTAGCCATTGTGCAAAAATATGTGACCCTGAACACCAATAAATCAGTCAATCTTATATTTTAAATTGAGCCCTTAAAAGTCATGGGACTTTTACTTTTTGTTCTAAGACTTATTAAAATCTGTTTGAATTTTATTAATACAGACATTTTTTTGTAATCAATTTTAAAATAACCGTATAAATCGAGGATCTTGGAACTGGCTTAAGCTGTACCATTATTTAATCAGGCTTGAGTGTGCTTATTATTAGAAATATCCAGAATATCTAATTTAATAATATTGGTTGCAAGATTATTGGAGATCTCACGGTAGGTTATATAACCACACCTTTTTGAAAGTAGTCGGCAGTGTGTGAAATTTATATCGTATACAAAATTAACATTACCTATTGGGAAATGTGTTTTTATTGAAGAATGGTTAAACAATTATAAATGCAAAGGATAGATTCTGCATCACCATTCAGACAACTAAACATTATGTAAGCTTTGTTCCTGTCTAGTTGATGTATTGAACATGGGCAAGTCTGCATTAGTCAAAAATCAAATAAACGTTACATGTTCAAATAAAATTGAATGGAACACTCTTAAACTAGAAGCTTTACATAAATATAGCTGAATTAATACTTGTTGATTATTATTAAATATTGTTAGTTGTCATCTAATGCACTGACACATTCTCAGATTGATCCCCACTTTCTGGATGGAGCATGGATTATAAGTTACATAGCCTTTAACTGGGCAATACAGTATCATAAGTGAAGAGAAATCATGCCCCATAATATGGTATTCTGAAAGCCTTGTGAGGCAGCGTCTCATTCAACTAAAGACCAATATGGGCTTTAACCCTCAAGTTCTCAGATTAATTTTATGTTAATAACTACCGTATATACATGGACACAGAGGCAGATGATTTAACAGGGTTCCTACATTATTGTTGGCTGCCTTTGCAGGCACCCAACCATGCTGCAAAAACAATGTCAAGATAAATGAATCCTACAGTCGAGTTCTCAAGGAAGAATACACTTGGAACAACTTTTTATGCACCCCGACATGGGTCAGGTGGCATATAGTGATTGAAGTGTGCATGTGTCCATGTGTGTGTCCGAGCCAATAACTCGAAAACTGTTAGGGCCACAGTCATCAAACTTCACACAGTTATAAAGGACCATGGGAGGATGTGTCACACACCATAGCCGGGTTCGTACCTTCAAGGTCAAGATCACATTTCAAGGTCACACTAAAAATGTAAATATTCGTGTCTCATCCATAACTCGGAAATGGATCATAGTACAATTGTTAAACTTTTTACAACTGTTAAAGACAGTCAGAAGGTGTGTTGCGTATAATAGTTTCTGCCGCGTCTGCAAGGTGAAGGTCACAAGGGGGGGGGGGGGGGGAGCATGTGTTACCTTAGTAACATTCTTCTTGTTCAGACCAGTTTTAACCCTTAAGGGAATGGAGATTTTTATACATTTTCGCTATACTTTCAAAGTCTACCCCAGTGGTTTTCCTACAATTGTTGTTGGCTGCCTTTATAGGCACCCAACAATGATGTAAATCCAATGTCAAGATAAATGCATCCCACAGTCGAGTTTTTAAGGAAGAATACACTTGACAACTTTTTCAGAGTAATTATACCCCCGCTTCAAAGAAGTGGGGGCTATATAGGAATCGCCCTGTACGTCCGTCCATCCTTCCGTCCGTACGTCTTTCCATCCGAACAAATTCTTGTGTGCGCAACTCCTCCCACATTAAAGAACCGATTTTGAAGAAACCTTTCAAACATCATCACTACTAAGTGAACATACGCATATTCCAAAATTTTTGATCTGCGACAATTTTAACCAGGTTATCTCTCTTGAACTTTGATTTAATATGAGTTTCTACATGAAATTCTTGTGTGCGCAACTCCTCCTACATTTATCAATCAATTTCCTTATGGCCTTCGCCTACATGATCAGAAGTGCATTCCTCTAAAAACCCAAAGCGGGGGTATTAATCACCTTCAGTGATAGTTCTAGTTTTATCCCTCATGGACCTGGAGATTTTTATACATTTTCACTATACTTTGAAAGTTTACCTCCAGTGGTTTTTCAGTTGTTTCTAGTCAAGTCTTGACTGCCTGCAGAGGCAGCCAATACTTGCCTGCCTGCAGAGGCAGCCAATACTTGCCCAGAAACAATTGACAAGGTACGTAGAAAACAAGTTTTTAGTTTACCCACCTGTTCCTTTGCATTAAAAAGTTATCAAAATCAGAATTATTTCCTTTAGGGTTAATCTGTTTCTGGTTCTTTAGAGATTTAAGGATTAGAAGGGTTAACCATTTTCATTTGCTTTAAGGATGTTCATATTACACATTTTCCTTTATTTATTATTGCATGGGATGAATGTATTGTAGTAGTTGTACTTTGTTTTGTAGTAGCAAAACCCTGTTGATACTACTGTTAAAACAATTCTTTCCTGGTTCTGTATACCAGTATATTGAGCCTGTCCGTGCATCCGTGAGTCTGTGTGTCTGTCCGTGCATCAATCCATATGTCTGTGTATCCGCACTCAGATGTCTGTTCGCGTTATAACTTGAACATTACTGCTCAGGTTTCGATGAAATTTCACCATCATAAGATCTTTAAGGAGCATCATCCATTTTGAATACACAAAAATAGCCTATTTTTTGCCTGTTCGCCTCATATCTCAATGAAATTTGGAATGAAGATTGCTTATGAGAAAGGCTTTCAAATCAGTTATGTCCCTGCAGTAAAACAAAGAAAATACATGCAAATGACCCCTCCCCGCATGTGGCATATGTCTTTTTTTCTCTATCTCTTATGTGGATGGTCCAATCATCACTAGACTTAAGTAACAGGTTTTCTTACCTTTACACTTACTACTGGGGAGGGGGGGGGGGGGGGGAGGAGGAATTAATGTTTGCTGTAAAACAAAGACAATAATTTCACATGAAAGACAATTTTTCATATTCTGTATGCAACTTCTTTTAATGATGAAAATTCAAGTTTGTTCCTCTGACAATATTTGGGGTAATAGGGGTGAACTTCATGACCTGGATATCAAAGTTAGGGGGAGGGGGGGGGGGGCAACAGTAGTATCTAGGGGGGGGGAGGGGCTTGTTCAGCGATCTGTAATTGTATACTTCATCCATAGGGGGTCAGATACAAGTTTGTTAAAATGAAGCCCATTGATTCATATTTGGGTTCAATACAGGAGCCCTTTCACCCCCATTGCCCATATGGGGGCATGGTGATGTGTACTAAGGCTTACTACATGTCATTTGTGCACTTGTCTTCAACCAGTGCTAACCCTGCATGTGTGGAGTTTGTATGTTGGGGAGTCTGACAGTTGCTCTCCATTCACCGTTGGTTCTCTCAGGGTACTCCGGTTTCCTCCACCTGTATAACTGTCGGACACAAGGTGACCCTGGCTGCTGAAAGTGTTGTTAAACCCCAATAAATAAATACAGGAGCCCAAATTTTTAACTTAGGGCAATATGGGGAATAATCTTTAAAAATTTTCTTCAGAACCACCAGGCAGAATTGTTTCATATTTTGTATACTACTAGGTGGGTCAGCTTCAACATTGTTTAAATCAAGTCCCTCCATTAATATTTGGGCTTCCTATGGAAGCCCAAAGTTTAACTTAGTGCAATATGAGGGAATTTCTTTAAAAATCTTCAGATCCACCTGTTAGAATCCTTTCATATTTGTTATACAACTTCTCTAGGGGGGCAGATTCAAATTTGTTCAAATCGAGTTCCTGGCTTATTTGGGCTAGCCATGGGAGCCCAAATTTTAACTTAGTGCATTATGAGAGAATATCTTTAAAAATCTTCTTCTTCAGATTCACCAGTTAGAATCCATTCATATTTGGTATACTACATCTCTAGGGGGGGGGGGGGGGGGGGATCAGATTCAAGTTTTGTTTTATTCAAATCAGGTCCCAGGGTTAATATTTGGGCTGCCTACGATAATCCAAACTTTTACTTAGTGCAATATGAGGGAATTTCTTTAAAAATCTTCATATTCAGATTCAGCTGTCAGAATGCTTTCATATTTGGTATACAACATCTCATGGGGGAGGGGGAGGGGGGGGGGCAAATGGAGGGGGCAGGGTGGGGGTGGGGGGTAAGATTCAGGTTTGTTTAAATTGAGTGTCTGGGTTAATAGAGTCCAAGAAGCAAATTTTAACGTATTTCAGAATTGGTAATATTCTCAAAATCTTCTCCAGAACCACTAGTCGGAATATTTTGATATTTGGTATACAGCATCTTCGAGTTTGTTCCAGTCAAGTCCCTAGGTTGATATTTGGACTGCCTAGTTTTCCATTACTGAAAATCTGGGCATGATTTCTGTGGTAGCATCCCAATACTAGAAAAATTCATCTGGCATGGACTGCAGAGTTTTAAATAATTAAATAATTTCAGTCCTCTGTTGTGTTAACTAGCCATGAATGGTAATTAAATCCTTCTTTAAACAACTTTGGTCAGGTGAGCACCTCAGGCCCCATAGGGCCTCTTGTTTTTAGCTGCGACGAGCAGCTCTATATGTGGCAGTGTCGGTCTGTCTGTCGGACGGTCTGTCACCAACAAGTTTTTTGTGTCACCAAGTTTTAAAACATCATTGGCATTGCATGAATCGTTGCAGCTTCGGCACTGTGACAGTGTGTCTTGTTTTACTTTTTAATCAGGTTTGTTTCTGTTGAAAGACATTTCTGCCTGGTGTGAAGATTTCAAGCTATTCGGTGTTGGTCATCGCCAGGTTGCAAACTTACTTCAACAGTTATTATCTTGCCTGACTGGAAGTCAGGGTGATCACTCAACGTCCATCTCTGATCCATATACATTATGCTCAAGGCTCTTCCCCCAAGCTGGTTGACCGATTTCAGTGAAATTTGAGATGATTGTTCCAACATCACATTTTGATTTTGTTCAAATCAGCTTGCCCTGCTCCAAAAAATGTTCTCATGAACTGATGGTTACGATAACTTGCTATTTGGTACAAAACTTCGTTTGGAGGTGTAGAATTTTGTTCAGATGAAGTTTGTAAGGCAATATTTGCTTTTAATGAGCAGAGCAATTTTTTTGAAGGACCCTCCCAAAATTTCTATTTTACAAACCGATGAACTGATTTGAACCAACTTGGTATGTGGTATTATTGAGTCCTCAGTATTTGATTCATGCCAAAAAAAAAAAAAATTCCTACATCTCCATGGGAACCCCAGGAGCAAAAATAGAAATATTTTCAAACACCAATGATTCCCAAACTGTGTGGAACAGAGAACTGTTATTTGGTATGAAGTATCCTTAGGACCAGTAGAATAAAATAGTATAACAAAATTGCCGTCAGTTGTGTCATAGTGTACTGTGGGTGGAATAAAAAAAATGCTGAATGATATTTGCAAAACAGAAAAAATCTCCAGAACCATTCAGAATCTTCCTATATTTGGTATACAACATCCCAGGAAGTGGGTGGATGGGAGAGGGGGGTGGGGGTGGTAGGCATTTGGGGCAGTCAGATACAAGTTTTTTTTTAAATGACGTACCTCAGTTCATATTTGGGCTCAGTATGGGAATCCAAATTTCAAATTCTCTTTTAAGAAACTACTTCTCCAGAACCACCTGTGAGAATCTTTTGTTTTTTGGTTTTCAACATTGCTACTGGGGTCAAATTCAAGTTTGTTAACATTAAGTCCCTCTGTAAATATATGGGCACCCTTTGGGGACTGTCAATGATTACTGTAACAACCTGATTCACTTTCGAGAAGTTCTTTTGCAAGCACTACAGTTGCTTTCAAATGTGTTATCCATAAGGGTTATGTTGCTTTATCGGTCATACACATCTTTCTCGAACTTGGCAAGTTCTAACTCATATTTACATTCTGATCTCACTTTGAGGGATTGTAATTATCCCTCCACAAAAATCGATTGAGTGCTGAAAAAATGACAGTTTGAATGCATATGCTCTTCTTTATTTTTTATTGCATGCCTACAGTTTACCAAACAATTTTTAATCGATTTTGGTGGAGGGACAGTGTTGAACTCAAAGCTTTCTGCTTCTTGTTCAATATTATCCCTCTGCCAAAATTGATCTTGTGTGGTGAAAAATGACAGTTCGAAAATGTATTCTGTTTAGTATTTATTGCAGTTTATTGAAAAAATATTAAAAGCACAAATTATTGCCAAAAATAACACAAAAGTAAAAAAAGAAATAGTTAACTAGTCCGTGCATGTGATCCATATTGTTCAAGGACAATACAAAAAAATTTATTGTTCGCTTTGGTTTTTGCAGAAAAAGCACGTATTTTATGAAAGTAAAAGCATTGGTGTGCAATACAGCTCATGTGTTATTATCAAGGTACTCCAGACATTCAGTTGACCGTTTCATCAACTATTCTCCCTTTGGTCCAGAAACTGTAGTTACTATTTATTTATTTATTGGTGTTTAAGGTCATATACTTATGCACAATGGCTAATCATGACCGCGACAGTTTTACGGGTGGAGGAAGCCGGAGTACCCGGAGAGAACCACCGAGCAACGATGGCCAGCTGCCAGCTCCCGAACATCGTAACTCCGCACTGCAGCACAGGCAGGGTTAAATTGGTTGAAGACATGCGTACCATCGATGGAAGTACGCCTTAGTTCATGGCGTCATCGTGCCCCCATGTGGACAATTGGGGTGAAGTGCCTTGCCCAAGGACACAATGCAGGAGTGCGAATTGATCGCTCAGACGGTCACCCATCCGATGATTAACCGGGCTCGATGTTGCTTAACTTCGATGATCTGACGAGAACCGGTTACCGCAATGCCACCGTGCCCCCGACTGTAGTTACTGAATGAAAACATTTCCGTCCAATGTTCCATCTATCTACTTTCCTAGATGAATTACTATTTTTCACCAGAAAATGTTCAACATGCTGTTTCGTTGACAAGATTACTTCATCTTTAGTGTGGATTGGAATGCTTTTTTCTCTCTCTTATTTAAGTACGTGGTTTCACTCTAATTTGTTATCTGTACCCCAACCAACTTGTATTATTGCATTTTAACCCTTAAGGGCCTGAGATTTTTAGCTCATCTGACTTTCAGTCAGGAGAGCTATAGTGATCACTCACCGTCCGTCGTCCGTCGTCTGTCGTCCGTGAACATGGTGTTTGTGTCTTCTCCTCCCAAACCGCTGAACCAATTTAATTGATATTTGAGATAATAGTTTGTTATGACATCGCAATTTGATTTTGTTCAAATCTAGTTGCCTCGCCTGTGGGTAGGGCCACACCCAAAAAGTGTGCTGAAATCTTAAAAAATCTTCTTCTCATGAACCAGCAGTAGCAGAGACTTGATATTTGGTGTGCAGCTTCCTTTTGAGGTGTATACTTGGCGTCGTTATGGGAGGGGCAAAATTTTTGCCCCGCCCAAAATTTCTATTTTCCAAACCGAGAGGCTGATTTGAACCAAATTTTATGTGAGGGCTTATTGGGTCATAAGTACCTAATTTATGCTGATTTTTTTTTTCCCGTAGCCCCTTGGGAACCGCAGGAGCTAAAAATAGAAAAAAATTAAAACACCCATATCTCCAAAACTGCACGGCACCGAGAATTTTTATTTGGTGTGAAGCTTCCTTAGGACCAACAGAAAGAATGGGTAAAAAAAAATTGCCATCGGTTTTATCATAGGGTACAGTTTCGGGACTTTGAAAAAGTGCTGAGTCAGCACTTTTTAACACTGTCGGCAATGGGAAAAACATTAAAAAATCCTCTTCTCCAAATCCAGCAGGCAGAATCTTTTGATATTTGGTATGCAACATTGTAGGGTGGATCTGATTCAAGTTTGTTCAAATCGGCCCCCTGGGTTCATATTTGGGCTCAGTATAGGAGCCTGATTTCGAACTTAGTGCATTTCAGACAAATTTCTTAAAAAATCTTCTTCTCCAGATCCAGCAGGCAGAATCTTTTTATATTTGGCATGCAACATTGTGGGGTGGATCTGATTCAAGTTTGTTCAAATCGGCCCCCTGGGTTTATATTTGGGCTCAGTATAGGAGCCCAAATTTGAACTTACTGCATTTCAGGCAAATTTCTTTGAAAATCTTCCTCTCCACATCCAGCAGGCAGAATCTTTTGATATTTGGTATGCAACATTGTGGGGTGGATCTGATTCAAGTTTGTTCAAATCGGCCCCTTGGGTTTATATTTGGGCTCAGTATAGGAGCCCAAATTTGAACTTAGTGCCTTTCAGGCAAATTTCTTTGAAAATCTTCTTCTCAAGATCCAGCAGGCAGAATCTTTTGATATTGGGTATGCAACATTGTGGGGTGGATCTGATTCAAGTTTGTTCAAATCGGCTCCCTGGGTTTATATTTGGGCTCAGTATAGGAGCCCAAATTTGAACTTGGTGCTTTTCAGGCAAATTTCTTAAAAAATCTTCTTCTCCAGATCCAGCAGGCAGAATCTTTTAATATTTGGTATGCAACATTGTGGGGTGGATCTGATTCAAGTTTGTTCAAATCGGCCCCCTGGGTTTATATTTGGGCTCAGTATAGGAGCCCAAATTTGAACTTAGTGCATTTCAGGCAAATTTCTTTGAAAATCTTCACAAGATCCAGCATGCAGAATCTTGTGATATTTGGTATGCAGCATCCTTAGGGGGGTGAGATGCAAGTTTGTTCAAGCCATGTCCCTAGGTCCATATTTGGGCTCACTGTGGGAGCTTGAATTGTAACTTTGTTCGAAATGAGGAATTTTGTTAAAAAATCATCTTCTTCAGATCCAGCAGTCGGAATGGTTTGATATGTGGTGAGTAGCATCCTTGGGGGGGGAGGGGGGGGATTCAAGTGTGTTAAAGCCAAGTCCATGGGTCTATATTTGGGCTCCCTGTCGGAGCCCAAATTATAACATAGTCAATATGAGGAATTTTTCTTTAAAAATCTTCTTCAGATTCAGCAGTTGGAATGTTTTGATATTTGGCATGGAGCAACCTTAGGGGGCTGAGATTCAAGTTTGTTCAAGCCAAGTCCCTTGGTTCATATTTGGGCTCACTATGGGAGCCTGAATGACAACTTAGTTCAAAATGAGGAATTTTCTTTAAAAATCTTCAGATCCAGCAGATGAATGCTTTTGATATTTTTTATGCAGCATCCTTAGGGGGATAAGATTCAAGTTTGTTCAAGCCATGTCCCTAGGTCCATATTTGGGCTGATTGTGGGAGCTCGAATTGTAACTTGGTTCAAAATGAGGAATTTTCTTTAAAAATCTTCTTCTTCAGATCCAGCAGTCGGAATGTTTTGATAATTGGTGTGCAGAATCCTTAGGGGTGTGAGTTTCAGGTTTGTTAAAGCGAAGTCCCTGGGTTCATATATGGGCTCCCTGTGGGATCCCGAATTATGACTTAGTTCAATATGAGGAATATTCTTCAAAAATCTTTTTTTAGATCCACTGGTCAGAATATTTGGATATTTGGTTTCAGCTTTTATTAGGAGGAGCAGATGCAACTTGTGGAAATCAATTCTCTGGGTTGATATTTAGGCTACCATGTCAGGTGAGCGCCCTCAGGCCCCCTGGGGCCTCTTTTTAAAATATTTTGCTACACTCTAAGTGAATGAATATTAAGTAGTCTGGTGCTTTCAGCACAATTTATTTAATGTTTCACTTCACAACTTATGGTTTATTGCATCTGGATAGAACAACTGGATTTCCAACTGAGTATTCATATCCAATTAAATCCATGCAAGTGGTGTAAATTTGACTTTGCTACCTTTTTATTTATTCCTGTCATTATAATTCCAGATGTAATCAGAATGTATGAGAATAATAAGGTTACTATAATTGGTTCACAAGACATTTCCTTTTTAGCTCAACTGTGGCGAAGCCAAATTTGAGCTTTTGTCATGGTCCGTCTGTCCGTACTTCAACAATTGGATACGGCTCGGGCTAGAGGCCGTATTTATGAACCGATCTTTACAAAACTTCTTGGGTACCTTTGTTATGACCGTGGGACGAGAACGAATGTTTTTGGGTGCGGTCCGAAATTCAAGATGGCTGCCAGCTGCCATTTTGTACCGACGATGCAGAAATCTGTTTTTTGTACAGAACTTCCATATGAAAGTTCTGATTTGAATATTTTTTTGTATGAATGTTTAGTACCATGAGATACATTACATATCATACAGGTTTTTTTCTCGTGCTTGAATTATACAAATGAGACTAACTTTGATTTATTTAGTGTTACTTTCAGCACTGTCAGTGCAAATGCCAATACGGCTCGTGCTAGAGGCCGCATTTATGAACCGATCTTTACGAAACTTCTTGGGTACCTTTGTAACCACCGTGGGACGAGAACGAGTGTTTTGGGGTCCTGTCCGAAATTCAAGATGGCCGCTGGCAGCCATTTTGTTCAAAATTAGGGGCAATCAGATTTTTGCGCAGAACTTCCACATGAAAGATCTGATTTGAATAATTTTTTGTATGAATGTTTAGTACCATGGGATACATCACATATAATACGTTTTTTTTTCTCGTGCAGAAATTATGCAAATTAGATGAACTTTGATTTTTTCAGTGCTACTTACACACAGTAAGTACACATGTTAATACGGCTCGGGCTAGAGGCTGTAAGTATCAACCGATCTTAACGAAACTTCTTGGGTACCTCTGTTATCACCTTGGGACAAGAACGAGTGTTTCAGAGTGCGGTCTAAAATTCAAGATGGCTGCCAGTGGCCATTTTGTACCAAAATTAGGTCTAATCAGTGTTTTGTACACAACTTCTATACGGCTCAGGCTAGAGGCCGTATTTATGAACCGATCTTTACGAAATTTCTTTGGTACCTTTGTTATCACCATGGGATGAGAACGAGTGTTTTTGGGTGTGGTCCGAAATTCAAGATGGCCACCAGCAGCCATTTTGTACCAAAATTAGTGCAATCAGTCTTTTGTACAGAACTTCTGTATGAAAGTTCTGATATGAATAAATTTTTGTATGAATGTTTAGTAAAATGGAATACATCACATGCAGTACGGGTTTTTTTTCTCATGTAGAAATTATGCAAATTAGATGAATTTTGATTTATTTAGTGCTACTTATACACTGTAAGTGCACATGTCAATACGGCTCGGGCCAGAGGCTGTATTTATCAACCGATCTTCACGAAACTTCTTGGGTACCTTTGTTATCACCTCCGGTCCGAAATTCAAGATGGCTGTCAGTGGCCATTTTGTACCGAAATTAGGTCCAATCAGTTTTTTGTCACAACTTCTATACAGCTCGTATTTATGAACTGATCTTCACAAACTTCTTGGGTACCTTTGTTTTCACCTTGGGACAGGAATGAGTGTGTTTTGGGGTGCCTTTGTTATCACAGTGCTATGAGAACAAATATTTTGGGGTTCAGTCAGACCCACTCTGGGACACAAAGATTTCTTTTCTAATTTAGCATCTGACTGTCACCCACCTTTACAATACTTTACCTATACATTTGTTACAGGCTACGGCCAGTATTTATGTACAGACCGTTACAATACTTTATATGTACCTTTGTTATCAGGTCATTACCTAGATGTTTGTCATTGCTGTGTCACATACTATACATGTACATGTCTTGACAAGTTGAGCTACAGTGTCATTGACACTTTCATTTCTTATTCCAAAAGAAAGGTTATTCTGTATATTATCCCAGACTGAAGGATTCACCCTGCTATCCATGTTCAATTATTATATTATCTGGTGTGTTTAACAAAATTAACTGGATTTGTTTTTGAGTTAGAGCATTTTATTCCTGACTCGATGACTTATCAGAGCATTTTATTTCCAACGGTATAACTTATAAGGCTTTTGAAGGCTGTCTTTTGTTAACAACATTCCATATTCTCTCATTTTGTCTCAGAATTTATGAATCCGTAACAATTAATTCAAGGCCAATCATCTGGAAAGGTGACGCAATGGTGCATATTGACGAGATGGAGATGTCATATTTTGGGTTTTAAAAGCCATTAAAAATGGCTTTAGTCATACATTTTGCTCTAAAAATAGTTATTTCAGTTTTTAAAGAACTTCCTTGCAGTGATTTTGGTTTTCATTATTTTTGGTATGGAAAACAACTAGGACAATTTATATAATATAGTATGCAGGTTTTTCTGTAGTGCCTATTATGCAAATTACCAAGCCATCTATGTTTTTAAAAGAGTCTGCCGGTAGACAACACCCCCCACCCCCCCCCACCCCACATCACCCCCAAGTCACTAAATCTAATTTACTTCAAGGACAAGTGTTACAAAACTTAATTCAGTGGTGTTTGTTGACAAGAAGAAGAGGATATCACATTTTGGAGTTTGACAGTCATCTAAATGAGCCGCTGTCCAGCATTTTGTTCTAAAAATAGTCGTTACACTTTAAAGAAAATTAACCAGCCATCTTAGTTTTTAAAGTGCCATCTGTGGACAAAAAGAGAAATGGCTAAAAAACTCATTTAATTCATGGTGAGTTGCTATGAAACTTATTGCATTGGTGTTTAATAACAAGAAGTGGATAATACAATTTGTGTTTGACAGCAGTCAAAAATGGCCATGGTTGGACCTTTTCTAAAAACAACAATTTCACGTTTTAAAGAAGAATTCCCTAACAGTGATTCAGATTTTGATTTTATTTGGTATGTGAGACAAATAGGACAATGAACATAACAGAATGTGCTTGTTTCTTTCATGCATAAATATGCAAGTTAGCCAGCCATCTTAGTTTTTGAAATCTGTTGACAAAAATACAAAAATTCCCCAAATCACCATATCTAACTTAATTCAAGACCAATTGTTATGAAACTTGATACTGGTGCATATTAGTAAGAAAAAGAGGCTGTTTTGAAACTTTCAAGAATATTCCTCTCCATTGCATGAATAAATATGCATCAGTCCTGCCATTTTCTTTGTAGTCACACAGGTCAGGGATCTGCCATTTCTCAAATGGCTATATTTATACCACCCACTTGAAAAGTGGGCGGTATATAGCATTCATGGTGTCCGTACTTCTGTACTTACGTACGTCCGTACTTCCGTACGTCCGTGACGCTTTGGGGGTACACATCTGCTATCCGCTACTCCTCTTAAACCAGTGGGTGGATTTCATTGAAACTTACAGGCATTCTTTTCTATACATTATAGATGTGCACCTCCTATTTTGCTTTCAGGTATTTTTATTTTTTACTCTTTCCCAAAGGGCGAAATGAACTTAGCCAAATTGTTGTGATGCTTTAGGGGGGTACACCCCTGCTATCCGCTACTCCTCTTATACCAGTGGGCGAATTTCATTGAAACTCTCAGACATTCTTTTATATACATTATAGATATGCACCTTCTATTCTGCTTTCAGGTATTTTTATTTTTTTTTTTTGGGGGGGGGGGGGGGGGGGGGTTGTCAGTGTTTGTGCTCTCTACATTAAACACACTTTTACTGTTGTAAAATGTTTCTTGGTGGGAGTGGGTGGTATCATTTAGTGAACAGTGCTCACAGTTTTTCTAGTTTTATACTGTACCAATGACCCAGACATAGCTGGTGCTAACTCTTAAAATATAGGGCCAAACACAAATTTTGCCCCCCAATCCCCAAAATTTGCATCTAAAACCAAAGAAAACATGTCCTGAAAGGCCCTCCACACTTCGCCTCTACTGCGCATGCGCAGTGTCAAAGACGTTCCGAAATTGGCGCCATTAATCATTCTAAGTTTGGCCCTTCATCAGTTAACATCTGACTGATCTTTGTGCTTGTAAATCTCAGTTTAAATGATGCCAGACACATAAATATTAGTGAAATGGTGATTCTAAGGAGGATAGAGAAGGAGGAGAGGAAAAAATGTGTGACAGAATATTATCAGGGCTGTAACTTAAAATTTTTTAATGAAATTATGTTAAGTTACCTATTTTCGAGGCAGCAGCCATTTTGTTGTCATTCTGATTATTTAGTTACACTGTTCTTTAAGTGTTTTCCTCTCTCCCTGTCCTTTAAGTCCCCCCTTGCTATTCCCCCATGCTTTTGGCATAGTTTTTGTAATTATTATTACTAAATTTTCTTGGGAGTTTTAGCTGAATAACAGAATGAATTCTGTTCTTTTCCCCATGTTTACGTCTTCACCTACGGGTGGTTAGGCGTTGTGTTCTGCATCTACCATCTGATGTTCTGCAGTTTCTTCCCTGGAAGTCTCTGTTTTGCATCAGATAGTGTATTTTTGGTAACTGATTTCGGGCCTGGGTGCCTGGAGTCTTATTTTAGTGTTTTTACACTCATTGTTTACATTTACAACAACCCTCTGTGTGAGGGGGGATTTTTGGAAAATAATATCTTGATGTTATTTTAATCATAACTAGATACATTATTATTGTTCGTAAGTGTTGAATAAATTGTTTAAAATATTTTTAAAATTTTTGTCCACACTTAGGCTTGGGATCCATTGGGGCTCAACGTTACTTTTCAGAAACTTGGGCTGTTCTGAAAAAATATTTTTTCAAAATATTTTGATTTCAATTATTTTTCCTATATTAATGGATCATATTATTATTATGTATTTTGATTGCCAGGGGTTAGTGCGAGTACCAGGACTTGTTTCTTTTCACATTGAAAGGATATTGATCAATTGTAATAAGAGGAAGTCTTCCTCTGACTTTATAATCATTCTATATGTGGTCAGTGTACTCGCATTAACTCCTGTTCTGTATCATATGATTTCGATGACAATATGGGAAGCGTATGTCACGGTATGTTATTGGGGAATTGGACACTCCGGTCCTTTCCCCGCAGGGTCACTCTACTTTATCAATTTCTATTTCAGACGATCAAGATTAGGGTGATGTATCTGTGATGTCTTCCAACAGTGTGCCTCCGTCGTCACAATTAATGAAGGGCTAGCGGAAAAGTTCTCATGTAAATACGCCAATTGCCTAAGAGGACCCTAGTAGGTTCGACGGCCTTTGACGTCCGCTGGCTCGCCCGGTGTAGCGTCCATTCACCGAATGGTCCGGCAGCCGGGTTCGTCCGTTGCGGTCTAGAAGGAATTTTGGGGTGATGCGAGCACTATAAATCAACCTAATGCACACCCAGTGACGGCGGATCGGAGGGAGAACGGAGGAAGCCTTTTAGTCCGGTTCATAGCCCGTTCCGGTCCATCCGGACGGCAAGCGAGAGAGGCCCCTCTCTCATTCAACAACATCTGGCCCCAGATGTTGTGGTACAAAATGTGTCGCAAGCGGAGCATACGTCCGTCGCTCGGGACGCTCCATTGTATAGGCAGTCCGCGGAGACTGCTAAGGCTTCTTCTTCTCGTCAGCGCACACGACCGCACCTTGGCTGCGTGACCGCCGATATATTACCAGCTTCGCCGATCAAGGATTCTTCGGCGACCAGGTCACACCATCCGGTAGCCAGGGACACGAGGCCTGCAGACTCTGGACGTTCGCATAGGAAGTGTGCGGGAGTCAACGTACACGGAGCTTCCGACGGCAATGCATCGTAAGACCGCTACTGCACAGGCCTCGGGAACGGACGTGCTTTCCTAAATAGCACAGTTTATCGCAGCATCCCAGCATCAACTGAATCTGTCGCATATTTTTTATCCGACGATGCTGGGTCGGGACGCTCCGCGGAAGCGGGTACGGACGTCCGAAAGTTTCATCCGGTCCGACGGGATACCAAAAGGGATTTGGAGGATTTCGAGCTTTCCCTTTCGGAACAACATATGCTGTTGTGTATGTCATCTGACTTGGTCTTCTACAGCTTCTTTCGTCGGACCAGAATGCTGCGATGCCGGATAAGAAACTGATAGCGTCGGTGAACTTAGAAATTTTTGGTTCGGTTCAGGGACGTCGTCCCTCAGTTCCGACATAGTCCAATAATGTCACACAAACTTTCGAATTATTGAACGACGCTATATATATTATTATTTTATGCTTGCTATAACCAAGCATTTCTGGTTTCTTGTTCGCAAAGTTACGGAGATGTCTTTCAAAAGTGTGCCTCTGTCGACATAGTTAATGAAGAGCTAGCGGCAATAAGTGCTCATGGAATATGTCTATCGCCTACGGAGTGACATTCGCTAACTCACCCGGTGTAGCGTACATTCATCGAATGGTTCGGCTGCCGGGTTCGTCCGTTGCGGTCTAGGAAGGAGATTTGGGTGATGCGAGCACTTTAATTACTTTAGTACTCACCCAGTGACGGCAGATTGAGGACAGATTGGAGGAAGCCTGTTAGTCCGGTTCCTGGCTTGTCCAGGTCCGTCCGGGCTGTGAGCGAGAGAGGTCCCTCTCTCGTCCAACAACATAGGGGACCGCATGTTGTGGTTCAGATATTTTACATTCGGAGCATATGTCCGTCGGTCGGGACGCTCCGTTATATTGACAGTCCGAAAGACTGTCCTTAATGCTTCCTCATCCTCACAGCAGGGCACACGACCGCATATTGGCTACATGACCTCGAGTATCCGATCAGTTTCGTCATTCAGTGATTCCACGGCGAATAGGTCGCGCCATCCGGTAGCCAAGGGACACGAGGCCTATACACTCCGTTCGCTCGCATATTGGTAGTATGCACGGGGTAACGATCACGGAGCTTCCAGCGGCAATGCATCGTAAGACCGCTTCTCCTCAGGCCTCAGTGACGGACGTGCTATCCGAGTTAGCACAGTTGTTTCGCAGCATCCCAGCAGTTGATAGTTTCTCGGTCGAATCAGGAATTATCCGACGGCGCTGGGTTGGTGCGGTCCGCGGTTGCATCAGGTACGGACGACCGAACGCTTTATAGGGTCCGACAGGATGGTGAAAGGGATTCGAAAGATTTCGAGTTTTCCCTTTAGTAGTATCGGAAGCTGCCTTTCATATCTTCTGGCATTATCTTCCAGTGATTGTTATTTCGGACTTCATTGCTGCGATCTTGAATAAGAGACTTATAGCGTCATTGGACTCGGAATTTTCGATCGGTTCAGGGACATTGTCCTTGACTTACCGACGCAGTCCAATATTGTCATTACAACATGTGTTTTATTTTTCGACGCTATATATATATATATACAAGCCTGCTACCAAGCATGATAGTTTAGTTTCTTGTCCGCGTTGCTCATTTCTGCCATTTTATCATTTATACGAATAGTTTATTTTGGCAGAGCAGGGCATACCGAGAGTTCATATGCGTCTAGACGGTGTGGTTAAAGACTGGATATATTCTTTTTCGCCGTTTATGTCTTTTCCAACTTCAATGTTGGAAACGACATGATGTATAGTAGACTTAACTTAGACGCTTTATCATACGTAATCCGCCTTACTGAGGCGTTATCATTACGTCTTCAAGAAAAGATTTACGGGATATTATTCTCAATGTAATTTCTTTTGAGGGCAGTAGTTTGGTCACGTATAACTCCGCCCTTCAGTGGCTGATTGGAGTTGGTTAGACGTGACGCAGCCCTAGCTACATCCACACGTGTGGATAGTAAGGTTAAGAACTCTCTCAGAGTCGCTTCGTTCTCGGAGGAGCTTCTCTTCGACGGCAACTTTTCGGCAATCCATGAATTGCTCGATTTACACATTCTCTTGTCTATCTAGTGTTACAAGAGATTCAGACTGGGGCAAACATTCGGTGGTTGACTCAGAGAGTGCCACCGCAGTTGCCGGACCCGAGTGTGGCTGTTATGACGGTTGCCAGTCAAACAGATTGGGATATAATACTGATCCCTACGGATTCGAAGTGCCAGGGTCTTTGGGTTCCGCAGTCTCTTAGCAACCAGTTTTCTTCCGCGGAATAATGTTTTTTAGGCTTGCTTTATGTCATTGCATGAACATTATTCAGAAACGCATGCCCAAATCCTGTCCTTTAATTCGACAGTAGTGGCGTATTTCCGGAACCAGGGAGGCACTCTTTCGTTTCCGTTATTCAATTTAATGGAAAGAATCCGTCTGTTGGTTATAGTACACCAAGTTCTGTTTTGGTCCGTCATATTCCGGGTCGTCTGATTGTTTTACCGGACTCCCGTTCTCTTACGGATCGCTTGTTGCTGTCAGAATGGACTCTCAACAAACAAGTATTCAATCAGATTTGCTATCTATGGGAGCGCCCAATGATGATTTATTTACGACACAGCTTGCTAATCAATTGCAGACGTATGTGTGGCTTGTCCAGATCTCTGAGCTAATGTTGTTAACGCTCTATTGATCTATAGGACGGAATGATAGGATACGCGTATCCTCCGGCGCTGTTGTTTCAGCAGGTATTGCTAAGATAAACAACCACAATACATTTCTGTTGATAGCATCTCTATCTTCACAGAGATCATGGGTAATTTACTCTCTTGTCTACTGTGGGTCTTAACGTGAAATCTTCCTCTATGTGAGGATCTTTTTTCACTGGGTAAATCGTGTCATCTTTATCACAACCCGCAAGGTCGCAACCTTCATGTATTCCGTTGTGTGGTCCGTATTGCATTGTAAGCACTGTACTGGACGAGCTTTGGACGCGATTTCTTACTATAGGAGATCCTCTTCTTCGCTATTCTATGCGGCTAAAGTGGAGGCTCTTCCGTCGTTGGTGTAGGGATCATTATGTTCATATTGTTGATCCCACCATACTACTCATTGCAATTTTTTAGTATACTTGTTTCACAAGATCTACTGCAGCCTGTTATTATTAAGGTTATAGGTTTATGTTACCTCATACCTATGCACTCTACGATAGTTTACAATTGAGTCTTATGTCTCTTTATCTAAGTCAGTTAGTAACTTTTTGATAAATAGACTTAGAATCTTTAGATTAAATTCCTATATGGATTTTAACTTCGGTTCTTATTTAGCTAAGTAATCATTTGAGCCTCTGGAAACAGTAGTTTTCAAATTCTGACCTTTTAGACAGTAATTCTGTTGGTTTCTCTTTTACTGTAGAGTCAGTGAGTTTCATGCACTATTGATGGATGATTTTCACTTTCGTAGTTTCGTAATCACTACTTCCGTTACTATTTAGGTTGGATTTTTGCATAAGAGTTAGGCTCCTATTATCCGGAACCTATTATTTTTAAGGTCCTTCCGTCTTCGTATGGGCATAGGCCTTTACTCTTCCGGGTAGAGTTTATGTATTTATAAACAGATATCTGTTTATTACTATGGGCGTAAGCTTCTTCTGTCTTTGATGCCTAGTAGAAGGACGTTACGCTCCATTTTATTGTTAATGGATTCTGTTAACTATCGGTACTGCTTATGGTATATCATTGACTTAGCAGTTGTGCTTAAGTTTTCGGCTCATGAAGTAAGAGTTCTTCTACTTCTTGGGCTTACATTAATAGTGTCGCTATTATAGATTTTTGAAGGCTGCTCATTGTGCTCAGCCATCCACATTCATGAATTTTTATCTCAGAAATATCGAGTCCATTTCTGGAGGCCTCTATTGTTAGGTCTATTATCTACTGCTCAGAATGTCATTCACTTAACAGTTGCTACTATAGCTAGGTAGGCTGTCTGTTTCGGCAGTGTCTCCGTTCTGCTGCCCTCTTCGCTCTGGGCTATTTGACCCAGGGCAAGAAAAAGGGTGGGGGGGGGGGGAGGGTGTTCCCTTGGGTCACCTGTTTTACTATGAAAACAAGGGGATACCTCCTCCGGAGTTAGTAATTCTGAGCTGTTATTGGGATGGTTGTTTAGTGAGAAGTTTAGGTTTTTAAAATTCATTCAAGTCTTAGTTTTTAAAGTATAGCTTTTGAATATTGCATATGTCAACGGACATGATTATGCAATCCTCAGACACTTTTAGGAGTATAAGAGTCTCTATTCTCTAGACTTACTTTATTTATTGGCTTACTTTAAAAATTATTAGTATAAGGATTATATTGGATATTAATAGAGTACATGGATGTATTTAGCTCAATTTTGGAAGGTGTTGTATCTTTCTAATTTATCATAAATAAGAAAGATACATGTAAGGCCTATTACTTCTTTTTTCCTACAGGGGATGACTCTATTTTATTTTATTGAGCGTATTCCATTTTGCTCTATATCTTTGGCCCTCCAGCCTTTTTACTATTCAGCTATGTCTGGGTCATTGGTACAGTATAAAAATGTTAAAAAATTTATAGTAATTTCTATATTTTTTATACTTACCAATGACCCAGACGGGGATGGCCCTCCCAGGAGTTGGGAACTCTTGCCTCCCCGCTGAGTACATAGCTCTTACCAGGCACTGGTTATTAGAATGATTAATGGCGCCAATTTCGGAACGTCTTTGACACTGCGCATGCGCAGTAGAGGCGAAGTGTGGAGGGCCTTTCAGGACATGTTTTCTTTGGTTTTAGATGCAAATTTTGGGGATTGGGGGGCAAAATTTGTGTTTGGCCCTATATTTTAAGAGTTAGCACCAGCTATGTCTGGGTCATTGGTAAGTATAAAAAATATAGAAATTACTATAAATTTTTTAACTTTTCAGTAACACCAACAGTTTCCAACAGCCAAATTTTTTGATGCTGCAAAGATGACTTTCAACTAACTAAAATTTTTTCAAGAAGTATGTAAGCATGTAATAAAAATGTTAAAACTGTTTCTTTTTTAGCTCAACTTGGCAAAGTCAAGCTGAGCTATTGCCATCACTTCTCGTCCGTCGGTGTACGTACGTTAGTATGTTAGGACATACGTCCACAATTTCCTTTGGCACACCTCACAGGTCGCATTTATGATCAGATCGCTTTGAAACTTGGTATGCTTGTTTGGGGTGATCTCTAGGTGGGAGCTATCGATTTTCTTCAATTTCCGTCAAAAAATGTTGCCACGGCCACTGTTCTTAGAACTTAGTTTAGTCAAACCTCAATATTTCCCTTTGGCACACCCTACAGGGCACATTTATGATTGGATCGCTTTGAAACTTGGTATACTTGTTTGGGGTGACCTCTAGATGGGAGCTATCGATTTTCTTCAATTTCTGTCAAAAAATGTTGTCGCGGCCAATGTTCTTAGAACTTAGTTTAGTCAGAAGACCTCAATATTTCCCTTTGGCACACCCTACAGGACACATTTATGATCGGATTGCTTTGAAATCTGGCATGCTTGTTTAGGGTGACTTCTAGATGGGAGCTATCGATTTTCTTCAATTTCCGTCAAAAAATGTTGCCGCCGCCAACGTTCTTAGAACTTAGTTTAGTCAAACCACAATATTTCCCTTTGGCACACCCTACAGGGCTCATTTATGATTGTATTGCTTTGAAACCTGGTATGCTTGTTTGGGGAGACCTCTAGATGGGAGCTATCGATTTTCGTCAATTTTCGTCAAAAAATGTTGCCGCGGCCAACGTTCTTAGAACTTAGTTTAGTCAGACCAGAATATTTCCCTTTAGGGCAGATTTATGTTCGGATCACTTTCAAACTTGGTATGTGTGTTCGGGATGACCTCTGTATGTGAGGTATTGCTCTTTTTTCATTTTCATAAAAAATTATTGTCGTTATCACCAGCCTTTGAACTTACTGCATTTGTTCATCAACTTATCCCTTTTGCACTCTCTGCAGGGTATATTTATGAATTTCCATAAAAAAACCGTTGCCACAAGCAATGACCTTCTACTTAGTGCATAAACATCTTCCTTTGTCATGCCTCCGAGGGCACATTCATTATCAGGTTGTTTTGAAACTTTGTACACTTATGCAGGGTGACAAAGATAGGAGCTATTGATTTTCTTTTCATTTCCACCAAAAACTGTTGCTGTTTGAATTTATTGCATTTGTGCATCAACATTTTTTGACATGACCTGCAGGTCACATTTATCATAGGATTGTTTTTGAACTTGGCGTTCTCAATAGGCAAGACCTTTAGATAAGAGCTTTTGATTAGCATTCATTTCTGTGAAAAAAAGTTGCCATTTACAATAACTTCTTTACATACTGCATTTGTGTATCAACATTCTTCCTTTAGCCAGTCTTACAGTTTAAATTTAAAAATGCATGGATTACTCTGACGTTGTGCTCACACAATGCTGTTATGTTGAAATTTCATCAAATAACATTGATACCAATGATCTTCAATTTTGCCATTTCATTTATAACTTAACAAGTTCAAGTTCAGGTACAGTGTCATTGACACTTTCATTTATTATTGAAATTATTTTTAAAATTATTTTTTTTTCTATTCAAACCACCTTTCAGAGGTAAAAGACTCAACATAATGCACAAAGCTCCAGTTTCAGCTGTTGATGAAAAGTTTTTGATGAAGACAAATTTCATAGTCAAAAAGAAAGAGACTCAAGTTGGTGACCAATATATTACCTATTGTAAACTGAAACCTTCGACAGTGAATCAAGAACAAAATTTCAAAAGGATAATGCACTATTTCTCCAAAAGTAACGTGGTGAGTTCTCTTGTAAAATAGTGTCTAGATTTTTAGCTTAACTTGACATAGTCAAGATAAGCTATTGCCATCACGCGTGCGGAAGTCTGTTAGTCTTTGAGCCTGTGAGTCTGTTAGTCTGTTAGTCTGTGAGTCTGTTAGTCTGTGAGTCTTTGAGTTTGTGACGTCTGTTCACATTTTCCTTTAGCACGGGCTATACCCCACAGTTCTTGTGTGATCGTCACGAAATTTCATATGCAGGTTTGGGGTCATGTCTAGATGAGAACGTCCCCTTTTGGTCGCGATCGGGCAACCGGTATGGCTGCCCGAGCCCAAAACCCGAAAACCATTAGCACAGTCTACAGGTCGTATTTATGAAGGGATTTCATTGTAACTTGGTAGGATGCCTCTGTATAGTGCCTAGATGAGAATGTCCCCTTTTGGGCATGATCTATCAACCGTGATGGCTGCCCAAGCCCGAAACCCAAAAACTTTTAGCACAGTCGGCAGGTCATGTTTAATGTGGAGGGATTTCATTGTAACTTGGTAGGATGACTCCTTATGATGTCTTGATGAGAATTTCCCCATTTGGGCATGATCTGCCAACCGTGACGACTGCCCGAGCCCAAAACCCGAAAACCTTTAGCACAGTCTACAGGTCATATTTATTGAGGAATTTCATTGTAACTTGGTGGGTTGACTTCATACAATGTCTAGATGAGAAAGTCCCCCTTTGGACATGATTGGGCAACTGTGACGGCTACGGGAGCCCGAAGCCCGAAAACCTTTAGCACAGTCTAGAGGTCATATTTATGAAGGGATTTCATTGTAACTTGGCAGGATGACTCCAAATAATGTCTAGATGAGAACGTCCCATTTTGATCGCGGTCATGCAGCCTTGATGGGTACCCGAGCCCAAAAACCTTTAGCATAGGCAAAAGGTCATATTTATGGAAGGATTTCATTGTAACCTGTTAGGTTGACTCCATATAATGCCTAGATGATGGCATCCCCTTTCGGTCGTGATTGGTCAGTTGTGATGGCTACAAGTGCCCGAAGCCCGAAAACCTTGAGCACAGTCTACAGGTCATATTTATGAAGGGATTTCATTGTAACTTCTTAGGATCACTCCAGATGATGCTCAGATGAGATTGTCCCCTATGGTTGCGATCATTCACCCATGATGGCTGCCCGAGCCCGAAGCCCGAAAACCTTGAGCACAGTCTACAGGTCATATTTATGAAGGGATTTCATTGTAACTTGGTAGGTTAACTTCATATAATGTCTAGATGAGAACGCACGATCATTCACCCATGATGGCTGCCCGAGCCCGAAGCCCGAAAACCTTAAGCACAGTCTACAGGTCATATTTATGAAGGGATTTCATTGTAACCTGGTAGGTTAACTTCATATAATGTCTAGATGAGAAAGTCCCCTTTTGGACATGATTGGGCAACTGTGACAGCTAAAGGTGCCCGAAGCCCAAAAATCTTTAGCACAGTCTACAGGTCATATTTATGAGGGGATTTCATTGTAACTTGGTAGGATGACTCCAAATAATGTCTGGATGAGAACGTCCCCTTTTGATCGCGATCATTCAGCCTTGATGGGTGCCCGAGCCCAAAAACCTTTAGCATAGATAAAATGTCATATTTATGGAAGGATTTCATTGTAACCTATTAGGTTGACTCCATTTAATGCCTAGATGATGACATCCCCTTTTGGTCGTGATTGGTCAACTGTGATGGCTACAAGTGCCCGAAGCCCGAAAACCTTGAGCACAGTCTTCAGGTCATATTTATGAAGGGATTTCATTGTAACTTTGTAGGATCACTTCAGATGATACCCAGATGAGATTGTCCCCTTTGGTTGCGATCATTCAACCAGAAGGGCTGCCCGAGCCCAAAGCCCGAAAACCTTAAGCACAGTCTACAAGTCATATTTATGAAGGGATTTCATAGTCACTTGGTAGGTTGACTTCATATAATGTCTAGATGAGAACATCCCCTTTTGGACATGATTGGGCAACTTTGATGGCTAAAGGTGCCCGAAGCCCGAAAACCTTTAGCACTGTCTACAGGTCATATTTATGAAGGGATTTCATTGTAACATGGTAGGTTGACTCCAAATAATGTCTAGATGAGAACGTCCCATTTTGGCCGTGATCATTCAGCCTTGATGGGTGCCCGAGCCCAAAAACCTTTAGCATAGGCGAAAGGTTATATTTATAGAAGGATTTCATTGTAACATTGTTAGGTTGACTCCATATAATGCCTAGATGATGACGTCCCCTTTTGGTCGTGATTGGTCAACTGTGATGGCTACAGGTGCCCGAAGCCCGAAAACCTTGAACACAGTCTGCAGGTCATATTTATGAAGGGATTTTATTGTAACTTCGCAGGATCACTCCAGATGATGCCCAGATGAGATTGTCCCCTTTGGTTGCGATCATTCAACCATGATGGCTGCCTGAGCCCGAAGCCCGAAAACCTTTAGCACAGTCTAAGGTCATATTTATGAAGGGATTTCATTGTAACTTGGTAGGTTGACTTCATATAATGTCTAGATGAGAACGTCCCCTTTTGGACACGATTGGGCAACTGTGACGGCTTCAGGGGCCCAAAGCCCGAAAACATTTAGAACAGTCTACAGGTCATAATTATGAAGGGATTTTATTGTAGCTTGGTAGGATGACTCCAGATAGTGTCCAGATGAGAAGGTCCCCTTTTGGTCACAATCATTCAGCCTTGATGGCTGCCCGAGCCCAAAAACCTTTAGCATGTCTGTAGGTCGTATTTATGGAAGGATTTCATTGTAACTTGTTAGGTTGACGCCATATAATGCCTAGATGATGACATCCCCCTTTGCTCGTGGTTGGTCAACTGTGATGTCAACAGGTGCCTGAAGCCCTTTAATCTTGAGCACAGTCTACAGGTCATATTTATAAAGGGATTTCATTGTAACTTCATAGGATCACTCCAGATGATGTCCAGATGAGAATGTTCCCTTTTGGTTGCGATCATTCAACTTTGATGGCTGCCCAAGCCTAAAGCCCAAAAACCTTTAGCACAGTCTTCAGATCATATTTATGAAGGGATTTCATTGTAACTTGGTAGGTTGACTTCATGTAATGTCTAGATGAGAACAGCCCCTTTTGGACACGATTGGGCAACTGTGACGGCTTCAGGGGCCCAAAGCCCGAAAACATTTAGAACAGTCTACAGGTCATAATTATGAAGGGATTTTATTGTAGCTTGGTAGGATGACTCCAGATAGTGTCCAGATGAGAAGGTCCCCTTTTGGTCACGATCATTCAGCTTTGATGGCTGCCCGAACCCAAAACCCCAAAACCTTTAGCATAGTCTAAATATTGGTCATATTTATGGAAGGACTTCACTGTAACCCGTAAGTTTGACTCCGTATAATGCCTAGATGATGACATCCCCTTTTGGTCATGATTGGTCAACTGTGATGGCTTCAGGGGCCCGAAGCCCAAAAACCTTGAGCACAGTCTACAGGTCATATTTATGAAGGGATTTCATTGTAACTTTGTAGGATCACTCCAGATGAGATTGTCCCCTTTTGGTTGCGATCATTCAACCATGATGGCTGCCAGAGCCCAAAGCCCAAAAACCTCCAGCACAGTCTACAGGTCGTATTTATGGAGGGATTTCATTGTAACTTGGTAGAATGACTTCATATAATGTCTAGATGAGAATGTCCCCTTTGGACGCAATTGGGAAACTGACGGCTACAGGGGCCCAAAGCCCGAAAACCTTTAGCACAGTCTACAGTGCATATTTATGAAGGGATTTTAATGTAACTTGATAGGATGACTCATTTTGGAATAATTTCACTGTAATTTGGTAACTTTTGTTGATATACGTTAACTGTGAGGGCCACGTATATTAACTGTGAGGTCATATTAACCCACCCGTCAGATCTTTAGAACAGTGTACACCTCATATTATTTTTATCATAAACATAGCATACAGGGAACAGAAATGAACATATTCCCAATTATCACAATTCTTGTCTTATTTCATAATCCTTTCATAAACATTGAACATTATCCTTTTCTTCAAACACAACACACAAGTTAAGCTACAGTGTCATTGACACTTTCATTCTTGATATCACTAGTTCAGCTGAACTGTTCATATTAATTGCACATTTGTCTCAAGTTCTCAATCCCTGAATGTCCTTGAATTCAAGGGAATTTTTCAAGTGGTCTACTGGGTTTGCTTATGGGCCCCTTTCCCAGTGCAGTTTAGTCTACTTTCCCAATCACCAGCCACTAATTCCCAATTTCCAACATACAAGGAATAGTAACTTTCAAGGGCCTGGAAATCTTCTAGACATTTTATCACACCACAGCTTGGTTGTGATTTGTAGTGTTGGCTGACTGTACAGGCAGTCAAGATATGATTAAAAGTCATTGTCAGGGTAATTTTATCATTGTCTAGAGATATCGAATACCACTCCATGTGGAAGCATCTGTTCTGTGGTGTTAAAATTTGCTATGATTAGTAGAGCTGAGCCATTATGAAATTTCATGTTTGGTATCGGTATTGGTAAATTTTTGGGGGACTATAGAAATCCGCGGTGTCCCTCTGTCCGTCCGCACACACAAATGACTACTTATGTGGCTACAAGTTAGTAAAACAGGATACTTGTGTGGTTAAAGTCTGTTACGTGGGGTTTAAGGGTGGGGTGGGAGTCAGTGAAGGGCTGTTAGAGTTATGTGGCTAGGGTTAGGTTAGGGGTGTGTAGGGTTAGGGTCAGTAAAGGGTAGGGTTAGGGTTAGCTGACCCCCCCCCCCCCAAATTTTTCCCCCAAAAACTTGTTCTGTTATGTTGGACATGTGTTTTAGGTTAGCCACCTAACATGTCCATAAAATAGCCACATAAGTAGCCATTTGTAAGAACGTTCGTCCGTCCGTCTGTGTATCGTCCCACTTGGTGTCCCCATGATAACTCCAGTTTGAATCATTTGATTGGAACCAATTTTGGTATGTGACCTCCTTAGCTAAAAACACAGGTCACGTTCAAATATGGGTTCAGCCAGGTTATTTTTATTAGAGTTATACCCCTTTTTCGACTTAGAAATTTCAAGATTTGCGGTGTCCGGATGGTAACTCCAGTTAGGATTATTTCATTGGAAAGAATTTTGGTATGTGACTTTCTGGGGTAATAATACAGGTCAAGTTCGAATATGGGTTCGGACCGATCATTTTACTAGAGTTATGCCCCTTTTTCGACTTGTTTTTTCGGGGGACATGTGGCCGAGCGGCCTTTTATTCAGACAAAAAACACCTCAGTTCTGGTATCTGCCACAAAATTGACTTAATCCTTTATTTCTAGTGGGATGTTACTGATGTCACTTCTTGGGGACTGGAGGGTGCACAAGACTCCTGTGGCTCCACCCCCTATTCCTGGCTACATCCATGTCTCACTGTACCTCATCTGTCAATCAGACCTGTTAATCTCTGAATATGATTGCAGGGCATTTAATTAAACCTAGGTAATAGGCATTGCCTTTGTGTTTGCCGCCCTAAACTCCATTTTCCAAGACAATAAATTTGCGATTTTTAAGCACATGTTCAAAGTATAATCCTTCGAGTTTTGGTGTAGGGAACACCAAAACTCGAAGGATTATTACATTAAAAATTAGTAGTGAGGTCTATTTCGATGTTTACATATCAATGTTTATTCTAAACATAATTTGCAGTGTTGTTGAAATTTGAGGTAAATCAACTGAATGTACTGAAAACAATCGTTTTCTTGCCATCTCATGATCTTATCAATTCACAAGTTCCTGTGGTGTGCAATAAACAAAAGACCATCAAACACAATTCTGTTAATTTAATGTTTATTGAACTAATATATAAACCATAATTTACATTATTCAAAATTGTCTAGTCAAATGGCGATTTTTTTGCGGAGGAAACACCATTTTCCTAGGCAATTTTTTTGCTGAGGCAAATTTTCCTAATTAAATGCTCTGGAGTGTTAAAGAGATTTTAGTGAGGTGTCAGGGGATTTTCATGCTTGTCAGAGAGGTTTGTCCATACAGCAAGCACATCAATAATTTATATTTATGTATCCCTTTGTGATGCCGAGGAGCACATGGGTATAGGAGTTGGGAGACCTGATGGAACCCCAGCGACCAAAGGACCCCTCAGGCTGCTACTTCCTATTTGGATTATCCCTATGGGTCACCGGTTGCCCAGTGATACATAAAAATATGGCGAATAGTGAATCAGCATTGTCACAGTCAGGATGACACCACCCCACGTTTGGGGAAAACACTCTGTAAACACTTAAATGTGATGGGGAGCTCAAAAGCCAACAGTGACTTAGAAAATAAAATACAAATCTCAACTACTACCAATTTATTCACAACAAACAAAATGAATGCACAAATATATATATAGGATGAAAGACTCTGACGTTGATGGGGATCGAACCACTGCCTTGATGAGAGTACATTTCTGCGGCACCAATCGCCTAGCAAAACTGGACCAGCGCCATAGACCACCTAACAACCGACAAGCATGCTAGCAGGTCGAGCGTCCATGGAACTGGCACAGTCCACACGAAATTACTCAGTATTCCCCAGAATTAGTTGTTTACAATGAATTATACCGTGTAATGCAGATGAAATCAGTGAGAATCAATCTCTTTTTCAGATTTCTGTATTCTGTACCTTAAGCAGGAAATTTGAAAAAGAGATTGATTCTCACTGATTTCATCTGCATTACATGGTATAATTCATTGTAAACAACTAAATCTGGGGGATACCGAGTAATTTCGTGTGAACTGTGCCAGTTCCATGGACGCTCGACCAGCTAGCATGCCTTTTTTGGGGCTTGTCGGTAGTCGAGTGGTCTATGGTGCTGGTCCAGTTTCGCTAGGCGATTGGTGCCGCAGAAATGTACTCTCATCATGGCTGTGGTTTGATCCCCATCGGCGTCAGAGTCTTTCATCCTAAAAAATGCATAACAGAAGTGCCGAATTCTGTATTCTGTACCTTAAGCAGGAAATTTGAAAAAGAGATTGATTCTCGCTGATTTCATCTGCATTACATGATGTAATTTATTGTAAACAACTAATTCTGGGGGATACCGAGTAATTCCATGTGGACTGTGCCAGTTCCATGGACGCTCGACCTGCTAGCATGTCTTTTTTGGGGCTAGTCGGTAGTCGAGTGGTCTATGGCACTGGTCCAGTTTCGCTAGGTGATTGGTGCCGCAGAAATGTACTCTCAACAAAGCAGTGGTTTGATCCCCATCGGCGTCAGAGTCTTTCATCCTATAAAATGCATAACAGAAGTGCCAAATTCTGTATTCTGTACCTTAAGCAGGAAATTTGAAAAAGAGATTGATTCTCGCTGATTTCATCTGCATTACATGGTATAATTCATTATATATATATATATGTATATATGACACAACAGCAGAATCTGGCACCCACGAATATATCTCTCTCTTTATGGCTCTCAATCTCTAACTTTGTCTTAACCCTTTACAAAACCTGCCAGTGCTATTCTCAAAAATCAATTAATTTTCATTATTTTTTCATTTTTTGTCTCAAAAACATAGGATAGGACCACTCGTTGGAATGAGCTCATTGAGCCTGTTCCAACGAGGGGTCATAACCTATGTTTTTGAGACAAAAAATGAAAAAAATTAGTTTTTCAAGAATTTTTTTTGGCAAGTGTGGTCTGCTTTTCATGTTAGGTAAAGGGTTAAGCTGAAATCTCTTAGAATCCAAGCTGGCAGAAAATGAGTAACATGGTAGAGTAATCTCCCTTGATGTGTTCAACTCAACTTTACTATGAATTTCACCACAGTTAACTCAACTTTACATTGCAATGAAGTACAAACCAGTGAATTTCAACTTAGCACAACAAGTACTAGGCTCTTGCCCATACAGAACAGTATCAAACAAAATAAGTTTCACACACAAGTAATATAATATAACCCCAATTACTAACTTAGAAAACTCTCAGTAAAATTGTGTCCCTGTGCTCTCTGCACAACACAATGTTACCACAAATATTTCAGTATTTGTCTTCTCAAATCTTGAACTCTAATTAACTTGTGCAACATGAGGCCTTACTTCAGTAGCTGTGACTTAGCATGCACAGCATTAAGGCCCAAACACCTCAAAGTGTACCTGTGCTACCCGCACGTCACTAACTGGTAATAAACTGCTTTTATGTAGAAATCAGGGTTTCCGCTAGGGGAAAATTTGTGCGTCCGGTAGTTTAAAGAAAGTGAAGCTCACACGGCGAAGGCGTGTGCCGCACGTGCTGAAGGCACGTGCGTATAGAGGGGGGTCTGGAGTGGTTCTCCCCCCCCCCCCCCCCCTGGAAAATTTTCCTCCTACAATTCTCTAAATTCCCACGGGACACACAATACTACATCTGGTCGGAGGTTTCATAAAAATACAAACCTAAAAAACAACACAACACAAAATCCACGAATCCTAACTGACTGAGCTTTGTTTACAACCGCTCGCTGTAATATTCGAAAAGAACCATGATGCAGACGTGTGAGGTCATGCACGTGCAATTACCATACTGACTCGTGTTGAAGCCCAGGGGGGCGCTTGCACTGATCTCAATATATTGAGATCAGTGGATGCTTGTAGTGGATAAATTGCAAAGTGTGTGTGTGGGGGAGGGGGGGGGGGGGGGGGCTTCGGGATGAATAATAGAGCTTGCAAGACGTGTTGGGATGTGTCTGAAATTGACGATACAAGGCAAGTAAATATCCACTGGCTATGTTATGTTTCTTTAGAAACCGCCTACCAATTTTATAGAATTTGCTTTAAAAATTCTCATAATTATCTTGTCCATACGTTTCATTTTCAGATTTTAATCCTCAGTTTAATAAATAAAACAAACAGAAAACCATGCGGTGTTGTTTTCATTTTTTTTTTGTACAGGCTACTCTCGAAAGTCGAAGCCAGAAATGGAGGTTAAGTATGTCAATCAGAACTGCAAACCACCCCCTTGAAAACAGACAAACATTGTCTGTTTAAAAATAGAGGTTTTTTTTTTAAATATGTACATTTTAAAAAAATTTTACGAATAAAACAAAATATAGTTTCACACAAACTCAATAAAAGAATCATAATATGAAGACCAGATAAAATTTACACAGCGAAATATGAATAACAAAATAGTTGCCTCCCTTTGCATCATTCGAAAAATTGATTTTACACTGAAAGTCATAACTTCACATGTTGCAGGGCATGATGAAATGATAAATGAGCATGTTTTATTGAACCAATAAGTCAAAAATCATATCTCTGGTTATATTGTTATATAATTCTCAAATACCAGAGTTGTAATTATTTTTTATTTTAAATTACCACTTTCTCATTAATTTCTGAACACCCGTTTTTCACAATGAGTTGTGCACGCTCGAAAGTGGCAGTGTTCTTCACAATGAGTTGAGCACCGCTCGAAAGTGGCAGTGTTCAATCAGTATCTTTTTGATGATATTCAACCACTGTGAAAACTGTGAAAACTATATGTTGTGGGCATGTTTCAGACAACTCCTGACAGCAGCCTGCACACTCATTTGAAACAAGTGACAGCTTCCAAAACGAGAACATCATTTGTTGCTCAAAATAAAAGCCAGTGATTTCGGACCAAACACGACAATTTGAGTCCGAAATTTTATAGGCGACGTTTAGGATTTGAACTTTGTTTCCCCCCTCTCGTCTGGGGGTTATAAGGTATCAGGTTGTCGCCAGTAATAGTAGGCATAGTATACAACATAATTGTGCCTATATTACGTGGAAACAAAGGATCCCGAGTGTCGTTACGATACAGCATTGTACTCGACATTTTAACCACCAGCTTTTCTGACTGATCATAGTATGATCGGCGGGGGGAATGGGTCCGGTCGACAGACCCGCTGCCGGTAGAGCGGAAACCCTGCAGAAATATAATGTATCGGTGCTATCTGCAGTCTGCACACACTATAACTAGTATAATACGCACTTATAGACTTCAATAACTCAAACTGTGTCTCTATGCACTCTATGCACCACACAGTACTCCTTAACAATTACAAACACCAAAACCACAAATCATAACTCAATGAATCATAACACTAAATACTATTGACCTCAATGCTATAATTATGCAATTTATTCTCTTCAAACTCAGTATAAACGACACCCAATAATAAAACAAGTGGATTTTAAATATCTATTATGCATACAGTACTACAGCACCAAACAATTCAGCTCTTATAATAACCAAGATATATAAAAATAAATGATTATAGCTATTCAAATCTTAATCAGCAAAATCGATAATGAAGCTGACATGTCAAATATTGATTAAGCTTATTTCCAACAACTAAATAAAATCTTACAATATCATCAAAATCTACACCTCTTTCATTCAACTTCCTACACTGCTAGTGGAGTGACCATCTACATAATTTTGTAGTCAGTTATTACTTACATTCAACAATCTAATCTTAACTTGACGTGGTATTCCCACCAGAACTGCCACTCTGCACGCTCTGCACACACTGCTGGTGAAATAATCACCTACAGTATCTGTCACAAATACTTATTCTCACAACTTACTGTTACTAGTGGTATCCCCACCAGAACTGTCACACTACATGCACTGCTAGTGAAATAATCACCTATAGTAATTGTTTATAATTCAGTTTGTTAGTGCTATCGCCCACACTTACTGATACTAGTGCCTTCCCCACCAGAGCTGTCACACTACATGCACTGCTAGTGAAATAATCACCCACAGTAATTGTTTATAATTCAGTTTGTTAGTGCTATCACCCACACTTACTGATACTAGTGGTATCCCCACCAGAACTGTCACACTACATGGACTGCTAGTGAAATAATCACCTACAGTAATTGTGTATAACACAATTTGTTAATGCTAAGGCACTCACTTGCTGATACTAGTGGTATCCCCACCAGAACTGTCACACTACATGCACTGATAGCGAAATAATCACCTACAGTAATTGTCTAACATACTGCTTTGTTGTCTCCCGCTTTTTGAAAAAAATGGGAGATATTAAATTCGGGGTGTCCTTCCGTGTTTTTCGTTTCCAAACTCTAACTTTCCTTACAGTGACCGGATTTCGATGAAATTTGGGTAGTAGATCACTTTCGTCAATTATGGGTCCAAGTTTGAACAGGGGCATTTTCCGCACATATGTAATTAGATTGCTGAAATTTGATTGGCTGATGGTTTCCAGACTCTAACTTTCCTTAAAATCAACCGATTTCGATGAAATTGCATATATGGATTACTTTTATCAATACCTAGGTCAAGTTTGAATGTGGGGAAATTTTGTACCGAAAATCTGTTCGTCTTCTTGTCCGTCTGCCCATGCATCAACGTACCTCGGACTAAAAGCCGTATTTATGAACCGATCTTCATGAAACTTCATGTGTATCTTTGTTATCATTGTGAGACCAGAATATGTTTTCATCATTACTTCTTTTGCAACTCTACAAAGTCAGACTTTCCCAGTACCATATACAGACCACCATATTAACTGGACATCACTTCCATGGTTTCATTAACTTCCAATCACAAGCTTTACAGGTTGGTTAACACTTTTCACATCAGTTTAATGTAATATGTCTTATCATACAGTCTTAATTTTTAGTGATTCTCACAGTTATACTCCAAATCATTTTACTTGTTTTGACAGTGACCTCCATGAAAATAAATCTGATAACCACTGTCTGAAGCACTGTGTGTTCTGTCTCTTCTAAATAACTTCCACTTGCAACTCAACTATATTCCACTGGATGCATTAATTCCCCTTGAAACTGCTGCCCAGAGGGAGACATGAATTCACTGAATTTGCTTGTTAGTGCTTATGCTCACACTTGCTGATACTAGTGGTATCCCCACCAGAACTGTCACACTACATGGACTGCTAGTGAAATAATCACCTACAGTAATTGTTTATAACACAATTTGTTAGTGCTAACACACACACTTACTGATACTAGTGGTATCCCCACCAGAACTGTCTCTCTACATGCACTGCTAGTGAAATAATCACCTACAGTAATTGTTTAACATACAGCTTTGTTGGTGCTTATGCTCACACTTACTGATACTAGTGGTATCCCCACTAGAACTGTCACAGTACACACACTGCTCGTGAAATAATCACCTACAGTAATTGTCTTATAATTGAGTTTGTTAGTGCTATCGCTCACACTGATACCAGTGGTATCCCCACCAGAACTGCCACACTACATGCACTGCTAGTGAATAATCACCTAAAGTAATTGTTTATAACACAATTTGTTAGTGCTAACACACACACTTGTTAATACTAGTGGTATCCCCACCAGAACTACCACACAACATGCACTGCTAGTGAAATAATCACCTACAGTATTCAGCAAAAAATTGTTAATAATAATTTCAACACATACTGTTATGCTGGTATCCCCACACACAGCTTGTGTAATGCAGTTTATTCACTATAATAACTAAAAGGGAATTTAATTTACCTAAGTACTTCTGTATATTACTAGACTTTAATTCAATTTCATTCAACTCTCTAAAATTAAATAACTTTGAAGAGTCAAATGAAATGCACAAATCAAAGAACAGTAACAATAACCAATATCACTTAATGCTGCATTGAATTAACTATATATATTCAGCTAGGCAGTTACCTCTCCTCTTAAAATGTTTTCACACAACTCTATACAGCTACAACAGACTCTTAGAACACTTTTACACAGCTCTATACAGCTATAACAGACTGTAAGAATACTTCTACACAGCTCTATACAACTACAGCAGACGCTTAGAATGCTCCAGAACCAACCCAGTCAATCCGACGGTTCGAATTGCGCGGCACTTTTTATAGGGATGTACTTTCACAGTTGTTTGTGTCACATGATCAATCATGGGTCGAGCTTCAATAAAATCAATAATTTTGACCCAAACCTTTTGATGAAATCACCCAAACGGGCACATATATTGATCTATAAAATATGACTGACATTTTAAATATGATATTTCAGTCGTAATGTGTCATTTGACTTCAAACTGAATTTCAAATGAAACCCAAATGCAAGAATGACATTAATCATGCCAGAAACTGTTTTCTCATAAATCAACGTCCAAAACTTCGAACATTTTTCGAACTGAATTTTGAATAAAGCATAATGCGGCATTGCCAAACATTGATATATTTTTATACTGTACCAATGACCCAGACATAGCTGGTGCTAATTCTCCAAAATCTAGGGCCAAACACAAATTTTGCCCCCCCAATCCCCAAAATTTGCATCTAAAACCGAAAAAATCATGTCCTAAATGGTCCTCCATACTTTCCCTCCACTGCGCATGCGCAGTGTCAAGGAGGTCTCGAAATTGGCGCCAATTATCATTCTTTGTTTGGCCCTTCATCAGTTCACATCTGACTGATATTTGTGCTTGTAAATCTCAGTTTAAATGATGCCAGACACATAAATATTAGAGAAATGGTGGATCTAAAGAGGAAATAGAAGGAGGAGAGGAAAAATGAGTGGCAGGAAATAATCAGGGCTGTAACTTAAAATTTTTTTACGAAATTATGTTATGTTGCCTAATTTTGAGGCATGGGCCTGCTGTTGTCATTCTTGCTATAAAGTTACACTGCTTGTTCAGTGTTTTCTCTCTCCCTTTCCTTTAAGTCCCCCCTTGCTATTCTCCCATGCTTTTGGCATATTTTTTGTAATATTATTACTAAAATTTCTTGGGAGTTTTAGCTGGGTAACAGAATGAATTCTGTTCTTTTCCCCATGTTTACGTCCTCACCCATGGGTGTTTAGGCGTAGTGTTCTGCATCTACCATCTGATGTTCTGCAGTTTCTTCCCTGGAAGTCTCTGTTTTGCATCAGATAGTGTGTTATTGGTAACTGATTTCGGGCCATGGTTATCAGTGCCTGGAGTCATGTTTCTGGTGTTTATACGCTTCTTGTTTACATTGACAACGGTTTCTGTTGAGAGGGATTTTCTTGTCTTTGTATTAGCTTACTCATAACAAGATACATTATTATTATACGTAAGTGTTGCATTAATTTTTTTGTAATGTTTTTAAAAATTTTTGTCCATACTTAGGCTTTTTGGGATCCATTGGGGCTCAACGTTACTTTCAGAAACTTGGGCTTTTCTGAAAAAATATTTTTTCAAAAATTTTTTTTGATTTCAATTATTTTTTCTATGTTAATGGATCATGTTATTATGTATCTTTGTTTTCAGGGGTTGGTGCGAGTACTAGGACTTTTTGTGTTCTTTTCACAATGAAAGGATATTGTTCAAATTGTAATAAGAGGAAATCTTCCTCTGACTTTCATAATCATTGTATTAATTGTAGTCAGTGTACTCGCACTAACTCCTGTTCAGTATGTGTCAATTGGGATGACAAACATTGGAAACGTGTGTCACGGTATGTTGTTAGCGGGGAAAAGGCCATGCCGGTCCTTTCTCCGCAGGGTCACTCTAGTTTATCAATCTCTATTTCAGAGGAACAAGAACAGGGTGATGTTTCCGTGATGTCTTCCAAAAGTGTGCCTCCGTCGTCACAGTTAAATGAAGAGCTAGTGGCAAAAGTGCTCATGGAAATACGTCAGTTGCCTAAGAGGTCCCTAGTAGGATCAACGGCATTGGCGTGTGCTAGCTCGCCCAGTGTAGCGACCATTCATCGAATGGCTCGGCAGCCGGGTTCGTCCGTTGTGGTCCAGGAAGGAGATTTGGGTGATGCGAGCACTATAATAAGACAAAGTGCACACCCAGGGACGACGGATCAGAAGAGAGAATGGAGGAAGCCTATTAGTCCGGTTCCTAGCTCGTCCAGGTCCATCCGGGCTGCGAGCGAGAGAGGTCCCTCTCTCGTACAACAACATCTGGGACCAGATGTTGTGGTGCAAAACGTTTCACATTCGGAGCATACGTCCGCCGCTCGGGACGCTCCGTTATATAGACAGTCCGGAGAGACTGTCGATAAGGCTTCCTCATCCTCACGGCAATGCACACGACTGCACCTTGGCTACGTGACCACGGATATCCAGCCAGCTTCGCCAATCAGGGATTCCACGGCGACCAGATCACGCCATCCGGTAGCCAGGGACACGAGGCCTGTAGACTCCGGACGTTCGCATAAAAGAAGTATGCAGGAGTCAACGTACACGGAGCTTCCAGCGGCAAAGCAACGTAAGACCGCTACTCCACAGGCCTCAGTGACGGACGTGCTATCCCAAATAGCACAACTTATTGCAGCATCCCAGCAAACGACAGAATCCCTGTTGGATCAGGAATTATCCGATGACGCTGGGTCGGTACGCTCCGCCGAAGCATCGGGTACGGATGACCGAGAACTTCATAGGGTTCGACAGGATGGCGAAAGGGATTCGGAGGATTTGGAGCTTTCCCTTTCGGAACAACATAAAGCTGCCGTAGATTTTATCCGGCATTATCTTCCAGAGGTTGTTCCGTCGGACCAGAATGCTGCGATGCCGGATAAGAGACTGATAGCGTCACTGGACACAGAATTTTTTGATCGGTTCAGGGACGTCGTCCCTGAGTTTCCGACACAGTCCAATAAGGTCACAAGAACTTTCGAATTATTGAACGACGCTATTTATAAGCTTGCTACCAAAACGGGCAAGTCTGGTTTCTTATCCGCAAATGCCCTAAATCTGCCTTTCATCAATTCAGGAATAAATTCGAAACGGCAGGACAGGGCATACCGAGAGTTCCTCTGCGTCTAGACGACGAGGCTGAAGACTTGGAATTGTCTATACCGTGGTCTATGTCAATTCCAACCACGACGTTGGAAACGACAATAATGTCTAACAGAGTTAACTTAGACGCTTTATCATACGCAGATCACCTTACTAAGGCGTTATCATTACGTCTTCAAGGGAAAGAATTCCAGGATATACAATCCTCATTAAGACTTCTTTCAAGGGCAATAGCTTATTCCACGTATAACTCCGCCCTTTCAGTGGCAAACCTGGAGTTGGTTAGACGTGACGCAGCCCTAGCTACATCCACGCGCGTGGATGGTAAGGTGAAAACTCTCTCAGAGTCGCTTCGGTCTCCGGAGAGCTTCTCTTCGACGGCAAGCTTTCAGCAATCTATGATAAGATAACTAAGAAAGCTTCGGATTCTCTGCTTTTCAAATCCGCTTCCAAAAAGCCGGATACAGCAGAAAAGAGTAAGACAGGCACTTCTGGGACAAGTACGCCCAAGAGAAGTTCCTGTAGAGGTTCCTATGCGTCCTCTAGGTCTTATTCTAGAGACCATTGAGGCAGCGACTCTCATGGGGGACGTTCTTCTGGCCGAGATTACCGGTCAGACGTCCCTAGGTCGACGGGGCGAGGTGCGGGTCACGGAGGACGTAGTTTCTCCTTCCGCAAGCCTCGTAGGTCCAGGAGGTGATGGTTTGAACCTCTATCGTGTTCCGGTAGGCGGAAGATTATCGAGTTTTATAAACGATTGGGCATCAATTAAGGACGACCCCTGGGTTCGAGGCGTAATTTCGGAAGGACTAAGAATATCCTTCAAACGAAAGCCTCCGTTAACTCGAAATCCAAAATGGACTCAGCTTCTGTCAAATCCGCAGAAAAGAGACGCTCTTCTATCAGAAGTACAGTCTCTTCTGAAGAAGAATGCGGTAGAGGTCGTAGAAGACCAGGAATCACCGGGTTTCTACAGCCAGCTGTTTCTGGTTCTGAAACCAGATGGCTCGTTCCGTCCAGTCTTAGATCTGAGCTGGATAAACAAGCTGATCGTCACTCCGAAGTTCTATATGGAGACAATTCGATCAGTCAGAGCGAGTATTCGGGTGAACAACTATGCTAGAAGCATAGATCTCAAGGATGTGTACTTTCACGTCATGGTACATCCGACATTCAGAAAGTATCTACGCTTCGCAGTCCTAGGAGTTGTATATCAGTTCCGAGCGATGTGCTTCGGTTTGAACCTTGCACCCTGGGCTTTCACTCGAATAATGAACTCGGTAATGATATATTTCCGAGCTCATTCATCTGCGGTAACGTTGGCCTACCTGGACGACATTCTTCAGAGCTACGGCAACGAGTTAACGCTTCAGAATGATGTGCAGAATCTGCTTCTATTACTCTGACGTCTCGGTTTTATAATAAACGAGGAGAAGTCGGTTTTGGTGCCGTCCAAGTCATTCACTCATCTGGGAATGAGCTTCGAGACGCACATCAATCTCGTTCGTCTGCCGTTAACCAGAGTGAAATTAATCAGTTGTTACGCTCGCTATTGTCTTCACTCAGACAAAGTCACAGCGAGAGAGTTCATGAGACTGATAGGTCTGTGCGGAGCCGCTGCGGATCTCATTCCGATGGGGCGGTTACGCACTCGTCCTCTCCAACTTTTCTTGACTCAGAAAGTGTATAGATTCATTCACTCGATATAGACGTTCTCTTGTCAAATCAAGTGAAACAAGACATTCAGACTTGGGCAAACATTCAGTGGTTGACTCAGGGAGTCAAACAGGTTGGGGTGCAATATTGATCCCAACGGATTCGAAGTGCCTGGGTCTTTGGGATCCGCAGTTTCTAGGCAAGCACGTAAACATCAAGGAAATGATGTCAATTTGGCTTGCACTACGTCATTGGATGAACATTATTCAGAAAGCACATGTCCAAATCCTGTCCGACAATACGACAGTAGTAGCGTATATTCGGAACCAGGGAGGCACTCATTCCGTTCCGTTATTCAATTTAACGGAAAGAATCCTTCTGTTTGTTCTAGAACACCAAGTTCTACTTTCGGTCCGTCATATTCCGGGTCGTCTGAATGTATTAGCAGACTCCCTTTCACGGAAGGGTTGCTTGTTGCCGTCAGAATGGACTCTCAACAAACAGGTATTCAATCAGATTTGCTACCAATGGGAGCGGCCAATGATAGACTTATTTGCGACACAACTCAACAATCAGTTGCAGACGTATGTGTCACCATGTCCGGATCCCCGAGCATATGCAGTAGACGCTCTATCGATCTCGTGGGACGGAATGATAGGATATGCGTATCCTCCAGCGCCGTTAATTCAGCAAATATTGCTAAAGATAAAACAATCTCAATGCAAAATTCTGTTGGTAGCATCTCTGTCTCCACAGAGACCGTGGATAAATCTACTCAGGTGTCTGCTGTGGGACTTACCGCGAAAGCTTCCTCCACGAGAGGATCTTCTTTCGCAGGGGAAATTGCGTCAACTACAACACAACCCGCAAGGTCTCAACCTTCACGTATTTCCGTTGTGCGGTCCTTCTTGCACGGCAAGCATTTTACAGGACGAGCAGTGGACGCAATTTCTAACTGTAGGAGGACCTCCTCTTCGCTAAACTATGCGGCTAAGTGGAAGGTCTTTTGTCATTGGTGTAGGGATCATTCTGTTGATATTTTTGATCCCTCCATTCCAGACATTGCAAACTTTCTAGTATACTTGTTTGATGAGATCAAACTGCAGCCTGTTACTATTAAAGGTTATAGGTCTATGTTATCTGATACCTATGCACATCATGATAGTTTACAAATTGGATCTAATGTCTCTTTATCTAAATTAGTTAGAAACTTCTCGATAAATAGACCTAGAACCCTTAGATTATTTCCTAAATGGAATTTAGCTTGGGTTCTTCTTAAACTAAAAGAAAAGCCATTTGAGCCTCTTGAGACAGTAGATTTCAAGTTCTTGTCTTATAAGACAGCATTTCTCTTAGCTTTCTCTTCTGCTAGAAGAGTCAGTGAGCTTCATGCACTATCTGTGGACGATTCTCACTATCGTAGTGTCGGGAACACTATTACCTTTACTACTAATGTTGGATTTTTGGCTAAGAATCAGGCTCCTAATAAATATCCAGAACCTATTGTTATTAAGGCCCTTCCGTCTTCAGACGGGCATAGGCCTTTACTCTGTCTGGTTAGAGCTTTATGTATTTATAAACGAAGATCTCAGTTTATCAGAAAGGGACGAAAACGCTTTGTTCTGTCTCTGATGCCTAATAGAAAGGACATTTCGGTCCATTCTATTGCTAGATGGATTCAATTAACTATCCGTACTGCTTATGATAATCTATCTTCAACTCAGCAGTCTGTGCTTAAGATTTCGGCTCATGAAGTAAGAGCTCTTTCTACATCTTGAGCTTACGCAAATAGTGTTGCTATTACAGATTTAATGAAGGCTGCATATTGGTCTCATTCATCCACATTCACGAATTTTTATCTCAGAAATATTGAGTCCATTTCTGGAGACCTGCATTGTTTAGGTCCGTTATCTGTTGCTCAGAATGTCGTCCTCTAAACAGTTGCAACTATAGTTATGCAGGCTTTCTGTTCCGGCAGTGACTCCGTCCTGCTGCCCTCTTCGCTCTGGGCTATTTGACCCAGGGCAAGGGGAAGGGGGGGGGGGGGAGGGTGTTCCCTTAGGTCACCTGCTTTATAGTGAAAAGCAAGGGGATACCTCCTCCAGAGTCAGTAATTCTGAGTCGTTACCGGGATGGTTTTAAAGTGTAAAGTTAATGTTTAAAATTCATTCATGTCATATTTTTAAAGTGTAGCTCGGTGTGAAGCATTTGTATATGTCACGTGTCAAACGGGCGTTAATATACAATCCTCGGACACTTTTAAAGAGTATAAAGAGTCTCAATTCTCTGGACTGACTTTATTTATTGGCTTACTTTAAAAATAATTAGTATAAAGGGTTATACTGGATGTTAATAGAGAACATGAATGTTATTATGCTCAATTATGGAGGGTGTTGTGTCTTTCTAATTTATCATAAATAAGAAAGATACATGTAAAGCCTAATACTCCTTTTCTCCTCGAGGGGATGACTCTATTATATATAGTTGAGCTTATTGGATTTTCCTCTATGTCCTAGGCCCTCCAGGCTTTTTACTCTTCAGCTATGTCTGGGTCATTGGTACAGTATAAAAATGTTAAAAAATTTATTGTAATTTATATATTTTTTATACTTACCAATGACCCAGACGGGGATGGCCCTCCCAGGAGTTGGGAACTCATACCTCCCCACTGAGTACATAGCGCTGACCAGGCACTGCCAGTAAGAATGATAATTGGCGCCAATTTTGAGACCTCCTTGACACTGCGCATGCGCAGTGGAGGGAAAGTATGGAGGACCATTTAGGACATGATTTTTTCGGTTTTAGATGCAAATTTTGGGGATTGGGGGGCAAAATTTGTGTTTGGTCCTTGATTTTTGAGAATTAGCACCAGCTATGTCTGGGTCATTGGTAAGTATAAAAAATATATAAATTACTATAAATTTTTTAACTTTCTCACTTTTCCCAGTTGATAGAAAGTATCGCTACAACATCGGTAATTACAGATATTTTGTACTATTTATCGATGCAGTGGACAAAATAAAAAGGTGTTTCCTAATTTCGAGTTACTCTCAGCCAAATCTCTGCCGTGTTCTTCGACGAAAATACAAGATGACTCGCATTGTTCGGCGTCTAAATCATCCATACACACTTATGTTCTCGAGTCTACACGTGCTACTAGTAATAATGACGAACGTTACTGTAGCTGTGGGTTATCACAGCTGAAAAAAAAAATACCTGGGCAAAATTGCCAGAAACACATTTGGGTAATTTCACAAATCATCACACCTCCCTCGCCATATCCTAATGAATTATATTTGATTATTTGCGAAGAATTTTAATAACATTTGTTGAGAAAAGCATACAAATAAGGATATTATTAGATCCAGTTCTGTCTGCTTGTTCAATGATACCCTTATTTGAATGATTTTATTATCCCCTGCCGATGAAGTCGAGAGGTGGATATTGCAGTGAAGTTCGTCCATGCATCCATCCATGCATCTGTCCATCACAAACATCTGCTTAATTCCTACAGTTTTCATAGCATTTTTAGGAAACTTGGTCTCAAGTATCAGTGTCAGTGTAGATTAGCGTGTGGCCGGGGATCTTTTCCGACAAATTTGGCATGGTTATGGCCCTTGGAAATAGCAAAATTTCCATCACAAAGTCTTGTCTGCTTAACTTCTATGTTTTTTATTAGCTCAACAATTCAATACGGCTCGGGCTAGAGGCCGTATTTATGAACCGATCTTTACGAAACTTCTTGGGTATCTTTGTTATGACTGTGGAACGAGAACGAGTGTTTTTGGGTCCGATCCGAAATTCAAGTTGGCCGCTGGCGGCCATTTTGTACAAACTTAGGTGCAATCAGATTTTTAGGCAGAACTTCCATATGAAAGCGCTGACTTGAATAATTTTTTGTATGAATGTTTAGTACCATGGGATACATCACATATAATACAGGTTTTTTTTCTCGTACGTAAATCATGCAAATTAGACTAACTTTGATGTATTTAGTGTTACTTTCAGCACTGTAAGTACACATGTCATAGAGGCCGTATTTATAAACCGATCTTTACGAAACTTCTTGGGTACCTCTGTTATCACCTTGGGACGAGAACGAGTGTTTCTGAGTGCGGTCTAAAATTCAAGATGGCTGCCAGTGGCCATTTTGTACCGAAATTAGGTCTAATCAGTTTTTATCTCAACTTGACAAAGTCAAGCTGAGCTATTGCCATCACTTAGTACGTACGTCCACAATTTCTTATCAACCTACTCACAATTGTTTACTTCAGGCTTGCACTACAGTGGAAGTCCCTAACTCGGATAAAATACTCTCTATTTTTGTCTTTCCCAAGCAAGTTGGGAAAGAAAAGTGGTGCAAAAGCACCAATAAAAAATAAGCCAAAACTGGGTCGAGTGCAACCGGCGCAGACCCAGTACGGGGCGCTCTCTCCCAAGTACAACTCCACGACTTCCGTTGCCAGTGCGCATGTACCGTCTCTAAAGACTCATTCTTTTTGAATCCGTAAAGAAGACGGGAGGGCCTCCATGTAAACAATTGTGGTAGGTATAATAAGAAAGGAAATTTACTATAAAATTTATATTTCCTTTGGCACACCTCACATGTCGCATTTATGATCAGATTACTTTGAAACTTGGTATGCTTGTTTGGGGTGACCTCTAGATGGGAGCTATCGATTTTCTTCAATTTCCGTCAAAAAATGTTGAACTTAGTTTAGTCAAAGCACAATATTTCCCTTTGGCACACCCTACAGGGCACATTTATGATTTGATTGCTTTGAAACGTGGTATGCTTATTTAGGGTGACCTCTAGATGGGAGCTATCAATTTTCTTCAATTTCCAGCAAAAAATGTTGCCACGGCCAACGTTCGTAGAACATAGTTTAGTCAGACCTCAATATTTCCCTTTGGCACACCCTACAGGGCACATTTATGATCAGATTGCTTTGAAACCTGGTATGTTTGTTTGAGGAGACGTCTAGATGGGAGCTATCGATTTTCTTCAATTTCTGTCAAAAAATGTTGCCGCGGCCAACGTTCTTAGAACTTAGTTTAGTCAGAAGACTCAATATTTCCCTTTGGCACACCCTACAAGGTACATTTATGATCGGATTGCTTTGAAACCTGGCATGCTTGTTTGGAGTGACCTCTAGATGGGAGCTATCGATTTTCTTCAATTTCCGTCAAAAAATGTTGCCGCGGGCCAACATTTTTAGAACTCAGTTCAGTCAGACCACAATATTTCCCTTTGGCACACCCTACAGGGCACATTTATGATTTGATTGCTTTGAAACCTGGTATGCTTGTTTGGGGAGACCTCTAGATGGGAGCTATTGATTTTCTTCAATTTCCGTCAAAAAATGTTGCCGCGGCCAACGTTCTTAGAACTTAGTTTAGTCAGAAGACTCAATATTTCCCTTTGGCACACCCTACAGGGCACATTTATGATCGGATTGCTTTGAAACCTGGCATGCTTGTTTGAGGTGATCGGATTGCTTTGAAACCTGGCATGCTTGTTTGGGGAGGCCTCTAGATGGGAGCTATCGATTTTCTTCGGTTTCTGTCAAAAAATGTTGCCACTGGCAAAAGAAATGACATTGGTACCAATGATCTTCAATTTTACCGTTTCATTTATAACTTACCAAGTTGAAGTTTGTCAAGTTGAGGTACAGTGTCATTGACACTTTCATTTGTACACAATTTCTATACTGCTCAGGCTAGAGGCCGTATTTATGTTCCGATCTTTACGAAACTTCTTGGGTACCTTTGTTATCACCGTGGGATGAGAACGAGTGTTTTGGGTGTGGTCCGAAATTCAAGATGGCCACCAGCAGCCATTTTGTACCAAAATTAGTGCAATCAGTCTTTTGTACAGAACTTCTGTATGAAAGTTCTTATTTGAATAAATTTTTGTATGAATGTTTAGTAACATGGAATACATCACATATAGTACGTTTTTTTTTCTTGTGCAGAAATTATGCAAATAGAATGAATTTTGATTTATTTAGTGCAACTTATACACTGTAAGTGCACATGTCAATACGGCTCCGGCTAGAGGCTGTATTTATCAACCGATCTTCACGAAACTTCTTGGGTACCTTTGTCATCACCTTGGGACGAGAACGAGTGCTTCTGAGTGCGGTTCAAAATTCAAGATGGCTGCCAGTGGCCATTTTGTACCGAAATTAGGTCCAGTCAGTTTTTTGTCACAACTTCTATACAGCTCGTATTTATGAACTGATCTTCATGAAACTTCTTGGGTACCTTTGTTTTCACCTTGGGACAGGAATGAGTGTGTTTTGGGGTTCCTTTGTTATCACTGTGCTATGAGAACAAATATTTTGGGGTTCAGTCAGACCCACTCTGGGACTCAAAGATTTCTTTTCTAGTTTAGCATCTGACTGTCAGCCACCTTTACAATACTTTACCTATACATTTGTTACAGGCTACTGCCAGTATTTATGTACAGACCGTTACAATACTTTATATGTACCTTTGTTATCAGGTCATTACCTAGATGTTTGTCATTGCTGTGCCACATACTATATATGTACATGTCTTGAGAAGTTGAGCTACAGTGTCATTGGCACTTTCATTTGATTCTGCTTGGTTTATTTTGAAAAATCTCCTCCTCTGAAACCAAAGGGCCAAATGTTTTGAAACTTTGCATGGTTGATGACTGGAACACCCTCTACCAATGATCCTCTTTTAATGTTGATCGTGTTGCAAACATGGCTGCAATTGCGGCTTATAGTTACAAAAGAAACCCTATGGGAAATAACATTTTCATCTTCTTCTCTGGAACTACTGAGCCGGCGTGAACCAAACTTCTCAGGAATTGTCTATAGGAGGCCCTCTACAAACAATCCTCTTTTTTTGTTCCCATTGGTTGGAAAATATGGCCACCAGAGACATTCTCTGATTCTGATTATTGGATTTTTCAAAAATCTTCCCCTCTGAAACTACGAAGTCAAATGTTTTGAAGCTCCACTTGATTGAGGACTGGGACACCATCTACCAATGATCCTCATGTAATGTTGATGTAATGTTGCAAAAAATCACATTTTTATATGTAGTTCCAGGTGAGCAATTACAGGCTCTTTAGAGCCTCTAGTTCATAAATAAGTTCTGTGTTACCAGTTGATAGAACCTGGCTTCCAATGCTTGTGGTGTGAGTCTTCAGAAGTGGACAGAATTCATGTAAGCGATTGGCTAAACTTGCTTTTTTTAGCTCAACTTTGGCGAAGCCAAATTTGAGCTTATGCTATGGTCCGTCTGTCCGTCAACAATTCGATACGGCTCGGGCTAGAGGCCGTATTTATGAACCGATCTTTACAAAACTTCTTGGGTACCTTTGTTATGACTGGGACGAGAACGAGGGTTTTTAGGTCCGATTCGAAATTCAAGTTGGCCGCTGGCAGCCATTTTGTACAAAACTAGGTGCAATCAATTTTTGGGCAGAACTTCCATATGAAAGCGCTGATTTGAATAATTTTTTGTATGAATGTTTAGTACCATGGGATACATCACATATAATACAGGTTTTTTTCTCATTCGTAAATTATGCAAATTAGACTGACTTTGATGTATTTAGTGTTACTTTCAGCACTGTAAGTGCAAATGCCAATACGGCTCGGGCTAGAGGCCGTATTTATGGACCGATCCTTACGAAACTTATTGGGTACCTTCGGTATCACCGTGAGACGAGAACGAGTGTTTCTGGGTCTGGTCCGAAATTCAAGATGGCCGATGGCAGCCATTTTGTACAAAATTAGGTGCAATCAGATTTTTGCACAGAACTTCCATATGAAAGCGCTGATTTGAATAATTTTGTGTGTGAATGTTTAGTACCATGGGATACATCACATATAATACGTTTTTTTTCTCGTGCAGAAATTATGCAAATTAGATGAACTTTGATTTTTTCAGTGCTACTTACACACAGTAAGAACACATGTCAATACGGCTTGGGCTAGAGTCTGTATTTATGAACCGATCTTTACGAAACTTCTTGCGTACCTCTGTTATCACCTTGGGACGAGAACGAGTGTTTCTGAGTGCGGTCTAAAATTCAAGATGGCTGCCAGTGGCCATTTTGTACCGAAATTTGGTCTAATGTTTAGTAACATAGAATACATCACATATAGTACGGGTTTTTTTCTCGTGCAGAAATTATGCAATTTAGATGAACTTACTTATACACTGTAAGTGCACATGTCAATACGCCTCGGGCAAGAGGCTGTATTTATCAACCATTCTTCACGAAACTTCTTGGGTACCTTTGTTATCACCTTGGGACGAGAACGAGTGTTTCTGGGTGCGGTCCAAAATTCAAGATGGCTGCCAGTGGCCATTTTGTACCGAAATTAGGTCCAATCAGTTTTTTGTCACAACTTCTATACAGCTCGTATTTATGAATTGATCTTCACGAAACTTCTTGGGTACCTTTGTTTTCACCTTAGGACAGGAATGAGTGTGTTTTGGGGTGCCTTTGTTATCACTGTGCTATGAGAACAAATATTTTTGGGGTTCAGTCAGACCCACTCTGGGACTCAATGATTTCTTTTCTAGTTTAGCATCTGACTGTCACCCACCTTTACAATACTTTACCTATACATTTGTTACAGGGTATGGTCAGCATTTATGTACAGACCGTTACAATACTTTACATGTACCTTTGTTATCAAGTCATTACCTAGTCAAAAAATGTATTGATGGTGACTGTAGCACATGCCTCTTCAGCAGCCAGAGTGAATAGATGTCAAGAAAGTTTTTAAAAAATTTTAATCCTTCATTTTCTCTCAAAGGAAAAATGTTTCTAATGACTTCTATTTCCTTTCGGTGAAAATGATGATGCATGAAATTTTTTTGTCAACCTCTATTCACTCTGACTGCTGATGAGGCATGTACTACTGTGACCATCAATACATTTTTTGAATTACATAATAGCACAGAATAAGAAAAAGCTAGAAATGTTTGAGTATATAATGAGAGAAACAATTTCAGATGGGAAGGAAGGCTAATAAGGGTGGGGTAAGATGAACTAAATTATCTTCCCTGCTGGAGGGAATAAATAATAAATACAGTTTAGAGCCGTGAATCCACAAAAAATTTGCGCTGTAAGGCTTTACAATGCTCTGTTAACATGTAGGAATATGTTATATGGGACATGGAGAGAATACACTACTAGTGCACACTCAACCCGCACTACTCTGTGGGTTTTCAGAGCCTTTTTGAAGCTTTCCAGCGTCTGTGGTGCCTTAAGGTGGTCAGGCAGCATATTCCAAAGAAAGGACTAGCCACGGAAAATACGGTTGCCTGCCACTGCCATTGCAAGGCCACCTTGTTTGTATGACAGTGCATTCAAAATTGTTGAAGGAGGAATCGAGATGGTACATACCTTTGTACCAGACTGCTCAGATAATCATCCACAAGGGAGCGAACCCTGCTGATATTACGTAGATGGTGGTATGAGCTACGTGATACCTGTGTGACATGATTGTCACCCGCTTGATTCCGATCCATGAAATATCCCATGTTCTGCACGGCTTCCAAGGGGGAGATCGCATGACCATTAAAATTAGGATTAATATTTGATAATTTTTAGAGTTGGTTTGGAAGTCCAATGTAAATTACTTCGTTTTTTCCAGCATTAAGTTTTAAATAGTTCATTGTCATCCAGGATTTGATATCAGATATGCAGTTTTCCAAAGAGGCAATAGCCTGTGTCTCATTTATGGGGCTGAAGTGTACATAAAGTTGCTTATCATCGGCATAAAAGTGAAAATTTAGTCCATGTTGGCAAATGATGTTTCCTAGGGGCAAAACATAGATTGCATAAAGCAAGGGACCAAGGATGGATCCCTGTGGTACGCCGAAGTTCAATGGTAGCTCCGACACTGCACTCTGGATAGTGATTTTCAGTGTGCGATGTGAGAGGTATGACCGGAACCAGTCAAGTGCAGTCCCTCCAATTCCGATCCTCTTTTCCAGAAGGTGTAGTGGCATGGTGTGATCAGTGGTATCGAATGCTGCACTCAAATTGAGAAGTGCAAGACAGGATACTTGTTTTTAGCTTGCCTGACTTTCAGTCAGGGCAGCTATAGTGATCACTCACCGTCTATCGGCCTCGTCTGTGAACATGGTGTTTGTGTCTTCTTCAAAACAGCTGAACCGATTTAATTGAAATTTGAGATAATAGTTTGTTATGACATCGCATTTTGATTTTGTTCAAGTCAAGTTGCCTCGCCCCTCGGTAGGGCCACGCCCAAAAAGTGTGCTTAAATCTTAAAGAAATGTTCTTTTCATGAACCAGCAGTTGCAGAGACTTGATATTTGGTGTGCAGCTTCCTTTTGAGGTGTAGACTCAGATTTGTACAAGAGAAGTTCGAGGAGCTATATTTTCCTTCGTTAAGGGAGGGGCAAGAATTTTTGCTCGCCCAAATTTCTATTTCCAAACTGAGAGGCTGATTTGAACCAAATTTGATATGAGAGCTTATTGGGTCATAAGTACTTAATTTATGCCCAAAAAATTTTTCCCATCGCCCCATGGGAACCGCAGGAGCTAAAAATGGAAACAATTTAAAACGCCCATATCTCCAAAACTATGCAGCACTGAGAATTCTTATTTGGTGTGAAGCTTCCTTAGGATCAACAGAATGGAATGGTAAAAAAAAATTTCTATCAGTTTTATCATGGGGTACTTTTTGGGGACTTTGAAAAAGTGCTGAGTCTGCATTTTTTAACACTGTGGGTAATGGGAAAAACATGGAAGACTACTTTTCTCCCAAACCACTGCTCCAAAAGCTTTCAAATTTCACATATAACATCTTTGGAAGATTGTTTCACATGTTTATTGAAATCAGTTCCCTGGGTCCATATTTGGGCTCTCTATGGGAGCCCAAATGTTTAAATTAGTGCAGTATGAGGAATATTCTTTAAAAATCTTCTTCTTCAGATCTACCAACAAGAATTTTTTGATATTTGGTATGCAGCATCCTTAGGGGGGGTGAGATTCAAGTTTGTTCAAGCCAAGTCCCTGGGTTAATATTTAGGCTGAAAATTTGGGGCCCCGTTCCGGACTTAGAAAGTTTGGATCAAAATCCGGAAATTTTTTGTTGGTTTTTTGTGCATTTCAGTCAATTTTACACTGAAAATTTTGGGTCTTGGTGGGACTTGGAAAATTTTGGACCAAAATCCAGAATTTTTTGTTTTGTTTTTTATGCGTTTTTTATGCGTTTCGATCAATTTTAAGACAAATTTTTTTTTTTTTTTTTTACACTGAAAATTTGGGGTCCGGGTGGGACTTACAAAATTTTGGACCAATATCTGGAATTTTTTTTTTGTTTTTTATGCATTTTGGTCAATTTTAAGATAGAAAACAATTTTTTTTTTTACACGGAAAATTTGGGGTCCAGGTGGGACTTACAAAATTTTGGACCAAAATCCGGAATTTTTTTTGTGTTTTTTATGCGTTTTGGTCAATTTTAAGACAAAAAAAATTATTTTTTTTATGCTGAAAATTTGGGGGTGCGGGTGGGACTTACAAAATTTTGGACCAAAATCCGGGAATTAGTTTTTTGTTTTTTTATGTGTTTTAAGAAGAAAAAAAAAAAAAATTTGTTTGGGAAAAAAATCTGTTTCTTTATGCGTTTATCTCAATTTTGGGACGTAAAAGTGCAGGAACTGAAATAGAAGGAAAATCCTGTGTATTGTGTGGGCACAATTGCTTCATCTAGTTGGTATATGCTTTTCTTAGGAGGGGCGTATGCAGCTTATTCAAATCAAGTCCCTGGTTTGATATTTAGACTACCCTCAGGCCCGCTGGGGCCTCTTGTTTTTAGATCCAATGGTCAGAATCTTTGAAAATTTGGTGTAACCTTTTCTTTGGACGGGCAGATGCAACTTGTTCAAATCAATTTTCTGAGTTGATATTTTGGCTACCATGTCAGGTGAGCGCCCTCAGGCCCCCCTGTGACCTCTTGTTTGTCTGTTGACAGCAGAATGTCATTTTAGGACTAGGGCAGTTTCAGTGCTATAATTCTGCTGGTAAGCTTTCTGAAACTCCTCGGAAAAAACGCACGCGTTCAAGTTTTCTCGAATTTGGGAAGCTACAACACGTTCAATCAGTTTAGTTATAAAGCTCAAATTAGAAACCAAGCGATAGTTTTTCAAGGTTTCCGCATCAGGCCCGGTTTTTTTGGAAGTGGGGTGACAATGTCTTGCTTCATGTTGAATGGAAAAGTTCCAGACGAGAGAGATGTGTTTACAGTTGCTGTTAACCAGGGAATCAGAGCAGACAAGACTTTAACAATTTTATGGGAATTATAACGAGTGGGCACTGCTTTGAAGGTGATTTCAATACGAGAGGGCCGAGTTCATCAGATGACATAACTCGGAACGAGTTAAATTCTACCACAATTCCTTTAGGGTTAACATGTTTGGTGTGAATGATACTTGGTCAAGAAGAGACAGCAAGGATTGAATCATCTCAATCTTATTGATGAAGAAATGCCTGAAAGCGTCAGCCAGTTCTGGGAGAACACTGCATTTGCGTTGATGAAGGAGTTTGTTCATGACTTTTGACAAAACATGTGGTTTTTGTATGTTGTCATTCACGATCTCAAGAGAAATATTGTCTCTTGGCTTTGTGAATAACATTCACTTGGTTTCGTTGGTGGTCATAAAGTTCTTGGTGTATTTTGAGCTTGGATTTATGCCACTTTTTTCTAACGATTGACAGAGCTGCTTGTCAGATCTGATCATGTTGGTGTATCAGGGAGAGGTTTCTCGCTCCCTGATAGATCTACTTTTAACAGGAGCAAACGCATCTATCAATTCATTGGCCATAACATTAAATTTGTCAACTATCAAATTCACGTTTATGGTTGTACTCGGTATCGGAGTGGAAATGGGTCTCACAGCTTGGGAGAATTTTTCCGGAACAATGTTTCTAAGCTTCCTGTAGTTCAGTTTAATTTTGGGCGTGAACCACCAAGGAAGGCTGATTTTAAATTTAACAAGATAATGATCTGATAGTTTTATATCTGCTACTTCAGTGTCACCAATCAAACGTTTGTCACATTCACTTGTGATTACAAGGTCAAGGGTATGGCCATACGAGTATGTCGATGACAAAACATGCTGATATAGTTCCATGGATTTCAGGAGTATTGCTGAAATTGGGTGGCATTATTGTCATTTGGATTGTCCACATGAAAGTTAAAATCTCCAACAATGATGATCAAGCTGTGCATCACAACCAAACCTTCAAGAAAGGAGGAAAATTCTGGAAGAAAGGATTTTCTGAGGCTTTATTTTTAGCTCCATACAGTGGCCTATAAGTAACGACTATGCATATTATCTAGGATCCATTTGCAAGTGTTCCCAACCTAAGTTCAAAGGATTTAAACCTTTTGGGCAGCTCAGTCTTTATCTTGAGAGAGTTGTCGAATAGCACCCCCACTCCACCACCGCTGTGACCTGATCGTGAGTGATGAATGAAAGATTTATCCATTTGTTTTGAGATCACTGATTGTAACATCGGCATTGTAAATTAACCATATTAAACATATTTAAATGAAAATTACATCAAAAGATGAAACGTTGAAGTGGAACATGAAACGCAATTTTTTTAGTTCAACTTGATAAAATCAAGATAAGCTTTTGCCTTCATGCGTGCAGAAGTCTGAGTCTGTTCACATTTTCTTTAGCACCGCACACCTTGTAGTTCTTGTCCGATCATCACTAAATTTCAGGTACAGAGGTTCGAGGTCATGTCTAGATGAGAATGTCCCATTTTGGTTGTGTTTGGTCAACCTTAATGGCTCTGCAGGTTCGAAAACCAAAAACCTTCATCAGTCTACAGGTCGTATTAGAATGGATTTCTTTGTAACATGGTAGGATGACTCTGTATAATGTCCAAATGAGAACATCCTATTTTGGTCATATTCGGTCAACCATAATGGCTGCAAGGGCATGTGACCTAGATTGCTTTAGCACAGTCTACAAGTTGCATTGATGAAGGGATTCAATTGTAAATTGGTAGGATGACTCGCTATAATCTCTAGATGAGAACATCCTATTTTGGTCATGATTCATCAACCGTGACAGCCACATGGGCAGGTAACATAGATTTGTTTAGCACAGTCTACAGTTCATATTTTTTAAACAATTTCATTGTAACTTGGTAGGATGCCTCTGTATGGTGTATAGATGAAACTGTCCCATTTTTCGTCACAATGGGTCTGCTGTTTCTGCCGCTTGGGCACATGTCCTAGATTCTTTTAGCACTGTCTACAGGTTGTATTTATAAAGGGATTTCATTGTAACTTGGTAGGATGACTCCATATGATATCTAGACGAGACTGTCCTATTTTGGTTGCGATTGGTAAACCATGGCTGCCAGATGGGCCCGTGATCCAGATTCCTTTAGCAAAGTTTACGAGTCATATTTATGAAGGGATCTCATTGTCACTTGGTAGGATGAGAATCATTCATTCCTGGTATGTGATACCTGGTATTTGTATAAAGAACACGCATGTATATCTGACTGCAAAGAAAAATTGAGTCACAGGTGTTGTGCCAGACTTGTCAAAAAAACAATCTGCAGGAAGCAGATTCATCTAAACAGAAGAGTGAGTCAGGCCCTGGTGTCGGTCCAATGTTCCTTGTTACATTATCCCCTTTACTCTAAATTGATTCTCAATCATTCTCTCTACCCTCATTGGCAGCTGAGCAAAATAAAAATTTAAAAGTGTGGGAGAGGATGCCAAAAATAAACTTTTAGAAAAATTAAAAAAACCGACTAGACGCAGATACGTGTGGTTGAATAATTATACTGTAAGTTTAATTATCCCCTGCCAAAATGAAGTTTGTTGGGGATATAGAAATGCGGTCCATCCATCCATCCGTCCGTCCATTCATCCATTTGTTCATCCATCCATTTGTCTGTTCATCCACTCATCTGTAACAACTTTGGACCTTCATATCTCAACCAGTGGATGTTGGATTTAAATGATCTTTGGTATGCTGATAGCCCCCTACAATTCACAAGGAACAGGTTTTGTCCTCTTTTTTTTTCTAGAGTTATGGGCCTTTTTCTGCCTTTTTCAACTTAGAAACCTTCAGCTTAGAAACCCTTGGTGGGGACACTTTGTCGTACCTTGTTTATTTGGGTATTATCACAGGCTTGAAGTGCAGATAGGGAACAATTTGGTGTGATATAAATCAGGAAGGCTTTGTTGGTCACACTGGTGGGACCTAACATGTCACATACCTTTCTGATACATTAAAAGTGATTATTAACATTCCTAATGCCACATTTAGCCTACCAAAAAATTCAAGTTTAAATCACTGTTGTTCGTGCAATGATTTCCTGAAATGTGGAGTAGCCAGAAAACATAAAAAGCAGTGTGTATGTGTTGGGGGTGGAAGTACATTTAATCCAGGGAACAGTCAAAACCAGTTCTCTGGCACATTTTACCCCAAGTCTAAATTAACACCAGGGTGATTCGTTGGGGACATTTTGTCCAACTAAAAATCTTAGCCGTGTTTTGGTAAATCTAGATATATCGCAGAACGTTGGTTGAAAAAAATGTGTTTTAATGGTAAACATAATTACCTTCGACCTTGTTTTTAGCTCACCTGACTTTCAGTCAGGAGAGCTATAGTGATCACTCACCGTCCGTCGTCCGTCGTCCGTGAACATGGTGTTTGCGTCTTCTCCTCCCAAACCGCTGAACCAATTTAATTGATATTTGAGATAATAGTTTGTTATGACATCGCAATTTGATTTTGTTCAAATCAAGTTGCCTCGCCCGTGGGTAGGGCCACACCCAAAAAGTGTGCTGAAATCTTAAAAAAATCTTCTTCTCATGAACCAGCGGTAGCAGAGACTTGATATTTGGTGTGCAGCTTCCTTTTGAGGTGTAGACTCAGATTTGTTCAAGAGAAGTTTGTGGGGCTATACTTGGCGTTGTTATGGGAGGGGCAAAATTTTTGGCCCCGCCCAAAATTTCTATTTTCCAAACCGAGAGGCTGATTTGAACCAAATTTTATGTGAGGGCTTATTGGGTCATAAGTACCTAATTTATGCTGATTTTTTTTTTCCCGTAGCCCCATGGGAACCGCAGGAGCAAAAAATAGAAAAAAATTAAAACGCCCATATCTCCAAAACTGCACGGCACCGAGAATTTTTATTTGGTGTGAAGCTTCCTTAGGACCAACAGAAAGAATGGGTAAAAAAAAATTGCCATCGGTTTTATCATAGGGTACAGTTTCGGGACTTTGAAAAAGTGCTGAGTCAGCACTTTTTAACACTGTAGGCAATGAGAAAAACATTAAAAAATCTTCTCCAGATCCAGCAGGCAGAATCTTTTGATATTTGGTATGCAACATTGAAGGGTGGATCTGATTCAAGTTTGTTCAAATCGGCCCCCTGGGTTCATATTTGGGCTCAGTATAGGAACCCGATTTTGAACTTAGTGCATTTCAGGCAAATTTCTTAAAAAATCTTCTTCTCCATATCCAGCAGGCAGAATGTTTTGATATTTGGTATGCAACATTGTGGGGTGGATCTGATTCAAGTTTGTTCAAATCGGCCCTCTGGGTTTATATTTGGGCTCAGTATAGGAGCCCAAATTTGAACTTACTGCATTTCAGGCAAATTTCTTTGAAAATCTTCTCCAGATCCAGCAGGCAGAATCTTTTGATATTTGGTATGCAACATTGTGGGGTGGATCTGATTCAAGTTTGTTCAAATCGGCCCCTTGGGTTTATATTTGGGCTCAGTATAGGAGCCCAAATTTGAACTTAGTGCATTTCAGGCAAATTTCTTTGAAAATATTCTTCTCAAGATCCAGCAGGCAGAATCTTTTGATATTGGGTATGCAACATTGTGGGGTGGATCTGATTCAAGTTTGTTCAAATCGGCTCCCTGGGTTTATATTTGGGCTCAGTATAGGAGCCCAAATTTGAACTTAGTGCTTTTCAGGCAAATTTCTTAAAAAATCTTCTTCCCCAGATCCAGCAGGCAGAATCTTTTGATATTTGGTATGCAACATTGTGGGGTGGATCTGATTCTTTTTTGTTCAAATCGGCTCCCTAGATTCATATTTGGGCTCACTATAGAAGCTCGAATTCGAACTTAGTGCATTTCAGGCAAATTTCTTCAAAAATCTTCTTCTCAAGATCCAGCAGGCAGAATCTTGTGATATTTGGTATGCAGCATCCTTGGGGGGGTGGGGGGGGGGGGGGGGGGGGGGGGGAGACTCAAGTTTGTTCAAGCCATGTCCCTAGGTCCATATTTGGGCTCACTGTGGGAGCTTGAATTGTAACTTTGTTCGAAATGAGGAATTTTCTTTAAAAATCTTCTTCTTCAGATCCAGCAGTTGGAATGGTTTGATATGTGGTGAGTAGCATCCTTGGGGGGGGTGGGGGGGGGGAGGGGGGGGATTCAAGTGTGTTAAAGCCAAGTCCATGGGTCCATATTTGGGCTCCCTGTGGGAGCCCAAATTATAACTTAGTCAATATGAGGAATTTTTCTTTAAAAATCTTCTTCAGATTCAGCAGTTGGAATGTTTTGATATTTGGCATGGAGCAACCTTAGGGGGCGGAGATTCAAGTTTGTTCAAGCCAAGTCCCTTGGTTCATATTTGGGCTCACTATGGGAGCCTGAATGACAACTTAGTTCAAAATGAGGAATTTTCTTTAAAAATCTTCAGATCCAGCAGATGAATGCTTTTGATATTTTTTATGCAGCATCCTTAGGGGGGTAAGATTCAAGTTTGTTCAAGCCATGTCCCTAGGTCTGTATTTGGACTGATTGTGGGAGCTCGAATTGTAACTTGGTTCAAAATGAGGAATTTTCTTTAAAAATCTTCTTCTTCAGATCCAGCAGTCGGAATGTTTTGATATTTGGTGTGCAGAATCCTTAAGGGGGGTGAGATTCAGGTTTGTTAAAGCCAAGTCCCTGGGTTCATATATGGGCTCCCTGTGGGAGCCCGAATTATGACTTAGTTCAATATGAGGAATATTCTTTAAAAATCTTTTTTTAGATCCACTGGTCAGAATATTTGGATATTTGGTTTCAGCTTTTCTTAGGAGGAGCAGATGCAACTTGTTGAAATCAATTCTCTGGGTTGATATTTAGGCTACCATGTCAGGTGAGCGCCCTCAGGCCCCCTGGGGCCTCTTGTTTTTTGTTCTGATTGCTTACCAAACACACTCAATAATGTTAATTTTTAAAAGACTGTTGCGAAATTTCGTCGGAAGATATCTAAACTCTCAGCTTGCTTTCTGTACACGCATTGTTAGGGAAGCACGATATTGTCTGCTTTCCAAATCATACACAAGGGCAGTGATGACAGCCGTGTGGAAGGGACTATCCCCCTTTCCTCTTTCATCCCAGCCAAATAGTTGGTTTCATTAGTTAGAAATGGAAGCCTCAAACTGCCAATCTGTTGAGTTGAAAATTCCATATACCATGGTATTGAGTGGGATTAGATATTTGGAGAAAAATCTATTGAGAAAATATAATTTAATGTTTGGGATCACAGTGGCTCAGTAGGTAGGGAAAGATGCAGGCTGCAAGCTGAGAGGTTCTCGGTTTGAATCCCACCTGAGGCAATCGTGTTGTGTCCTTACGCAAGACACTTAATCCCAATTGCCCATGTGGCATGGTGGTGTTGTTCTAAGGCATACTGCATGCTGATGATGAACTTGTCTTCAACCAATGCTAACCCATTGCTCGGTGGTTCTATCCATGTACTCCAGATTCCTCCACCCATAAAACTGTCAGACTGACTGTCAAAAGTGTTGTTAAACCCCAATAAATAAATAAATAGAACGCAATGTGTGTTTGAATCGGGTGTTTTATATAACGAGTTGGAATGGCATAGTCATATTTATATGATTACGCCATTCCAACGAGTTAGGTAAAACACCCATCGATTCAAACACACATTGCATTCTGTGTTTATCACTCAACCCATGCATTAAAATTCATTTAAATAAACAAATTTTAATTTCGATGTTTAAATCCAAAGGTGAAGAGTCTGTTTGTTTTGACTGAAGCTGTACTGATCAAATGGATTGATAAAAAATCAGAACAATCTTTTTGGAACCAGTGTTTGTTGAAATTCGTATCACTGTTTCTCTTCGGCGTGCCCATTCACACCTAACCATTTGGTGGCTATTACTGTTAGTAAAAATATAAGTGCAAATTTGCAAAACAGCTGGGAGAAACATTTTTATACCCCCGCTTCGAAGAAGTGGGGGCTATATAGGAATCGCCCTGTACGTCCGTACGTCCGTACGTCCGTCCGTCTGTCCGTCCGTCCGTACGTCCATCCGTACGTCCGTCCGTACGTCTTTCCGGACATGAAATTCTTGTGTGCGCAACTCCTCCTACATTTATCAATCAATTTGGACAAAACTTTTCAGACATCATCACTACTAAGTGAACATGCGCATATTCCAAGATTTTTGATCTGCGACAATTTTAACCAGGTTTTCTCCTTTTGACTTAGATTTATTGTGTCTTTCCATCCGAACAAATTCTTGTGTGCGCAACTCCTCCTACATTAATGAACCGATTTTGATGAAACCTTTCAAACATCATCTCTACTAAGTGAACATGTGCATATTCCAAACTTTTTAATCTGCAACAATTTTAACCAGGTTATCTCTCTTGAACTTTGATTTAATATGGGTTTCTACATGAAATTCTTGTGTGCGCAACTCCTCCTACATTTATCAATCAATTTGGACAAAACTTTTCAGACATCATCACTACTAAGTGAACATGCGCATATTCCAAGATTTTTGATCTGTGACAATTTTAACCAGGTTATCTCCCTTTGACTTAGATTTATTATGTCTTTCCGTTCGAACAAATTCTTGTGTGCGCAACTCCTCCTACATTAATGAACCGATTTTGATGAAACCTTTCAAACATCATCTCTACTAAGTGAACATGTGCATATTCCAAACTTTTTGATCTGTGACAATTTTAACCAGGTTATCTCTCTTGAACTTTGATTTAATATGGGTTTCGGCATGAAATTCTTGTGTGCGCAACTCCTCCTACATTTATCAATCAATTTGGACGAAAGTTTACAGACATCATCACTACTAAGTGAACATGCGCATATTCCAAAATTTTTGAGCTGTGGCAATTTTAACTAGGTTATCTCCCTTTAACTTAGATTTATTATGGGTTTCTACATGAAATTCTTGTGCGTGCAACTCCTCCTACATTTATCAGTCAATTTGGACAAAACTTTTCAGACATCATCACTACTAAGTGAACATGCGCATATTCCAAGATTTTTGATCTGCTACAATTTTAACCAGGTTTTCTCCCTTTGACTTAGATTTATTGTGTCTTTCCATCCGAACAAATTCTTGTGTGCGCAACTCCTCCTACATTAATGAACCGATTTTGATGAAACCTTTCAAACATCATCTCTACTAAGTGAACATGTGCATATTCCAAACTTTTTAATCTGCGACAATTTTAACCAGGTTATCTCTCTTGAACTTTGATTAAATATGGGTTTCTACATGAAATTCTTGTGTGCGCAACTCCTCCTACATTTATCAATCAATTTGGACAAAACTTTTCAGACATCATCACTACTAAGTGAACATGCGCATATTCCAAGATTTTTGATCTGCGACAATTTTAACCAGGTTATCTCCCTTTGACTTAGATTTATTATGTCTTTCCGTTCGAACAAATTCTTGTGTGCGCAACTCCTCCTACATTAATGAACCGATTTTGATGAAACCTTTCAAACATCATCTCTACTAAGTGAACATGTGCATATTCCAAACTTTTTGATCTGCGACAATTTTAACCAGGTTATCTCTCTTGAACTTTGATTTAATATGGGTTTCTGCATGAAATTCTTGTGTGCGCAACTCCTCCTACATTTATCAATCAATTTGGACGAAAGTTTACAGACATCATCACTACTAAGTGAACATGCGCATATTCCAAAATTTTTGAGCTGTGGCAATTTTAACTAGGTTATCTCCCTTTAACTTAGATTTATTATGGGTTTCTACATGAAATTCTTGTGCGTGCAACTCCTCCTACATTTATCAATCAATTTAGACAAAACTTTTCAGACATCATCACTACTAAGTGAACATGGGCATATTCCAAGATTTTTGATCTGCGACAATTTGAACCAGGTTATCTCCCTTTGACTTAGATTTATTATGTCTTTCCGTTCGAACAAATTCTTGTGTGCGCAACTCCTCCTACATTAATGAACCGATTTTGATGAAACCTTTCAAACATCATCTCTACTAAGTGAACATGTGCATATTCCAAACTTTTTGATCTGCGACAATTTTAACCAGGTTATCTCTCTTGAACTTTGATTTAATATGGGTTTCTGCATGAAATTCTTGTGTGCGCAACTCCTCCTACATTTATCAATCAATTTGGACAAAAGTTTACAGACATCATCACTACTAAGTAAACATGCGCATATTCCAAAATTTTTGAGCTGTGGCAATTTTAACTAGGTTATCTCCCTTTAACTTAGATTTATTATGGGTTTCTACATGAAATTCTTGTGCGTGCAACTCCTCCTACATTTATCAATCAATTTTGACGAAACCTTTCAAACATTATCACAACTAAGTGAACATACGCATATTCCCAAATTTTTGATCTGCGACAATTTTAACCAGGTTATCTCCCTTTAACTTGGATTTATTATGGGTTTTCAAATGGGATTCTTGTGTGTGCAACTCCTCCTACATTAATGAACCGATTTTGAATACATGTTGCACATTGTAAATGTGTTTTTCCAAATGTAAACCATATATGTGTGGGCTCTTCAAGTATTCAGTGCTGTTCTGTGGAAGGCCACATGCAAATACAAATTCAACAACAAAAAATGATCTTTATGTATACATTTCCTTATGGCCTTCGCCTACATGATCAGAAGTGCATTCCTCTAAAAACCCAAAGCGGGGGTATTAATCACCTTCAGTGATAGTTCTAGTTTAAAGAAGTTCGAAGCATGTCAAGATGTACGAAGATTTACCGAAATAAAGTTGACCAATTTAGATATAACGGATCCACAAAACAAGACGGCCACAGGACTGGTTTAATGTTCTGATTGGAAATGATTGGGTTTTTTTAAAAATATTATCTCATTTTTGGTTAACTAATTTTTTGTGAACCAACTTTATTTTACATTGGACGTTTTCATTTTCACACTATGCGACAGACTGTCGATAATTGTATAACGAAATTTGGAAACTTTTCGAAGCGTAACTAATGACTCGATAGGGAATGAACTAGTATGAACGGTGCTGGGAAAAAGGTTCCAGCTTGTACATCACCCATTGAATACAGAATCATTTATGCCATAGCGGCTATTCCATTAAATACAATGGTTTAAAGTTGAATGGATGTGTAATAATGTTTTTTATTAAACATTATAGAAGGATCAGTAATCAGAGTTGACAAAAAACAGTGCCAGAATGATCAAGCTTGTGATTAATATTCACAGCAACTTTGATTTGACATGATTAGTCACTCAAGCTTGAAGTGTTTGTTGTCAGTGAAAGCAAATGTGATTTTCAAAATTTTGGGAAATCATATCAGTTGAGAAAAACATACTGAACTGTACTTGTGGAAATCATTAGAAACTATTGTACAGAAATATAGACCAATAAAATTTTAATTGCATTCAGATGTGACAGCTGGAGGATTCATTACAAAGTTTGTTTTTTCGAAATTTATTTAGAATATATATTGATTTAAACATTGCATTTCTAAATGGGTAAGTTCAGTAATGTAGAGAGTATTAAATTTAATTTACGTTTAAAGTAGTGATACTTATTTGCAAAAAACATGTTTTAAATACTTATCACAGAAAATAATTCAAAAATAAAAAATAAAAGTCATTATATAGCAGAAAATAGGGGTCAAGTTGAAGGGGGGCAATTTGGTTGAAATTTTAGTGGAAGATTCGGTTTGCAGATGATATGGGTGTAATTCGATTGTTAGCCTTTGAGAACTCTTCCCCACCCAGCGGTTAGCAATTTTCAAGGCAAGGGCAGGTTATTTTCAAGGCAAATCTATGGCAGTTAAGTGTATTTTTAGCTCACCTGACTGAATGTGAGTGTGAACTTTTGCAATCATTTGGCGTCAGTCATGCGGCTTCCATTAGCTTTTGAAACTTGTCGTCTTTAAACCACTGGGCCAAATTCAACCAAATATTGCACAGAACATCTTTGGAGTATACCCTTTCTACTTTGTTCAAATAAAGCTGCTGCCATCATTGCGATGAGGTTAATGCCCCAAATTCCTAAAAATCTTCTTCTGAACAACTACAGAGAATGCATTGATATTTCATATGGACTTATTTGGTAGTAGAAATCGAAATTTGTTCAAGGGAAATTTGTAGGTCAATATTTGGGCTCTCCGTGGTAGCTTGGAACATTTTGTGCTCCACCCAAGGTTTCCATTTCAAGAACCAATTCGCCTACATTTCAAAACTGCATGGACCAGAATACTGGTTTTTAGCTCAACTTTGGCAAAGCCGAATTTAAGGTATTGCCATGGACTGTCGTCTGTCTGTCCATCTGTCTGTCTGTCCATCTGTCCGTCTTTTGCGTCGTACACACGGCTCGGGCTAGAGGCCGTATTTATGAACCGATCTTTACAAAACTTCTTGGGTACCTTTGCTATCACCATGAGACGAGAAGAAGTGTTTTTGGGTCCAGTCCGAAATTTGACGACCGCTGGCAGCCATTTTATACAAAATTAGGTGCAATCAGATTTTTGCGCAGAACTTCCATATGAAAGCACTGATTTGAATAATTTTCTGTGTGAAGGTTTAGTACCATGGGATACATCACATATAATACAGGTTTTTTTCTTGGGCACCTTTGTTATCACCTTGGGATGAGAACGAGTGTTTTTGGGTGCAGTCCGAAATTCATGATGGCTGCCGCCAGTTATTTGTACAGAACTTTTGTATGAAAGTTCTGATGTGAATAAATTTCTGTATGAATGTTTAGTAATATGGAATACATCACATATAATACAAGTTTTTTTCTTGTGCAAAAATTATGCAAATTAGATGAACTTTGATTTGTTGATGATTAAACTACTTATACAAGGTAGGTGCACATGTCAGTACGGCTCGGGCTAGAGTCTGTATTTATGAACTGATCTTCACGAAACTTCTTGGGGTACCTGTATTATCACCTTGTGATAGGAACGAGTGTTTTTGGGTGCCTTTGTTATCACTGTGCTATGAGAACAAATATTTTTGGTTTTCCATGTCGTGTACGCTGCCCATATGAACACAGAAATTGAGACCCCACTAATTACACTACGAGGTGGGGTCTCAAAACCCCACCATGTGACTTCAATTTGTCTATAATTAACTTGTGTTTTTTGCAAGTGTGGTAATCAGGTTTATTCTTCCACCAAAAATAGTTTCAGTCCATTGTTGTTTAGTGATTGTTAGGAATTGCACTTAAGTATAAATGGAATACGTATGCTCCATACGTGTTTTTTGATAATAAAAAGCAATAATATGGCAGAAAAACGATCAAAATATGGAGTTCGAATCGTGTTTTTAATCTCGCATGAATATGTCAAACTGTGTGATGGGATGTTCGGCTGACGTCGGTTTATCTTTTGATCTCTCAGTCACCGGCTCTTAATTAGATCAAATTTTTCAACAGTCAGTGAAAAATTACTTTTACTTGAAATATTAAAAAGATAGTTCAATATTTGAAAAAGTTATTAAAAGCTATTGCGATTCCGAATGTTGTTCATCAAAATCGATTCAGAACTCGAGGAATTACGAAAATATAAATATTATACCGTACTGAAATCATGGATGTGAGTTGAAATAATTATAACTTGACCAGCACGATATCTGGACATTTCCCCGATGGTCTTTTACCAAACTGTAGCTATTGACGGAGAAGAATCATGTTACCGGTACTGAATTTTGAATAAATTGTGGGTTGGGTGGGGGGGTATCCGATTTACGATTGTATTTATTTATTTATTTGTTGGTGTTTAAAGTCATACAAGTTATGCACAATGGCTAATCATGACCGTGACAGTTTTACGGGTGGAGGAAGCCGGAGTACCCGGAGAAACCCAACAAGCAACGACGAGCAGCTGCCAGCTCCCCAACATTGTAACTCCACACTGCAGCACAGGCAGGGTTTGATTGGTTGAAGACGTGCGTACTATCGACGTGCAGTACGCCTTAGTACACGGCATCATCGTGCCCCCATGTTGGCAATCGGGGCTAAGTGCCTTGCCTAAGGACACAACGCGGGAGTCCAAATTGATCGCTCAGATGGTCACCCATCCGATGATTAACCAGGCTCGACGTTGCTTAACTTCGGCGATCTGACGAGAACCGGTTACCGCAACGCCACTGTGCCCCCGATTTACGATTTTAAAAGTTAAGTTCAGAGTGGAATGTTACAATGTACATGTTGAGAGTGGAATTAACATAAATAAACTACATTAACGAAAATGGAATGCTTGTGGTGGCCCTGGAACCTTTCAGCCCAAGACGCTTCGGAATCAGTATACTGAAGCGCCTGCATGCACTAGCAAGGAAAACTGGCCAAGATGGTGGGGTGGGGGGGGGGGGGTGGGGGGGGTGGGGGTGCAGATGGGCAAGCAATCCATGATATAGGCCTATTTTGTGCGTGTGGGGTTTATGGGAGTCTGGGGTCCAATTGCCTTGTTTCAGGGGTGGGGGGGGGGGGACTATTTACTTCACCATTTAGGAGTGGTATGGATGACTGAAGCTTACACTGCCAAGACACTGGAATTTTTGATGTGCGGACTGTGCCAGAAAATCTCCGATAGAGGAATTAAAATCTCCTATCTGAAGTTATATTTAATTTTTGGGCTTTCAAGACACGTGTTGGGGGACAAAACCAAAAAATTATAATATGAAATTTCGGGGCATGCTTGAGCTAGGGTTATGATGTGTGGTGGTCTGGCTTGTCGATCGGCATGTCATTATTGAAAAATAAAAAAAATATTATTTTCTATTGATTTTATTTACATATGGTTATAATTATGATTGCTGAATTAATAAAAAGTAATTGAAAATGTTGATTTGTCTCTTATTTTTTTCTCAAGCTTGTCATGTGCAGAGGTGTTAAAACAGATGGTGGTTTGAAGGACAGCTCTGTGCTTTGTCGCGCCACTCAAATGTTATTTCACACCTTGTGCAAGTGGTAGTTTAATCTACTATATTTAATTATCACTTCAATCCCGAGTACTTTAATGTAGTAGTAGTAGTAGTAGAATATTTTATTTAAGTGTCACATTTCAATTTCAATACACATACATAATATACATAGAGTATTTACAAAATATTTATATGAAATCCAGCCTATGGAGGCTCATGAGACACATTTTCATCAGAGGTAGGTCTTTTTTTACCATAAACCCGAAAAACCAAAACACATGCATGCACACCAACACACACGCCCTTGCGCACCCCACCCCCCACACACACAGAGAGAGTAATATGCAGATATATGCCCACATGCACTTGCGGTATACTTTCGTGTACTAATTTTCCTTTCACTTTTTCTTACTCCCCCCCCCCCCCCCCCCCCCCCCCCATCACGTATATCTGTCTCTCTCTCTATTCTCTTTCCCGCCGAAGTGTACTCTCTCTTAGAATGGCAGATATTTTAATTCGGTATCTCCCTATATTCACCCAAGTATTTTTACATACACACAGGCTTAGCTATTTCAATTGATAATACAAATAACAACAATGTAGAGGAATGTTGAAAAATCTGCAAATGCAAAGAGTATAAAAGTATGTACAAACCCCTTCAGAATTGGATGAAGGATATTTGTGTCCGTATGCAAATATCTCCCCCCCCCCCCTTCCCCCACCCCCCCCAGTGAAATAATCATTAGTTTCAATCACGAGTGCAGATACTTTTTGATATCCATTCAAAAACACTATATTTTCTTTTTACTATATCCTTTTTATAAGAATCTTTAATTGCGTAGCCCGACAAGAGTAAGACAGGAAAGAGGATGAGCTGGTCGAGTTGACTCATTGTTGTAAAGTGGTATCACTTCGATCATTAGCCGTGCGCGGTGGGCGCTTTTCGTGGCGCCGGAGGCTTTTTCGCCCCACTTCCCACCCAAGAAAAACACGGTTCATCACGTGTTGGCCTACAGCTGTAAACAAAATGTGAAATTGGAATCTTCGCGAATAGTAGTTGTTTTTCTCAAGGCTGGTTTATTTATTTCCTCGATCAAATCGATCGCACAAACACAACAGTTTAGTTTCGAAAGTGACGAGGACTTTGTACTTAGCCAAATGGAACTGACTGTACTATTCCCTATTTACAATTTCAAACCACAGCAATAGTTGCCGTCTGCCTTCTCCAAATTCCAATTTTAATTTAAAATAAATTATCTACTACCAGTAACAAACACAGTCGTCTTGCCAGTTGACGTCACAAGACAGTATTTATTAATCAGCAGAAAAACTGACATGCAAAAGCAATTAAACTAATCGTTAAAGCTCGTGACTGCGGTGGGTCACAGTGTTTTGAAAACTGTCTTCCACTGATCAAACACTGCGGTCCACTGGAACTCCACGGTGGAGAACACACCGCGGCGGCGTTTTTGTTTCAATCCACGTTGAACGTACTGTAATGTTAGTTATAAAGAAACCAAATGAAGTTAAAAGATTAAAAAAGACAACTCTTTTATGTAAATATCTATGTGCAAAAAACAAACTTATTGATGTAAATATCTATGTGCAGTGTGTTGTGTTTCGTTTCTATAGTTTATCGCTGGTTAAAAGTTGAAACACTTGAATAAAATAAAATATATCAAAGCCAATGTTCTTGTTATTGTTGCTCTGTTGTCAATGAAGATAAGTAATTAATTGTACACGCCCACTCATAAATAGTTCCTCTATAAATAGACAGCACTAATCTAAATTTAGCATCAATAAGTGGGGTATTAATTGACCAGTCTCATATGGGTACTGTACACGTAATGCAGTCAGACCCACTCTGGGACTCAAAGATTTCTTTTCTAGTTTAGCATCTAACTGTCGCCCACCTTTACAATACTTTACCTACACATTTGTTACAGGCTACGGTCAGCATTTATGTACAGACCGTTACAATACTTTACATGTACCTTTGTTATCAGGTCATTACCTAGATGTTTGTCATTGCTGTGTCACATACTATACATGTGCATGTCTTAAACAAGTTGAGCAACAGTGTCATTGACACTTTCATTAGTATAGTTGTGACGAAGTCAAACTCGACTTATAGTTTGCTGCATGGCGGGCGGGCGGGTGGGTGTAAACAATTGGTTGCTGGATAACTTGATAATGGTTCGACCCACGATCATGAAACTTCATAGGTAGGTTGGCATCGGTGGAAGGAAGAACCCTATTTATTTTGGACTTGCTTGGTCACAGTGGCCTTGAACATAGTAAATTGTAAACAATTGGTTTCCAGGTGATAACTTGACTATGGTTCAATCCACATTCTTGAAACTTCATATGTCTTCGTGAGAGGGAGAACCCTATTTATTTTGGACTCACTAGGTTAAAGGTCACGGTCACAGTGACCTTCAACACAGTAAATTGTAAACAATTGGTTTCCGGATGATAACTTGATAATGGTTTGACCCACATTTATGAAACTTCATAGGTAGGTTAGCCTAAGTGAGTGGAAGACCCCTATTTATTTTGGACTCGCTAGATCAAAGGTCAAGGTCACAGTGACCTTGAACATAATAAATCATAAACAATTGGTTTCCAGATGATAATGGTTTCACCCACGTTCATGAAACTTCATAGGTAGGTTGGCATTTGTGTAAGAAAGAGCCCTATTTATTTTGGAATCACTAGGTCAAAGGTCAAGGTCACCATGACTCCTCACTAATAAATTGTAAACAATTGCTTTCCGGATGATAAGTTGATAATGATTAAACTCACTTTTGTGCTGTCACAACTCGACATTGGATCGGTGATCCTATTGGCATTTTTTTTTTGGTGTGCTGCTTCCTTAGGAGCAGTGGAATCAGATGGGCTAAAAAAAGTGCAACTGGGTTTTGTCATGGGGGGGTTTCGTATGGGGATGCCCATTTTAACACTGTTTGCAATGGGAAAATGCCGAGTGTACTCCATCAACTAAGTATTTTTCAGAACTTTTGGCCGAATCTAAACTAATTTGGTACAAAGTGTCTTGGTGGAGTATACTCTTCTGTGTTTTTTCCTCTAAAAGTTGCTACTCCCCCTTGGGAGGTGTGGATGTCACAGAAACCTAAAATGCTATAAAAATCATCTGATAAACTACTTGCAATAATGCTTAAAATTATGGTATGGAACTTTCTTTAGTGATGGTGATTCAAGTTTATTCAAAGGAACTCAGTAGTTCAATATTTGGGCTGCTTGTGGGAGGAGGATGCCCACTTTGGGCTTTACCCAAAATATCTATTTCCAAAACCCAAAGACTAATTTGAACCAAATTTATGTAGTGTAATTGGGTCGTACTTGTGTCGTAAGTACCTGATTTATAAGTGAAAAACATTTTGTTCACAGCTCTGCGGGAACCACAGACGCTAAAAATAGAAAAAAAATTATATGTCCATACTTACAAAATAGCACAGATCAGAATACAGTTATTTGGTATGAAGCTTCCTTAGGACCAGTGGAATCAGATAGACTAAAAAAAATGCTGTCAGTTTTGTCATGGGATGCCATACAGGGATTCCGATTTTAACACTGTTGGTAACGATGAAGTTCCGATGTAGGAGATTTCACTGCAGGCTAATACTAGTCTTTCAGTCTCTTTTTCAGAGGAACAAGAACATGGTAATGGTACATCGACACCTGTCTGTTACGTGCTGCTGTAGTCGCACTCTGATGAGCCCTGCTCTGATGAGTAAACAGGGCTAGCTGCCAAGGTGCTCATGATATTTAGCAGGGGGTTGAGGTCTCGAGTTAGTTTGCTTAATCCTCCGCATGCAGCTAGCTCGACTGGTGAAGCGGTCGTCCCTATATGGGACCTGGGATGCTGGGTAGATCTGTTGCAGTCGAATAGTATAAACATGGGTAGAGTGAGCACCTAATAATATAAAGCTCACCCAGCGACGAAGGCAAAAGTAGAAGAAGCCTGACGCTCAGTGAGATCTGGGGTCAGAACGCGAGGTGGAGAACCCTCTCTGTCCCGTTACCAGTCAGGGTCGTCTGTGTCCATTGTGAGAAACTATAATGAGTCAGAACACGCATCAGGATGTTCCTTCCTTCCACACTGCAGCCAAGGCCAGCTGCAGTTATGGCTTCTCCTTCTTACATGGAAGTGCATGCAAAGAGGATTAGCCTACAAGTTTCTCAGTGGGATACTCGGCGAGATCTGGAGTCAGATCGCGAGTTGGAGAGCTTTCTCCATCCCGTTAGCAGCCGGGGTTGACTGTTTTCTGTTATGAGAAACTTCAATGAGTCGGAGCACCCGTTCGAAATGTGCGAGTCGGGACGCTCCTTCCACACTTCAGCCCGGGTCGGTTGTTGTTACAGCTTCCTCTTCTTCCATGGAGAAGCACGCTAAGGGGTAGAAGCCTACACGTTTCCAAACGGAACTCTCGGCAGGCCTGGAGTCGGATCACGAGCTGGAGAACCCTCTCCGTTCCGTCAGCAGTCGAGAAACTTTAGTGACTTGGGACGTCCTTTCACACTTTCATTCCGGGATGCTCCTTCCCCACTGCAGCCAGGACCGGTTGCAGCTGTGGCTTCTTTTTCTGCTTCATCGATGAAGCACGATAGACCGCAGACCAGCTGTCCGACTTCGTATGTTCATGCTGTTCCACAGAGGTGTTCCCAGTCTTCACCACCGAAGTCAGATTAACCTGCATCTAGTAGCTTGAGGCATTTTTATACAGGACATGCGTTGAAAGATCTGGGGTCAGAGCTCTGTCCCGTGAGCAGCATATGGTGAAGAAGCGGATAACTGCCGCTCTAAAAGCCTTGTTCATTGACCTTCTGCCACAGATTGCGCAGCTTAGCACAGCATCCCAGCCATCAACAGTCTTCGGTAGTGAGATGTCTGACACTGCTGGGTTGGTCCATTCATCTGTATATACGGATGGTGTTGGCCATGTTTTCAGATGGAACATTCAAATGGTGAGTGGGCTACAGAGGTTGATTCTCCATCCCTCATGGAACAACACATTGAGACTATGAATTTTATTCATAAGTTCTTTCGAATCTTGTCCCATCTGAACAAAAGTCTGCGTTTGCTAGGCAGAAAACAGCTTAAGGCACCAGGCGAAGGAAAGATGAAGATCTTTCCTTCCTGGATCTTTCTGCTCAGGTGTTGAAGGCCTTTGGTCCTCTTAACAACACCTCCCTTGGCCTAGCAATAGTATACGAAAGGCAATGATCTATTCCTTATGAATAGAAGAGCGATAGCTCATAGGCTGAGACAGCTGTCTTGTTAGGAATAGAACCATTAGAAGGAATAAGTATGTATTTTCCTTCTCGGTGTTGTATTCCTAGGCATCAGAGGCATTTAGTTCTTTTGTTGACGCCGTAGTAGCCTTATGTACTGTTAGAGTGGTCTTTTCTTATACATTAGCGACTAACGTCGTAAGTCTCCGTTTAGTGAGCTGTCTGTGGCTGCAGGGTAACACACAGATATCTGTTTTCACCGATATATGACTTTTAGGTTGTGTTAGCTACACTGAGACCGCTATCTTTTTGGAATAAGGCTGTTGGAAGAAAAGATTACGTTTTTTCCTTCTCAGTGTGGTATTCCTAGCCTTCACAGGCATTTAGTCCTGTTGTTGTGTGTTTCTAAAGTCGCAAAAATTACACGGAGATATCTGTCTTCATGGAGATGAAGACTTCCAAGCTATGTTAGCTAGGCTGAGGCCGCTGACTTTTGGGAATGGAACCGCTAAAGGAAAGAGTGCATTTTTCCTTCTCGGTGTTGTTTTTTTAAGAGTCAAAGACTTTAGTTTTATTGTTGACACCATAGTAGCCTAGCTAGAATTATGAGCAGTGTTTTTTCCTTATCATTAGCGGCTGGCATTGTAAGTCTCCTTTAGTGAGCTTCTAGGGCCGCAGTTAACAGCCATATAATTGTCTTTACAAATAGGAAGACCTTTAGCTGCTTCAGCTGGGCTGAGACCACTGTCCTATCGGACAAGATACTGTTATAACAGAAGAGGTTGTTCTCTCCTTAATGGTATTGTTTGATGTTAGTCCTACTGATGATGCCATATTAACCTAGTGAGAATAATGAGTGTTCTTTCAGATGCCTGTACTTAGCTCCTTTCTCAGGAATATATTTCCTGCTATAGGGAGTTCATCTAGTTTTTATGATCGGGTGCAGGAACTTAGTTTTTCATTGCCCTCTTCATTTTTTATCCCAATTTATTGTCGTGGATTATATTTCCACTCGGACGATTTGGATATTATGTCTATATGGTGTATTGTTTGGGGCTATGGCGTACGGTCTTTATTTAAAGGGATATGTCGATGATGTATCGGCAGTTGTATGCCTTGCAATAGTGCCATGTGCATCATGTCCCTCTCTGTCCTTAATGGCATTATGGAGTTGGTCAGACGTGAGGGAGCCATACTATTCTAGATGACTAACACTAAAGCATTACAAGTCGCACCGGGTTAAATTGGTCATGCCTGTTTTGACTAACGATAAGCTTCTATTAGCTGTATTACTCTTTACTGAGAATAGCAGCAGCAGTATAGCTTTAGAATTGTAGTGTGAGGTTTCCTTTCATATAGTGAAAAAGAAATTTGCCACAGTTCCAAGCTTTATTATTACTGCACCTGCCTTCCTTATCTAGCGATTCAAGTAATGATTTATTTGTTCCCCCCCCCCCCCCCCCCTACTGCCAATATATGTCAAGAGGTGATTACAGGGCAGGACATAGTTCTCTTCCCATAAGCCTCGTATGCATTCAGTTCTATGCATGTCTTTCATTGCTCTTTGATTGGCGGGTGGGTTGTGGTATAACAGCAACTTCAGTGGCGCATCCACTCTTTAGTTAGTTTGTTTCCTGTGGTTGTTCGTTCATAAATCATATACGAGCATATGATTACTGAACAGTAACTGTTTTTGGATTCCGAATTCTTTCATGAATACATTCAGTTGATACTGCTAGCCTTCGTGTACCTATGTGGCAGGCATATCGGTTATCTGGATGACATTCTCCAATATGGCAATTAGCCCACTCTGAGAAATTTACGCTCAGAGTTGTCTGCTTTGTTATGACGTATGAGTCAATTCCTCAGGTTAAATTGCATTAACGTTATTTTATTCCTTCAGTTTCCTGGTTATATTTTGTATCTCTCAGTTACGCCGTTGATACAGGCTGTATTCAGGCGATGGTTTATGCAGGGTTCTGTTAGTGGCGTGCATAATATGTATTTATCATTAAGCAGACGTATTTCATAAATAGATTCTCTTAATTCTTGCTCAGTATAATATCAGAGCGTATGAGAATTTGGGGCTAGTTGAATCAGTTATTGTTTTCCATACAGACCGCCTATGCGTACATTCTCTATTTTTGGCTTCATTATTCGGAGTGGTATTCTTTCTCCGAACAGTCATTGGTGATAACGGACCTAGGGAACAATGAGTTATTTGGGGATGGTCTCTGACAGGTTTTATTAGCTCACCTGACTGAAAGTCAGGGTGAGCTTTTCTGATCACTCTTCGTCCTTCGTCCGTCTGTCATCGGTCGTCCTGTGTGAAGGTGGTGTTTGAGCCTCTTTCTCCTAAACCAATAACCACATTTTAATTAAATTTCATGTAAGTAGTGGTTATATAGGGGCATTTGGGTTTTTTCTTCAAATTGAATTTCTGCTCGTATTGTGGAGTGGGGTGGGGTCAAAATGCACAAAATTTTTAAAAATCTTCTTCTCATGAACCAGCCATAGCAAAGACTTGATATTTGGTATGCAGCTTTGTTCTGAGAGGGGCAAGAATTTTTGCCCCGCCCAAAATTTCTATTTTCTGAACCCAGAGGCCGATTTGAACCAAATTTAATATGAGGTATTATTGGGTTATAAGTACTTGATTTATTCCAAAAAATTTTTTCCTGCAGCCCCGTGGGAACCACAGGAGCTTAAAATAGAAAAAAATTAAAACGCCCATATCTCCAAAACTGCATGGCACCGAGAATTTTTATATGGTGTGAAGCTTCCTTAGGACCAACACAAAGGATTGGTAAAAAAAAATTGCCATCGGTTTTATCATAGGGTACAGTTTCGTGACTTTGAAAAAGTGCTGAGTCAGCACTTTTTAACACTGTAGGCAATGGGAAAAACATTAAAAAATCTTCTTCTCCAGATCCAGCAGGCAGAATCTTTTGATATTTGGTATGCAACATTGTAGGGTGGATCTGATTCAAGTTTGTTCAAATTGGCCCTCTGGGTTCATATTTGGGCTCACTATAGAAGCCCGAATTCGAACTTAGTGCATTGTGGGGTGGATCTGATTCAAGTTTGTTCAAATCATCCCCCTAGATTCATATTTGGGCTCACTGTAGAAGCTCGAATTCAAACTTAGTGCATTTCAAGCAAATTTCTTTAAAAATCTTCTTCCCCAGATCCAGCAGGCAGAATCTTTTGATATTTCGTATGCAACATTGTAGGGTGGATCTGATTCAAGTTTGTTCAAATCGGCCCCCTGGGTTTATATTTGGGCTCAGTGTAGGCAAATGTCTTTGAAAATCTTCTTCTCAAGATCCAGCAGGCAGAATCTTTTGATATTGGGTATGAACCATGCTTAAGGGGGTGAGATTCAATTTTGTTCAAGTTTGTTAAAGCCAAGTCCCTTGGTTCATATTTGGGCTCACTGTGGTAGCCCTGAATCATAACTTAGTTGGAAATGAGGAATTTTCTTTAAAAATCTTCTTCAGATCCAGCAGTCGGAATGTTTTGATATTTGGTATGCAGCATCCTTAGGGGTTGAGATTCAAGTTTGTTCAAGCCATGTCCCTAGGTCCATATTTGGGCTCACTGTGGGGGCCTGAATGATAACTTAGTTCAAAATGAGGAATTTTCTTTAAAAATCTTTTTCTTCAGATCCAGCAGTCGGAATGTTTTGATATTTGGTGTGCAGCATCCTTTTGGGGTGGGGGGTGGGGGGGGGGGGGGGTGGGATGGGGGGGATTCAAGTTTGTTAAAGCCATGTCCGTAGGTCCATATTTGGGTTCACTGTGGGAGCTTGAATTGCAACTTGGTTCGAAATGAGGAATTTTCTTGAAAAATCTTCTTCAGATCCAGCAGTCAGAATGTTTTGATATTTGGTGTGCAGCACCCTTGGGCGGGGGGGGGGGGGGGGGGGGGGGGGGGGAGGGGGAGGGATTCAAGTTTGTTAAAGCCAAGTCCCTGGGTTCATATTTGGGCTCCCTATGGGAGCCCGAATTATAACTTGGTCAATATGAGGAATTTTTCTTTAAAAATCTTCTTCTTCAGATTTAGCAGTCGGAATGTTTTGATATTTGGCATACAGCAATCTTAGGGGGCTGAGATTCAAGTTTGTTCAAGCCAAGTCCCTTGGTTCATATTTGGGCTCACTATGGGTAGCCCGAATTACAACTTAGTTCAAAATGAGGAATTTTCTTTAAAAATCTTCTTCAGATCCAGCAGATGAATGCTTTTAATATTTTTTGATATTTTTTATGCAGCATCCTTAGGGGGGTAAGATTCAAGTTTGTTCAAGCCATGTCCCGAGGTCCATATTTGGGCTCATTGTGGGAGCTCGAATTGTAACTTAGTTCAAAATGAGGAATTTTCTTTAAAAATCTTCTTCTTCAGATCCAGCAGTCGGAATGTTTTGATATTTGGTGTGCAGCATCCTTAGGGGGGTGAGATTCAAGTTTGTTAAAGCCAAGTCCCTGGGTTCATATATGGGCTCCCTATGGGAGCCCAAATTATAACTTAGTTCAATATGAGGAATATTCTTTAAAAATCATTTTTTTTTTAGATCCACTGGTCAGAATCTTTGGATATTTGGTTTAAGCTTTTCTTAGGAGGAGCAGATGCAACTTGTTGAAATCAATTCTCTGGGTTGATATTTAGGCTACCATGTCAGGTGAGTGCCATCAGGCCCCCTGGGGCCTCTTGTTCATATCCTGTTTCATGTCCTGAATCCAGTCTTCAACCAGAAGCAGTACACAAAGGGGAATCCTATCCTTTCATTCTGGTAGATTGAACGGTTACAATTTGGAAGCTCATGATTGGAATTTACTTGTACACCTGAATGTTGTCGTCTGTTGATTGGCACAGAAGCGTGTAAGTTCTATGAAATAACTTTCCATTGGGATTCTATTCGACAAGTTTAAGGTTGTACATATTAATATCACTGGTTATCGACCTATCTACGTATTCTGGATGCGGCATACAATTAGAAGATTGCGATTTTAATAAGCGGTACTACTAAGATATAGCCTTAGCTGCTGATGTGGCATTAAACACCGATAAATAAATAATATTTAATAACCAGGGGCCTTTTAGGTGACTATGTATTATTCTGTACTGCTTTTTAACTGATTCCAGGCCTCTTCCCTCTTTGTTTTGAAGATGTTATGAAGATTAATTCCTTCAAAAAAGAGGGGTTTGGGGGGATTTCTCTTTACCTCTTCTGGCCTTATAATAAGTGTGTAACTATGAGTGAAGCTGTTATTGTCTATAGTTTATTCTGATCTTATGTACAGCTTGTTACATTATATACAGCATGTGTTTGTGGGCGTTAGTCTCCCACTCTCGGACACACTTTTCCTAATTTTAATGGGCTTATTCTGGACTAGCCTTAAAATTGGGGGCTCGTTACACCCAATTAGCGTAATCATTTATGCTTAATAATAGGGAATTACTTGGATATTGCTCCTTATTTCGGTGGTATGTCCTTCTCTATTGTTGTATAGAGAGACATATATGTAATTCCTAAGAAATTTTAATTTCCTTTTCACCTTGGGAGCCCCACAGGAACCCTGGAAAGTGAAGCAATACTTGTTTACTGTGGTAAACAAGCTCTGTTTCAATGGTGAAATAGGACCCAGTTAGTAATGCTTGGGGTGCAAGTCCTCTAAAATAGGTAACATGGGGTATAAACGATTGACTGACCTTGACTTTATCTCTATTGTGGTCATGATTAGCCATTGTGCAGAAGTATGTGACCTTAAATGCCAATAAATAAATTCACCTTGGGAGTTCTAATGCAGGCTAAGGAGCTGAATTTTAGTCTGCTATTCCTTTAGTCCTAGGCCCTCCTGCCTTTTTATGATTCAGCTAAGTCTGGGCCATTGGTTTTAGTATAAAAATATGATAAATTTGAAGTAATTTGTATATTATTATACCTTTATAAAAGGGGGGGGGGGGGGGGTGGTTTATAACAATCACTTTGTCCGTTCATCCTTCCGTCCATTCATCCATCCATCCATCCATCCATCCATCCATCCATCCATCCATCCATCCATCCATCCATCCATCCATTCATCCATCCATCCATCCATCCATCCATCCATCCATCCATCCATCCATCCATCCATCATCCATCCATCCATCCATCCATCCATCCATCCATCCATCGCACTCGCAATAACTTTTGTTCCATTGGTCGCACAGTACCCATAATTCACAGGTAGGCTTCTTGTAATGGGATGATGATTGAGATTGCTTTTGGGATCTGTAGGTGAAAGATGAAGGTCACTGTTACTATAAATAGATTTTTGGTTTCTGTGTAAGAACTTTAGTTTTATTTTGTGTACGAGGCTATAACTTCATATTGTGGTTGTATTTGAGATGTTGATCGTTGGGATTGCATTCCGGGTCAATAGGTCAAAGGTCAAGGTCACTGTTACTATAAATAGATTTTTGGTTTCTGTGCAATAACTTCAGCTTTCTTTTGTGTACGAAGCTATAACTTCATATTGTGGTTGCATTTGAGATGTTGATCGTTGGGATTGCATTTGGGGTCAATAGGTCAAAAGGTCAAGGTCACTTGCTATAATTAGATTTTTGGTTTCCATGCAATAACGTCAGTTTTCTTTTGTGTAGGAAGCTATAACTTCATTGTCTCTCGAAAAAACATTTTAGGGGACTATAGTAATGAGTGATGTCTGTCCATCCGAGATGTCCCGACCGTGCATCGAGACATCTGTCCGTCCATCCAAAACACTTTGGCGTCCAAATTTTAACTTGAGTTTGGGTGAATTGATGATAACCAAATTTGGGATATGGCTTACTTGGGAGTTAATGGTCCATTTATTTTCACCAGGGTTATGGTTCTTTTTCGACTTGGGAAACATGTTTTTAGCTTAACTTGACAAAGTCAAGATAAGCTATTGCCATCACACGCGCGGAAGTCTGTTAGTCTGTGCGTCTGTGAATCTGTGAGTCTGTTCACATTTTCCTTTAGCACAGGCTACATCCCGTAGTTCTTGTCTGATCGTCACGAAATTTCATATGCAGGTTTGGGGTAATGTCTAGATGAGAACGTCCCCTTTTGGTCGTGTTCGGTCAACCGGTATGGCTGCCCGAGCCCAAAACCCGAAAACCATTAGCACAGTCTACAGGTCGTATTTATGAAGGGATTTCATTGTATCTTGATAGGATGCCTCTGTATAATGCCTAGATGAGAACGTCCCCTTTTGGTCATGAACTGTCAACCGTGATGGCTGCCCAAGCCCGAAACCCAAAAACTTTTAGCACAGTCTGCAGGTCATATTTAATATGGAGGGATTTCATTGTAACTTGGTAGGATGACTCCGTATGATGTCTAGATGGAGAACTTCCCCATTTGGTTGTGATCTGTCAACCGTGACGACTGCCCGAGCCCAAAACCCGAAAACCTTTAGCACAGTCTACAGGTCATATTTATGGAGGGATTTCATTGTAACTTAGTAGGTTGACTTCATATAATGTCTAGATGCGAACGTCCCCTTTTGGACGTGATTGGGCAACTGTGACGGCTACAGGGGTCCGAAGCCCAAAAACCTTTAGCACAGTCTACAGGTCATATTTATGAAAGGATTTCATTGTAACTTGGTAGAATGACTCCAAATAATGTCTAGATGAGAATGTCCTGTTTTGATCGCGATCATTTGATGGCTGCCCGAGCCCAAAAATAGTCTATAGGTCGTATTTATGGAAGGGTTTCATTGTAACTTGTTAGGTTGACTCCATATAATGTCTAGATGATGACATCCTCTTTTGGTCGTGATTGGTCAACTGTGACGCCTACAGGTGCCCGAAGCCCAAAAACCTTGATCGCAGTCTACAGGTCATATTTATGAAGGGATTTCATTGTAACTTCGTAGGATCACTCCAGATGATGCTCAGAAGAGAATGTCCCTTTTTGGTTGCGATCATTCAACCATGATGGCTGCCCGAGCCTGAAGCCCGAAAACCTTTAGCACAGTACAGGTCATATTTATGAAGGGATTTCATTGTAACTCGGTAGGTTGACTTCATATAATGTCTAGATGGGAACGTCCCCTTTTCGACGCGATTGGGCAACTGTGACGGCTACAGCTGCCCGAAGCCCGAAAACCTTTAGCACAGACTATAGGTCATATTTATGAAGGGATTTCATTGTAGCTTGGTAGGATGACTCCAAATAATGTCTAGATGAGAACTTCTCCTTTTGGTCGTGATCATTCAGCCTTGATGGCTGCCCGAGCCCAAAAACCTTTAGCATAGTCTGTAGGTCATATTTATGGAAGAATTTCATTGTAACTTGTTAGGTTGACTCCATATAATGCCTAGATGATGACATCCCCTTTTGGTCGTGATTTGTCAACTGTGACTACTACAGGGGCCCAAAGCCCAAAAACCTTGAGCACAGTCTTCAGGTCATATTTATGAAGGGATTGCATTGTAACTTCGGAGGATCACTCCTGATGTTGCCCAGATGAGAATGTCCCCTTTTGGTTGCGATCATTCAACCATGATGGCCGCCCGAGCCCGAAAACTTTTAGCACAGTCTACAGGTCATATTTATGAAGGGATTTCATTGTATCCCAGTAGGTTGACTTCATATAATGTCAAGATGAGAACGTTCCCTTTTGGATACGATTGGGCAACTGTGACCGCTACAGGGGCCTGAAGCCCGAAAACCTTCAGCACGGTCTACAGGTCATATTTATGAAGGGATTTCATTGTAACTTGGTAGGATTACTCCAAATAATGTCTAGATGAGAGGTCGCGATCATTCAGCCTGGATGGCTGCCCAAGCCCAAAACCCCAAAACCTTTAGCATAGTCTGTAGGTCGTATTTGGTGCGCGGTGGCTCAGTAGGTAGAAGTGCAGGCTGCAAGCCGAGAGGTCCTCGGTTCGAATCCCACCTGCGGCAAACGCGTTGTGTCCTTGGGCAAGACACTTCACCCCCATTGCCTATGTGGGGTCACCCCCATTGCCTATGTGGGGTCACGGTGACGTTGTGTACTAAGGCGTACTGCACGTCGATGGTGCACCTGTCTTCAACCAATGCTAACCCTGCTTGTGTGGAGTTCGTATGTTTGGGAGCTGACAGTTGCTCGCCGTTGCTCGGTGCTTCTCTCTGGGCACTCTGGCTTCCTCCACCCGTAAAACTGTCGCGGTCATGATTAACCATTGTGCAGAAATATGTGACCTTAAACACCGATAAATAAATAAATTTATATGAATAGTAGGTCATATTTATGGAAGGATTTCATTGTAACTTGTTAGGTTAACTCCATATAATGCCTAGATAATGACATCCCCTTTTGGTCGTTATTGGTCAACTGTGACAGCTTCAGGGGCCCGAAGCCCGAAAACCTTGAGCGCAGTCTACAGGTCATATATATGAAGGGATTTCATTGTAACTTTGTAGGATCACTCCAGATTATGGCCAGATGACAATGCCTCCTTTTGGTCGCGATCATTCAACCACGATGAATTCCTGAGCCCAAAACCCCCAAAACTTTAGTACAGACTACAGGTCGTATTTGTGAAGGGATTTCATTGTAACTTAGTAGAATGACTCAGTATAATGTCAAGATGAGGACGTCCCCTTTTAGTTGCAATCGGTCTACCGTCATGGCTACACAGACCTGAAGCCCGAAAACCTTTAGCACAGTGTACAGGCCATATTTATGAAGGGATTTCAATGTAACTTGATAGGATGACTCGTTTTGGAATAATTTCACTGTAACTTGGTAACTTTCGTTGACAATCGTTAACTGTGAGGGCCACATACATTAACTGTGAGGTCATATTAACCCAACCCTCAGCTCTTTAGTACAGTGTACACCTCATATTATTTTTATTAAAAACATAGCATACAGGGAACAGAAATGAACATATTCCCAATTATCACAATTCTTGTCTTATTTCATAATCCTTTCATAAACATTGAACATTATCCTTTTCATCAAGCACAACACACAGACAAGTTAAGCTACAGTGTCATTGACACTTTCATTTGTATTGTCCGAATTTTAACTTAAGTTTGGGTGAATTGATTGCAACCAAATTTGATATACATCTTACTGGGGGGAAATACATCACCTTCAGGGGTGGCAAGTGTGGGGGGGGGGGATTTCTTGTGAGCCCCTGCTCTCTTTGTTTTTAGTTCACCTGACTGAAAGTCAGGGTGAGCTTTTCTTATCACTCTTCGTCCGTTGTCCGTCTGTTGTCTGTCGTCCGTCGTCCGTCATCCTGCGTGAAGGTGGTGTTTGAGCCTCTTTCTCCTAAACCACTGGCCACATTTTAATTAAATTTAATGTAAGTGGTGGTTATATAGGGGCATTTTGATTTTTATCCAAATTAGGTTTCGGCTCATATTGAGCAGAGGTGTGGGAAAAAAATGGCCAAATTTTTTGAAAATCTTCTTCTTATGAACCACCAGTAGCAGAGACTTGATATGTGGTATACAGAGTCCTTTTGAGGTTTAGAATCAAGTTTGTTCAAGAGAAGTTTGTCGGGCATTATTTGCCTTCGTTATGGGAGGGGCAAAAATTTTGGCCACGCCTAAAATTTCTATTTTCTGAACCGTGAGGTCAATTTGAACCAAATTTGATATGAGATGATAATGGGTCATAAGTAGTTGATTGATCCAAAAAAAAATTTTCTCATTGCCCCGTGGGAACCTCGGGAGCTAAAAATAGGAAAAACCTTAAAAATGCCATATCTCCAAATCTACACAGCATAGAGAATTCTTATTTTGTATAAAGCTTACTTTTATAGAGTAGAATAGAATGGTTAAAAAAAATCTGTATCGGTTTGATCACAAGGTACTTTTTTCAGGACTTTGAAAAAGTGCTGAGTCAGCACTTTTTAACACTGTAGGCAATGGGAAAAACATTAAAAAATCTTCTTCTCCAGATCCAGCAGGCAGAATCTTTGGATATTTGGTATGCACCCCTACCAAAAGCCAGTATATTTTAGGCATAGTTGAAGCAGGATTGCAGTTGTACGTCGCAGTATATACAAGGCATACAGGCAGCAGTGCTCAATCAGTACCTCCAGTAGCAATGAGGCAAACAACCTCATTGCTACTTCACCCTGTGTAGTATTAAAGCAGTAACAGTGAAGTGTGCTTGAAGCATGGATACAGTATATATACAGCATGTTTCAATTATTTAAATTAAGGCCTCATGTAGACTGCTTTATTCAAATGAAGACCCCATCTATACTGTGGAGGCAGTGATTAGATATACTGTATAACGTTATGAATGCATTGATGGGGCAGTTTTGCAGCATAGGTGATGTAGTGATGCAGTATATTCCTGAGACAGTTCTGCAGTGTGGGTAAGGTTGTAATGTAGTATACTCCTTAGACACTATTGCAGCATGGATTAGGCTGTGATTGCAGTGAATTGGGGAGGCAGCATTGCAGCATACTGGTTGGTTATAAGTACTAATGCAGTATGCTGTTGAAGCGGCTTTACAGCATGTTTCATTTTGAGTACCTGCAGTAGCAAAGAGGCATACAACCTCGGCGCTACTTCACCCTGTTTAGTATTAAAGCAGCAACAGTGAAGTGTGCTTGGAGCATGGATGCAGCATACATGCAGCATGTTTCAATTATTTAAATTAAGGCCTCAGGTAGACTGCTTTATTCAAATGAAGGACCCATGTATACTGTAGAGGCAGTGATTAGATACATTAAAAAAGTATGATGAATGTATTACTGAAGTGGTTTTATTACAACATATGTGATGTAGTGATGCAGTATATTTTGGAGATGGAGAAGGCTGTAAGGCAGTCTTCTAATGAGACAGTATTGCTGCATGGATGAGGCCAATAGTCTATTCTTGAGGCCGCATTACAGCATAATCAAAATATGAAACAAAAGATATAAAAAGCTTACAGTGTGTCACGTTTCTTGCATAGTTGTAAAATTCTTTCACCATAATCCATTTTGAAAATCATTTTTGCTTTGCTTCCCTTGAAACGCCATGATGAAATCACTCACAAAATTTCAAATTCATCTATCAACTTGCATTCCATTTTACCTCAAAATCACCCCACAGATTGGTCAACTCATAGAGTGTGAAATTATTTTTGAAAACTGATAAATGACATGACTATTTCATTGGTAAAGATACCTTTTGTAACTGTATATGCTATTAGCCAAGTATGTTCTGGTTTTTTTTGCAAGATTTTATCACCAGCCTTTACCCTTTTTGCAGTCACAGTTAATCTTAGGTGCACAAAAGTTATCTTAACTACCTACACATAAATCAAATTGTTTTTTCAACATTATCTCAACTTCAATTCAGTTGAATATAATTTTCATGTTGGTATTGTTGACTATGCAGCTGGATGACTTGCAGTGTTTAACCCTTTACCCAACGAATCGCCCGCATCCGCCCGCGTAATATGCAAATTTAGCAGTTGAAAAAATATTATTTTTCAAAAAATTTCAACAAAACCATATCATGTGACCCCTCGTTGGAACGAGCTCAACAAGCTCGTTCCAACGAGGGGTCACATGATATGGTTTTGTTGAAATTTTTTGAAAAATTTCAAAAAATCATTTTTAAAATAATAAATTTTGATATCGTCTGCGTTGGGTAAAGGGTTAACTGGTTGAGGCTAGATTACTTCTGTAAGTTGCAATTTGTTCATCAAAATAATATATGTTTCATTAAAAATTTGTTAAAAATAGGGAGTGCGGTGGGTCAGTGGTAGACTGTTGGACTTCTATGCTAGAGGTCCCGAGTTTGATCCCTGTCTGGGACGACCCGCGTTATGTCCTTGGGCAAGGCCCTTTATCCCGGTTGCCTACATTGGGGCATGATGACGTTGCCTACATGGGGGCATGATGACGCCGTGTACTAAGGTGTACTGCACGTCGATGTTGCACATGTCTTCAACCGCTGTAACCCTGCTTGAGTGGAGCTTGAACAGAGTTAGAATGTTGAGGAGCTGACAGCTGCTCATCGATATTCGGTGGATCTCCGTGTACTCCAGCTTCCCCCACCTGTAAAACTGTCACAGTCACTATTAGCCATTGTGCATAAGTATGTCACTTTAAAAACAAATAATTAAATATTTTGTAAATTATCCTGGGAAAAGTGGGACTATTTTTTTATGTTTGAGTGATTTGGCTAGTGCAGGCTTGAAATAATAATCAGCTGACCTCTTGTTATTGCTTTGAAATGTAGTAATGTACATGTTTGCAGTCGAATTGTGTTGAATATTGTATAGTAAAATGGCATGTAGCATATAGTAAAAAAACAAGAGGCCCCAGGGGGCCTGAGGGCGCTCACCTGACATGGTACTAGTCTAAATATCAAAACCAGGGACTTGATGAAGCAGTTGTGCCCACTTAATACACAGGATTTTCCTTGTATTTTCATTTCCTGCACTTTTACGTCCCAAAATTGAGATAAACACATAAAAAACAGATTTTTTACATTTTTGTTCGGAAATTTTCGAAGTCCCAAACCAAATATTTTCAGCCTAAATATGAACCCAGGGACTTGGCTTGAACAAACTGGAATCTCACACCCCTAAGGATGCTGCACACCAAATATCAAAACATTCCGACTGCTGGATCTGAAGAAGTTTTTTTTTAAGAAAATTCCTCATTTTGAACTAAGTTATAATTAAAGCTCCCATAGGGAGCCCAAATATGAACCTTGGGAAATGGCTTGAACAAACCTGAATCTCTCCCCCCCCTTCCCCCCCCCCCCCCCCCCCCCCAAGGATGCTACATACTAAATAACAAAACATTCTGACTGCTGGATCTGAAGAAGATTTTTAAAGAAAATTCCTCATTTTGAATTACGTTATAATTTGGGCTCCCACAGTGAGCCCAAATATGAACTCAGGGACTTGGCTTGAACAAACTTGAATCTCACCCCCTAAGCATGCTGCATACCCAATATCAAAAGATTCCTCCTGCTCGAACTTGAGAAGAAGATTTTTTGAAGAAATTTACCTGAAATGCACTAAGTTCGAATTTGGGCTTCCATACTGTGCCCAAATATGAACACAGGAGGCTGATTTGAACAAACTTGAATCAGATCCACCCCACAATGTTGCATACCAAATATCAAAAGATTCTGCCTGCTGGATCTGGAGAAGAAGATTTTTTAGTATTTTCTCTAATATACATAGGGTGCTATTGGAGTTATGCCCCCTATGGAGCCCCAAGTGGGCATGTCCATTTCATTTGAACAAACTTGAATTGACATATGGTAATGGACATCCATACCAAGTTTCGAGCAAATCGACCTAGCGGTTTCAGAGGAGAAGTCGTTTGAAAAATGTTCACGATGACGGACGGCAAGTGATAAGTTTAGCTCCCTTCGGTGAGCTAATAAAATTTATGCTATTTTTGTGAATATCGGGAAGTAGAGCTTGTGAAAAATAAAACTGTGAGAATGATGAGGTTATTCCCGATATTCACTAAAATAGCTTATATATCCTCTATAAAATTGGAATAGCATTAACTTCTGATACTACTGGAAAAATTGGCATTTAATGGCTTGTAACAGTATTGAAGGCAAAGTGATGCGCCAAAGAGTGATGTCACTTTGGAAGCTACTGAGAGATATGCTTCTTTATCCGTCAAGTCGATGGATATTGAAAAATATCCTTTAGATACTTTTCAGTAATTGACAGGCTAGCAAATGATAAATTATAGTATGTCTTAATAACAAAGTTTCAGCTTTAAAATGTTTTACCGTCATGAGACTAAGGATGTAACCAATTCAATCTGGTTTGCCAGACACAATAAGCTTTGTCAAAGGGGAGTGAAATTAGAGCTGCATGGTATATTGATAAACCGATATATATCGGTATTCAAACCAATATCGATTGAATACCGGTGTAAATACAAAAATATCGGTTTATCGTCATTATTTATTTACCAACAATTTAATTTTCAAGATGTCTTCAGTTTGTTAACTGTAGCCCCGAATGAATAATATTATCCCTTTAACCAAGAAATCGTCTGCATGTGTTCACGTAATATACAATTTAGGCAGTTGAAAAAATAAGTGTGAAAAATTTCAACAAAACTAGATCATGCGACCCTTCATTGGAACAATCTCGTTGAGCTTGTTCCAATGAGGGGTCAGATGATATCGTTTTGTAGAATTTGTTTTGGAAAATCTTTAAAATAATAAACTTTGATATCGTCTGCCTTGGGTAAAGGTTTTTCGAACCGCATCATCAAGGCATGCTAATTCGTTCCGACTGTAATGCCTCAGGTCTCGATTGTGGTACTAATGTTCATTTTTCTGAACAGTTCTCGATATACTGGTATACCACGGTATTTTTTTGAATACCGATACCGGTATTCAGTTTGAATATCGTGCAGCCCTAAGTGAAATTGTTTATTTTCTTGTTGCATGATGGGAAAAAAATTACTACTTGAAATTTTGGTATTATGACATCTTATCCCTTTACCCAAAGAATCGCCGCATCCACCCGCGTAATATGCAAATTCAGCATTTGAAAAAATATTATTTTTTGAAAAATTTCAACAAAACCATATCATGTGACCCCTCTTTGGAAGGAACACATCGAGCTCATTCCAATGAGGGGTCACATGATATGGTTTTGTTGAATTTTTCGAAAAAAATTAAAAAACGGAATAAATAATTTTAACTTAATAAATTTTGATATTGTCTGCATTGGGTAAATGGTTAAAGACCTGATAAAAAAAAAAATACCCTAAATTTTAAATTGAAAATTTTATTCCAGAACACCAACTGTATAAGTCAAATAACGAAAGCTTGAGAAAGTGTATTTGTGAGTGCACATGGAACTTTTAATGATTGTTTATTGCCTCAGAGTCTAGATGACTACAGTTTTCTCTGCCTGCTCTTCATTAAGGGAACAATCACAGCTAAATTCTTCTTTAGAACCAATTCTGAAAAGAGAAAAGATACCTGTGTGTAAATCAATAGTTGTAAAAGAACATTTCTTGTACACATTCTATTCTTAATGTAAAGTCTAGTCTACGCTCGACAGAAGGATGGACAGACAATGAACAGAAAGTGATCTGTTAAGTTCCCACTGACTTTGGCACGTGAGCTAAAAATGAATAAACAAAAATTAACAAGATTACCCAACTTCTGCTGCCTTCTCCAAAATATGACCTGATTAGCTAACATTACAAAAAATACCAATAAATATATATATGATGGATAAATGCTGATGTTTTAGTGACTAAACTGACCTAAACGTGTATATAATTACTAGGAGATCTTCCATTTACACTTCACTGTTTAATTAATATTCCCAGAACATGACCATTGAAACAATTGTCTTGAAAAATTAGTTTTTACACCCAAAGCATAGCTCACATGAGTCATGACCCACCTCATTAAAACATTGCTCAAGAATTTATTCCAACAATTGAAGATGTTTTAGATGTAAAAATTGTAAAATGATAGTACAGGGTGGAAAATTTCCTGAAAATTAATAATAGTATAGGGTCGATAATAGTATAGGCCTATAGGGTTGAAAATTCCAAGATGTGAGCCAGCCGCTATGCTCAGAGCCATTTTTATAACACAGAAGTCTGATGCTCTTGAAGTGGTGAAGGGCTAAATTACATTCGGTAATCATAATTTTCACATGGATTTGACTTGTTGCATAGATTTGACTTGTTGCAATTTACTACAGGCACTCTCCCATAAATTGCACCAAGGCAAAACAGTGATGGTACGAAGCACATCCACTGGGTACTAGGTCTTAAAGTTATGTTAGCAGTACTTCAGAATAAAGCCCAAATATATGCTTCCAGCTCTCTACCAATTAACATTTCCATTGCATCCTGTGTTTGCTTGTACGTAACATGTACCTTACTAGTTTGTTTTGGTGAACTTCTTGAGATAAGCGGCCGCTCTGCACATTCGATTGCTAAAAATTAATAATCACAATTTGTTGTGAATGTCCTAGTTACATTTCACCCAAGCTTCGCGCTCAGGAAATACTACTAAGCCACTCAAAACTTGTTCTGTTAAATCCTGCAAGGTTTAAATGAATGTTGAGTCAAAGCACTCAGCAACAAGACGGCGACATCAAAAGCATGCAGATGCCCACAAAGCTGTATTCAACTGAATCACTGATGAGGATTGTGACATCTATATATGCACTTTATACATGAATTTTGGACCGCAGCCAAAACCACTTGTTCTCGTCCCACGGTGATAACAAAGGTACCCAAGAAGTTTCGTAAAGATCGGTTCATAAATACAGACTCTAGCCCGAACCAAATTGACATGTGTACTAAATGTGTGCAAGAAGCACTGAAAAAATCAAAGTTCATCTAAATAAAGACTAATTTGCATAATTTCTGCACAAGAAAAAAACCTGTATTATTATATGTGATGTATCCCATGGTACTAAACATTCACACAAAAAATTATTCAAATCAGCACTTTCATTAGGAAGTTCTGTGCAAAAATCTGATTGCACCTAATTTTGAACAAAATGGCTGCCATCGGCCATCTTGAATTTTGGACCGGACCCCAAAACACTCGCTCTCGTCCCACAGTGATACCAAAGGTACCCAAGAAGTTTCGTAAAGATCGGTTCATAAATACGGCCTCTAGCCCAAGCCGTAGTGGCATTTGCACTTACAGTGCTGAAAGTAACACTAAATAAACCAAAGTTAGTCTAATTTGCATAATTTACGCATGAGAAAAAAAAAAGTATTATATGTGACTAGCGGGTGTACCGGGCATTGCTCGGGAGAAGATGGTTATATCAATATACCCTCAGATATGATCGGCTCAGCCATTTTCGAAGTAGGTCAAGGTCAACAAATTCAAGTTCAAGGTTACCCCGTACAGGCACCCCGATAAAGTCAAAATGATCGATGGGTCAATATATACCTGCACATATTAAACTTTAGCCAGATCAGCCCAACCATTTTCGAAATAAAAGGTCAAGGTCACCAGTTTGAAGGTCAAGGTCACCCCGCACGGGCACCCCGATAAAGCCAAAATGATCGATGGGTCAATATACCCGCACATATGGAATTTTAGCACGATCGGCCCAGCCGTTTTCGAAATAAAAGGTCAAGGTCGCCAATTTCAAGATCAAGGTCACCCGCACGGGCACCCCGATAAAGCCAAAATGATCGATGGGTCAATATACCCGCACATATGGAATTTTAGCCCGATTGGCCCAGCCGTTTTCGAAGTAAAAGGTCAAGGTCATCAATTTCAAGGTCAGGGTCATCAATTTCAAGGTCAAGGTCACCCCCACACGTGCACAGCACCCATCCTATGTTACTCGCAGGGACGAATTACCCCCGTGTACAAAATTTGAGATCGATCGGTCGAGAAACGGAGTATCACCCAGAACAAAGATAGAGAGATTTATTATATTTATTTAATTATTGGTGTTTGAGGTCACATCTTTATGCACAATGGCTAATCATGACCATGACAGTTTTATGGGTGGAGGAAGCCGGAGTACCCAGAGTCAGAGAGAACCACCGAGCAACACGAACAACTGTCAGCTCCCCAACATACTAACTCCACACAAGCAAGGTTAGCATTGGTTGAAGACAAGTGCACCAACGATGTGCAGTATGCCTTAGTGCACAGCATCCACGTGGCCAATGGAGATGAAGTGTCTTGCCTAAGGACACAACGCGTGGGATTCGAACCGAGGGTCTCTCGGCTTGCAGCCTGCACCTCTACCTACTGAGCCACTGAGAGGGAAGGAATGGGTTTACATTTTTCGCATGTTATTTAAAATTGTGCTGTTGGCGGGGGAGGGGGGGGGGGGGGGGGGAGGATTTCGCTTATCAATTTACATTGTGTTCATGTGCTATTGAATGATCCGATTTATTTCAAAATATAAAATAAGTAAAAATTAAATATTAAATTAAAGACTCAAAATCGTAATCTTCGACGAATCGTCCAAAGAACAACGGAAATTAGCGACGAATAGTCCATTGGAAATTCGTCGGCAATTTCCGTTCACGACGAATCGTCCAGATTCTATGACGAATGTGCAATCACGACGAATCGACCAGCAACCCGACAGGCAACGGACGACGACGGACGCCACGTGATGAGAAAAGCTCACAGTCACATGGCCTTTTAGGCTAGGTGAGCTAACAAGTAAAATCAAAACATTCTAATTTCTGTTTGGCCAACTTTAAATTTGGGCCCCACATTGCCACACAAGTTACAACAACAAGCAGCAAAGGAGATCGTGACACGATTCGTGTACATTTGCGTAAATTGGGGAACGGGTATTGAACTAAGGGCTGTTAACAACAGGCAATCGTGGACTTGCAAAATGCACTTTAGGAAATCAACAATCACTTTTCAATTTCAGGAAAGCCTTGCACAGACACACGCGCACAAATGCCACAACGTAACATTGAATGTTGATGACAAACAAACCGTGCTGTGGTTCACAAGAGTTCCAACACTTAATTACATTAAAATTTAATTTAATTTCAAATTCAGTAGATCAAACTAAAACGGAAATATAAGGCTTCGAAAATTGCTAGTTTTCGTACTCACCAGATATTTGTTATTATTCCACGTTGTGAACATCCACTTCCAAAATCGACTGGACGCTGGTATTTTTCGAAACTCCAACTTTGCAGACGTCAGTTCTTCAGCCAGCCCAAGTTCAGGAACATGCATGGTGTATTGTTTTTCATATGACAATTTTCTTCACACAATCGTAATATTAATATGTTGGTCCTCATTCCGACGTAGTTGGTCAAAGCTCTTCATGTTGAGACAGAAAATTACTCCGGATAAAACAAAAAAGAATATTTTTAACCTACGCAAAATCATCACCATTCAAGGTCAAAGAGTTTTCAGAAATGAGGTAAATTTAACGTCACGAAACGTCACGAATTGCACGCGCACGTATTTCGAAACAAGATTTGTTTGTTGTGTTTGAGAATAAGAGTCGCTGCAAGTGTGATTGTGGGCCTAGTATTTGTACAGAATGAAAGGCAGTACCCATTCATTTTACAAGATTATGGGCACAGCAGGCTTTGACTTAGGCCAATTATGCCCAAGCTCTATTTAGCATCTAATCTGTAGCCCAACTTCCTTCGTTTGATGCACATTATCATTGGTCTACTGACCACGCTGTCTTTTCATTGGAAACAAGTCAAAATCAATCTCCGAAGCCTGAATCACCAACGTCATGTTCTTTTGTGTGTATGGGCCCCACCCCTCCCGGGAAGTGTAAGTTGAGTGTTTTATCCCCAACAAAAAACATTCAGTTCAAGAGTCTTCAGGTTTATAAATATAGGTGTTTAATTTTATTGGAACTTAGCCCCACTAAGGGTGGGGGGGGGGGGGAGGGGACCACCAAAAAAAAAAAAAAAAAAAATGAAATCTGAAGGCATTTTCAGAGCCTCTGGAATTACAATTTTGCTGGCAGTGGTAACAACATCTCCATCGGATTCTTGTTCTGCCTAGGCTGAAATCCGCTGGAGGAGCAGGGGGGGGGGGGGGGGGGTTTGGTATAAGCCTACCAGCAGCTGAACTTCTCAGGTCTAATTAATAGACCAATACGTGTATAAGCCTACTCATTCGGCAGTGATTGGCCCCAATGGTCGGACATGGCGTACCATAGGCCTTTAGCCTTCCATTTTTATGGGTGCAGCAGATTCTCTGGGGCAACACTATAGTTCCCCCACCCCTTCAATTTACAAGGCAATCATTTGGGCCTTGATTTTGTGGGCTAATTTGTTGTCTGTATAGTGTGTGTGTGTGTGTGGGGAGTGCTTAGTTAGTCTAAGTAACGGCAAAAAATGAATAAAAAAGTTTAGAACTCTAAAAAGGTTTAGGCCTAAATATGAACTGAGGATAGGCCTAGATAATCTGCGCAAACCACGTACTCTGTCTTTAGCCTAGCATTGAAATAAAATATAGGCGTATTTTTTTAGCCGGCTGGCCGAAGCGAGCGTCACCATAAAAAATACCACTGCTCGCATCATACAGAATGCAAGGGAGTTCAAAAGGCGTGATATGGGAGATAGTGGCATAGATTCGAGGGTGTACGTGGTGCTAGCACCCCCCCCCCCCCCCCCCTAAAAAAAAAGAAAGAAATGAATTGAAAAAACATGTCAAATCATTTTCGTTTGGAGTTTTTTTTGTTGGTGAAACTGTTCAAAATAAAACAAAAATTATTTATTGTTGGCCAAAACATGCACGTTACACTCAGAAAAGTGGGAAGACGAGAGTGTTGTCACCTGAGCACGGTTAAACCCCCAACCCCAACTAATGAAATTTGGTCTCCCAAAGTTCTGAGTTTGAGGGGCGCCTCTTCTCATTCACGAATTTCATGCAAAGCACCATCCCACGCGCTTAGCGGCGAGTTGATGCACACACGATGAGGGGTAGGTCAATCCCCACTCTTGGCTTAGCGGGGAAAAAATAATTTGGGCTGGCAGGAGACCCTCAGTGAGGGACCCTCACAGACTAAGCTATAAACCTATGCCTATAACGCATGGGATAAACTACAGTATGCTTGGAAGTCATATGCCGCGTTATCAGCAATAACATGCACATAGGCCTACACACACACCCTGTACTCCCGAAGTGGGTGTCCATGTATTATCGTGGGCACCACCATGTCCCCTGCATTGTATTTTTTTTTTGTGTGAAAAGTTCAAGTTACAAAAATAGGGCATGTGCCACTGGTGCATTTTCATTTGAAAATGTACTGCACCAATTTCTCATTTTCTCTGTGAATGTTTCATGTCAACTGGTGAACTGAACATTCTTCAACGATGTCAGCCATTGGGCTTATCAACTTATTCAAAATTGCAGCGCCTGTTGACTTGGGGAAGCTTGCACGTGTTTACTCATGCACTGTAGGCCTATAGTGGATAGTATATTGTCTACAAGCCCGCATGTGGTTTATGAAATGGTTTCATGCTAAAATAGCCTACATTTCGTCGAATGTAAAAGAATCGCCCCACATATCTGCTTTAGGGTTGAATCGATTGGTCGACTATATGTTGACGACGCTAGATGTTGTCGACGCTGATAGGCCTGTAGCCCAATGTTGTTTGGATTTCCGTGCCGACAGTAGAAGGAGAGAGACGAAACGTCCCTACTTGGTGGCCCATGCTGGGGACCCTGGATGTAACGTCATATCACGAGCCCCAGTTACGTCATGTTTTGATGATGGTCGCCCACGTGAGTGGCCATCTTGTGATGTCATGATCCCCATAGTGACGATTTTTCGTTCGCAAGTGTAATGCGTGTTAAGGCGATACGTGCTCCGTCAGCCATTTTGTATACTGGGTCGTCATCTTAGTTTCTACGGCAGCATGTACTTGCCATGTAACCCATAGGCACGCAACAGGGCAGATGAAGGGGGGGGGGGGGTTCGTAGGGTATGTTGGATTAATTAGGAGTAATTACCACAAACAACCCGACAATCTGTCTCCAAATCACCTAAACAGTCTAAAATCACCGAAACGGGACCTGGCAAATACACCATCTATATAAAAGTACAACATAGTGCTATAGAACCTTGATGTCTCCTGGGGTTTGTGCGACCGAACCAGAATGCGTCTAATTACCGCAAATAACCGATTCGGAGTCTTTCAGAATCCTGTGCTTCACCCTATAAGCTATGCTGCAGTTAGGTCCTATTCAACCCTTTTCATTTGTTCTGGAGTATACTACAGCCTTTAAGGAGCATCATTCGTTTTGCTGTCAAAATATTTTTTCTATGTGTTATGGCACTTTAAATATACAAAATAGCCGAATATTTATTTCAATGAAAGTTGGAATGAAGATTTTTTATGGGAAAGGTTTTCAAATAAGTCATGTCCCTGCAGTGAAACAAAGAAAATAGGCCTACATGCAATCACCTCCCCACATGCGGCATTATGTCTGTTTTCTATCTCTTTTGTGGGTGGTCCAATCGTCACTAGACTCGGGTGTTTTGGGCCTTTCCGATGTGTGGGTGTGAAGGTGAGGGTAAAGTAATTGCTGTAAAACAAAGACAATAATTTCACATCTCCCATCTCAATGGTCTGATTGATACAAACTGTTGATAACGGGTGTACATGGATTCTACAATTTGTACTGGGTTTTATTTATCTTGCTGTAAAACAAAGACAATAAACATCTTGCGCGTGAATGCCTGCTGTTGAAAATATGGCCACCTTTTTGTCTCTTTGCCTTGTATCTTAGGTTTGGTCTATTGGATCTCAGTGAAATTCGGAATGAAGATTGTTTATGGGAAAGGTTTTCAAATGAGTCATGTCCCTGCAGTGGAACAAAGAAAATAGGCCTACATGCAATCACCTCTGTTTTCTATCTCTTTTGTGGATGGTCCAATCGTCACTAGACTCGGGTGTTTTGGGCCTTTCTGATGTGTGGGTGTGAAGGTGAGGGTAAAGTAATTGCTGTAAAACAAAGACAATAATTTCACATCTCCCATCTCAATGGTCTGATTGACACAAACTGTCGATAACGGGTGTACATGGATCTCACAATTTCTGCTGGGTTTTATTTCTCTTGCAGTAAAACAAAGACAATAAACATCTCGCACGTGAATGCCTGCTGTTGAAAATATGGCCACCTTTTTGTCTGTTTGCCTTGTATCTTAGGTTTGGGCTATAGGATCTCAATGAAATTCAGAATGAAGATTGTTTATGGGAAAGGTTTTCAAATGAGTCATGTCCCTGCAGTGGAACAAAGAAAATAGGCCTACATGCAATCATCTCCCCACATGCGGCATTATGTCTGTTTTCTATCTCTTTTGTGGATGATCCAATCGTCACTAGACTCAGGTGTTTTGGGCTTTTCCGATGTGTGGGTGTGAAGGTGAGGGTAAAGTAATTGCTGTAAAACAAAGACAATAATTTCACATCTCCCATCTCAATGGTCTGATTGACACAAACTGTTGATAACGGGTGTACATGGATCTCACAATTTCTACTGGGTTTTTATTTCTCTTGCTGTAAAACAAAGACAATAAACATCTCTGAATGCCTGCCACATGCCTGTCAGTGGAACAAAGAAAATACATGCAAATAACCTCCCCACATCGCCACATGTTGTATATGTCTTTGTTCCCTGTCTCTCATGCGGATGGTCCAGTTGTCCCTAGACTTCAGTTTCTGGACTTTAAAAGTACTTCTGTGGGGTGGGGTGGGGATTAATTTTATGCTGTAAAACAAAGACAATAATTTCACATCTCCCATGTTGATGGTCAAATTGAGACCAACTATCAGTAACAGGTATACCTGGATCTCACAATTTCTACTGGGTTGGTTTTCTACCTGCTGGAAAACAAATACAATAAACCCTTAATGTGTGTATGCCTAGTGTTGAAATTATGTCTATCTTTTTGTCTGTTTGCATTGTATATCAGGTTTGGATTATCAGATCCCGAAATTTGGAATGAAGATTGTTCATGGGAAAGGCTTTCAAATGAGTCTCTAATAATATTTCTTACATTTCATTTTCGGCACTTATTCCCCTTTTGAACTTTAAAAATTTGCTGTTTGCCTTGTAAATTAGCCAATTTTCTGTCTGTTCGCGTCGAATCTCAGGTTTGGGTCATCAGATTTCATTGAAATTTAGTTTATGGGAAAGTCTTTCAATTGTCATTTCCCTGCAGTAAAACAAAGAAAATACATGCAAATCACCTTCTTACAAGTGTCATTTTGCCTGTACTCTATCTTTCATGTGGATGGTCTGATCGTTACTAGATTTCAGTAACAGGTGTTTCTGGCATTCACAATAAAATTACCTCTCAGGATGGGGGTAAGGGTTGGGGTGGAGAGTAATGGCGGGGGATAGAGATTGGGTAGATTATTTTTTGCTGTAAAACAAAGACAATAATTTTGCTGTTCCCCTTGTGAAATAGCCATTTTTTTCTGTTTGCCACATATCTCTGCTTTGGGCTGTTGTATCTCAATGGAATTTGGAATGATGATTGTTTATGGGAAAGGCTTTCACAGTACCATGTTTTATTTCTTCTCTTTCTATTGTTTGGCGGAATCGTGGTGAGGGTATGCACCAGGGCATGGCCTACATCTTGTTGTATTTAGCTTTTCTGGCTTCTTCAGGCGAGTCCTGAACCTATATATTCCAGGTCTTATTATGTCCCCGACTGATCCAGTTGGAATGGGTATCTAGTGGAGAGCTGTATCCATCTGATCATTTGTACGTAATGTTTGTTACATACATTACGTAGTTCATAACTAGTTTCCTTTTGCGTACAATGCTATAAGTTTATATTTTGATTGCATATGAGGTATCGATGGTTGGGATTACATTTGGGATCAATAGGTCAAATGTCAAGGTCTCTGTTACTATAAATAGATTTTTGTTTTTCTTGCAATAACTTTAGTTTCCTTCTACGTACAATGCTATGGCATCACACGGATTATCTATGAGGGATAATGTTTTGCTATGCTTGTACCTCAACCTGGGGGAATGGAGCATACGGCAGAATATTTTTCTGTAAACATTTACAGAGTTATTTGCCCTTGTTTAACTTATAATAAAAATATTCTGTAAATCTTGGTTACAGCATAACTTGAACAAAAGTTAACAGATTTCAATTCTTTTTGGTATATGTCTCTATAGTAACAATGTCTACATCAAGTTCGATGACCAGAGATATCTGATGAAAATTATGTGAGTTACTGCCCTTTGTTCACGAAAAAATATTGTGTAATGCATGTTTATAACTTAAGAGTAAGCAAGTTCCAATTCTTTTCGGTAAATGTCTCTATGGCAACAATATCTATGTCAAGTTCGATGACCAGCGATATCCAGTGGAAACTATTGGAGTTATTGCCCTTTGTTTAATAAAAAAATATAGTGCAATGCTTGTTCATGGCACAACTAACAATAAAAACCTGATTTCATTTCTTTTCGGTATATGTCTCTGTAACAACGTCTATCAAGTTCAATGACCAACAATATTCGATGAAAATTATGAGAGTTATTGCCCTTGTTTGAAAAATATTGTGTAATGTTTATTTATGGAATAACTTCAACATTAGTAACCAAATATCAATTTTTTTGGTATATAACTGTTTGGGAACAATGTCTACCTTAAGTTCGATGACCACAATTATCCAATGAGAATTGTCGGAGTTACTGCTCACTCCCCACCTCCCATGCCAGTTAGGCAATTTTTCTTTCTTTGCTCCAAAATGCATTTTCAAGGATTTGGAGTTATATATGTAGATAAAAATTCTATGCTTCTGACTTCTATGCCCTCCCCACTCCCCCCCCCCCCTCCCCACCCCCAACGCCAGTTAGTCTAAAATGCTAATTTGAAGGATTTAAAGTACGCACATGCGTAAAGATTTTTTTACACCTATGACCCCCCTGTCCCAGTCTCATGTCAATTAGGCATTTTTTGTCTTTGCTCAGAAATGCATTCTGAAGGATGGTTTTTTTTTTATTTTAGCCCAAGATGGTTTTGTTAGGCAGTTTTTTGTCTTTGGTCTAAAATGCAATTTGAAGGATTTAGAGTGTGTACAGGCATAAAAAAAATTCCCATGACCCTCCTATGACCCCCCCCCCCCCCCCCCCCCCCCCACCATGTCAGTTAGGCATTTTTTCCTTTGCATAGAAATGCATTTTGAAGGATGTTTTTTTTATTTTAGCCTAAGATGTTTTTTTTTTGCTCCAAGATGAATATGGCCAAATTATGAGTGATTTTATGTGGGGGAAAAAATGCCTATGCTCTCTGTTCCCAATTGGGGAGGGGGGGGGGAGGTGCAGGGGGATTAGCAGCTCTTGGCATTGCAGTCTCTTGTTGGTGTCTAGAGATAGCTTCCTTTTGATTTTGGTTATGCTCCAAAGAGACTTACCTCCCCTGTTATGACACCGTCGGGGGAATATTTGCATTGCTCTTGTTCTTGAACTGAACACCTTAAGGTATATTTCATTTATAGGCAGCTCACTTCACTCTACCACATGCCCTGGCACCCCACTTCCGGGACCCCTAAATAACAACTGATTGGCCTTTGGAACCTCTTTTCATTCTAAGAGGACAGGTATAATCTACTATTCCTCTTATCTTCATCTTGGCATCCCTGACTAGCAAACAAGTGGCTTTGGGCATCATATGAGGGCCATGAGAAATTTCCTTAGTGAGGTTTAATCTACCATTCATGTTTCCTCCTCTGAGTCTCTCTTTTTTGTCATTATGAAGATCGCAAAGGAATTCCTCATTGAGGTATAATTTACCATTCCTCTTCATCCTCATCTTGGTGTTGGAAGATATTTATGACATGGTGATATACTATTTGAGGATACCTTTTGAGAACATCTATTAGAGGATACAATTGGAGGATATCTTTAGACCATAGCTATCTGAGAATAACCAGCATGCATTCAGTACTGCCCTAAAGTACAGATCTATACACAAAGTATAAGTCATAGCAATTGAGATGCAGTAATTACATCATCACTGCTGCATATTCTTGGAGCTTTTATAGCGGGGGAGGAATTCGTCACATACAGGTGAATTGTGCACTTGGTGATACCTTCTTGAAATTTGGCACACTGTTAGTGTAGGCTATGAGGTTCTCAAAAACGATCGGCTACAAGTTGACACCGACCGGTGGCGACCAGTAGCGGCACAATCCAAAATGGCCGCCAGCGGCTGAAGGGAACCTCCTTTTCGACGGTCTACCGACTATACATCCGATTGTAAGGGCGCGAAAGTGAACTCTGATCCACGCACGTGTTGGAAACAGACGTGGGAGATGATGTAGAATAAAACGAGATTCTCTATACGGACGCATCAATTTCTTGGAACTTGAAAAGAGCGTTGTTTCTCCGGGATCAGCGTCATTCAGGCAAACCTGAATGACGCTGATCCCGGAGAAACAACGCTCTTTATGAAGCAGTCTCTTTGCCATACAATCTCTTGTTTGGCGTAATTCCGCAAGCAATTCTGATTTGTCTGTCGAAATTAATTCGAGAACGCGATTGTTCACAAAAATCATTCACAGAATGAGTGAGAATCCTCTTCGTGTACGGACTAGTACTGACTGGGAACGTTGTTGCTTTTGCCAGCAAGACAGTTCCAAGAAATTGATGCGTCCGTATAGAGAATCTCGTTTTCATGACGCCTATAAAGCTATTGAGGAAGACATAACGCGCTTCCTAGATAATGGCGTTGAGCTTCCATATAATTTGACCATTGATTGTTTGATGAGAGAGAGTGATGAGTGTATGTCGATGTCACTGTTGACGAATAAGGCAATATATCATAAGACATGCCGTGACAGTATTCGAACTCACATCGTACAGCGCGTGCTACACAAGCGAGAGCGAAATGAGGCAGTGGCATCCTGCTCCACGCTGAGTCCTAAAAGAACACGGATAAGTTTTGAATCTGGCTGTGACAGGAAACTGCCCCAGTGTGTTTATTGTCACAAACGCGAAGGTGACAGCAGTGAGCCTATTTGCAGATCAATGTCTGATAACAATAAACTCAAAATTATGGCAAAGGAAGCCGAGAACTGGGTTGTTTTTTCTCGGGTCAATGCAGCATTTGATTCCGCTGCTAGTGATCTTTACTATCACAAAACCTGTTATTGTAAGCTTGCCAATGAAGCACGAGCGGCTAAATCTAAAAAGTCGAAGAACGCCGAACATTCCGCGTCAGGCCTGCCCTATGACCCTCTCGTTATGGCAGAGCTCATAACATTTGTTGAACACAACGATTCCGCGATGAAGCTTGTCGATCTCAAGAATCTGTACAGTCGGAGGTTGAAGCAAGTCGGTTCTGATTGGCTTAGTGAAGAAATACATTCCACTCGATTCAAAGAACATTTGTTGCAGAAATTGGGCGATGGCTGGGACGCCTTCACACAGGGTAGAGATGTGTTTATTTCAAGTAGGTTTCGAGTTGGCTCCTTGTTGTCCGAATCTTTAACTCGTATAGTGTCTGAGGAAGAGGCAAAAAAGATAGTTGATGTGGGTCTTCTTCTGCGTAAACACATACTCATATCTCAAGCTCCTTTCACGGGATCATTTTCATCTTATTGCTTGAGCGAGCCTGTACCCAACTCACTCCTGACTCTTCTTAGAGTTCTACTTGAGGGCACATGTAGTATACAGAACTTAGGCGATGATGAGACTGTTAATGCCAAGACTCGAGTGGCTTGTACTATTTCACAGATGTTGATCAGCAATTCAGCGAAACGCTCCGAACATGCACAAAATGTTCACCAGAGACGTGACAGAGAAACTCCAATGCCTCTTTATGTGGGTTTGAAGTTGCATGCCCATGATCGTATGAAAAATCTTATCAGAGATTTTCATCAAATGGGACTCTCTGTCTCTTATGATCGCGTAATGGATGTTCGCAGGAGTTTCGCGAGAGCTGTTTCACTGCGGTTCAAGAACGAAGGTGTTGTAGTCCCAGCTAACTGCAAACGTAATGTTTTCTCGATAGGAACCACTGATAACATTGATGTATCTGGTAGATCTGATATGCATGGTACGTCCATCACACTCATTGGTCAACTGAGCAGGGACAATGTGGGTACTGATCCCCCACCACTGAGTTTAGATGTTCCAGAAGACACACAAATTGAACTCCCAGACGACTATGCATTTGTTCCTTTCGTTGAAGACTTTGGTGGGGACATCAGGCTTGAATCTCCAGATGAATGTAATGTACGGCCCAATGAATATGCAGATTTGAACGTGGGAGAGAATGACTGGTTGTCTCATGTGTCACAGATCAGCAATAAAGGGAAGGTTGATGGCAGCTGGCAGCTTGATGAAGTCCCTGTGACCTTTTCAGGCTTCTTTTCAAAACATGAAGATCAAGACAATGTCAAACCTCGTGCAGTTATTGGGGTATTCCCTGTTTTCAGTGAGCAGAAAGCGGACTCACTCAGTATGCAGAAGCATGCTATGTATGTGGTCAGGGAAGCTACTGCTTTCGTAAACCCCGGCCAGATACCTGTCATTGAAGGTGACTGTCCGTTGTATGCCAGGCAGAAAAAATGTCAATGGCTGTTCCCAGAGGAGATAGGTGAGGATCGAATGGTGTGTATGATTGGATTCCTGCATCTTGAAATGTGCACCCAAGAAGCTGGTGGTAAGCTTATGGGTGGTTCTGGTTGGGAGCGAATGTTTCACCTCGCAAAGATATTCACACCCGGTGTAGCATCATCCCTACTTGGTGGGAAACATGTCAAGAGGACGCGACAGGCATATCTTCTCACTCTAGCTTGGCTTGAGATCCTCAGAAAGAATGCTTATGAGATTTACTGTCAGCAGACTGGGCCCCATGAGTCATTTGAAATGTGGGAACAGAGGATTCTTTCACAATCTCCAACTGCGCGCTATTGGGGTGAAATCGTTCGGAACTTTCTCTTGACAAGCTGTCAATTCGTTCGGAACCAACGAATCGGTAACTGGCCTGGTACACTGTGTTCTATCGATGAGTTGTGCAGTTACTTTTTTGCCCTAGGACATACAAATTATTGTCGGTGGGTCCCCGTATTTCTGAGAGACATGTCTCAGCTACCCAGGCGGCATCCTTCAATCCACAACAAATTCATGGAAGGCCATTTTGTGGTCCAGCGTAGTGAGAGGAAGTTCAGTATGATGGGTTTAGATCAGAGCCAAGAACATAGTATCCAACTACTCAAAGAAGACAGTGGTCCAAAAGGTCTCTATGGCCAGGCTGAAGAGAAAGTCGTTATTGAGCTTTCAAGGTCAGAAGTTCTGCGTGTTATAGATGAGTATGAATATGCAAGTTTCCACACAACATCATCAGATAACACGGAACACCCGGAAAGTTCGGTATCAGAGCAGAAAAAATTTCTGAATCAATTGAAATCTCTCCTGGATCTGGTGAATCAGGGACTCATTATCAACCCTTATGATGAAACTAGTGGTCAGCTGGTGACATTAGATACTGGTGAATATATGGACCCCGAAGTTAGTAAGAGTTTACGGTCATTACCCGAAAGGGGCAAGCATTTATATTCCACTTTCTTGAAGGAAAGGCTTGTGGAATGCACCGTACCCCTGAATGATGTTATTCCCAAGGCAAATATATATACCTTCCTTAACCCACCCCCAGCCAACCTGGACAAAGGCCGAGACAAACTCATGTCAAGTAAAGCAACTGCCGCAATAGTTACCCAGATGTTCGTTTCACTGCAAGCCCGGCCTGATTCAAACATGGATGAGTTTTTCATGCACGAGAATGCACGTGATCCGCCAGCATTATCCGATAGAGGTAAGCTACGGAGTGGGACAAAATCTCAAATTCTCAATTGTTTACCAGCTATTCCTGCACAAGGGAAGAATTCAGCAGCTAGACAAGCTTCAGTTGTCATCTTGGATATGCCTGCTGTAGTCCATGTAATCAAACCACAGAAAGCGGATCTGTTTGGAGAATATGCTCGATTGCAATTATTGCCATACATCGAATCTCTGATTAACACGAACACCACAAGGGTTGATGCGATCTATGACTGTTACCCCGAAGGCAGTTTGAAGAATCAGACGCGAGCAAAACGCCTCGGTGAGACAGCAGTTAGGTTGATACGGGTGTCCGAGAACGTCCCTTTACCTAAAGGGAAGAATTGGCAGGCATTCTTGAAAGTTAGTGAGAATAAAGACGAATTTTTCAAGTTCCTGTCTGCTGAACTGCTGAAATTAACATCAACATCCGAGTACCAGTTGTTAACGACATCAGGAGAATATGTACTATGCAATAAGGATGTTAGCTTATGTGACATATCTCCATCGAACCACGAGGAAGCAGACACGCGCATGATGCTTCATCTCAACCATGCAGTCTCACAAGGTCACAAAATAGCTTTTCTTCGCACGGTTGATTCTGATGTCGTCATTCTGTCTTTGCACCATTTCGCAACATTCCGTGACCTTGGACTCAGTGAGCTGTGGATTGGGTTTGGAATTGGAAAGGCATATAAAGATATGCCAATTCATGAGATAGCTTCACAACTTGGACCTGATTACTGTAAGGCCCTGACTTTCTTCCACGCCTTCACAGGTTGTGATGTAACATCCAGCATGCTCGGCATTGGGAAGAAGACAGGATGGAATGCATGGATGAATTTTCCCGCATCAACTGAAATGATGATAGAATTGACTGAGAATCCGCAAGTCTTTTCAGAGGATTCCCCTCATATGCAGCATATCGAAAAACTCACCATACAGATGTACAGTAACAGTTGTGTCAGTACACGTGTCAATGATGCGAGACGGCATATGTTCACACATGGCCTTAAGTCTATGGAAAACATCCCGCCCACCAAAGCAGCTCTGTATCAACATGTAAAAAGGGTAATTCTTGTGTCATCTTTCATTTGGCATCGTGCTCTGCAGAAACACTTATGTGTGCCAGACCCATCACAGTACGGATGGGAGTGGAATCCACGTCTCAATATTCTGGTCCCATTTTGGACTCACCTAGGAGACGCAAGTGCTGCATGTGCACTGATGCTCCACTGTAGTTGTGCCAAGGCCTGCAAGGGCAATTGCAAATGCTTGAAAGCTGGATTAAGGTGCACACCTTTGTGTAAGTGTGAAGGTGGCTGTTGTAACAATATTGAGTAGTATACTGTCATGTTAGGACCAGTCATCTCCTATTCTGGTATTTTTTTTTCCATTTTCGGCCAGTTAACACATGTCATGTTTCTAGTTGAGTTGATTTTGCTAACAAATGTTCATCCCATGTGGCTTGCTACATTGTCCGGGGTATAGGAATACAGTTTTAGATTTCGGAAAATAGTCTGTTATTTACTGCACAAGACGGTGTTAATTCATGCATAGCATGATACAATATCCCCAACTATTTTGCCTCTGTACAACAGTTGATACCTTCGTTCACCCGTGTGTTCATCTATGGTATCCTTGTCTTTCTCTGGCCATAGGCCACATGTGACTAGTCAGTTCCTACTCCATAGCAAATCAACTTGGAAATCCTTCATCTTGTAGCGCACTCATGTCTCAATGAATCCATACCTGAGTTGATCTAATAAATCTAACGTAAGGTATCAAATTGCCATACCGGATCATATTTCGATAAGTTATTCGCTAAAACATTTCGACCACTCATCGACATCAAAGGTCATGTTTTGGCTCCCAGTGGTGGCTATATCTCTATATCCCTGGTAAAGTAGCATACCATGAGGGATGGGCATTAAGTGTCGGCAACATTAATCCTGACTTGGAACACACCACATCTTAACTGGCCGAAAATGAAGAATACTACTTGTAGTCAAAAAATATTCCTGTACCTCGAATGACTGCAAACATACACTCACCCCTTCTAGTCCCATTTTGCCAATGTTCTATACTGGCAAGATAACATTGTATAATTAACAACGGGAACTAATGCATCCCGAGTTCATTCCAGCACTGCCCTTGCTGGCAGACGTGTCGCTATGGTGTTGAGATTGAACCAGAACTCCTCTAGAAATTTGATAGTTTTATTTTCTTAGAAAATAAATCTATCGAAAATGCCGGAAGTTGAGAATAGACTGTCACTTTAATTGGATTATCAAATGTCCAAGTATCCCCACTGCTGCATACTATCGAGTACCCTTGTTCATGTGTTGACAGGAATCTCTCATACCATGTTCATTTGACCATTGCATTCCCGAGAAACATTCAACACTAATTTATCTACGGACGGACGATCATACTGACAGTCAGACACACAGACGCACACATCGACGGAAATTCTGATCCCATTATCCATTAATCTTCCCCCCAACTTGTTCCAAGGGCTTCACTCCATCATTCACATCAATTACAGCACATGTATGGTGTTAGGTTTGGAGCTTCAGTTGTGCGATCGGCGAAAATAGCTTTTTTTCGATCCGCTTGGCGGCCATTTTGGATTTCGCTGCTAGTGGTGGCTAGAGGATGGTGCCAACTTGTAGCCGATCGATTTTGAAATCTCTGATGCCTACCCTTACATCATGCCAAATTTCAGGAAGGTATCACCAAGTGCACAATTCTAGCGAATTCCTCCCCCGCTATTATCAGTCTTCATTGAATTGCCCACAAAATAGAGTCATAGCAGTAGAGTAGCAGTAACTACTTTTTACTGCTGCATAAACTTGTATCTGGCACTGACTGACATATGAAATCCATCAAGTTTAGAGTCTCAGCAGTAAGGATGCAGTAACTACCTCACCAGCGCTTCAAAATCTCAAAACTATAAACCTCCTTCAGACATGAGTTCCAGGATGACTGAGTTTTAGAAGTGGAGTTGCAGTAGCTGCTTTCCTACTACTTCAAATGCAGAACTTAGCAGTGGACTACCTCAACATTGCTGCATCAAATTTCACCAGGGCATGCAAATTCAATTACAGGACAGCAGTAGTGATGATGCATAAAACTACGAAATGCTACAATTGTGAAGTAGAGTTAAGGCATACTGATGCATTAAGGTAAAAATGTGCAGTGGCATTGAGGCATAGCTCTTTTGAATGGTATAAATCAACAGCAGCATTGCAGTACATGTACCTCAAGGCAGTAGACCTGAGGCATAAATGCAGTGCTACTGCACTGTGCAGTATCTACTGCATGTTGGTAGGGGCAACATTGTGGGGTGGATCTGATTCAAGTTTGTTCAAATCGGCTCCCTAGATTCATATTTGGGCTCACTATAGGAGCTCGAATTCGAACTTAGTGCATTTCAGGCAAATTTCTTCAAAAATCTTCTTCTCCAGATCCAGCAGGCAGAATCTTTTGATATTTGGTATGCAACATTGCGGGGTGGATCTCATTCAAGTTTTTTCAAATCGGCCCCCTGGATTCATATTTGGGCTTACTATAGAAGCCCGAATTCGAACTTAGTGCATTTCAAGCAAATTTATTAAAAAATCTTCTTCTCCAGATCCAGCAGGCAGAATCTTTTGATATTTGGTATGCAACATTGTGGGGTGGATCTGATTCAAGTTTGTTCAAATCGGCTTCCTAGATTCATATTTGGGCTCACTATAGAAGCTCGAATTCGAACTTAGTGCATTTCAGGCAAATTTCTTCAAAAATCTTCTTCTCCAGATCCAGCAGGCAGAATCTTTTCATATTTGGTAAGCAACATTGTGGGGTGGATCTGATTCAAGTTTGTTCAAATCGGCCCCCTGGGTTTATATTTGGCTCAGTATAGGAGCCCAAATTTGAACTTAGTGCATTTCAGGCAAATTTCTTAAAAAATCTTCTCCAGATCCAGCAGGCAGAATCTTTTGATATTTGGTATGCAACATTGTGGGATGGATCTGATGCAAATTTGTTCAAATCGGCTCCCTAGATTCATATTTGGGCTCACTATAGAAGCTCAAATTCGAACTTAGTGCATTTCAGGCAAATTTCTTAAAAAATCCTCGTCTCCAGATCCAGCAGGCAGAATCTTTTGGTATGTGGTATGCAACATTGTGGGGCGGATCTGATTCAAGTTTGTTCAAATCGGCTTCCTAGATTCATATTTGTGCTCACTATAGAAGCTCGAATTCGAACTTCGTGCATTTCAGGCAAATTTCTTAAAAAATCTTTTTCTCCAGATCCAGCAGGCAGAATCTTTTCATATTTGGTATGCAACATTGTGGGGTGGATCTGATTCAAGTTTTTTTCAAATCGGCCCCCTGGATTCATATTTGGGCTCACTATAGAAGCTCGAATTCGAACTTATTGCATTTCGGGCAAATTTCTTCAAAGATCTTCTTCTCCAGATCCAGCAGGCAGACTCTTTTGATATTTGGTATGCAACATTGCGAGGTGGATCTCATTCAAGTTTGTTCAAATCGGCCCCCTGGATTCATATTTGGGCTTACTATAGAAGCCCGAATTCGGACTTAGTTCATTTCGGGCAAATTTATTAAAAAATCTTCTTCTCCAGATCCAGCAGGCAGAATCTTTTGATATCTGGTATGCAACATTGTGGGGTGGATCTGATTCAAGTTTGTCCAAATCGGCTTCCTAGATTCATATTTGGGCTCACTATAGAAGCTCGAATTCGAACTGAGTGGATTTCAGGCAAATTTCTTAAAAAATCTTCTACTCCAGATCCAGCTTCAGAATCTTTTCATATTTGGTAAGTAACATTGTGGGGTGGATCTGATTCAAGTTTGTTCAAATCGGCCCCCTGGGTTTATATTTGGGCTCAGTATAGGAGCCCAAATTTGAACTTAGTGCATTTCAGGCAAATTTCTTAAAAAATCTTCATCTCCAGATCCAGCAGGCAGAATCTTGTGATATTTGGTATGCAACATTGTGGGGTGGATCTGATTCAAGTTTGTTCAAATCGGCCCCCTGGATTCATATTTGGGCTCACTATAGAAGCCCGAATTCGAACTTCGTGCATTTCAGGCAAATTTCTTAAAAATCTTCTTCTCCAGATCCAGCAGGCAGAATCTTTTGGTATGTGGTATGCAACATTGTGGGGCGGATCTGATTCAAGTTTGTTCAAATCGGCTTCCTAGATTCATATTTGGGCTCACTATAGAAGCTCAAATTCGAACTTAGTGCATTTCAAGCAAATTTATTAAAAAATCTTCTTCTCCAGATCCAGCAGGCAGAATCTTTTGATATTTGGTATGCAACATTGTGGGGTGGATCTGATTCAAGTTTGTTCAAATCGGCTTCCTAGATTCATATTTGGGCTCACTATAGAAGCTCGAATTCGAACTTAGTGCATTTCAGGCAAATTTCTTCAAAAATCTTCTTCTCCAGATCCAGCAGGCAGAATCTTTTCATATTTGGTAAGCAACATTGTGGGGTGGATCTGATTCAAGTTTGTTCAAATCGGCCCCCTGGGTTTATATTTGGCTCAGTATAGGAGCCCAAATTTGAACTTAGTGCATTTCAGGCAAATTTCTTAAAAAATCTTCTCCAGATCCAGCAGGCAGAATCTTTTGATATTTGGTATGCAACATTGTGGGATGGATCTGATGCAAATTTGTTCAAATCGGCTCCCTAGATTCATATTTGGGCTCACTATAGAAGCTCAAATTCGAACTTAGTGCATTTCAGGCAAATTTCTTAAAAAATCCTCGTCTCCAGATCCAGCAGGCAGAATCTTTTGGTATGTGGTATGCAACATTGTGGGGCGGATCTGATTCAAGTTTGTTCAAATCGGCTTCCTAGATTCATATTTGTGCTCACTATAGAAGCTCGAATTCGAACTTCGTGCATTTCAGGCAAATTTCTTAAAAAATCTTTTTCTCCAGATCCAGCAGGCAGAATCTTTTCATATTTGGTATGCAACATTGTGGGGTGGATCTGATTCAAGTTTTTTTCAAATCGGCCCCCTGGATTCATATTTGGGCTCACTATAGAAGCTCGAATTCGAACTTATTGCATTTCGGGCAAATTTCTTCAAAGATCTTCTTCTCCAGATCCAGCAGGCAGACTCTTTTGATATTTGGTATGCAACATTGCGAGGTGGATCTCATTCAAGTTTGTTCAAATCGGCCCCCTGGATTTATATTTGGGCTTACTATAGAAGCCCGAATTCGGACTTAGTTCATTTCGGGCAAATTTATTAAAAAATCTTCTTCTCCAGATCCAGCAGGCAGAATCTTTTGATATTTGGTATGCAACATTGTGGGGTGGATCTGATTCAAGTTTGTCCAAATCGGCTTCCTAGATTCATATTTGGGCTCACTATAGAAGCTCGAATTCGAACTGAGTGGATTTCAGGCAAATTTCTTAAAAAATCTTCTTCTCCAGATCCAGCTTCAGAATCTTTTCATATTTGGTAAGTAACATTGTGGGGTGGATCTGATTCAAGTTTGTTCAAATCGGCCCCCTGGGTTTATATTTGGGCTCAGTATAGGAGCCCAAATTTGAACTTAGTGCATTTCAGGCAAATTTCTTAAAAAATCTTCATCTCCAGATCCAGCAGGCAGAATCTTGTGATATTTGGTATGCAACATTGTGGGGTGGATCTGATTCAAGTTTGTTCAAATCGGCCCCCTGGATTCATATTTGGGCTCACTATAGAAGCCCGAATTCGAACTTCGTGCATTTCAGGCAAATTTCTTAAAAATCTTCTTCTCCAGATCCAGCAGGCAGAATCTTTTGATATTTGGTATGCAACATTGTGGGGTGGATCTGATTCAAGTTTGTTCAAATCGGCCCCCTGGGTTTATATTTGGGCTCAGTATAGGAGCCCAAATTTGAACTTAGTGCATTTTAAGCAAATTTCTTTGAAAATTCTTCTTCTCAAGATCCAGCAGGCAGAATCTTCTGATATCGGGTATGCACCATGCTTAAGGGGGTGAGATTCAAGTTTGTTCAAGCCAAGTCCCTGGGTTCATATTTGGGCTCACTGTGGTAGCCCGAATTATAACTTAGTTCAAAATGAGGAATTTTCTTTAAAAATTTTCTTCTTCAGATCCAGCAGTCGGAATGTTTTGATATTTGGTGTGCAGCATCCTTAGTGGGGTGAGATTCAAGTTTGTTAAAGCCAAGTCCCTGGGTTTATATATGGGCTCTCTGTGGGAGCCTGAATTATAACTTAGTTCAATATGAGGAATATTCTTTAAAAAATCTTTTTTTTTTAGATCCACTGGTCAGAATCTTTGGATATTTGGTATAAGCTTTTCTTGGGAGGAGCAGATGCAACTTGTTGAAATCAATTCTCTGGGCTGATATAAATTTAGGCTACCATGTCAGGTGAGCGCCCTCAGGTCCCTTGGGGCCTCTTGTTATTTATACTTACCAATGGCTCAGATGGGGACGGCCCTCCCATGAGTGGGCACTCATACCTGGGTACTGCACATGCGCAAGTACTAACAGTATGGAGGGCCAGATATAACTTTTAAATTTCGGTATTGTATGCAAATTTTGAGGATTGGGGGGTTCAAAAATTGTGTTTGGCCCTTGATAATATTGAGGTTGCTCCAGCTAAGTCTGGGCCATTGGTAAGTATAAAAAATATACAAATTACTTTAAATTTATCATTTTCTTCTTAGCACTTTTGGGCCAAATCTAAACAAATTTGGTGCAAACATCTTGGTGGAGTCTTCTCTTAACTTTTTCCCCAAAAGTTGCTAATCTCCTTTGGATTGGGTGAATGCCCCAAAAGCCTAAATGCTTTAAAAAATTATCTTCTCATAAACCACTTGCAATAATGCTTAGATTTATGGTATGGAACTTCCTTTAGTGATGCAGATTCAAATTTGTTCCCAGAACTTAGTAAGTCAATATGTGAGCTCTGTGTGATAGCATGCCTATTAAGAGCACCACTCCAAATTGTTTTTTTTTTTCAGATTTGATTGGCTGATTTGAACCAATTTTGAAATGTAGAACAACTGGGCCATAAGTACTTATTTATGCTCAAAAATTCTTTTTTACAGCCCTGTGAGAACCCCAGGAATTAAAAATTGAAAAAAATTTGAATGTTCATATTTACAAAACTGCGCTACCACAATATTATTTGGTTTGAAGGTTTCTTAGGACCATTGGAATCAGATAGGCCAAAAAAATTAGTATTAGTTTTGTCATGGGGAGCTGTATAGGGATGCCCATTTTAACACCGTTGGTAATGGGAAAATGCTGAGTCATTATTTTTGTGCTCCATATGGGATGCCCCCATGTTAATACTGTTTTAATGGAATTCCAAGTCCCTCTCCTGTGAACGATGAAGATACGTATGATTGCAGATCCTCTAAGGCAAATCTTAACTAACACTTGGCATGCGTTTGCTGGGATAACCCCTGAAGCTAAAAAAAAATAACTAAATTCATACAGACACTTTTTGACTCCACAGAACAGAGCTCTGTTTGTTCGCTGAGAAGTCTTTCTGGGATCAGCAGAAATGAATGACCCCAAAAATTGCTTTTGGTTGTGCCATTTAGACCTTCGATTTTGAAAAATGAAGGCACACAAATAATAACGCTTCTATTTTTTTAACCCGGGCACATATTTTTTACAAGCAGGCCTGGCATTTCAACATGCAATTCCCAAAACCAAAGAATGTCAGATGACTGTTGTGACCGCAGTTCATTGTTATTGCTGATTAGTGATAATGTAATTGCATCAAAGTTTGAAAACATTTTAATTTTATTCAATCTCACCTCACTCATATTGAAATAATGCAACATTGTTTAACGGAAATTTACGCAAAATTCTCTGAATCAAATAAAATAGTTTTCTCTTTGCTCGTTCAAACTAAACCATTCAGTGTTGCATGTTCTGGAACATCCAAAGCATTTTATACGCCCGTTTTGAAAAAACGGGTCGTATTATGGTATACCGTTGTCCGTCTGTCCGTCCGTCTGTCTGTCCGGTCACATGTCGTACGATAACTCAAGAACGCTTTGAGAGATTTTCGTGATTTTTGGGTAGGTGGTGTATATCGATGGAGGGAAGCTCCCTTTCATTTAGTGTCGCCGTTCGATTAGTCATTCCAGAGTTATGGGACTTTATTACTTAGAAAATTGTTGATTTTTTACACGTCGTACGATAACTCGAGAATGCTTCGAGAGATTTTCACGATTTTTTGGTAGGTGGTTAATGTTGATGGAAGGAAGCTCCCTTTCGGTTGATGTCGCCGTTCGATTAGTAATTCCAGAGTTATGGGACTTTATTTTTCACATGTCGAACAATAACTTGAAAATGCTTAGAGCAATTTTCATGATTTTTTGGTTGCAAGTATATGTTGATGGAAGGAATCTCCCTTTCGATTTGTGTCACTGTCCGATTTGTCATTCCAGAGTTCTGGGACTTTATTCATCAAAATATAGGCTATTTTCCACATGTTGGACTTTGAGCAATTTTCATGATATTTTGGTGGCAAGTATATGTAACCTGACAAGTACACATGTATACTCTTATTGTGTGGTTCTCTCTTGTAATTAATAACGGGCGTATCATGCACTCATGGCGCAGCTGTTTATTTATACATACACGTAGTTCTAATGTGCATGTGCACAGTGAATTACCTCTATAGGAATATAATCAATTGAAATAATCAAGAATAACAGTCCAGCACATTGACCTAGAAGTAGTAACTTAAGTAAGGTTGGCTGTGAGTTTCTTTGCCATGTTACGATGTTCAGCTTCAGTAGTAACCTGCATGTCTGCAAGCCCAAAATTTTTAAGTTGCCTAGTTTTTAGTAACCACCTTTGGAAACCGGGCATGTGATGGCACGCAAGTGCAAGTGTGCACCTCAAAATTGAAGGTTTGGCCATTGAAAATAAAAAAAATTGCACTTGCTCTCCATCACTTACTGACACATCTCTTTTTACAACTTGAGCCAGGTGAGCATTTTAGACTCACTTCAGCCTCTAGTTTAATATTGGTAATACTCAAGGCATGAGTAGAGGAGTTGAAAGAAAAGAATTATGGGACAAAACATCCTGATAGTTGGTACAAACCCACCATGGTTTTGATGCTGGTATGAACATCCAGGACCAAAAGTAACCAGAGCCCAGCATAAGTGTCCAGAGGATACCAGGCAGATTGATGCTGCTGGCAGCTTCACCTAGAATACATTGCACATTGGCACTTGATTGGGTTATCAACTAACACAACTATAATTTAGGATAAAGTTACAGAAGGGCATTAATTTATGTCTGGATTAAACAACATGCTCTGGCACTGTGAATACCTGTTTGTTTTCTGTGTTCAAGCAACAATACTATGTTGACCCTATTCGGTATAAAATTAGCACCCTAGAGATACACGACTTCTGCAAATTAACACTGATACCAAGTGCGATTCAGTGTTGATTCACACATTGGCAGTTAGCATGAATCCTTACGTGAATCGATTTGGAGATTCGAGTCGAATCTTAAAGCCTGAAATTTATTTCCAGTGGCAATAAATATCCCGTTTGGAGAGCTCTGGACCCCATTCTCAAAGTAGTGTTGAAAATATCTAATTCAGATGAAAGTTTTCGAGGCTTTGTAATTACCTGAACATGTCCTCTGAACGCTAAAGATCATTGAATAGGCTTGAAAACAGTGTTATCAACTACTAGTACTCTTGTTGGTGAACTTATTACAATCACCTGTTTTATTGTTGAGAAAATTCAGATGAGTCTTAAATGGTTGTGTGCAAGAAGCTGATGGGCTGTACTGGAAAGTGCAGATGCCTCAATTAAATGGCGTTACATTCTGTTGATATACTTTGTATGCTCTTAGAAGCAAACATTTTCAAAGAAGTGATGAGCTTATGTGGTTACTCTGGCTGGCTCAGCACCAGATGTATGTGTCCAATTTTGTAAGAATTAGTGTTTATGTCATTTTGTCACTATTAAGTCCAGTGCTCCCAATGCTTTTATATTGTATATGTAGGTTGTAGGGGGCTATCACAACACTATCCAGCCAATTTCACTTAAAATGTTCAGCCCAAAACTTTGTCAATTTCTGGTTGTAAGAATTAGCATTTAGGTCAACTTTTATGTACATTGTGGTGCCGTCATTTCTTATCGCTGTATATTTTTTTTTTGAGAGACGTCTAGATACTAAACCAACTGTATGCACATATTTTATGAAAAATGGGCGGGGTTTTGGGGGGCCAAATATTCCTTTTTTTCCAGACATAGTCAGTTTTGGGTTGTAAAAGTTTGTGTTGAGGTCTTGTCTTGTTTCTGTCTGTGGGTCTTTTCAGATGATTGATATTGTAGATGTAGGTTTTTAAAGACCATTGCAGTAATATTTAACCCAAATTTTGTTGATTATTTAGCTATTTTTACACATAGATTTTTGCCATGTATTCTTGCTTTTCTGAAACTGTGATAATTACAATATGTCCCATTAAAGATTGATTATATCCAATATTTGGTGTGATATAAATAATAAAAATGTAGCTTCAAGGAGCTTTCTTGATATTGGATCGACAGCATCAAGCACATATGTTTGTAATATGAATTTGTCTTGTCAGTTTATTGATGAGTGCCTAAAGGCATTCTCCAATAAAATAATATGAGGCAAACCAATATAAACCAATTAACCCCTTGCATGCTGCTGGTTATTCTGGGACAAGAAATCCCCTGTCATTAAAATAAGGAAATTTTTTAGGATATTCAACCACATTTTCCCCTGTAAATTTTACAAACTTTTTAACTAATGGTTTCTTGAGTCACATTTCCGTGATTTTTACATCAAATCTAGTCATGGCTTCTTAACAGCACCCATGACTAGATTTGATAAAAAATATTTTAACATTACTCTGCAGGAGTGCTAAGAATTAAACTAGCACTGTACCACCTAAGGAACTGTGCCCATAAGGAACTCCTCCAGTAACTTGCTCTCACAAGGATAATTGAAATAGTCCTGGCGGAAACTTTTCCGGTCAATGATTGAATCTGCTAAATCAAGTGCTTTGATTTTGTAGCAAACTTGGGTAATCATGTAGATTTCAGAAATACTGAGCAATAAATGGTACCCCAAAAGTCAACAAATAATTTTTGAGTAATGTCCTACTCAACACCAGGTTGGTTAAATCTTTTTGAACACCATCAAAGGAATAATCATTAACCACGTGTATCAACCATGTGTATCTCACTCCTATGATCATAGTGATGTCAGATTGGACACTCGTAGCTGCCATTCCAAATTGTCTTTGTCCTTATTCATCACACATTTTCCTGATGCAACAATGGTGCAAGTGCCATTCAAAGAGAGGAACCCTTCGGTGGCATTGGTTGGTTGTGAACCATGCGTTGCTTGGCACTGCAGTGTATTGCTTTCAATGCAGTATTTATATTCCAGAAAGCATGACAGAAGAAGTTTGGCTTACATAACTTTCCTGGAGTTCTGTGATACTTCAAATCTGAACTTGATTTTGTGTGTCTACTTGTTAAATCTTTTAATTCTGTCACTCATTTTTGGTTGAACCCCTGTTGTATACTGACAACACATGTTAGCCCTTTACCCAACAGCTTTTTAGCTCACCTAACTTTCAGTCAGGAGAGCTATAGTGATCACTCACTGTCCGTCACCCGTCGTCTGTGAACATGGTGTTTGCGTCTTCTCCTCCCAAACCACTGAACCAATTTAATTGATATTTGAGATAATAGTTTATCACATCGCAATTTGATTTTGTTCTAATCAAGTTGCCTCGCCCTTGATAAGGCCTGGCCCAAAAAGTGTGCCTAAATCTTTAAAAATCTTCTCATGAACCAGCAGTAGCAGAGACTTGATATTAGGTGTGCAGCTTCCTTTTGAGGTGTAGACTCAGATTTGTTCAAGAGAAATTTGTGGGGCTATATTTGCCGTTGTTATGGGAGGGGCAAGAATTTTTGCCATTCCCAAAATTTCTATTTTCCAAATCGAGAGGCAGATTTGAACAAAATTTGATATGAGGGCTTATTGGGTCATAAGTACTTAATTTATGCCCAATTTTTTTTTTTTTCCTGTCGCCCCATGGGATCCGCAGGAGCTAAAAATCGAAAAAAATTAAAATGCCCATATCTCCAAAACTACACAACACTTGAGAATTCTTATTTGATGTGAAGCTTCCTTAGGACCAACAGAATGGAATGATAAAAAAAAATTGCTATCGTTTTATCATGGGTTACTTTTTGGGGACTTTGAAAAAGTTCTGAGTCAGCATTTTTTAACACTGTGGATAATGGGAAAAAACATGTAAGACTACCCTTCTCCCAAACCACTGCTCCAAAAGCTTTCAAATTTCACATATAACATCTTTGGAAGATTGTTTCACATATTTATTAAAATCAGTTCCCTGGGTCCATATCTGGGCTCTCTATGGGATCCCAAATGTTTAAATTAGTGCAGTATGAGGAATATTTTTTAAAAATCTTCTTCTTCAGATCCACCGATAAGAATCTTTTGATATTTGGTATGCAGCATCCTTAGGAGGGTGAGATTCAAGTTTGTTCAAGCCAAGTCCCTGGGTTCATATTTAGGCTGAAAATTTGGGGCCCCGTTCCGGGTTTAGAAAGTTTGGATCAAAATCCGGAAATTTTTTGTTGGTTTTTTATGCGTTTCAGTCAATTTTACACTGAAAATTTGGGGTCCAGGTGGGACTTGGAAAATTTTGGACCAAAATCCAGAATTTTTTGTTTTGTTCTTTATGCATTTTTTATGCGTTTCGGTCAATTTTAAGACAAAAATTTTTTTTTTTTTTTACACTGAAAATTTGGAGTCCGGGTGGGACTTGGAAAATTTTGGACCGAAATCCGGAAATTAGTTTTTGGGTTTTTTATGCGTTTTGGTCAATTTTAAGAAGAAAAAAAAGTTTTAGGCTGAAAATATTTTGTTTGGGACTTCGAAAATTTCCGAACAAAAATAAAAATAGAAATCTGTTTTTTATGCGTTTATCTCAATTTTGCGACGTAAAAGTGCAGGAACTGAAAATAGAAGGAAAATCCTGTGTGTTGTGTGGGCACAATTGCTTCATCTAGTTGGTATATGCTTTTCTTAGGAGGGGCGTATGCAGCTTATTTAAGTCAAGTCCCTTGTTTGATATTTAGACTACCATGTCAGGTGAGCGCCCTCAGGCCCCCTGGGGCCTCTTGTTAATTTTTTAAAAAATATGAACTGAATTTGATAAACAAAAACAATATTTATCAATAAAACCTTACAAATGTGGATGTCATTGGGACTGGCTCAGTGAAGTGGTTCCAGTGACAACCATATTGTAGAATTTTATTGACAAAGTGTCAGGATGTTTCAGGGCATATTAGCCTTATATTGGTTAATTTGCTTCTGCTATGTTAGGTGAAAGATTAAAATTGACTCAATTCTTTTCATACGAATCATAGCAGAGGTGCAGCAAGTATCTACATGGATTCTCGCTGGCTTTGTTGTGCGAATCTTTGCATGAATGGATTCTTGGATTACCGTCAAAATATAAATAAGCCCTGAACTGAGCAGTCTTTTCACCATCTAGCAGAAGTATGTCAAGATCAAATATAATTCATAGAAAAATTCTTTATCACTGTTAGTTGCACATATTAACCCTTTACCTAACATGAAAAGCAGATGACATTTGCAAAAAAAATTCTTGAATGACTAATTTTTAGCTCAATTTTGGCGAAGCCAAATTTGAGCTTATGCCATGGCCAGTTGTCCGTCATCTGTCTGTCTGTACGTCAACAATTGGATACAGCTCGGGCTAGAGGCCGTATTTATGAACCGATCTTTACGAAACTTCTTGGGTACCTTTGTTATGACTGTGGGACGAGAATGAGTGTTTTTGGGTGCGGTCCGAAATTCAAGGTGGCTGCCAGCCGCCATTTTGTACCGATGATGCAGAAATCTGTTTTTTGTACAGAACTTCCATATGAAAGCTCTGATTTGAATAATTTTTTGTATGAATGTTTAGTACCATGAGATACATTACATATCATACGGGTTTTTTTCTCATACTTAAATTATGCAAATTAGACTAACTTTGATTTATTTAGTGTTACTTTCAGCACTGTCAGTGCAAATGCCAATACGGCTCGGGCTAGAGGCCGCATTTATGAACCGATCTTTACGAAACTTCTTGGGTACCTTTGTTATCACCGTGGGACGAGAATGAGTGTTTTGGGGTCCGATCCGAAGTTCAAGATGGCCACTGGCAGCCATTTTATTCAACATTAGGGGCAATCAGTTTTTTGCGCAGAACTTCCACATGAAAGCTCTGATTTGAATAATTTTTTGTATGAATGTTTAGTACCATGGGATACATCACATATAATCTGTTTTTTTTTCTCGTGCAGAAATTATGCAAATTAGATGAACTTTGATTTTTTCAGTGCTACTTACACACAGTAAGTACATATGTCAATACGGCTCGGGCTAGAGGCTGTATTTATCAACCGATCTTTATCTTGGGTACCTTTGTTATCACCGTGGGATGAGAACGAGTGTTTTTGGGTGTGGTCCGAAATTCAAGATGGCCACCAGCAGCCATTTTGTACCAAAATTAGTGCAATCAGTCTTTTGTACAGAACTTCTGTATGAAAGTTCTGATTTGAATACATTTTTGTATGAATGTTTAGTAAAATGGAATACATCACATACAGTACAGGTTTTTTTCTCGTGCAGAAATTTTCAAATTAGATGAATTTTGATTTATTTAGTGCCACTTATACACTGTTAATGCACATGTCAATATGGCTCGGGCTAGAGGCTGTATTTATCAACCGATCTTCACGAAACTTCTTGAGTACCTTTGTTATCACCTTGGGACGAGAACGAGTGTTTCTGAGTGCGGTCCAAAATTCAAGATGGCTGCCAGTGGCCATTTTGTTCCGAAATTAGGTCCAATCAGTTTTTGTCACAACTTCTATACAGCTCGTATTTATGAACTGATCTTCACAAAACTTCTTGGGTACCTTTGTTTTCACCTTGGGACAGGAATGAGTGTGTTTTGGGGTGCCTTTGTTATCACTGTGCTATGAGAACAAATAGTAAGCAGCACTTGTTTACTGTGGTAAACCAGTTCCTCTTTACTAGTAAAATAGGACCCAGTCACCAATGCTTGGGGTGAAAGTCCTCTAAAATGGGCAACATGTTGATCAACGATTGACTAAACTTGACTTCATCTCCATGTTGTGTCACGATTAGCCATGGTGCATAAATATGTGATGTTAACCACCAACAAACATGAGAACAAATATTTTGGGGTTCAGTCAGACCCACTATGGGACTCGGAAGATTTCTTTTCTAGTTTAGCATCTGACTGTCACTCACCTTTACAATACTTTACCTATACATTACAGGCTACTGTCAGTATTTATGTACAGACCGTTACAATACTTTATATGTACCTTTGTTATCAGGTCATTACCTAGATGTTTGTCATTGCTGTGTCACATACTATACATGTACATGTCTTGACAAGTTGAGCTACAGTGTCATTGACACTTTCATTTTCATTTTTTGTCTCAAAAACATAGGTTATAACCCCTCATTGGAAGGATCTCGATGAGCTCGTTCCAATGATGGTCATAACCTATGTTATTGCGACAAACAAATTAAAAAAATAATTAAAATTAATTGGTTGTTTTGGCCATTACGTTGGGTAAAGGGTTAAAGAACATATGTATGAGCTTTTCTTCCAGTAAAACGTAATGTCAAGTCCAATATCACCCAAGAATTGAATGAGTACCTAGGAGTGTGCACACTTAACAGAACTCCTTCCTCTAAAGCCTCCAGACCAATTTCAGTGAAACTGGAGGTTTTTGTTGGATAAAAGGATGCGTTGTGCTTTTTTAAATGAAGTTGCTGTGCCCCATGGTGGTTGAAGTTTAAGTTAAAAATCTGTTTCTTGTGAACAGGTGGATGGAATGAGTTGATATCTGGTATTCAGCTTCCTTTTAAAGTTTGTTCAAAGTATCTTAAATAAGCAATATTTGTAATTGTTCTGGAGGACGAGATTTTGCAATGCCCAAATTCACACTTTTCAGAACCCTTGTAGTGATTTGAATGAACTTTTCAACCAAGTATAAATGGGTGATATACATTACAGAAACAACAATAAGATATTTATTTATATTGTTAAAAAAGTATTGAGTGTCATATTGATATATCACAGTACATTTGCTTCAGAATTACTGTAACAATACCCAGCCCTAAGCAGCAGGTCAAATGATTCATCATTATTGTCTGTTCAACTAATTAATATATCTGTAATGTAATTAGCAAATCATACTTCTCTTCATAATTTGCTCTCGCAACTTTTGAAGGTTAGAAGAGCAAGAGCTGTAGAAATGAACTGCATTTAACCCATTCCACATCAATTTGTCAATAATTTTTTGTGTATTTATATTGAAATTCTTAGACAACTTTGAATGCAGATTGTCTTGTAAATGTTTTCAATTAATTTTCAGGCTGCCATTTTTAAACTGGAAGAAAGTGTTCATCTCTTGTTGATGCCAGATTGCCCATTGGCCCATCTTAAAGGTAAAAACAATAAAGAGAATGTTAATAATCATATATCACTTCTCAGTTGAAATGCAAAGTGACTCTTTACTGCATTTAAGTTTTGCTGATCTGAAATACAAACATTTCGTAACTTATAATTCTGTCTTTACAAGAAAAAAGTGGGAAAGATTGAGCTAATTATTTGCATTGTGAAAGGGAACCATTTAAATTTTCTAAATTCTAAAGTTATTTTGTCTCCAATCACTAGGATACTTCTAGTTTTGTTATTGTATCTGACAGTGCATTAGATTTCTCTTTAAACCCCAAAAGCCTCGAGGTTTTTGTACATTTTTGCTTCACTTTGACAGTCCACATTCTGTGGCATTGCAGTTATTTGTAGGCAAGTCCATCACAAATACAGGCAGCCAAAACTAACCTAGAGACAACTTCCTAGGTATTTCGTACCATGCACCCTCCTCAAATGACTCCAAAAGAGATGGCAATTGTCTGCCTTAATTCACACTGGGAAGTCATAACTCAGTCAAGGGGACCAATTTAATATCTTTTCTTTTCTGTGAATTTCCATCTTAAATTGATGCAAGCGCATGTTGAAATGGTTAATTTTATGCCCTAAAGGGTGGCATCTTAAATCTGCCCCATCTATTTAGCCACATCAAATTTGAACTAACAACTGGTGTTTATGTGTTTAAAAATGTGGGTTATGTGGCTAAAATGGTTTATTTGGCTACTAAATGACAAAAAGTAGGTATTGTATTTTCAGGGATTTTATGTTAGGGTTAGGTCTAGGGTTACGTTAGGGTCAGTAAGCTGAAAGGGTTAGGGTTTGATTCCATCCAGAAATTAGAATTAAAAGAGTTTTTAGTGGTTGTCCATGCATTTTAAATTCAACAAATATTTTTTCCACATAAACCCTGATTTTAGAGGCATCCATCCATCAGTCCATCTATCCGTCCATCTGTTGTCAACAATTAGTTTGTCCGGGCCATAATTTCTTAACCACTGAATATTTTGTAACAAAACTTTGTAACCGTATGTGTTGTCACTCATACGACAGTGTCTTCAGTCATAATGAGGTCTGTACCCACAAGGTGAAGTTCCCTGTCCCTATATGCCGGGTAACAGTCAAGAAAACTTTTATATTTTACTATCATTTTTGTCCGGTACATATAGTTTGATCTATTTGGCAGATTTTGTTCATACTTGGTTCAGTTATTGCTCATGATTCAAATGTGTGTCACAACTTTGATCCAAGGTTATATTCTTATGGTCACAGAAGCAAAACTTTGATATTGTTATACAGAGACCTTGTCTGGTGCGTATAACTTGGTATGATTGACAGATCTTATTCATAATTGGTATAATTATTACTCATGACTCAAAGGTGTTTTGCAACTTTGATCCAAGGTCATATCAAGGTCAAGGTCTCAGACAGCAAAACCTTTATATTATACACCCCTTGTCTGGTCTGTTTTATTGAATCTATGTGACAGATTGTGTTCATACTTCACACAATTGTTACCCATAACAAAACGTATCATGACCTTGACCATTGTCATATCATGAAGGTTAAGATCAAAAATGTTGTGTCATGACCTTGAACCATTGTCATATCAAGGTCAGAAGCAGTAACACTTGGATTCTTGTCTTACATTTAGCTAAAAGCAGTGGCCCTGGGCAGAGCTGTCTAGGCTGAGAGGCCTCTTGCTTAAAAAAATTTGTGGGAAACCAGGGAACTGAAGCAGTGCTTGTTTACTGGGGTAAACAAGCTCTTGTTTTAAAGTGAAAATAGGGCCCAGTCTCCAATGCTTGGAATGGAAGTCCTCTAAAATTGGCAACAGGGATATAAATGATTGACTAAACTTGACTTTCTCCCCATGTTGTGATCAATGGCGCAGGTGTGTGGGATGACCTTCGTAGCGGCAACTTTCGTGGCCTCGCTCTTCACGAATACTATGAAGGGATCTTTATCCTGCACATGGGGTGTGTCTCTCTCTGCACTAAGGACAGCTATTTTACATCCCCACCCGATAAGATGGTACGCAGTGACAGCATCAACCCCACAATTGATGCTGACGGAGAATGTTCAGACACCTCAAGAACTTTCCCTGACTGGGGATCGATGCCGGGATCTCTGGCATGAGAGACCAGCACACTTATCCACTTGGCCAAGTTGACTTTACCCTGATCAATAAATTTATTATATGCTAGCCTGTGAATTATTGCAAATTATCTAAAAGATATTTCTCGATACCCAGCGACACGATGGATATCAAGGAATATCCCTCAGTAGCTTCCTAAATGATGTCACGCTATGCCGCGTCACGCCGCCTTGAAGGAACGATCAGCTGATCTTTGTTATTGTTTTGAAACATACAAATTTGGGATTGAATTGGGCTGACTATTGTGCAATAAAATGTCTTGTAGCATATAATAAAAAAGAAAATCTCTATTTTAGTATCTGGAATTATCTCATGAGCATGGAAAGTGAACCTGAAAAAATTCATTGTATGGGCCTGAAAACATTATTTTTCAGGTCCACATGATGAATTTTTTCAGTAGCTTCCTAAATTACTTTGCACTTGGGTGCATGATGTCGGCTTGAACTTCGCATTGAAGGAAAGATCAGCAGCTTTTTGTTATTGTCTTGAAACTGTTTATAGTCAAATTGGGATGAATATTGTGCCGTAAAATGCCACGTAGCATATAAAAAGAAAATCTGTGCTGTTTTAGAGAATATCGGGTATTATCTCATTCGTATGGACCAGAGTTTGATTTTTCACGAGCGCTTGCTTTCTGGTCCACACTCATGAGATATTTCCCGATATTCACTAAGACAACGTAGATATCCTCTCTGTAGCTGAATTGTCTCAAAGTAACTTTGTCAAAGTGCTTTTAATTGTACTGAATTTACAAATCTCTGCAAGTCTTGAAGCAGACAGTTGGGTAATAATAGACCTTGGATGACTCTATGAGTAGCTAGGACATTCCTCTGTTCTGTTATTGTGGTATACATTACTGATTATATGCAGTTGGGGGCGCAGTGGCTCAGAAGGTAAAGGTGCAAGCTGAGAGGTCCTTGGTTTGAATCCCACCTGCAGCAACTGCGTTGTGTCCTTGGGCAAGACACTTCACCCATGATGGCATTATGTACTACTGCATACTGCATGTCGATGGTGCAGTTGTCTTCAACCAATGCTAACCCTGCTTGTGTGGAGTTAGTATGTTGGGGAGCCTGAGAGTTGCTCGCCATTGCTTGGTGGGTCACTCTGGGTACTCCTGCTTCCTCCACCTGTAAAACTGTCTGACACGAGGTGACCCTGGTTGTCGAAAGTGTCATTAAACTCCAATAAATAAATTAATAAATTATATGCAGTTACTGAGGTTTTTAATTTGATGAATACAGTCACATCTTTCAATGTTGACCCGAGTCAGTTTATGAAAAAAACACAGCGCCACTACTTATTCCCGAGAAGCATAAAAATTAAATTGTTTCTTATCAACCTACCTCAATTGTTTACTACAGGCTTGCACTACAGTGGAAGAACCTAACTCGGATAAAATACTCTCTATTTTAATCTTTCCCATGATTTGTCGTTTCGGAGCTTCCCGATTCGACCATGTCTGGTGAGAGTTATTCCCCTTCCGTGGTGAATGTGCAGTGTTTTACCGTGGTGGATACTGCGGGGGGCTGTTGGATTTCTGGTGTAGAGATGCCTTGTTCCGGGACTATGCGCCCTCTCCAGTCGACATCTGAGGCTGTCACTAGGGTTGTGACTCCTCCTTTGGAGGCCGAGCTTGGTTGCTCTCTCCGTTTTTCCGCCAGTTCCAGCATCTCCCGTCGTATCTGTTGCTACTGCTGTTCCGTCTACAACGTCATTGGGCACCGTTTTTAGCCGGCCTCGGCTTCTCCCTGCCAGGGTCTGCAGGGATGTCTGTAGTGTGGTTGTGGGGTTTCGGCCTCAGCCTTCCCAGACTTCCACTCGGCGAAGTCAGATGGGGCTGCCGACTGAACCCCCTACTGTGTCCTCTCAGCCATTGAGCACAGTAGTTTTATACCTGCAGTGGTCTGCTGCGGTGTCTGGTTGTGTAGACGTGGGGGTATCGGCCTCAGCCTTCCCTGACTTCAACTCGGCGAAGTTGGAAGAAGCTGCCGGCCGGACCCTCTCCTGTGGTCTCTGCGCCGTTGAGCACCACAGTTGTCATTGGATTCATTTGTTCTTAGTGGGACACTATGAACTCTGTGGCATTTCCGTCCACTCATTCTGGCCACACGACCAGTTTTGGGGGACCAACGTTTTTTGAGCAGCCTGGACCTTCTGCCCTGCAGAGGTCCGCGGTGACTCTCATGAGTTCCCGCTATGGTGATCCTCGGGGTGTGTCACACCCCTATACACGTCTGCCTTCAGACGTTTTGGCTGCCGCCCGGCGTACCACGGGTATTTTGGAGGATCGTGACCCTTCGCTGGTTAAGAGGGTCAGAGGTGAAGCCACTTTGCCGGTTCGTTCCCCTGTCGAACCGGCCAGTACGGGCAGTGAGAGGGAGGCCCTGTCCTTACTCACTCAGGTTCTGTCAAAGAGCCTTCCAATTGCTTCCAGCGAGGCAGCGAGTGGTTTCCAGGTGCCCCCTACGGCGCCGCCTCCCGGGATTGGAAACAGGCCGCTTTCTGATCCCCCTGGTGTTCCGAAACCATGGGAGGCGTCGGCTGGTTTGCCCACGATGGGCTATGTGTCTTCCGACTCAGGGGAAGAGTCAGACATGCTTGATGTCGCAGCAGTCTTCGGACTTGGGGGCAGCTCTTGATTTCGTGTTTGGGTTCCTTCCAGATCTCAAACCATCTAACCAGTCGACAGTGTCAGCCAGGCCGCGATCATCGGTCGCGCGCCAACAGCCTATGGAGCAACCCACTTCTTGGCATCTTCGACCGTGCCCATCGGTACAGTTGGTTGAAGCATTTTCAGCCTTTGACTCTAAGCTAAGTTCCAAGGCTATGAAGGCTCCGTTCTTCACCAGGGTTGACGCCTTTTTGCCTCCGGCGCTTCATCGTTCCTTCCTATCGTTCCGCCAATCCGTCGGTCTACCAGACTTTGACAGTTTTGGATCAGGACTCCAATTCCCTCGGGCTTTCCATGTCCAAGTCTGCCGTCATTCCGATGACGACTCTGGAGTCCACATTGGGCTTATCGAGAGAGATGCTTGGTATGCTTTCTCTCTCCGATCACGTCATCTCAGCTTTAGCTGCTTATCTGCCTCCAGATAAGTTTGACGAGGTACAGGCTCCTTTGCGTGTGCTGTCCAAGGTGCTCATGCATCTTACTCACACGCATGCCTGTAACACGGCTAATCTGGAATTAGTTTGAGGGGACTCTGTGCTGGACACGGGCTGATCCCTTCCTGAGAAGCAGTGCGCTACTCTTCGATCTGCTTTTTTGGCAGGTCCGCAACTTTTTCATGGTTCTGTGTTGACGGTCCGGGATGACGTCCTACGTCATTCCAACGATCAGCTGCTGTTTCTTCAGCTTGATCAGCCTTCTAGGGTAGGCAGGGGGCGTTCCAAGCCTAACAAGTACCCTCTGCTTCCTCTGCGAAGCAAAGGGGCTGATCCTTCTGCCACCGCTTCTACTTCTTACTCAAGGGGTAAGGGTAAGCGTCGGCAGTCTTGAGGGAAGTCCCAGGATTCTTCATTCAGTAGAGGAGGTGTTTTCTCCTCTCGCGAGCCTCGTCGGGGTTCGAAATAAAGGTCCTCACCTCGACTCGTCCCAGGTTGGAGGAAGGATAGCAGAGTTCGCAGACCGTTGGGCCACCATCACATCCGATCCTTGGATGTTAGATGTTGTTTGGTCCGGGCTGCGAATATCCTTCCGACGGAACCCCACTCTGTCCAGGGTGCCTCTTCCAACCACAGTTCCTTTAGACATTTTACGTCGGGAACTTTTGTCCACGGAGATAGACAATCTCCTGACAAAGGGGGCGATTGAGGTCATCAAGAACATTAGGTCATTGGGTTTCTATTCCCGCCTGTTCTTGGTGCCAAAGAAGGATGGCCGACTCCGACCGGTTATCGATCTGAGTTTCCTGAACCAGTCTATCATTGCTCCCCAGTTCAGCATGGAGACTTTCAGGTCGGTCCTCCGTTCAATTCACCAAGGAGATTTCGCTTCCAGTTTTGACCTGCGAGACGCTTACTTTCACGTTCCAATTCATTGGGCGTTACGGAAGTATCTCAGGTTCGTTTTTCTGGGGCGAGTTTACCAGTTCAAGGCCATGCCTTTCGGCCTCAGCCTGGTTCCTTGGGCCTTCACCAGACTGATGTCGCATGTGATAGCTTTCCATCGCACACAGTCCAGGGTGACTACTTCGGCATATCTGGATGATATCCTCCAGGGGCATTCCAATGCTGCCTTACTGGAGTCGGATGTCGCCACTCTGTTGAGCTTGTTCACGTCGCTAGGTTTCAGAGTCAATGAGGAGAAGTCGGACCTGGTCCCTTCTCAGTTGTTTTATCATCTGGGGATGGCTTTCCGCACACAATTCAATTTGGTGGCGGTTCCCCGGGCCAAGGCTGTGATTCTCTCAGCTTTTGCTCCGACTCTGTCCCAGTCCACATCCGCGACGGCACGGAGTATTCTCCGGCTAATCGGTCTCTGCTGTTCGGTGACGGATCTCTTTCCTCTAGGTCGGCTGCGTGTCAGACCTCTCCAATACTTTCTGCTCAGTCGTTGGAGGCCGAATGTAGATTTTCTGGATCTGGTGCTTCAGTTTCCAGAATATCTTTATCCTCACCTTCTCCTCTGGGCGGATGTCCAGTGGCTTTCGCAGGGTGTTCCGTTGGACTTACCCATGTCCGATCGCGTTCTGACGGCAGATGTCAGCGATCTTGGATGGGGTGCGACGTTGGATCCTTTAGGTCTTTCCATTCACAGGATGTGGAACCAGGATCATGCAGCTCTACACATCAACCAGAAGTAGCTTCTTGCTCTTCTTCTGCGTTTCAGGCAGTGGATCCCTCACCTGTCGAATTGCCTGGTCCTTCTGTTGTCCGACCATTCGACTGTGGTTGCTTACATTCGGAACCAGGGCGGCACGCACTCTGTTCCAATGTACGAATTGGCTTGGGATCTTATACTGCTCGCTCAGCATGTCCACGCCGGGGTGGCTGTTCGTCACATTCCCGGTCACCTGAACGTCTTAGCCGACTCCCTGTCCTGTCGGGGCAGGGTCATTTCCACCAGGTGGATGCTCCACATGGCGGGTTTTATCGATCTCTTGTGACTCGTTGGAACCATCCGGTGGACACTTTCGTGTCCCAGTGTCCAGATGCTCTGGCTTTCGCGGTGGACACTCTGGCCCTCCTTTGGGATGGTCTTGTCGGCTACGCCTTCCTACCGGTTCCGATTCCGCCTCAGGTTCTCACCCAGATATGAACCTGCAGTCGTCGAATCCTTTAGTTCACACCCGTCGCCTCGGTGGGTGTGGATCAATCTGCTCCGCTCTCTGTTAGCGGCGGTTCTGGCATGTCTCCCTCTACCTCGCGACTTTCTTTGCCAATGTCGCCCGAGGAGGTTTTCAAGTTGACCCGACTTCATTGAGCCTTCGCACATGTCTTTTATCGGGTCCTGTCTCCTCCGTACTGGTTTTTCGAGACACACAGTGGAGGTGCTTTTCTTCTTCAAGGAGGCACTCACTCCACTGGTTTAGCCTCTGTGGCTAAGTGGAAGGTTCTTCTGTCGATGGTGTGCGATCACTCTGTTGCTTCTGTCACTCCTTCGATCACACCGCTTGCGGAGTTTCTGGTATATGTTGTTTCTGGGGGTCTCCAGCAATGGGTACATGTCCATGCTTCGGAGACATTTTTTCCTATGTGATACCGCATTGTTTCGACACTCATCCTTGCCTCTCCAAGCTTGTTTTGCTCTTTTCCTTGAAAAGGCCTAGGACTTTGCAGTTTACTCCAAGATGGTCACTTTCTTGGGCGCTGCTCTGCTTGGGGGCGGGGGGCATTCACGCCTTTATCCTGGATGAATATGCGTTTTCCCACATGCCAGATCTCTCCTGCATCCATTTCTTGATGGACTTGTCTTGCTATTCGTGCAGCTTCTGCTCGTCTACCTACTGGTGATTGTATTACCAATTTTTTTTTCTGCCACGAGGTGCGTGCATTGTCTTTCTCTTTTAATAACACTGTCATGTTGTCGGATGACTGATGTTATACTGGCAGCCTTCTGGAGAAATGCTACATTGTCTTTTTATCTGTGACAGTTGCAGGAGCCGACAGAGAACCTTGGGGCCCTCTTTCTTCGGCTCATTCTGTTGTCTATCCCAGCCTTTCAGCTTTTTCGGGGTCAGTTCCAGCTTTGTGCTGTTACTGCCCATTCTGTCTGTGCGTCGCATTTCACCATACGCCTCATCTTTCATTGTCTTTTCTAATGTTTGTGATGCTATGGTTTGATAGGCCTAGGGATCTCTTCCTCTGTCCACGGTCCCAGTGCTATTAAGTTATGTGTGGGTTGGTTGTGTGATTCCCTCCAGCCTTTTGTCTATTCAGCCTGTAGTAAACAATTGAGGTAGGTTGATAAGAAGTATAAATTTTATAGTAAATTTCCTTTCTTATTATACCTACTGAAAGTGATTACATGGAGGCCCTCCCGTCTTCTTATTCGGGTAAGAATCCTTCCTCCCCGCTGATCACATAACTCCTGTGTTGTTCGGAATCAAAAGAATGACGAATTGACGCATTGCGCACTGTGTTACGGAAGTCGTGGATTTGTACTATGGAAGAGCGTCCCATACTGGGTGTGCGCCGATGGCGCTCGACCCAGTTTTGGCTTATTTTTTCGTGGTGTTTTTACACCACTTTTCTTTCCCAAATCTTGGGAAAGATTAAAATAGAGAGTATTTTATCCGAGTTAGGTTCTTCCACTGTAGTGCAACCTGTAGTAAACAATTTCGGTAGGTATAATAAGAAAGGAAATTTACTATAAAATTTATACTTCCATTTAACTGGTAGAGTGCTACATATTTATTGCCCACAGATTTCCTTTTACCATATATTGCTCTGTTACATTTGATTGGATAATGCCAAGAGGCACTATCCAATCGAATGTAACTCAGCAAGGTGTAAAAAACAAAATTTGAATCTTGTCAGGGTCAATTTGAAACCACGATCAGTAGAGTGTAGATGTTAAAGTCACAGCCTGTGGTATTTAGTAACGCCTAAATGTGTGCTTCCCGCACACTACCAGTTAAAAACTTAAGGTATTTATTGATCAATCATCCATCTCATTGTATCTGATGGTCGTAAAATGTTTTTTTGAAAATAGTGGTTGTATTATAATTGAGTAAAAAACAAATATACCAGAAATAGAAATGATTGATCAAGGGTTTGATCTGAGAGATTGTCTTTGTTTAACATGCCTCCACTTTGCACCTATGCTATTGACCAAAATTCCACTAAAGTTTATGGGAAATGTAACTAGCAAGCAAGTGAACAATTTTTGTTTCTTTTCAGGTGCTAGATTTTGATTTTATAGAATGAATGACTCATAAACATGAAATCAATGTTTAATTTTGCAAACAGGTTGACCATTTAAAAAATATTGAACTTCTATGAAATTTTCAAGTCAAACAAAAGAATAATGAGGTAAAAAATATGTATGAAGTTGGGCAGCAGACATTTCACACCAGTATTCACAATGCATATGTATTTTTTTCTGTTAACAATAGGGTTATCAAAGAAACATGAATACAGAACTATTCTGCATTGTCTGTTTTCATCTAAAATATCTGCAAAAGACAGAATGAAGAATAGATTGAAAAACTTTTGTAAGTATCAAATGTACTTTTCTTGTCAGATTATGTACTATTCTTTCAAGTATGAAGGATTTGATGCATTCAGAAGTTTGCTTATACAGTTCTACATTGCAAATTGAATATCAAACATGCCAGTAAAAAATGCTCACCAATTTAACTGACCTTTTACTAAACATAATGGATATATCATTCCTGCACTATTCACAAAAAAATGCTATTAAAATTTTATTAGCTCACCTGAGCGAAGCTCAAGGGGAGCTTTACTAATCACTTTTCGTCCGTCGTCCGTCGTCGTCGTCGTCCGGCGTTAACTTTACATTATCGACTTCTCCTCCTAAACCACTAGCCCAATTTTATTCAAATGTTGGCTAAATGTTTATTACCTAATGCCAATTCAGATTTGTTCAAATGAAGTTGCCCCTCCTCCTGGGTGGTGCCACGCCCCCAAGGGGCACCAAAATCTTTGTAAATCTTCTTCTCATGAACCAGCAGTAGCAGAGACTTGATATTTGGTGTGCAGCTTCCTTTTGAGGTGTAGACTCAGATTTGTTCAAGAGAAGTTTGTGGGGCTATACTTGGCGTCGTTATGGGGGGGGCAAAATTTTTTGCCCCGCCCAAAATTTCTATTTTCCAAACCGAGAGGCTGATTTGAACCAAATTTTATGTGAGGGCTTATTGGGTCATGAGTACTTGATTTATGCAAAAAAAAATTTTCCTGCAGCCCCGTGGGAACCGCAGGAGCTAAAAATAGAAAAAATTTAAAACGCCCATATCTCCAAAACTGCACGGCACTGAGAATTTTTATTTGGTGTGCAGCTTCCTTAGGACCAACAGAAAGGATTGGTAAAAAAAAATTGCCATCGGTTTTATCATAGGGTACAGTTTCGGGACTTTGAAAAAGTGCTGAGTCAGCACTTTTTAACACTGTAGGCAATGGGAAAAACATTAAAAAATCTTCTTCTCCAGATCCAGCAGGCAGAATCTTTTGATACTTGGTATGCAACATTGTAGGGTGGATCTGATTCAAGTTTGTTCAAATCGGCCCCCTGGGTTCATATTTGGGCTCAGTATAGGAGCCCGATTTCGAACTTAGTGCATTTCAGGCAAATTTCTTAAAAAATCTTCTTCTCCAGATCCAGCAGGCAGAATCTTTTGATATTTGGTATGCAACATTGTAGGGTGGATCTGATTCAAGTTTGTTCAAATCGGCCCCCTGGATTCATATTTGGGCTCAGTATAGAAGCCTGATTTCGAACTTAGTGCATTTAGGCAAATTTCTTAAAAAATCTTCTTCTCCAGATCCAGCAGGCAGAATCTTTTGATATTTGGTATGCAACATTGTGGGGTGGATCTGATTCAAGTTTGTTCAAATCGGCTTCCTAGATTCATATTTGGGCTCACTATAGAAGCTCGAATTTGAACTTAGTGCATTTCATGCAAATTTCTTAAAAAATCTTCTTCTCCAGATCCAGCAGGCAGAATCTTTTGATATTTGGTATGCAACATTGTAGGGTGGATCTGATTCAAGTTTGTTCAAATCGGCTCCCTGGGTTCATATTTGGGCTCAGTATAGGAGCCCGATTTCGAACTTAGTGCATTTCAGGCAAATTTCTTAAAAAATCTTCTTCTCCAGATCCAGCAGGCAGAATCTTTTGATATTTGGTATGCAACATTGTGGGGTGGATCTGATTCAAGTTTGTTCAAATCGGCCCTCTGGGTTTATATTTGGGCTCAGTATAGGAGCCCAAATTTGAACTTACTGCATTTCAGGCAAATTTCTTTGAAAATCTTCTTCTCCAGATCCAGCAGGCAGAATCTTTTGATATTTGGCATGCAACATTGTAGGGTGGATCTGATTAAAGTTTGTTCAAATCGGCTCCCTAGATTCATATTTGGGCTCACTATAGGAGCTTGAATTCGAACTTAGTGCATTTCAGGCAAATTTCTTCAGAAATCTTCTTCTCCAGATCCAGCAGGCAGAATCTTTTGATATTTGGTATGCAACGTTGCGGGGTAGATCTGATTCAAGTTTGTTCAAATCTGCCCCCTGGATTCATATTTGGGCTTACTATAGAAGCCCGAATTCGAACTTAGTGCATTTAGGCAAATTTCTTAAAAAATCTTCTTCTCCAGATCCAGCAGGCAGAATCTTTTGATATTTGGTATGCAACATTGTGGGGTGGATCTGATTCAAGTTTGTTCAAATCGGCTTCCTAGATTCATATTTGGGCTCACTATAGAAGCTCGAATTTGAACTTAGTGCATTTCATGCAAATTTATTAAAAAATCTTCTTCTCCAGATCCAGCAGGCAGAATCTTTTCATATTTGGTAAGCAACATTGTGGGGTGGATCTGATTCAAGTTTGTTCAAATCGGCCCCCTGGGTTTATATTTGGGCTCAGTATAGGAGCCCAAATTTGAACTTGGCGCATTTCAAGTAAATTTATTAAAAAATCTTCTCCAGATCCAGCAGGCAGAATCGTTTGATATTTGGTATGCAACATTGTGGGATGGATCTGATTCAAGTTTGTTCAAATCGGCTTCCTAGATTCATATTTGGGCTCACTATAGAAGCTCAAATTCGAACTTAGTGCATTTCAGGCAAATTTCTTAAAAAATTTTCTTCTCCAGATCCAGCAGACAGAATCTTTTGATATTTGGTATGCAACATTGTGGGATGGATCTGATGCAAATTTGTTCAAATCGGCTCCCTAGATTCATATTTGGGCTTACTATAGAAGCTCGAATTCGAACTTAGTGCATTTCAGACAAATTTCTTAAAAAATCATCTTCTCCAGATCCAGCAGGCAGAATCTTTTGATATTTGGTATGCAACATTGCGGGGTGGATCTGATTCAAGTTTGTTCAAATCGGCCCCCTGGATTCATATTTGGGCTCACTATAGAAGCTCGAATTCAAACTTAGTGCATTTCGGGCAAATTTCTTCAAAAATCTTCTTCTCCAGATCCAGCAGGCAGAATCTTTTGATATTTGGTATGCAACATTGCGGGGTGGATCTGATTCAAGTTTGTTCAAATCGGCCCCCTGGATTCATATTTGGGCTTAATATAGAAGCCTGAATTTGCACTTAGTGCATTTCAGGCAAATTTATTAAAAAATCTTCTTCTCCAGATCCAGCAGGCAGAATCTTTTGATATTTGGTATGCAACATTGTGGGATGGATCTGATGCAAATTTGTTCAAATCGGCTCCCTAGATTCATATTTGGGCTTACTATAGAAGCTCGAATTCGAACTTAGTGCATTTCAGACAAATTTCTTAAAAAATCATCTTCTCCAGATCCAGCAGGCAGAATCTTTTGATATTTGGTATGCAACATTGCGGGGTGGATCTGATTCAAGTTTGTTCAAATCGGCCCCCTGGATTCATATTTGGGCTCACTATAGAAGCTCGAATTCAAACTTAGTGCATTTCGGGCAAATTTCTTCAAAAATCTTCTTCTCCAGATCCAGCAGGCAGAATCTTTTGATATTTGGTATGCAACATTGCGGGGTGGATCTGATTCAAGTTTGTTCAAATCGGCCCCCTGGATTCATATTTGGGCTTAATATAGAAGCCTGAATTTGCACTTAGTGCATTTCAGGCAAATTTATTAAAAAATCTTCTTCTCCAGATCCAGCAGGCAGAATCTTTTGATATTTGGTATGCAACATTGTGGGGTGGATCTGATTCAAGTTTGTTCAAATCGGCTTCCTAGTTTCATATTTGGGCTCACTATAGAAGCTCGAATTCGAACTTAGTGCATTTCAGGCAAATTTCTTAAAAAATCTTCTTCTCCAGATCCAGCTTCAGAATCTTTTCATATTTGGTAAGCAACATTGTGGGGTGGATCTGATTCAAGTTTGTTCAAATCGGCCCCCTGGGTTTATATTTGGGCTCCGTATAGGAGCCCAAATTTTAACTTAGTGCATTTCAGGCATATTTCTTAAAAAATCTTCTTCTCCAGATCCAGCAGGCAGAATCTTTTGATATTTGGTATGCAACATTGTGGGGTGGATCTGATTGTGATTCATGAACGTATTTATTTGTAAAGTTGATAGAATCTTAGACAAAATTTGCAGAAAAGATCTACTATAGAAGGGGTGGTATCCAGGGTGAACCGTTTACCCAAATCTAGCAGTACTAATGCATTATTCACACAAATCTCCGTTCAAATTTTATGACCCCTCATTGGAACACACGCATTCAGCTCATTCCAACAAAAGTCATATGCCATGTTTTCGAGACAAAAGAATAAAAATTTTAGTTATTCATGAAATTTTTAGGCAACTGTTGTCTGTTATTCACATTGCTTCATGAAATTTCAGTACTTTTAGAAGTTACCTCAGTAATCAAGGGTTAATTTCCCTTAATTAAATGTCGCCTCTAAAAAACAACCACTTTGCATATCTTACCTTTTTACCAGCATAACTGCCAAAACTTGTCAGCATTCTTCGCAAAAATCGCTATTCAAATTTAAATTTTTGTCTCTTAAACATACATGTACTTATCGCTTGTAAATACCCCATTGGAATGAGCTTTTTGAGCTCATTCCAATGAGAGGTCGCACACCATGCTTTTTTAGTCAAAAAAGCAATATTTTTATACTGTACCAATGACCCAGACTTAGCTGGTGCTAACTCCACAAAAACCAGGGCCAAACACAAATTTTGCCCCCCAATCCCCAAAATTTGCATCCAAAACAAAAAGAAATCATGTCCTAAAGGACCTCCATAGTACGACTCTACTGCGCATGCGCAGTGACGCAGTCGTCCCGAAATTGGCGCCAAATATCATTCTCTGTTTGGCCCTTCATCAGTCAACATCTCACTGATCTTTGTGCTTGTAAATCTCAGTTTAAAGGATGCCAGACACGTAATTTTTGGAGAAAATGTGATTCTAAGGAGGATAGAAGGAGGAGAGGAAAAAAGAAGTGGCAAAAAATAATCAGGGCTGTACTTAAAATTTTTTGTTGAAATTATGTTAAGTTGCCTATTTTCGAGGCATGGGCCTCTTGTTGTCATTCTTGCTAATTGTTGCACTGCTTATTCAGTGTTTCCTCTCCCCTAGCCTTCTAAAGTCCCCCCTTGCAATTCTCCCATGCTTTTGGCATATTTTTGAGAAGTTTCATTTCTAAAATTCCCTGGGAGAGTTGCTTGGTTACAGAATGTTTTCTGTTATTTTCCCCATAGTTACGTTTTCACCCATGGGTGTATAACGTTTGTGTTCTGCATCTTCCATCTGATGTTCTGCAGATTCTCCCCTGGGAGTCTCTGTTTTGCATCAGATAGAGTGTAATTGATGACTGATTCCGGGCCAGTTTTTTCAGTGCCTGGAGTCATGTTTTCTAGTGTGTTTACACTGTTTGTTTTCATTGGCAACAGCCTTTTTTGAGGGGGGCTGTTTGCCTTTGTGGTAGTTTATCTCATTATAAGATACATTTATATTATCCGAAAGTGTCTCATTAATTATTTTATATAATTTTAAAATTTTTGACCACACTTTGCCATCGGATCCATCGGGGCTCAACGTTACTTTTCAGCAACTTGGGCTTCTCTGAAAAAATATTTTTTCAAAATTATTTTGTTTTGCAATTGTTTTTTCATTTATTAATGGATCATGTTATTATGTATCTTTGTGTCAGGGGTTTTTGCGAGTAACTAGGACTTATTGTTGTTCTTTCACAATGAAGGGACTTTGTTCAAATTGTAATAGGAAGAAATCTTCCTCTGACTTTCATGATCATTGTATTAATTGTAGTCAGTGTTCTCGCATTAATCCCTGTCCTATATGTGAACATTGGGATGAGAAACATTGGAAACGTGTGTCACGATATGTTGTTTCTGGAGAAAGAGCGATGCCGGCTCTTTCTCCACAAGGTCACTCTACTCTCTCAGTTTCTATTTCAGAGGAACCAGAACAGGGTGATGTTTCCATGTTATCTTCTTCAAGTGTGCGTCCGTCGTCACAAATAAATTCAGAGCTAGCGGCAAAAGTGCTCATGGAGATTAGACAAATGTCGTCCGCTAGCTCGCCCGGTGTAGCGTCCATTCACCGAATGGTTCGGCAGCCGGGTTCGTCCGATGCGGTCCAAGAGGAAATTTTGGGTGATGCGAGCACTATAAAAATTATAGATGCACACCCAGTGACGGCGGATAGTGAACGAGAACGGAGGAAGCCTTTTAGTCCGGTTCCTAGCTCGTCCAGGTCCAGCCGGGCCGCGAGCGAGAGAGGCCCCTCTCTCGTACAACAACATCTGGGACCAGATGTTGTGGTACAAAATGTGTCTTTAGCGGAGCATACGTCCGTCACTCGGGACGCTCCGTTGTATAAGCAGTCCGCAGAGACTGTTAAGGCTTCCTCTTCTCGTCGGCGCACACGACCGCACCTTGGCTGCGTGACCTCTGATATTTTGCCAGCTTCGCCGATGAAGGATTCTTCGGCGACCAGGTCACACCATCCGGCAGCCAGGGATTCGAGACCGATGGACTCCGGACGTTCGCATAGGAAAAGTATGCGGGAGCCATCTGATGCGGAGCTGCCCTCGGCGAAGCAGCGAAAGACCGCTCCTCCGCAGGTCTCGACGTCGGACATTCTAGTGCAGATAGCACAGCTTATCGCAGCATCCCAGCAGCCGACAGAAACGGTGTCGGATCAAGAATTATCCGACGGCGCTGGGTCGGTACGCTCCGCCGAAGCATCGGGGGCGGACGACCGGGAACATCGGGAGGTCCGACCGGATGGTGAAAGGGATACGGATGAATTGGAGCTATCCCTTTCGGAACAACATAAAGCTGCCGTGGACTTCATCCGGCACTTTCTTCCTCAAGTTGTTCCGTCGGGCCAGACTGCTGCGCTTCCGGACAGGAGAATTATAGCGTCATTGGACTCTGAATTTTTTGAGCGGTTCAGGGACATCGCTCCCGAGTTTCCATCGCAGTCCAATAATGTTGCAAGAACATTTGAATTATTGAACGACGCTATTTTTAAACTTGCTTCCAGGACGGGGAAAGCAGGTTTCTTGTCCGCAAATACTCTCAACCTGCCTTTCATTAATGCAAGGAATAAATTCGACACGGCAGGTCAGGGTATACCGAGAGTTCCTCTGCGTATGGACGACGAGGCGGAAGACTTAGAGCTATCATTACCGTCGTCAGCTTCTATTCCAACCGCAGTGTTGGAAACAGCTATTGCGTCTAACAGAGCCAATTTAGATGCCTTATCTTACGCAGATCACCTTACTAAGGCATTATCACTGCGCCTTCAAGGGGAAGAGTTTCAGGATATACAATCCTCCTTAAGACTTCTTTCAAGGGCAGTAGCTTATTCCACGTGTAACTCCGCCCTTTCAGTGGCAAATCTGGAGTTGGTTAGACGTGACGCAGCCCTGGCTACATCCACACTAGTGGATTCTAAGGTGAAGAACTCTCTTAGAGTCGCTTCGGTCTCAGGAGATCTTCTCTTTGACGGCAAGCTTTCCGCTATTTATGATAATATTAAAAAGAAAGCTAGTGATTCTCTGTTGTTCAGATCCGCTCCTAAAAGGTCGGATACAGCAGACACGAATAAGGCGGGCACTTCTGGGTCTTATGCGCCCAAGAGAGGTTCCTATAGAGGTTCCGGTGCGTCCTCTGGCTCTTATTCGAGAGACCGTCAGGATAGCGACTCTCGTTCGGGACGTCCTTCAGGCCGGGACAATCGGTCGGACGCCCCGAGGTCGACGAGGCGAGGTGCGGGTCGTGGAAGACGTGGGTTCTCCTACCGCAGGCCTCGCAGATCCAGGAGGTGATGGCTTAAACCTCTATCGCGTTCCGGTTGGCGGAAGGTTGTCGAGTTTTTCTCAAGAGTGGGCGTCGATTACGGACGACCCGTGGGTGAGAGGAGTGACTTCGGAAGGTCTAAAGATATCCTTCAAACGAAAGCCTCCATTAACTCGAAGTCCAAAGTGGACTCATCTTCCGTCAAATCCTCAAAAAAGAGACGCTCTGGTATCAGAGGTGCAGTCTCTTTTAATGAAGAACGCGGTAGAGGTCGTAGAAAACCAGGAATCGCTGGGATTCTACAGCCATCTGTTTCTGGTTCCGAAACCAGACGGCTCGTTCCGTCCAGTCATAGATTTGAGCTGGATAAACAAGCTGATCGTCGCTCCGAAGTTTTATATGGAGACGATTCGATCGGTCAGAGCGAGTATTCGGGTGAACGATTATGCAACGAGCATAGATCTCAAAGATGCGTACTTTCACGTCATGGTACATCCGACATTCAGAAAGTATCTACGCTTCGCAGTCCTAGGAGTGGTGTATCAGTTCCGGGCCATGTGCTTCGGATTGAATCTAGCACCCTGGGCTTTCACTCGGGTAATGAACTCGGTAATGATCTACTTCCGAGCTCATTCGTCTGCGGTAACGTCGGCCTACCTGGACGACATTCTTCAGAGGTACGGCAACGAGTTAACGCTTCAGAACGATGTTCAGAATCTTCTTCTATTGCTCCGACGTCTCGGTTTCATAGTAAACGAGGAGAAGTCGGATCTGGTGCCGTCCAAGTCATTCACTCATCTGGGAATGAGCTTCGAGACGCACAACAATCTCGTTCGTCTGCCGTTAACCAGAGCGAAATTAGTCAGTTGTTACGCTCGCTATTGTCTGAATGCAGACAAAGTCACGGCGAGAGAATTTATGAGACTGATAGGTCTGTGCGGAGCCGCCGCGGATCTCATTCCGATGGGACGGCTACGCACTCGGCCTCTTCAAATTTTCCTGACTCAGAATTGGAGTGTGAAAATTCATTCGCTCGATGTAGACGTTCTCTTGTCAGATCAAGTGAAACAAGAGATTCAGACTTGGGCAAACATTCAGTGGTTAACTCAAGGAGTTCCGCTGCAGTTGCCGGATCCGAGTTTTACCATTATGACGGATGCCAGTCAAACAGGTTGGGGTGCATCATTAATCCCAACGGATTCGAGATGCCAGGGTCTTTGGGATCCGCAATTCCTGTGCAAGCACATAAACATCAAGGAAATGATGTCAGTTTGGCTTGCGTTACGTCACTGGATGGACATTATTCACGATGCTCATGTCCAAATCCTATCCGACAATACGACAGTAGTGGCGTATATACGGAATCAGGGAGGCACTCATTCAGTTCCGTTGTTCAATCTAACGGAAAGAATCCTTCTGTTTGCGTTGGAACATCACGTTCTTCTTTCGGTCCGTCACATACCGGGTCGTCTGAATGTGCTAGCAGACTCCCTTTCACGAAAGGGTCGCTTGTTGCCGTCGGAGTGGACTCTCAACAAACAAGTATTCAATCAGATTTGCTACCAATGGGAACGGCCAATGATAGACTTATTTGCGACACATCTCAACAATCAGTTGCAGACGTATGTGTCCCCGTGTCCCGATCCAAGAGCATTTGCAGTAGACGCTCTGTCGATCCCTTGGGACGGAATGATAGGATATGCGTATCCTCCAGCGCCGTTAATTCAACAAGTATTGCTAAAGATAAAACAATCTCAATGCAAGATTCTGTTGGTAGCATCTCTGTCGCCACAGAGACCGTGGATAAATCTACTCAGGTGTCTGTTGTGGGACCTACCGCGGAAGCTTCCTCCACGAGAGGATCTTCTTTCGCAGGGGAAATCGCGCCAACTCCATCACAACCCGCAAGGTCTCAACCTTCACGTTTTTCCGTTGTGCGGTCCTTCTTGCATGGCAAGCACTTTACAGGACGAGCAGTGGACGCGATTTCTAACTGTAGGAGGACCTCCTCTTCGCTAAACTATGCGGCTAAGTGGAAGGTTTTCCGTCGTTGGTGTAGGGATCATTCTGTAGATATATTTGATCCCTCTATACCAGACATTGCAAACTTTCTAGTATACTTGTTTGACGAAATCAAACTGCAGCCTGTTACTATAAAGGGTTATAGATCTATGTTATCTGATACCTATGCACATCATGATAGTTTACAAATTGGATCTAATGTCTCTTTATCGAAATTGGTTAGAAACTTTTCGATAAATAGACCCAGAACTCTTAGATTAATTCCTAAGTGGAATTTAGCTTGGGTTCTCCTTAAATTGAAGGAAAAGCCATTTGAACCTCTTGGGACAGTAGATTTCAAATTCTTATCTTATAAGACAGCTTTTCTCTTAGCTTTCTCTTCTGCCAGAAGAGTCAGTGAGCTTCATGCACTATCGGTGGATGATTCTCATTATCGTAGTGTTGGGAACACTATCACCTTCACTACTAATGTCAGTTTTTTAGCTAAGAATCAGGCTCCTAATAAATATCCGGAACCTATTGTTATTAAGGCTCTTCCGTCTTCAGACGGGCGTAGGCCTTTACTCTGTCCTGTTAGAGCACTACGTATCTATAAACAGAGATCTCAGTTCATCAGAAAGGGACGGAAACGTTTCTTTCTGTCTTTGATGCCTAATAGAAAGGACATTTCAGTCCATTCTATTGCTAGATGGATTCAGTTAACTATCCGTACTGCGTATGAAGATTTATCTTCTTCTCAGCAGTCTGTGCTTAAGATTTCTGCTCATGAAGTAAGAGCTCTTTCTACTTCCTGGGCTTATGCTAATAGTGTTGCTATTACAGATTTAATGAAGGCTGCTTATTGGTCTCAGCCTTCCACATTTACTAATTTTTATCTCAGAAATATTGAGTCCATTTCTGGAGACCTGCATTGTTTAGGTCCGTTATCTGTTGCTCAGAATGTCGTCCACTAAACAGTTGCAACTATAGTTATGCAGGCTTTCTGTTCCGGCAGTGACTCCGTCCGGCTGCCCTCTTCGCTCTGGGCTATTTGACCCAGGGCAAGGGGAAGGGGGGGGGGCGGGTGTTCCCTTAGGTCACCTGCTTTATAGTGAAAAGCAAGGGAATGCCTCCTCCAAGACAGTATTTCTGAGTCGCTTCCGGGATGGTTTTAAAGTGTAATATTAATGTTTAATTTCATTCATGTCTTATTTTTAAAGAGTAGCTCGGTGTGAAGCATTTGTATATGTCAAGTGTCAAACGGGCTTTAATATACAATACTCGGACACTTTTAAATGATTATAAAGAGTCTCAATTCTCTGGACTACTTTATTTATTGGCTTGCTTTAAAAATAATTAGTATAAGGGTTATACTGGATGTTAATAGAGAACATGAATGTTATTGTGCTCAATTATTAAGGGTAGTGTATCTTTCTAATTTAATATTAAATAAGAAAGATACATGTAAAGCCTAATACTCCTTTTCTCCTTAAGGGGTTACCTCTTTATTATATTATTGAGCTTATTGGATTTTCCTCTATGTCCTAGGCCCTCCAGCCTGTTTACTATTCAGCTAAGTCTGGGTCATTGGTACAGTATAAAAATGTTAAAAAATTTATAGTATTAAATTTATATATTTTTTATACTTACCAATGACCCAGACGGGGATGGCCCTCCCTGAGTTGGGAACTCTTGCCTCCCCGCTGAGTACATAGCGCTGACCAGGCACTGCCAGTAAGAATGATATTTGGCGCCAATTTCGGGACGACTGCGTCACTGCGCATGCGCAGTAGAGTCGTACTATGGAGGTCCTTTAGGACATGATTTCTTTTTGTTTTGGATGCAAATTTTGGGGATTGGGGGGCAAAATTTGTGTTTGGTCCTGGTTTTTGTGGAGTTAGCACCAGCTAAGTCTGGGTCATTGGTAAGTATAAAAAATATATAAATTACTATAAATTTTTTAACTTTTTAGTTATTCCAGAATTTCGTACGTAAAACACAGCTTTATGACTTCACATTAAAATGAGCTCTCTAAGCTTGTTCCAATCAACATTCACGCACTATGTCTTTCACACAAAAAATAAAATTTTCCATTTATTCAGGAATTTTGTTTGCAAGAACAGTCTTACCCCCCCCCCCCCCCCCCCCCCCACACACACACACACACACAGACACACACATCTAAAAGTTAGGCAGCAAAAAAACAGTTACTTCAATTTTTAAATGCATTATAGGAACAACTTGCCTAATCAAATTTAAATACTTTTGCATCATTCTGTATCTAGAACAAACCATTTACCATATCTTTACGCAAAATTCTCCAGCATCATTCACAAAAAAACACCATTATTTATATATTCACATTTCTGTCTCAAAAATATACCTGATCTTCCCATACCCCTATTGGAATAAGCTGTTTGAGCTTGTTCCAACGATGATAAAAAAAACTAATATTTTGGAAAATTTGTGAAAATTTTTGTTTTCTTGCATGCAAATATGTACATGTAGCACATGGAAGATATCCACAGTTGGGGAGAGATGTCCAAGGCTATCTCTTCACATTCCTTGTTTGTGCTTCATGCTAAACCAGTTTGTCTGCAGAGATAAATTTGCTTTATTAAAAATCATTGGAGATTGGCCACACACCAATGATTTTAAATAAAACTAATTTTAGGTAACAAATGTTGAACTTCAAACAAAATCTATCACTCAACCAGTTAATGTTGATGAGGCATGACATGGTGAAGGTGACCTAAAATACTTCTTAGAGTCACTTTGTCAGGTGAGCGATTAAGGCCACGTGGGGCCTCTTGTTATTTGACTGGTTGAGTGTTAGAAGCCACTATCAAGGCACTGTTTATTAAAAAGTTCTGAAAGCCACATTGTTTGGTTGTAACTTATTGGAGAGTGGAAAGTCCATCGACAAATTTCTTTTTGTAAGAGGCAATCTCATCATAGGTAGAGGATTAACTAGAATTTGGTCAATTTTCAAACTAATGAAAATTTAGTATTCATTTCATTCTATCTTGCTTATTAGAACTCATAAAGGTAGTAATGGATTAACTCTGTGCATTTTGCTAGCGGATATATATATATATGTTACACCCGTTTGTGAAATTGCCCATTTCATGAAATGAACGGTCAAATTGCCCAGTTCATGAAATGAGCAACCAGTGTACCAGTTTTTTTTTCGTACGTGGTATTGGCCATTTCATGAAATGGGCAACTTCAAATGCTGCCCATTTCATGAAATGTGCAAGACATTTGCCCATTTCATGAAATGGGCAATTTCACAAACGGGTGTCAAGATTATACTTATATATATATATATAAGTATAATCTTGACACATTTAACCAGATTTTCCCATGGTAAATTGAATTTACTTTTTGACCAATAATTTAGATGAATTTTTAATTAAATCTATTCATGGCCGCTCCACAGCACAATACTCAGCTTGCAAGAGTTAAATGAATGTAATGAATTAAATACTGACACATGTATTGAAGTTTTAAGGACAAAACATTTTTAGCCCTTTACCCAGCGAACAGGATTTATTAATTTATTTATTGTTTTTATGCCCCCCCCCCCCCCCCCCGACTTAAGTCGGGTGGCATATAGTGATTGAAGTTTGCGTGTGTCCGTCCATGTGTGTGTGAGTGTGTGTGTGTGTGTGTGACTGAGACAATAACTCGAAAACTGTTAGGGCCACAGTCATCAAACTTCACACATTATAAAGGACTATGGGAGGATGTGTCACACACCATAGCTGGGTTCGTACCTTCACGGTAAAGGTCACATTTCAAGGTCACACTAAAAATCGGTCAATATTCGTGTCTCAGCCATAACTCAGAAATGAATCATAGTACAATTGTTAAACTTTTTACAAATGTTAAGGACAGTCAGAAGGTGTGTCTCGTATAATAGTTTCCGCCGCATCTGCAAGGTGAAGGTCAAAATTGACCTTCATATGTTCAGGGTCACAAATTGTGTCTCAAGCATAACTCCAAAACTATTAGGGCTACAATCATCTAACTTCGCTCAATTATAAAGGACATCGGGTGGATGTGTCACACACCACAGGCAGGTCCGTAAGGTCAAAGTCACATTTCAAGGTCACACTGAAAATCAATATTCGTGTCTCCCCCATAACTCAGAAATGAACCAAAGTACAAATATTCAACTTTTTACAATTTTTTTTGTTTGATGGAGGTCAAGATCACAGATCAAGGTCATTGCCACATAGGGGGCATAGTCACTTCTGAGTGAATCTCTTGTTTTGTTTTTTTAAATATTAAAAAAATTTCAATGAAATCATATCATGTGACCCCTCATTGGACCTACTACTACAATGGAGCCCACTTAATTGATATCTCTTAACTGAATAACCCTGATAATTGAATATAATTTCCCAACACAAAACCATTTACCATACCTCCAGTACAAATTTGACCTGTTAATTGAATATAGGTTATGGAGTAAACTCCTGTTAATTGAATAAAAAATCTTGTAACTTGTTGAGAAATTACCCTGACTCGCCCCAGTTTTCCTTTGTTTATAGACCTATTTAGCTTCATTACATCCAATACAAGCATTTAATCTATTATATCTTGTTTGACAGAGTTCATGGAGTGCTGTCAAAGAAGATATAATAGAATAAATGCTAAGTTTATCTCTAGAATACAGGAAAGGGACACAGTCCCTATTAATTGAATACTCCTGTCAATTGAATAATTTTCATTGGCAATATGGCTATTCAATTAACAGGTTCCACTGTACTACATTTAAAGCCTTCATATTTAAACACAAGGTCACACTTCAAGGAAGTGATGGTTCATATTATTGTCAGCGTATACTTCTTTCCACCCAAAATTCTTGTGTACACAAACTTTTATGAACCGATTTTGATGAAACTTCTCAATCGTATCAACAAATAAGTGAACATGCACATATTCCAGAATTTTCAATCTGTGACAATTTGAAACAAGTTATATCTCCTCTTGGTCATGGATTTATACACCACACTGTTAATTAGCAGAATTTGCCTCATCCAAAAAATGGTCTTGGCAAAATGTTTTTGAGATGGTGAAAATTTAACTAACTTTGGGGCATTTCTGAAGTCCACTCAGATCAGCCTTTTTGCCATCCAAATTAAGGTTTGTGAATAAAAATGTATGCAAACTACTACAGTTGGCTGACACCTGGATTACAGTAACAGTTTTGTTTTCATCTCACCTGACTGAAATTCAAGAGGAGCTATTGTGATCACTTGTGACCTGTCTGTCGTATGTGGTGTTTGCAACATCTCTTCCAAAACAACTGAACCAATTTCTGCTGAATTTGAGGTGATTCTTTGTTCTGACATTGCATTTTGATTTTTGTCCAAATCAACTTGCTCAGACCCATCCATAAAGAGATGCTCCCAAATTTTAATCTTTTCTCCTGAACTGATGAGTACAGTGACTTCATATTTGGTACTGAGCATCCTTTTGTGGTGTAGAATCAAGTTTGTTCAAACAAAGTTTGAAGAGAAATATTAGCCTTTGTAATGGATCCGGCAAGAATTTTGGCTCCATCCAATTTTTGTTTTCTGAACCGATGAACTGATCAGAACCAAATTCTGTAGGTGGTATTATTGAGTCAAAAATTTTTTCTAACAGCCATGTGGGAACCCCATGAGCTAAAAATAGAAATATTTTCAGATGCCCATGTTTCCCAAACCTCATGGAACAGAGAACTGATATTTGATAGGAAGCATCCTTAGCACCAATAGAATGGAATGGTAAGAGAAAAAAAAAGAAATACCATTGATTTTGTCAAAGGGTACCATAGGTGGGGGTGGAATCGAAAAACTACTAAATCTTTTCCAGAACCACTGATCAGAATTCTTTAATATTTTGTAAACAGCATCCATAGTTGTGGTCAGATACTGTTCCATTACACATGGAACTTAGGGTTAATGCCCATGTCTGGGTGAGAAGGGTGTGATATCTGATTGTCCACAAGTGCTGTGTACCCTAAGACCGAAGTCTAAAAGCCGTGACAAATTCAGGTTAAGCGTACAGAAAGACATTAAATGGAATTAAGAATTCAATTTGGAAAGTTCTTTAGTTATGTTGTTCAAAATGTGACACCGTTGTTAACTGAAAAAACAAATAACATGAGGCAATTCTTTATTCCCAACCCTAATCTTGGTACTTGATTATCATAGATTCTTATTATGCCCCCGAAAAAATTTTTTCGGCGGTATATAGTCGAGGTCTCCATCCATCCGTACTTCTGTACGTCCTTCCATCCGTCTGTCCATACAAACATTTTGTATTATAACTCAAGCATCAGTTGTCGGATGTTAATGTTGTTTGATATGGTGATAGGGCTGCTTGGGGGAATGGATGCCTTCATACCAAGTGTTTCATCCATTTATGTTTGGTAGAGTTGTGGCCCGTTTATTTTTGGCCTCTGTTTCTGACAAAGGTAAATTGTACCATAGCCTAAAGGGTTGTTAGGATGAACCAATTCTCTTCTTTCGGGGATATATAGTCTAGGTCTCCGTCCATCTGTACGTCCGTCCATATGAACATTTTGTATTATAACTCGAGCATCAGTTGTCAGATTTTAATGTTCTTTGATGTGATAGGGCAGCTTGGGGAAATGGATGCCCTCATACCTAGCGTTTTGTCTATTCGTGTTTGGTAGAGTTATGGCCCCTGTTTGTTTTTGGCCTCTGTTTCTGACTAAGGTAAATTGTACCATAGCCAATAGGGTTGTTTGGATGAACCAATTCTCTTCAAACATTCAGAAGTTATTTATTTACATGCAAGTCCGACTTGCCACCTTCGGGGGTATCAGCATACGCGTTAGTGTTGCTCTTGTCTATTATAATAATAAGCCTGGTCAATGCTTTTCCAAGATGAATAAGCCTAGTGAAGGCTTTTACAAGATAACAGTGGAGGCTGATTCCGCTGCTCTGCTCAGGACTAATACAAACTGGAGCTGCTGCTGCTAGTCTTCTCAGGACTAATACAAACTGGCACCGCTGCTGCTACTCTGCTCAGGACTAATACAAACTGGAGCTGCTGCTACAACTCTGCTCAGGACGAATACAAACAGGAGCTGCTACTCTGCTGACTAATACAAACTGGAGCCACTGCTGCAACTCTGTTTAGGACTAATACAAACAGGAGCTGCTGCTCTGCTCAGGAGTAATACAAACTGGAGCTGTTGCTGTTACTCTGCTCAGGTCTAATACAAACTGGAGCTGCTGCTGTTACTCTGCTCAGGACTAATACAAACAGGAGCTTCTGCTCTGCTCAAGACTTATATGGACTGGAGCTGTTGGTGTTGCTCTGCTCAGAACTACTGCAAACTGGAGCCACTGCTGCTGCTCTGCTCAGGAGTAATACAAACTGGAGCCGCTGCTGCTACTCTGCTGAGGACTAATACAAACTGGAGCTGCTGCTCTGCTCAAGACTAATACAAACTGAAACTGCTGCTCTGCTGAGGACTAATACAAACTGGAGCTGCTGCTGTACTCTGTTCAAGACTAATACAAATGGAACTGCTGCAGCTGTACTTCTCAGGACTAATACAAACTGGAGCTGCTGCTGTGCGTGAAACTCCAACATCAATGGTTTCCCGTACTGAAGGTGCACAGAAACAGTGTGGGTTGAAACCCTTTTGACCCTAATCATCTTTTTACGTTGTAGACATTTTTCCCAAATCGCAATCGACATCATGGCCAGTCACTGCGGAGGAGGAAATGGTAAGAGGGCAGTCTTGTGATGATCGATTCAGGCAAGTATAGTGTGCCATTTGCTTGGAAAGTTGTTTGGGCCCTCATTAGCAAGTATAATCTGCCTCTGGCTGATCAGGATGAACTTGTTTGGTTCGGCAGATAGACAGCTGTACATCAATACTCAAAACGGCCCCTCTCAGGGCACCACCAAAGACCCGAACTTCCCTGGTTTGTGAGCAGGCCTGCTTGTTAACCTATTTGACAGAGACAAAGGTGCCTCCTTGGGGACATTTGACAAAAAAGGGGTGGGTGCACCTCTGGGGATGGAGTGAAGGTTGATAAAGATCCATAACGGTTGTAATGTTGATTCCATAATAGTTAGAGGTTGGAAAGTGTTGAAGGTTTCTTGTCTCAGTATTCATGGTTATGTGATCTGTAGAGTCTTCTGGCAATTATAGTCTATTATTATTGTATGTCATTCGCTGGAGCCATCCTGGACAAGTGTAGTCTGCCTCAGGCTCTTCTGTTAGTCTGTTCAGTAGATGTGGCATTGTCATTGTGGTGGTTGTGTCTGTGGTTCGCAGATGTGGTAAGTCTATTTGGTCTTGGCGCTGTGGGTATCTTCTGTTGCCCTGTTTGTCTATTGGCTAGTCTGGAGTTAGATAAAGTGAAAGGTGAGACGTTGCCACCCCCTTCTGGTTTGTGCCTGTTTTGGCTTACCTACTGTCTTTACCCTTCTTTCTTCTGAGCATCCAGTTTGAGAGCTGAAGGGGTAGTTTAGTCTTTTGTCTTATTTATTGGAGATTGGTTGGGCATAGTAGTTGGAGAGCACCCTGCAACAATTGCCAGCCATACCATCAGTGTAATTGCTGCTCCCGTGGTGAAGTAGTCTTCCATTTACTGCTGTCTTCACAGAAATATGTTGAGAAGAGCTGCCTAAAACTGAATAAATAGTTTTGCGCACCAAAGGCACTCAGGGACAGTTCGGGGTAAGTCCCTTTCGACACTGAAACTTGCCAAAACCTCTCCTTATACACTTAATTTTAGACAATCAAAATTATAACAAATTTTCTGCCTTGATTTCGGTTTCATTGTAATTGTTTTTAAATGTTTGGAAACAATAAAAGGAACAGTACTAAATTAACACTGTTGACAGTTTTTGACTTTTGTGCATAGTGCATCTATACACACGGAGAAAAATTAATTACAAAGTACTCTTATATTGCGCACTAAAATTGTGCTATTGAAATCTGATGTTTTAATTTTCATTGATGTTTTATTCAAAACTCAAGCTAATTAACTTGAATATAGTTGATTATTTTTAGCTCACCAACTTTAGTTGTGTGAGCTTATGGCATGGCTCGATCGGTCGGCGTTGGCATCGGCGTCAGTTTTGGCATCAGCGTACGTGTCCAATAATGTTAAAGCTTCTGTTTAGGTCACTTACTCACCCTATTTCCATATCATGGCTTTTATAATGCTGCTATAGGATGATTATTATCATTTTACCATGATTTAACTCCTCATACCCTACATTTTAGACATTTTTCTTGACATTTTTAGTTGCGTTTAGTTTTCTGTTTAGCTCGGAATTTCATGTTTAACTTAGTGTTTAGATCAGCTGCTGTGCTCCTTCTCTTCCCATGGCACTTATTATACCCCCGCTTCGAACAAGTGGGGGCTATATAGGAATTGCCCGTATGTCCATACGTCCATCCTTCCGTCCGTCCGTCCGTCCGTCCGTCCATCCATCCGTCTGTCCGTCGGTCCGTCCGTCCGTCCGCACTCATAAATGACTACTTAGGGGGCTAATTATCGGTATAAAAGGGGGTTAGGTGACTACCGCGATTAAGGTGGCTAGTCCCACAAGTAAATCCCAATTTTCTAGGGTGGGGTGGGGTTGGGGGTTAGGGTCAGTAAAGGGTAGGGTTAGGGTTTGCTACTACCCCAAAAAATGTTTTCCCAAAAAGTTGTTTTAATAGAATGGACATGCATTTTATGATAATGTACCCTAAAAAAATAGCCATTTTCATTAGTCTAGGGTGGGGTTTAGAATAGAGGGTGGGGGTGTAGGGTTTAGGGTCAGTAAAGGGTAGGGTCAGGGTTTGCTACCACCCCAAAAATTTTTCCCAAAATCACTTGTTTTAGTATAATGGACATGTGTCCGTACGTCTTTCCGTCCGAACAAATTCTTGTGTGTGCAACTCCTCCTACATTAAAGAACCGATTTTGAAGAAACCTTTCAAACATCATCACCACTAAGTGAACATGCGCATATTCCAAAATTTTTGATCTGCGACAATTTTAACCAGGTTATCTCTCTTGAACTTTGATTTAATATGGGTTTCTACATGAAATTCTTGTGTGCGCAACTCCTCCTACATTTATCAATCAATTTCCTTATGGCCTTCGCCTACATGATCAGAAGTGCATTCCTCTAAAAACCCAAAGTGGGGGTATTAATCACCTTCAGTGATAGTTCTAGTATTCATCATACATGTTCCTCAGTACCATTGTTTCATGATTAACCCCTCATACCCTGCTTTTTAAACATTTTTCTTGACATTTTTAGTTGCGTTTAGCTTTCTGTTTAGCTGGGAATTTCATGTTTACCTTAGTGTTTAGGTCAGCTGCTGTGCTCCTTCTCTTCCCATGGCACTTATATTCATCATACATGTTTCTCAGTATCATTGTTCCATGATTAATCCCTCATACCCTTCCCCGTGGGAACCCCGGGAAGTAAGCAGCACTTGTTTACTGCGGTAAACCAGTTCCGCTTTACTAGTAAAATAGGACCCAGTCACCAATGCTTGGGGTGCAAGTCCTCTAAAATGGGCAACATGTTGATCAACGATTGACTAAACTTGACTTCATCTCCATGTTGTGTCTCGATTAGCCATGGGGCATAAATATGTGACGTTAACCAGCAACAGACCCCTCATACCCTGCATTTTAAACATTTTTCTTGACATTTTTATTTGCGTTTAGTTTTCTGTTTAGCTCAAAATTTCATGTTTAACTTAGTGTTTATGTCAGTTTCTGTGTTTAACTTTTAAGAGGTTGTGTTTAGGTAAGCTTTGTGGCATTTCTTGTGTTTGCCAAAGTTACTATCAAACAAGAATGTTGGTGATCTATAGGGCATTGGCGTCCTTCTTGTATTAATTTGCTATGGGCTGTTAACCAGGCAAGATTAATACCATGCTGATCCGTGTCTTGCATCTTGGCTCATATTTGTGATTTAGTCCCCCGCCCACCTTTCTACATGTTCAAAACAAGGTTCCCTATCCGTGTTCAAGCCTACTTCCTCAGTCTTGAAGACTTTAAAAAGTTGGTGGTGCACAGGTGAATTTAAATTGAAATTAGGTGAGTAGAAACGTGTTGTCATTTACCTGGAGGACAATGAAGATTTTCATTTTAGCTCACCAACTTTAGTTGTGTGAGCTTATGGCATGGCTCGATCAGTCGGCGTCAGTGTCAGCGTCATCGTACGTGTCCAATAATGTTAAAGCTTCTGTTTAGGTCACTTACTCGCCCTATTTCCATATCATGGCCTTTATAATGCTGCTATACGATGATTAATATCATTCTACCATGATTTAACCCCTCATAAGCTGCATTTTAAACATTTTTCTTAGCATTTTTAGTTGCGTTTAGTTTTCTGTTTAGCTCAGAATTTCCTGTTTAACTTAGTGTTTAGGTCAGCTGCTGTGCTCCTTCTCTCATGGCACTTATATTCATCATACATGTTCCTCAGTATCATTGTTCCATGATTAACCCCTCATACACTGCATTTTAAACATTTTTCTTTGACATTTTTAGTTGCGTTTAGTTTTCTGTTTATTCATCATACATGATCCTCAGTATCAGTGTTCCACGATTAACCCCTCATAACCTGCATTTTAAACATTTTTCTTGACATTTTTATTTGCGTTTAGTTTTCTGTTTAGCTGAAAATTTCATATTTAACTTAGTGTTTATGTCAGTTTCTGTGTTTAACTTTTAGGAGGTTGTGTTTAGGTAAGCTTTGTTGCATGTTATGAGCCTGTTTGATCCATTTCTTGTGTTTGCCAAAGTTACTATCAAAGAGGAATGTTGGTGAGCTATAGGGCGTTGGCATCCTTCTTGTATTAATTTGCTATGGGCTGTTAACCAGGCAAGATTAATACCATGCTGATCCGTGTCTTGCATCTTGGCTCATATTTGTGATTTAGTCCCCCACCCCCCTCCCACCTTTCTACATGTTCAAAACAAGGTTCCCTATCCGTGTTCAAGCCTACTTCCTCAGTCTCGAAGACTTTAAAAGTTGGTGGTGCGCAGGTGAATTTAAATTGAAATTAGGTGAGTAGAAACGTGTTGTCATTTACCTGGAGGACAATGAAGATTTTCTTTTTAGCTCACCAACTTTAGTTGTGTGAGCTTATGGCATGGCTCGATCAGTCGGCGTCAGCGTCGGCGTCATCGTACATGTCCAATAATGTTAAAGCTTCTGTTTAGGTCACTTACTCGCCCTATTTCTTATCAACCTACTCACAATTGTTTACTACAGGCTTGCACTACAGTGGAAGTCCCTAACTCGGATGAAATACTCTCTATTATTGTCTTTCCCAAGCAAGTTGGGAAAGAAAAGTGGTGCAAAAGCACCAATAAAAATAAGCCCAAACTGGGTCGAGTGCCACCGGCGCAGACCCAGTTCGGGACGCTCTCTCCCAAGTACAACTCCACGACTTCCGTTGCCAGTGCGCATATACCGTCTCTAAAGACTCATTCTTTTTATAATCCGCTTCATGTCGAGATGTTTTTGCACGCTTATCAGTGTTCCACCAGCTCGATGTTTGATGATTCCTGATTCATTATACCACAGTGTATCCTTTGTATTCTCAGGAACAGTGTATTATATTCTCTTTTCTATTATATGTCCATAATGTATATTTATTTGCTCTCTCTCGAGTCGCGCGCGAATTTCGCGTGCCACGTGGTTCGAACTTAGATTTTTCACAATTATTGTTAATGCTTTTTTTGCAAAATTTTCTAATTGTGCTAGAGTTAGGTGTCAGCGGGGTACCACTCCTACAGTGTTTCTTCTTTCTTTTGAGAGTAGTCTTCCTGTTGTGTGGTTCCCGGTCGACCGTCTGGGGTCTTTGTTTCTGTCACCTTTCTCTCTTCTTTGGGGGTGTTCTGTTTTCTGATCTCACCTTCTCTGCTCCTCTCACCTCTATCATGCCCAGGACAATTCCTTGTGGGCAATGTCTGCTGCCAAAGCATGTGGATGATGTACATTCGTCTTGTTCTCCTGTAATGGGTGTTCGGCCGAGCGGCCGTGTGGTGTCTGTGGAACATGGTCTTCCACCTTCTGAGCGTCAGTAAACCGTGTCGTTCGTTCTCGTGGCCGTGCCTCCCGCTCCCGCGGGAAAGGAGAACATGGTCGTTCGGGGCCTCCCGAGCCGACTTTGTCTGGTGAGAGTTATTCCTCCTCCGTGGGGGATGTGCAGTTTTTTCCTGTGGTGGATACTGCGGGAGCCATTGAGTGTTCTGGTGTAGAGATGCCTGGTTCCGGGACTACGGTCCCCCTCCAGTCGACATTTGAGGCTGTCACTAGGGTTGTGACTACTCCTTCGGAGCCGAGCCGGTGTGCTCTCTCCACTATTTCACCAGCTTCAACGACTCTCGACCTATCTACTACTGCTGCTGGCCCGTCTGCTTCGTTGTCTGTTTCAGCCGGCCTCGGCTTTTCACTGCAGGGGACTGCAGGACTGTCCGATACTGTAGACGTGGGATATCGGCCTCAGCCTTCCCTGACTTCAACTCGCCGAAGTCGGAAGGGGCTGCCGGCCGAGCCCATCGATATGGTCTCTTCGCCGTCGAGCACCACAGTTGTGTCTTTGGATTCGGATGTTCGTAGTGGAAACACTATGAACTCCGTGGCGTTTCCGTCTACTCACTCTGGTCACACGACCAGTTTTGGGGGACCAACGCCTTTTGTGCAGCCTGGACCTTCTGCCCCGCAGAGGTCTGCGGTGACTCTCATGAGTTCTCGCAATATTGATCCTCGGGGTGCATCGTACCCCTATACACGTCTGCCTTCAGATGTTTTGGCTGCCGCCCGCCGTCCCGCGTCGGGTGTTTTGGAGGATCGTGACCCTTCGCTGGTTAAGAGGGTCAGAGGTGAAGCCACTTTGCCGGTTCGCTCCCCTGTCGAACCGGTCGGTACAGGCAGTGAGCTTAGGGAGGCCCTGTCCTTACTCACTCAGGTTCTTTCTAAGAGCCTTCCTGTTGCTTCCAGCGAGGCTATGGGTGGTTTCCAGGCGCCTCCTATGGCGCCGTCTCCCGGGATTGGAAACAGGCCGGTTTCCGATTCCTCTGGTGTCCCGACACCATGGGAGGCGTCGGCTGGTTTGCCCACGATGGGCTATGTGTCTTCCGACTCTGGGGAGGAGTCCGACATGCTTGAGGTCGAGGGCCAGCAGTCTTCGGACTTGGGGGCGGCTCTTGACTTTGTGTTTGGGTTTCTGCTTGAGCTCAAACCTGCTAACCAGCCGACAGTGTCAGCCTGGCCGCGATCATCGGTCGCGCGCCAACAGCCTATGGAGCAACCTGCTTCTGGGCACCTTCGACCGTGCCAGTCGGTACAGGTGGTTGAAGCTTTTTCAGCATTGGATGCCAAGCTGAATTCCAAGGCTTTGAAGACTTCGTTCTTCACCAGGGTTGACACCTTTTTGCCTCCTGTGCGTTATCGTTCCTACGATTCCGCCAATCCGTCAGTCTGCCAGGCTTTGACGGTTCTGGATCAGGACTCCACTTCCCTCGGGCTTTCCAAGCCCAAGTCTGCCGTCATTCCAATGACGACTCTGGAGTCCACGTTGGGCTTATCTAGAGAGATGCTTGGCATGCTTTCTCTCTCAGATCACGTCGTCTCAGCTTTGGCTGCTTATCTGCCTCCAGATAAGTTTGACGAGGTACAGGCTTCTTTGCGTGTGCTGTCCAAGGCGCTTATGCACCTTACTCACACGCATGCCTGTAACACGGCTAATTTGGAATTAGTTCGAAGGGACGCTGTGCTGGACACAGGACGATCCCTTCCCGAGGAGCAGCGTGCTACTCTTCGATCTGCTTCTTTGGCAGGTCTGCAACTTTTCCATGGTTCCGTGTCGACGGTCCGGGATGACGTCCTACGTCATTCCAAAGATCAGCTGCTGTTTCGTCAGCTTGATCAGCCTTCTCGGGGAGGCAAGGGCCGTTCCAAGCCTAACAAGTACCCTTCTGCTTCCTCTGTGAAGCAAAAGGCTGGTCCTTCTGCCGCCGCCTCTACTTCTTACTCACGGGGTAAAGGTAGGGGTCGGCAGAATCGAGGGAAGTCTCAGGATTCTTCATTTAGCAGAGGAGGTGGTTTCTCCTCTCGTGGGCCTCGTCGGGGCTCGAAATGAAGGTCCTCACCTTGACTCGTCCCAGGTTGGAGGAAGGATAGCAGAGTTCGCAGACCATTGGACCACCATCACATCTGATCCATGGGTGTTAGATGTTGTTCGTTCCGGGCTGCGCATATCCTTCCGACGGCACCCCACTCTGTCAAGGGTGCCTCTTCCAACCACAGTTCCTTCAGACGTTTTACGTCGGGAACTTTTGTCCACGGAGATTGCCAATCTCCTGGCAAAGGGGGGCTATCGAGGTCGTCAAGAACGTTCAGTCAGTGGGTTTCTATTCCCGCCTGTTCTTGGTGCCGAAGAAGGACGGCCGACTCCGAACGGTTATCGATCTGAGTATCCTGAACCAGTCTATCATTGCTCCCAAGTTCAGCATGGAGACTTTCAGGTCGGTCCGCCAATCAATTCACTAGGGAGATTTCGCAGCCAGCATCGACCTGCGAGACGCTTACTTCCACGTTCCGATGCATCGGGCGTCACGGAAGTATCTCAGGTTCGCTTTTCTGGGGCGAGTTTACCAGTTCAAGACCATGCCTTTCGGCCTCAACCTGGCTCCTTGGGCGTTCACCAGACTGATGTCGCATGTGATAGCGTTCCATCGCACACAGTCCAGGGTGACTACTTCGGCATATCTGGACGATATCCTCCAGAGGCATTCCAATGCTGCCTTACTGGAATCGGATGTCGCCACTCTGTTGAGCTTGCTCACATCGCTAGGATTCAGAGTCAACGAGGAGAAGTCGGACCTGGTCCCTTCTCAGTCGTTTTGTCATCTGGGGATGTCTTTCCAAACCAAATTCAGTTTGGTGGCTGTTCCGCAGGCCAAGGCTGTGATTCTCTCAGCTTTTGCTCTGACTCTGTCCCAGTCCAGGTTCGCGACCGCTCGGAGTTTTCTCCGGCTGATCGGTCTCTGCGGTTCGGTGACGGATCTCATTCCTCTAGGTCGGCTGCGTGTCAGACCTCTCCAACACTTTCTGCTCAGTCGTTGGAGGCCGAATGTAGATTCTCTGGATCAGGTGCTTCCGTTTCCGGACTCTCTGTATCCTCACCTTCTTCCCTGGGCAGATGTTCAGTGCATTACGCAGGGTGTTCCACTGTACTTACCCACGTTCGATCGCGTTCTGACGGCAGATGCCAGCGATCTCGGATGGGGTGCGACGTTGGATCCTCTCGGTCTTTCCCTACACGGGATGTGGGACCAGGATCAAGCAGCTCTACACATCAACCAGAAGGAGCTTCTTGCTCTTCTTCTGAGTTTCAGGCAGTGGATCCCTCACCTGTCGAATCGCCAGGTCCTTCTACTATCCAACAATTCGACAGTGGTTGCTTACATTCGGAACCAGGGCGGCACGCACTCGCTTCCGATGTACGAGTTAGCTCGGGATCTTCTACTGCTCGCTCAGGATGTTCACGCTGGAGTGGTTGTTCGTCACATTCCCGGTCGTCTGAACGTCCTAGCCGACTCCCTGTCCCGACAGGGCAGGGTTATTTCCACCGAGTGGATGCTTCACAGGGCAGTGTTCCAGTCGCTTTGCGATCTCTGGGGACGTCCCCACATCGACCTCTTTGCGACTCGTTGGAACCATCAGGTGGACACTTTCGTGTCCTCGTGTCCAGATCCTCTGGCCTTTGCCGTGGACGCTCTGTCACTCGATTGGAACGGTCTAGTCGGCTACGCCTTCCCGCCGGTTCCGATTCTTCCTCAGGTTCTCGCCAAAATTCGAACCTGCAGTTGTCGAATCATTCTGATCGCTCCCCTGTCGCCTCCGCGGGTGTGGATCAATCAGCTCCGCTCGCTGATGGCGGCGGTTCCGGCACGTCTCCCGCTACGTCACGACCTTCTTTGTCAAGGTCGCCCGAGGAGGTTTCACGTCGACCCGACTTCGTTGTGCCTTCACGCATATCTTTTGTCAGGTCCTGTCTCCTCCGTAGAGGTTTTTCGAGATGAGCAGTGGAGTGCATTTCTTCTTCAAGGAGGCACTCCACTGGTTTAGCTTATGCAGCTAAATGGAAGGTCTTCTGTCGATGGTGTGCTGATCACTCTGTTGATTATGCCAATCCTTCGATTTCACAGATTGCGGAGTTTCTGGTATACCTGTTTGTTTCTCGGGGTCTCCAGCCTGTTACCATCAAGGGTTACAGGTCTATGCTTTCAGAGACTTTTTCTTATGTGGGGAAGCGTCGTATCGGCACTAATCCTTACCTCTCCAAGCTTGTTCGGCACTTTTCTTTGAAAAGGCCTCGGACTTTGCAGCTTACTCCACGATGGAATCTTTCGTGGGTGCTGCTTTGCTTGGGGGGGGGGGGGGGGGGGGGGGGAGGGGGCGCTGTTCGAACCTTTATCCCAGGTGGATATGCATTTTCTCACATATAAGACGGCTTTTCTGATGGCATTTGCTTCGGCCAGACGGGTTAGTGAGCTTCACGCCCTCTCGGTTGACCCGGCCTTTTTTAGGAGCTCTCCCAACAGTGTTACTTTTACCACTGATTGCTCCTTTTTGGCTAAGAATCAGTTACCAGATACTACTCCTCCTCCTATCTGTATCAGGGCTCTTCCCTCTGTTGAGGGTACTCGCCCTTTGCTCTGTCCGGTCCGTGCTCTTTGCATTTATCTTGATCGGACACGCTTCATACGGCAAGGCAGAAAACGTTTTTTTCTGTCTCTCATTCCGGGTCGACAGAAGATCTCTCTTCAATCCATTTCTCGATGGATTTGTCTTGCTATTCGTACGGCTTATAGTCGTTTAGCAGCTGGCGATTGTATTACCAATCGTATTTCTGCCCACGAGGTGCGGGCACTGTCTACCTCTTGGGCTTATTCTAACTCCGTCAAGTTGTCGGATGTTATGCAGGCAGCCTACTGGAGAAATGCTTCTACTTTCTCCACCTTTTATTTGCGCCAGTTGCAGGAGCAGTCAGAGGACCTTTTTGCCCTGGGTCCTCTTTCTTCTGCTCAGGCTGTTGTCTGCCATAGCCATTAGGCTTCTTGAAGGTCAGTTTCAGCCTTGTGCTGTTACTGCCCTTTTTCTGTCTGTGTGTCACACAGGCTCATATGTCTCTTTTCATTGTCCTTTACCAATGATTGCGACATTATGGTTGATAAGCCTCGGGACCTCTTCCTTCTACTTCACGGTTCCAGTGCACTAGGGTTATGTGAGGGTTGGTTATGCGATTCCCTCCAGCCTTTTGTCTATTCAGCCTGTAGTAAACAATTGTGAGTAGGTTGATAAGAAATCTAAATTTTATAGTAAATTTCCTTTCTTATTATACCTACCACAATTGTTTACATGGAGGCCCTTCCGTCTTCTTTACGGGTAAAGAATCTTTCCTCCCCGCTGATCACATAACTCTAACGTTTACGGATTCAAAAAGAATGAGTCTTTAGAGACGGTATATGCGCACTGGCAACGGAAGTCGTGGAGTTGTACTTGGGAGAGAGCGTCCCGAACTGGGTCTGCGCCGGTGGCACTCGACCCAGTTTGGGCTTATTTTTAGTCGAGTTGTGACGAAGTCAAACTCGACTTATAGTTTGGTGAATGGCGGGCGGGCGGGCGGGCGGGCGGGCGGGAGGGCGGGCGGGCGGGCGGGCGGGCGGGCGTAAACAATTGGTTTCCGGATGATAACTTGATAGTGGTTCAACTCACATTCATTAAACTTCATACATAGGTTGGTCTTGGTGGGAGGAAGAACCCTATTGATTTTGGACATGCTATGTCGAAGGTCAAGGTCACAGTGACCTTGAACATAGTAAATCTTAAACAATTGGTTTCCGGATGATAACTTGATAATGGTTCAACTCACATTCATGAAACTTCATAGGTAGATTGGCCTTGGTGAGGGGAAGAACCCTATTGATTTTGGACTCGCTACGTCAAAGGTCAAGGTCACAGTGACCTTTAACATAGTATATCGCAACAATTGGTTTCCGGATGATAACTTGATAGTGGTTCAACCTAGAGTCATGAAACTTTATAGGTGTGTTGGCCTTGGTGCGAGGAAGAACCCTATTGATCTTGGACTCACCAGGTCAAAGGTCAAGGTCACAGTGACCTTGAACATAGTATATCGCAACAATTGGTTTCCGGATGATAACTTGATAGTGGTTCAACCTAGAGTCATGAAACTTTATAGGTGTGTTGGCCTTGGTGCGAGGAAGAACCCTATTGATCTTGGACTCACCAGGTCAAAGGTCAAGGTCACAGTGACCTTGAACATAGTATATCGCAACAATTGGTTTCCGGATGATAACTTGATAGTGGTTCAACCTAGAGTCATGAAACTTTATAGGTGTGTTGGCCTTGGTGCGAGGAAGAACCCTATTGATCTTGGACTCACCAGGTCAAAGGTCAAGGTCACAGTGACCTTGAACATAGTATATCGCAACAATTGGTTTCCGGATGATAACTTGATAGTGGTTCAACTCACATTCATTAAACTTCATACATAGGTTGGTCTTGGTGGGAGGAAGAACCCTATTGATTTTGGACATGCTACGTCAAAGGTCAAGGTCACAGTGACCTTGAACATAGTATATCACAACAATTGGTTTCCAGATGATAACTTGATAGTGGTTCAACCTAGAGTCATGAAACTTTACAGACGTGTTGGCCTTGGTGCGAGGAAGAACCCTATTGATGTTGGACTCACCTGGTCAAAGGTCAAGGTCACAGTGACCTTGAACATAGTATATCGCAACAATTGGTTTCCGGATGATATCTTGATAGTGGTTCAACCTAGAGCCATGAAACTTTACAGGCGTGTTGGCCTTGGTGCGAGGAAGAACCCTATTTATGTTGGACTCACCAGGTCAAAGGTCAAGGTCACAGTGACCTTGAACATAGTATATCGCAACAATTGGTTTCCGGATGAGAACTTGATAGTGGTTCAACCTAGAGTCATGAAACTTCATAGGTGTGTTGGCCTTGGTGCGAGGAAGAACCCTATTGACCTTGGACTCGCCTGGTCAAAGGTCAAGGTCACAACTCGACATTGGATCTGTGATCCTGAGCGGCATTTTTATTGTTGCTTTTGCACCACTTTTCTTTCCCAACTTGCTTGGGAAAGACAATAATAGAGAGTATTTCATCCGAGTTAGGGACTTCCACTGTAGTGCAAGCCTGTAGTAAACAATTGTGGTAGGTATAATAAGAAAGGAAATTTACTATAAAATTTAGATTTCCATATCATGGCCTTTATAATGCTGCTATATGATGATTATTATCATTCTACCATGATTTAACCCCTCATACGCTGCATTTTAAACATTTTTCTTAGCATTTTTAGTTGCATTTAGTTTTCTGTTTAGCTCAGAATTTCATGTTTAACTTAGTGTTTAGGTCAGCTGCTGTGCTCCTTCTCTCATGGCACTTATATTCATCATACATGTTCCTCAGTATCATTGTTCCATGATTAACCCCTCATACTCTGCATTTTAAACATTTTTCTTTGACATTTTTAGTTGCGTTTAGTTTTCTGTTTTGCTCGGAATTTCATGTTTAACTTAGTGTTTAGGTCAGCTGCTGTGCTCCTTTTCTTCCCATGGCACTTATATTCATCATACATGTTCCTCAGCATTATTGTTCCATGATTAACTCCTCATACTCTGCACTTTAAACATTTTTCTTGACATTTTTAGTTGCGTTTAGTTTTCTGTTTAGCTCAGAATTTCATATTTAACTTAGTGTTTAGGTCAGCTGCTGTGCTCCTTCTCTTCCCATGGCACTTATATTCATCATACATGTTCCTCAATATAATTGTTCCATGATTAACCCCACATACGCTGCATTTTAAACATTTTTCTTGACATTTTTAGTTGCGTTGAGTTTTCTGTTTTCTCAGAATTTCATGTTTAACTAAGTGTTTAGGTCAGCTGATGTGCTCCTTCTCTTCCCATGGCACTTATATTCATCATATGCGTTCCTCAGCATCATTTTTCCATGATTAACACCTCATACCCTGCATTTTAAACATTTTTCTTGACATATTTAGTTGCGTTTAGTTTTCTGTTTAGCTCGGAATTTCATATTTAACTTAGTGTTTAGGTCAGCTGCTGTGCTCCTTCTCTTCCCATGGCACTTATATTCATCATACATGTTCCTCAGTATCATTGTTCCATGATTAACCCCTCATACACTGCATTTTAAACATTTTTCTTGACATTTTTAGTTGCGTTCAGTTTAGCTCGGAATTGCATGTTTAACTAAGTGTTTAGGTTAGCTGCTGTGCTCCTTTTCTTCCCATGGCACTTATATTCATCATACATGTTCCTCAGTATTATTGTTCCATGATTAACTCCTCATACTCTGCACTTTAAACATTTTTCTTGACATTTTTAGTTGCGTTTAGTTTTCTGTTTAGCTCAGAATTTCATGTTTACCTTAGTGTTTAGGTCAGCTGCTGTGCTCCTTCTCTTCCCATGGCACTTATATTCATCATACATGTTCCTCAATATAATTGTTCCATGATTAACCCCCTATACGCTGCATTTTAAACATTTTTCTTGACATTTTTAGTTGCGTTGAGTTTTCTGTTTTCTCAGAATTTCATGTTTAACTAAGTGTTTAGGTCAGCTGATGTGCTCCTTCTCTTCCCATGGCACTTATATTCATCATATGCGTTCCTCAGTATCATTTTTCCATGATTAACCCCTCATACCCTGCATTTTAAACATTTTTCTTGACATTTTTAGTTGCATTCAGTTTTCTCTTTAGCTCGGAATTGCATGTTTAACTTAGTGTTTTTTGTAGGCTGCTGTGCTCCTTCTCTTCCTATGGCACTTATATTCATCATACATGTTCCTCAGTATCATTGTTCCATGATTAACCCCTCATATTCTGCATTTTAAACATTTTTCTTGACATTTTTAATTGCGTTGAGTTTTCTGTTTAGTTTGGAATTTCACGTTTAACTTAGTGTTTAGGTCAGCTGCTGTGCTCCTTCTCTTCCCATGGCACTTATATTCATCATACATGTTCCTCAGTATCATTGTTCCATGATTAACCCCTCATACTCTGCATTTTAAACATTTTTCTTGACATTTTTTAGTTGTGTTTAGTTTTCTGTTTAGCTCAGAATTTCATGTTTAACTTAATGTTTATGTCAGTTACTGTGTTTTACTTTTAAGAGTTTGTGTTTAGGTCAGCTTTGTCGCATGTTATGAGCCTGTTTGATACAGTTCTTGTGTTTGCCAAAGTTACTATCAAAGAGGAATGTTGGTGAGCTACAGGGCGTTGGCGTTCTTCTTGTTACAATAAGCCTGGCTGACTTTCAACCCAGCTATAAACCCACAACATTAAAATGAGTAGGAAATATACCTGACTCGCCCAGATAGCCTCCTGTGCTCCCGTCCTAGGGAGGGCCCTCAATGCACCTTTGTAGGGAGGGTCCTAAGGACATGGTTATCATAACAGCCACTTTATTGCAATACAAGTTTGTTAAAATTATGCCCCTCGGTTCATATTTGGCCTCCCAACTGGAGCATGAATTTTCAGAATAGTCAGTATGTTTTGATATATGTTATACAGAATCCTTACAGGGGTTGGATTCAGGTTTGTTCAAATCAAGACCAGTGATTAATAATTGGGCTCTCTAAGGGACCCTGAACTTTAACTTGATGCAAAATTGGGGAATAATTTTCTTCAGATTCACCAGTCATAATCTTTTGATGTTTGATATACAGCATCCATACAAGGGTCAGATTTAAGATTGTTCAAATCAAGACCCTTGCTTAAAATCTTGGCTCCCTATTGAAGCTCTAATTTTAACTTGGTGCAGTATAGGGAGTATTTTTAAAAAAGCTTATGAACCTCCAGTGTGAATCTTGTGAATGATATATGCCATCCTTGGGAGACGAAGATTCAATTTTGTGAATATCAGGTCCCTGGAATTTGGGCTCCCAATTTGAACCTGAATTTTACCATAGTTCAATATGATGAAAAATCTACTTCAGATCCAATACATTGTAGTCAGAATTTTATTGGGGGGGGGGGGGGGGGGGGGGGGGGGGGGTGGGAGTGAGTAGTTCAAGTTCTGTTCAAGTTTAGTCCCCAGGTTGATATTTGGGATCTCTAGTTTTGCAATACTCGAAGTCTGGGCATTATTTTTGTGGTAGCATCTCTGTACCAGAAATAATTACATGACTTCATTCCTCTGTAGTCGCAACAAGCCATAGAGGCTACTTGAATCCTTCTTTAACAATTTTGTCAGGTGAATGCCTCAGGCCCCATGGGGCCTCTTTTTTGTGTTCAAGTATAATAAGCATTCTGCAACCAGTAGTGTAATTATTAGCCCATGCACGCTAAAAGATAGGCACATTTTTGTGAAAAATGAGTTAGTTCTGCTTTAAATAAGCAAAATCTGTATTTTTATACTGTAACCAAGGGCCCAGACTTAGCTGGTGCTAACTCCAAAATATTCAGGGCCAAACACAAATTTTGCCCCCCAAATACCCAAAATTTGCATCCAAAATCAAAAAATTAATGTCCTATATGGTCCTCCATACTTTTGTCTACTGCGCATGCGCAGTGTCAAGGAAGTACCAAAATTGGCACCATGCCTCATTTTTTGTTTGGCCCTTCTGTCAGTAACAACTAACTGACTTCTGTGCTTGTAAATCTGAGTTTTTATGATGCCAGACACAAAGTAATGGTGATTTTGGTGGATCCAAGGATGCATTAAGAGGATGAGAGGAAAAAACAGTGGTTTTATGTGTTAGGTCTGTAACTTATAATTTTTATTGAAAATTATTTCATGTTCCCTAATTTCGGGACATGGGCCTGATGTCATTCTTGCTATAAAATTTACACTGTTTGTTAAGTGTTTCCTCCTCTCCTTCCTTGATACCCCCCTGTTAAGCTCCCATGCTTTTTGGACCTTTTTTGAATTTTTTTTTCTTGAAAATTTCTTGGGAGTTTAACTTGTTTACAGAATGTTTATTCTGTATCTCCCCATGGTTACGTCCTCACCCTTGGGGTGTTTAGGCGTTTTTGGTCTTGCATCTACCATCTGATGTATCGCAGTTTCTTCTGATGAAGATTCTGTCTTACATCGGATAGTTTAAAAATCTGTTACTGACTTTGGCCGTGTTGTTCAGTGCCTGGAGTCTTGTTTCTGGTTTTTATTGCATGTTGTTTACATTGACAATGGTTACTTTCTGTAAGTAATTTCCTAGTCATTATGATGTTAGGTCTTTAATCAGATACATTATAGACTCCGGAAGTGTAGCATTAATGTTTTACAATCAAGAAAAATTTTTTGTCCGCACTTAGGCTTTTTTTGGGATCCATTTTTTTTTTTATGAATATACTTTTCGAAATTTTTGTATTGGATTGTATTATTATGTATCTTTGTCAGATTATTATGAGGGTTAGTGCGAGTACTGTTGGCTTGTAATTTTTGGCAAAACGAAAGATTATTGCTGAAATTGTAAGTCGAGGAAATCTTCCTCTGATTCTCATGTTCGTTGTGTTTGCTGTAGTCATTGTTCTGGCACTAACTCTTGTTCTGTTTGTGCCAATTGGGATGACAAACGTTGGAGACGTGTGTCATGGTATGTTGTTAGTGGTGAGAGATCGACCCCTGTTCTTTCACCACAAAGACACTAGTTTTTCAGTTTCTTTTTCAGAGGAACAAGAACATGGTGATGTATCAGTGATGCCGTCAGAAAGTGTGCTGTCATCGTCGCAATCAAACATAGAGCTAGCGACAAAAGTGCTCAATGAAATAAGACAAGGGCCTAGATCTCAGATCATGGGATTTACGTCTTTGTTGCCAACTAGCTCAACCAGTGAATCTATCACTCAGAATATGGATGGTGTGACGCCGGGCAAGTCCGTAGCAGCCGAGGAAAGGAAAAAGGGTGTTGCGAGCACTATAATATCGAAACATGCTCCCCCTGTGGTGACGGAACAGAGGAAGCCAGCTATTTTTGCAGTGGGCTCGTCCCAGTCTTCCCGGACTACGAGCGAGAGAGGCCCCTTTCTCTTTCAACAACATCTGGGGCCAGATATTGTTCAGAACGTTCGTCAGTCGGGGCATACGTCCACGACTCCCGCCCGGATACTCCGTCAAATAGGCTGCCAGGGTCGGCTAGTCTATTGGCTTCCAGTTCATCTTATCAGCACACATGAATGCACCTTGGCTATGACTTCAGAGATCCAGCCTGCATCACCGACAAAGGATTCGATGTCGTCAAGAAAGTCACGCCATCCGATAGCCAAGGAGATGAGACCACATGAATTGGGACGTCCGCAGAAGAGGATTATGTCAGACACGCCATCCCAGGAGCATCCCGTGGCTAAGCATCAGAGAACCACGGCTCCACAGGCCTCTGTTACGGACTTGCTGTCACAAATAGCGCAGCTCATCACAGCATCTCAGCAGGCTCCGGAACATCCTACAACAGTTTCTGGAACTGTCGGATGAAGCTGGGTCGGTTCATTCCTCTGCCCGTTCAGATAAGGATGACCTAGAATCTATTCTGGTTCAATCAGATGGTGAAAGGGAATTGACTGAATTGGATTATTCCCTATCGGAGCAACACAAGGTAGCGATGGAGTTTATTCATCAATACCTTCCAGATGTTGTTCCTCCGGATCAGAATGTTGCAACAAAGGATAAAAGACTGCTAGCGTCATTTGATTCCGACTTTTTCAGCCGGATTAAGGAAGATATTCCTGTTTATCCGGTGCAGTCTAATAATGTGTCTTGGACTTTTGAACTGTTAAATGATGCTATATACAATCTATCCTCGGGGACGAGGAAAAGCAGTTTTTTTATCTATACGTGCTTTGGATCTGCCGTTTGTTAGCTCACCTGACTGAAAGTCAGGGTGAGCTTTTCTTATCACTCTTCGTCCGCTGTCTGTCGCCCGTCGTCCTGCGTGAAGGTGGTGTTTGAGCCTCTTTCTCCTAAACCACTGGCCACATTTTAATTAAATTTCATGTAAGTAGTGGTTATATAGGGGCATTTTGATTTTTATCCAAAATAGGTTTCGGCTCATATTGAGCAGAGGTGTGGGGAAAAAATGGCCAAATTTTTTGAAAATCTTCTTCTAATGAACCACCAGTAGCAGAGAATTGATATGTGGTATACAGAGTCCTTTTGAGGTTTAGAATCAAGTTTGTTCAAGAGAAGTTTGTCGGGCATTATTTGCCTTCGTTACGGTATGGGCAAAAATTTTGGCCACGTCTAATATTTCTATTTTCAGAACCGTGAGGTCGATTTGAACCAAATTTGATATGAGGTGATAATGGGTCATAAGTAGTTGATTGATGCAAAAAAAATTTCTCATTGCCCCGTGGGAACCTCGGGAGCTAAAAATAGGAAAAACCTTAAAACTGCCATATCTCCAAAACTACACGGCACAGAGAATTCTTATTTTGTATAAAGCTTACTTTTATCCAGTAGAATAGAATGGTTAAAAAAAATCCGTATCGGTTTGATCACAAGGTACTTTTTTCAGGACTTTGAAAAAGTGCTGAGTCCGCACTTTTTAACACTGTAGGCAATGGGAAAAAGATTAAAAAATCTTCTTCTCCAGATCCAGCAGGCAGAATCTTTTGATATTTGGTATGCAACATTGTAGGGTGGATCTGATTCAAATTTGTTCAAATCGGCCCCCTGGGTTCATATTTGGGCTCAGTATAGGAGCCCGATTTGAACTTAGTGCATTTCAGGCAAATTTCTTAAAAAATCTTCTTCAGATCCAGCAGGCAAATCTTTTGATATTTGGCATGCAACATTGTGGGGTGGATCTGATTCAAGTTTGTTCAAATCGGCCCCCTGGGTTTATATTTGGGCTCAGTACAGAAGCTCGAATTCTAACTCCGTGCATTTCAGGCAAATTTCTTAAAAAATCTTCTTCTCCAGATCCAGCAGTAGAATCTTTTGATATTTGGTATGCAACATTGTGGGTTGGATCTGATTCAAGTTTGTTCAAATCGGCCCCCTGGATTCATATTTGGGCTCACTATAGAAGCCCGAATTAGAACTTAATGCATTTCAGGCAAATTTCTTAAAAAATCTTTTTCTCCAGATCCAGCAGGCAGAATCTTTTGATATTTGGTATGCAACATTGTGGGGTGGATCTGATTCAAGTTTGTTCAAATCGGCCCCCTTCGGTTTATATTTGGGCTCAGTACAGAAGCTCGAATTCTAACTCCGTGCATTTCAGGCAAATTTCTTAAAAAATCTTCTTCTCCAGATCCAGCAGGCAGAATCTTTTGATATTTGGTATGCAACATTGTTGGGTGGATCTGATTCATGTTTGTTCAAATCGGCCCCCTGGATTCATATTTGGGCTCACTATAGAAGCCCGAATTCGAACTTAATGCATTTCAGGCAAATTTTCAAAAAAATCTTCTTCTCCAGATCTAGCAGGCGGAATCTTTTGATATTTGGTATGCAACATTGTGGGGTGGATCTGATTCAAGTTTGTTCAAATCGGCCCCCTGGGTTTATTTTTGGGCTCAGTATAGAAGCTCGAATTCGAACTTTGTGCATTTGAGGCAAATTTCTTAAAAAATCTTCTTCTCCAGATCCAGCAGTCGGAATGTTTTGATATTTGGTATGCAGCATCCTTAGTGGGGTGAGATTCAAGATTGTTAAAGCCAAGTCCCTGGGTTTATATATGGGCTCCCTGTGGGAGCCCGAATTATAACTTAGTTCAATATGAGGAATATTCTTTAAAAATCTTCTTTTTTTTTTTTAGATCCACTGGTCAGAATCTTTGGATATTTGGTAGAAGCTTTTCTTAGGAGGAGCAGATGCAACTTGTTGAAATCAATTCTCTGGGTTGATATTTAGGCTACCATGTCAGGCCCTTTGGGGCCTCTTGTTTTTTACACCGAAAATTTGGGGGCCGGGTGGGACTTCAGAAATTTTGGACCAAAATCCGGAAATTTTTGTTTTTGTTTTTTATGCATTTCGGACAGTTTTAAGACAAAATTTTTTTTTTTTTTTTTACCCTGAATATTTGGGATCCGGGTAGGACTTCAAAAATTTTGGACCAAAATCCGGAATTTTTTGTTGTTGTTTTTTTAGCGTTTCTGTCAATTTTAAGACAAAAAAAATCAATTTTTTTTACACCGAAAATTTGGGGTCCGGGTGGGACTTTGGAAATTTTGGACCAAAATCCGGAAATTTTTTTTTGTTTTTAATGCGTTTCTGTCAATTTTAAGACAAAAAAAATCCAGAAATTAGTTTTATCGTTTTTTATGCGTTTTAAGAAGAAAAAAAATTAGGCTGAAAGTATTTTGTTTGGGAAAAAAATCTGTGTTTTATGCGTTTATCTCAATTTTGGGACGTAAAAGTGCAGGAACTGAAAATAGAAGGAAAATCCTGTGTATTGTGTGGGCACAATCACTTCATCTAGTTGGTATATGCTTTTCTTAGGAGGGGCATATGCAGCTTATTCAAGTCAAGTCCCTGATTTGATATTTAGACTACTATGTCAGGTGAGTGCCCTCAGGCCCCCTGGGGGCCTCTTGTTAATAATAGAAATAAATTTTGAACGGCAGGTCAGGATATTTTGAGAGTTCCTCTGCATTTGGATGAACAGGCTGAGGACTTAGATTTGTCCTTACCTGCATCCTTTCCTATTTGCTCGGATACAGTGGAGACAATATATTCCAATAGAGCGAACCTAGGTGCTTTGTCTTATGCAGATCACCTTACTAGAGCATTAGCGGAATGTCTCAGTGGAAAAGAATTCGAGAACGTTCATACCTCATTAAGAGTTCTTTCAAGGGCTATTGCTTATTCCACGTATAATTCTGCCTTATCAGTAGCTAATTTAGAGTAAATTAGACGTGATGCAGCCCTAGCGTCTTCATCACTAGTGGATGATAAGGTGAAAAACTCTCTTCGAGTCGCTCCGGTATCCAGTGACTATCTCTTTGATGGCAAGCTTTCATTGATCTATGATCAGCTTACTAAGAAAGCATCTGATACTCTGCTTTTGAAGTCAGTTTCCAGAGAAACTGATACAGCAGAAAAGGGTAAAGTAGGAGCTTCAGGACCAAGTTCGTACAAAGGAAGCTCCTCTAGAGGGTATAAGAAATCCTCAGGTAGTTACCCTAGGGATCGTCAAAATAGCTACTCAGGTAGGGGACGTGGGTCTGGCCGAGAGTACTGGTCGGACGTCCCCAGGTCGGCGGGCCGAGGCGCTGCACAGGGAGGACGTAGTTTCTCTTCCCGTAGTCCTCACAGGTCCAGGATGGTCAGGATCTCTATTGCGGTCCTTTTGGCGGAAGACTGACAAGGTTTCTGGAAAATTGGATTTCATTTACAGAGAACCAGTGGGTCAGATGGGTTATCTCGGACGACCTAAGGCTATCATTCCGAGAAAAACCTCCATTAACACATGAAGTCCACGCTGGACTCAGCTTCCGACCAACCCTCTAAAAAGAGATTCTCTTCTATCGGAGGTAAAATCTCTTGGAGAAAAATGCAATAGAGGTCGTAGAAAACCAGGAATCACTGGGTTTTTTAAGTCACCTGTTTTTGGTACCAAAGCCAGACAGCTCGTTCCATCCAGTAATAGATTTGAGCTGGATAAACAAACTGATCGTGGCCCCAAAGTTTATATGGAGACCATTTGATCAGTAAGGGCGAGCATTCAGGTGAATGACTATGCATCAAGCATAGATCTAAAGGATGCATACTTTCATGTTATGGTGAATCCAGTATTCAGAAAGTACCTACGTTTCGCCGTCCTGAGGGTTGTTTATCAGTTCCGAGCAATGTGCTTCGGACTCAATCTAGCACCCTGGGCATTCACTCAAATAATGAACTCGGTAATGGCATATTTCCGGGCTCATTCGTCTGTGGTAACGTCGGCCTATTTGGACGACATTCTTCAGAGATACAGCAACAAAACGGTTCTTCAGAACGATGTTCAGAGTCTGCTTCTATTGCTCCGACGTCTCGGTTTCATTGTAAACGAAAAGAAGTCGGATCTAGCTCTGTCCAAGTCGTTCATTCACTTGGGAATGAGCTTCGAGACTCACAACAATCTGGTTCGTCTTCCGTTACCCAGAGCGAAATTAGTCCGTTGTTATGCTAGCTTTTGTCTACACGCAGACGTATTAACAGCGAGGGAGTTCATGCGACTGATGGGCCTGTGCGGAATGGCTGCGGATCTTATTCCGATGGGCCGCTTGCACACACGTCCACTCCAGATATTTTTCACTCAAATATGGAGTGTGAAGATGCATTTGCTCGAAACAAATATTGTTTTATCGGACCAAGTAAAACAAAGGATTCAGATTTGTGCAGACATTCAGTGGTTAACTTAGGGAGTTCCGCTGCAGCTGCCAGATGCGGCTTTCACGATTATGACGGATGCGAGTCAAACAGGTTGGGGCACGACCCTGAGCCCAACAGACTCGACGTGTCAGGGTCTTTGGGTCCCTGTGTTCCAGGAAAAACATATAAACATCAAAGAAATGATGTCAGTATGGCTAGCGCTACGTCATTGGAGGAACATAATTCGGAATTTGCATGTTCAAATACTGTCAGACAACTCGACAGTAGTAGCGTATATTCAGAACCAGGGAGGCACTCATTCCGTTATTCGAACTAACTGAAAGAATTCTTCTGTATGTCTTGGAACATCACGTTCATCTATCGGTCCATCGTATACCGGGTCGTCTGAACGTTCTAGCAGACTCGCTCTCTTGGAAAGGTTGCATGTCGCCTTCGGAATGGACTCTCAACAAGCGAGTATTCAGGCAGATTTGCTACCAATGGGATCGACCAATGATAGACTTGTTTGGGACACATCTCAACAATCAATTGCCGACGTATGTGTCTCCATGCCCAGATCATCAAGCATATGCAGTAGACACTCTCTCAGTTTCTTGGGACGGAATGATAGGATATGCATATCCTCCAACTCCGTTGAATCAACAGATCTTGTTAAAGATCAAGCAATCGCAGTGCAAGATACTGTTGGTAGCATCTCTGTCGTCTCGGAAGCCATGGATAAATCTACTCAGGTGTCTGTTGTGGGATGTTCTCCGGAAGCTTCCTCCATGAGAGGATCTTCTCTTTCAGGGGAATTCTCGGACACTGCATCACAACCCGCAAGGTCTCAACCTTCACGTATTTCCGTTGTGTGGTCCTTCTTGCACGGAAGGTGCTTTACAAGACGAGCAGTGGACGCAATTTCTAACTGTAGGAGGGCCTCCTCTTCGCTAAATTATGCGGCAAAGTGGAAGGTTTTCTCTCGGTGTAAGGATCAGTCGATAGATGTTTATGATTCTTCCATTCCAGACATTGCAAATTTTCTGGTCTACTTGTTTGACGTTCTCAAACTGCGGCCAGTCACTATTAAGGGTTATAGGTCTATGCTATCGGACACTTATGCTCATCATGATAGCTTAGAAATCGGATCTAATGTTTCTTTATCTAAGTTAGTTAAAAAATTTTCGATCAATAGGCCTAGAACCCTTAGGTTAATTCGTAAGTGGAATTTAGCTTGGGTTCTGTTGAAGCTTAAAGAAGCTCCATTTGAATCTTCGGATACTGTAGAGTTCAAATTCTTGACATATAAAACAGCTTTTCTCTTAGCCTTTGCTTCCGCAAGACGAGTTAGTTTACTTTAACTACTCATGTGGGATTTTTGGCTAAGAACCAGGCTCCTAATAAATATCCTGAGCCTATTATCATTAAGGCTCTGCCGTCCTCAGATGGCCATAGACCTTTGCTGTATCCAGTAAGAGCTATGCGCATTTATAAACGCAGATCAGAGTTTATCAGAAAATCATATCAGGGGATGGCCTTCCCATGAGTTGGGAACTCATACCTCCCTGCTGATTATGTAACATTTAGCAGGCACTGGTTGTAAGAATGAGGCTTGGCGCCAATTTCGGTACTTCCTTGACACTGCGCATGCGCAGTAGACAAAAGTATGGAGGACCATACAGGACATTAATATTTTGGTTTTGGATGCAAATTTTGGGGATTTGGGGTGCAAAATTTGTGTTTGGCCCTGAATATTTTGGAGTTAGCACCAGCTAAGTCTGGGCCATTGGTAAGTATAAGAAATATATAAATTACCTAAAATTTTTTCATTTCTCACGCCTTCCTACATGGTCCTTTTGGAAAGCTATTGCATGCTCTCTTTTAATAACCAATGCAAACTTAAAAAATAAAAATATTTTACCCAAGTTAATAAAATTAATAAATGTGTCTGTTGAGTGCAACAAGGCTATTCCAAAGCTTTCTTGCACTTAAGGGACAATATACACCACAAGTCATCCTATTCTGTAGATTATGAGGTTTTTGATGGCAAAGAAATAATTACAAAGATGAAAAATAAAATAAAAAACAACCTGCCAGCATGCAATTTTACAAAAATGGCCCGAGAAACACAAGATCCACATAGTGGGGGCTTACTGGAAAGCACAAAGCGAACTCCGCTTGTAGTGTCTGAGAACTTCTGGAAAATCAGTCAGTTTGAAAAGTGCACTGTTACCAGTGACTGCTAATTTGATGATGTCCCATGCATTTATCATACATTACTACAGCATAGTTGATTTCATTTATGGACTTGTTCATAATGGCATTTAAAAATTAATTGAAAAGCTCTCATAAAATATGCTTCTCAAATTTGCATTAAGTAGCTGCATAATTGTGCCAATGCCCAATGGCACTCATGTTGACATTAAAATTGTTGTTATCAAACACAACCCAGTTCATTTTCATATTTTGATGGGATTATTGGTATTGTTAGCTCACCTGACTGAAAGTCGGAGTGAGCTACACTGATCACTGTTCATCTGCCATCTGTCCATTTATTCTAAAGGTGGTGGTTGAGTCTCTTTCCAAACCGGCGGGCTGATACCAATAATATTTCAAGTTACTGATGGTTTGGACGAGCCATTTCAATTTTGTTAGAATCAATGTGTGGCCCATCTTGAAAAGCCGCAGAATGGTAAAATCATTAGTTTCCAGATGATAACTCTAGTTTGCTTTGTTGTACGACCTTATAATTTTGCAGTCTAATAAAGCTTACAGTTCAGCTGAATTAAAGTGTTTGTTTCTTCAAAGAACACTCTTGAGACAAAAAGTTCTTTCACCTCGGTACATTTAAGCCAACTGAATTTGCTTTTCTGACCACATGTGTTAATATAGATGGGAGGGACATGTGTTAATATAGATGGGAGGGTGAATACATTTATCATAACTGTAGGACAATGAAATAATTATTTCATTCTTTACTTTAAAGTGGAACAAATATAAAAAAAATAATTAAATAGAAATTCTTTCTTTGTGCATTCTGATTCAAAAGGGGCGAATATCATCCAAGAACGAAATGTTCCATTCAGGAAGGTAACAGTATTGAACTGCATGGGACAAAATGTCTTAACCTTGGATATAAATAAAGCTTGAACACACCTCTTCTTTATTCTGCATGGAGTGCTGTGAAATTGGAAGAACATATCGTGCATTTTAGCAAAGAAATTTTCCCCTCATTGTCAGTTTCAGTTATAAAATGTGATTTTCTTATTGATTTCTTTCAGTGATACAGTATTGTGTGTTTGTTGTCAAACCCACTGAAATTGGGTGCATTCGATTTTAGTAGTTAAGAATCAGAAACTGTTGGAAACACGCTTACTCAACAATCTGAATCGACTAGGATTGTCACCATTGTTACTGTTACAATTGAATCACTTTTTCATCATTGATAAATAATGCAGTTTTATTTTGTCTTGGCAGAAACTTGTGTGTTTTAAGTGCCCCTTGATGAAAAGCAAAATGCTAAAAGATTTATGGGAACCTGTTTTTCATTTCTGTGATTATGGCCCGATAGAACCTGCATGCCTGTCATGGCTAGGGGGAAGATATCCAGGCATGGAAATCTTCCCCACACCTCTTCTCTTTATCCACATTTACAATATAAAGCACTCAATTTTGAATATTTATTGAAAAGTAACATAGATCCCATATAATGTGGTCAGTAAACCATATAAACCAAATTGTGGAAAATGCCCTAAATGATGTAAATAGGGGGAATATATCCAGGCCTGGATATCCACCCCACCCCCAATTCAAAGCTATTTGACTTTAAACGTGGATAAATACACAATCTAAACAGAGTTTTGGAAAAAACCTTCATCAGTTTGTGATATGGTGATTGATAACATGACTTTATTTATCCTGCCCCAAATGACATTACTATTTGGTGGGGTGATGTTTTTTTAAAACATAAATACCTGAAATTGATGGTAAATATGTATGTCTCAACATTTTAACAACAAATGGCATTGAATAAACAAGAAAAAAAATTCATGGGTTGCAGGGGAAGATATTGAGGGTGGGGAAAGATGTTTTAGGATATCTTTACCAGGGGGAGTGGAGAAGGGTTGGGGTGGAAAATATCCAGGGGGAAGATGATGTTGTACTCCAGGTCCCATTTCACTAGCGAAACCCAACTGAAAACACAAGGTGTTTTTTTTTTTTAAAGTCCTGATCCAGCTGAGATCCACCTTGCATACCAAAAGCTGTCATGGTACAGAACTTTGGGACATCATTGTTGAAAACTCTAATACAATGCTGGCACTTTGAATGGCACAATGGGAAAACACACTACAAATATTTAAACACACACCTGCTCTCTAAACTTGAGTATTTTGCAACAGGGCTTAGAATTTTGTAGTAGTTTATTCAAGATCAAGCTAATGTAATAATAGGTTATACAGTGGAGCCCACTTAATTGGATATCCCTTAACTGAATAACCCTAATACAATATGCAAGCCTTTGGTTCAGTTATTTAGGCTTTCTTTTTCTTCATGTGTCTACCCATTGGAATGGAAGCTGGCAACTGTCGTACCTATATTTAAAAAAGGAGACACACACGACCCCAGTAATTATAGACCTATTTCTCTACTAAGCTGTGTCAGTAAAATTATTGAGAGGATTGTTTTTAACCATATGTACGAATACTGTTGTGTCAACAATTTACTTTTTAAATACCAGTCTGGCTTTCTACCCCAAAATAGCACCGTCTATCAGCTCATCGAAATATATCATAATCTCTGCTTAGCCTTTGATAGGAACCAGTTTTCACTTGGAGTATTCTGCGACATATCAAAAGCGTTCGATAGGGTTTGGCACAAAGGGTTAATTTATAAACTGAGACAAAACGGTTTATCTGGCCCACTCCTTGAGTGGACCAAAAGCTATTTATCTGATCGTAGACAAAGGGTAACTGTTAACTCAACTCCCTCTGAGTATTTACCTGTTGATTATGGTGTTCCCCAAGGATCCGTCTTAGGTCCCTTCTTCTTCCTTATATACATAAATGACATTTCTGAAAATTTAAATGCACCGGATGCTTGTAGACTATTTGCGGATGATACAAGTATAACAGAAACTGGATTTGAACTGGACGATATTGTTTCAAAGTGTAATGAAAACCTTGCGGCCGTTTCCGAATGGGCAAATGCATGGCTTGTTACATTTAACCCTTCAAAAACTGAAACTGTTTTATTCACCAAAAAACTCGTTAATGTAAGCAGTATGGTAATGTTTGGTGACACGCCACTCGAAATGGAAAAGTCTCACATCCACCTCGGCCTATCTTTACAGGGGGACTTAAACTGGAATGTCCAAATTAATAGATTATGCCAAAAGGCTAATTCTAGACTGGCCCAGTTACGAAAATTAAAGTATATTCTAGGTCGAAAAAGCCTGGAATCGCTGTACAAATCATTCATACTTCCTATCTTAGAATACGCCGATGTGGTGTGGACCGGTGCGCCCGACTACCAACTTACCAAATTGGATAGAATCCACGCGGATGCAGCAAGAATAATATCCGGTCTAACGAGATCAACCCCGGTATCTGCTCTATTTGCGGAACTTGGTTGGGAAACCCTTGCGCAGAGACGTCATCTCCACAAAATGAAAACATTTTTTAAAATCGTAAATAATCAGGCCCCCTCATATCTCTCTGACTTATTGCCACGGACCTTCGAGGATATTTCCACGTATAGCACCCGGTCGCACACCAATTTTCAATTACCACTTACGCACACGGCAACATTTAAGCGCTCATTTATCCCCTCATGTATCTCGGAATGGAATGAATTACCCCAAGAAATACGACAATCGAGTTCACTGAATAACTTTCTCAAATATTTTAATAGTGGCGCATGCAGACCACCTAAGTACTTTAACAATGGCGATAGAGCCGTCAATATTATACACTGCAAGTTGCGAAATTCGTGTAGCGACCTGAATTATGATAAATACTCCAACTACGTCCATGATACACCTATCTGTTCGTGTGGCTACGAGACTGAAGACGCAAATCATTACTTTTTCGACTGTAATAACTATTCAAACGAAAGACTAGTCCTACAGAGAAATCTTGCGCATCTTACAATAAGATCGACCAACGATCTTCTTTATGGTATCCCCAACCTACCAGAATCCGTCAACATCCACCTTTTTCGAAGTGTACAAAATTTCATTAAGGCCACGAAGAGATTTTAAGACTGGACCGTAATCAGGCAGACTAGTCCGTCAACATATTCCCAGCCAAATGTCCTATAACATGAGTGTCCGTTTTCATTTTCATTTCCATTTCCTTCAGTTACGTCTTTGTGCATTCCGCATGTTCGTCCTGTCTACCCTGGCTATATCAGTGGTAACGGGGCTCCGTCTAAATCGCGGTTCCGCTGGAATCACGATTGTACTGTGATATGACACGTTGGCTAGTTGACCAAGTCCAGCAGTGTTGCGATGTGGCAGTTCATCTTTCACCTTTCTGTTCTCCTTCCTCTCGCCTATCTGTTCTGACTCTTGTGAAGTCGAATACCTACCAACATCCATCTTGAAGAGTGTACATACACAATATTGTTTTAATTATTCATAAGTTTGCTTTGCCATTGCATGCACATTTTGGTAACTTTTTGTAAATATTTGTAAAGATAATCTGAAATTTTCAAATGTATATTAAGGAAAGGATATTATCTAAGTGCTAGGCACTTGTTATCCAATCCATTTTGTTATAACAAATAAAATATGTTTAATAATAACTGAATAACCCTGTTAATTGAATATAATTTCCCAACACAAAACCATTTACCATACCTCTAGTACAAATTTGACCTGTTAATTGAATATAGGTTATGGAGTAAACTCCTGTTAATTGAATAAAAAATCTTATAACCTGTCAAGAAATTACCCTGACTGTCCCCAGTCTTCCTTTGTTTATAGACTTAGTTGGCCCCACTACATCCAATACAGGCATTTAATCTATTTTATCTTGTTTGACAGAGCTCATGTAGCTCTGTCAAACAAGATATAATGGAATAAATACTAAGTTTATCTCTAGAATAGAGGAAAGTGACACAATCTCTGTTAATGGAATACTTCCGTTAAGTGAATAATTTTCTTTGGCAAAGTGGCTATTCAATTAACAGGGTTCCACTGCATACTATCAGTTTGGAGGAAAATGGAAGCAACAAAAATTTGAATGTACATGTATCGTTTTAGGTTTTTTTTTTTCTGTGCTTAAGGTTGAGATTTATTTTGGCTACTGCCATTATATTATAAATGAGAACAACAAAGTTTTAGCCTGCTGACTTCAGTGCCGATGGAATATGAGGTAGGATATATATTGAAGCCCATCATTATCATTTTCTTCGATGCTAGGTCTAACCGTCTTAAATTAACTTGAAACATTATTGTGCAGAAAATCTCAGAAATTTGAAATAAATGATGCCGGAGGAAAGTATAAGTATTATAAATAAAAATAATGAGGATGACAACTAAGTTTTTGAGGTTATCCTACAATTTTTTCTTATTCTTACTTGTACTGTTGTGAAAAAAATTAAACTTAAACTAGAAACCAGGATAAGAAAATAGGTACAGAATAAATAAGAAATAAAAATAGGTTCCTTGATAGTTCTTGGGGTTGTGGTGGCGTTGTTGTAACCACTTCTCGTCAGATCACCGAAGTTAAGCAACGTCGAGCCTGGTTAATCATTAGATGGGTGACCATCTGAGTGATCAATTCGGACTCCCATGTTGTGTCCTTGGGCAAGGTACTTAACCCTGATTGTCCACATGGAGGCACGATGGCACCATGTACTAAGGCGTACTGCATGTCTGATACGCATGTCTTCACCCAATCTAACCCTGCCTGTGCTGCAGTGCGGAGTTACGATGTTGGGGAGCTGGCAGCTGCTTGTCGTTGCTCGGTGGTTCTCTCCAGGTACTCAGGCTTCCTTCACCCATAAAACTGTCACAGTCATGATTAGCAATTGTGCATAAGTATATGACCTTAAACACCAATAAATAAATACTTGATAGTTCTTGTTGAAAACCCTAAACAAATGCTTCTTTTACCTTCAGATGAAAAAGCCATTGGAAAGTCGATGTATCCAAAAAACAGTTTTGACATTGATTCTGCTGATCACTCCATATTTTCAAATGACCTTCCTCATGGTACTCCTCTTATTGAACCCATTGCAATTTCTCATGCATCAGGACCAATAAGCAGTAAATCAACCTTACCTCTCAGCTGTTCAAAGGGTGTGAAAGAAGGCAAGTATACCATTCATACTATCCTCTTGATATCACAGTGGGTACATGTAAATATAAGAAATATTAATATTAGACAGTTTTGACTAATTATGCTTCATTTATTGCAGAGCTTGAAATATTCACCTGTTCACCTGTCTCTGACAGAAATTGAGCAGCGAGAAGTGGAAATAAAACATATCTGTTGCATGCAACAGGTCACTTAATTTTTTCAGAATCCGAGGTTAAAAAATACTGGTAATTCCTTATAAACTTGAATTCTATTGCAAATTAACAACAAAATGGTCACACGACCGTTTGCAAAGAAAAAAAATGAAAAATAATTCTGATAAACTCAAAAAAAGCCCCAAAAGTGGACATGACTAATCATGGGTTTTCCCCTGACTGAAACATTACTAAAAATATAACAATCAATTAAAATCCAGATGTCTGGTGAAAATAAGAAAATAAAATGCTGAATACTGATACGCTTTGGTATTATACAGTTCCATGTGCTAATTTTTGTGACACCCTTCTACAGCCATTAGCACATGGTGTCCTCGTCATTTGATCTGTTCTAAATGTTGGGGAATTTTGTTGCTGTTCAGTGCAATTCAGTGCACTTTTATTTAAGGTCAGTACAAGATAATGTTTGTGGGTTTTCTCTCCCCAAATCCCGAAGTTCTTCAGACATGTCATTTTGATGGAGAAATCGATACTGAATGGTCAATAAATAAAGAACAAGTTTGCAAATAATGTTTTATTAATTATATTTCCATTATTATCTTGACAATGTCAGGCAAGCCTGAAACCCAAATACCTTCATACATTAACTGTGAGGGCCACATTAACTCAATTCTTGTTTTGAACATACAACAAAGAAAGAAATGTTATTTGAAATATTCAGTTGAAACAAAATTCATTCTCTTGTTTGGTTTACATTTCACTGGAATTTGGCAAAAGTTCCGTACGATCTTAGAGTGGGTGTCCAAAAATTTGGAGGCTTAAAAAAAATTATTTTTGGGTGAAAGAATGGTGCTCAAAAACAAAAGTTGTCCAAACATTTTGATAAATATGGTTAACTTTCTCAGGCAAGAAGACTTGTGAATAAAAGTCCAAGAATATAAATATTGACCCTTTTGTTCCTAATATTAAAAGTTTCGATATACCAATAATTTTCACGACAAGTGATATTTTACCGGTTACAAAAATGACACAAACCATAACAAAATACCGCTGTATTATCCAGCACCAGTTGTTAATGCACAAAAACACAGTTGTGATGGTCAAGCTGTTCACAGAGATGTCTCAATTTACTGATGTAGCAAACTCTGAGGAATTTGTTCCATTTGGATATTGAGATGTTTGTGGATCAAGATAAGTTTGTTAGTTCCTCATCAGTGGATAGTGGTTAGAATGAATGAATATTACATGCTGATAATTTTTATAAGCTCGACCTGACAACATCAAGTTTGAGCTGTTTGGATGGGTTGCAATCTGTCATCCATCTGTACATCTGTACATTCCTCTGTCCATCCACAATTCCTTTAGAACACTCTTCAGGCTGCAGCTCTCACTAGATCACTTCCAAATTCCATACATGGCTTTGGGACACTGTCTAGATGGGAGCCATCAACTATTTCTGAATTTTGTTGAAAAACATGGCTGCTTTTCTTGGATTTGGATATATTTGCACACCCTGCAGGCTGCATCTCTCCCACAATCTTTTTCAAATTTCATATGTAGCTTTGCTGTGATATCTAGATAGGAGCTACCGGTATTGAATTTTTCTGAATATTGTTGAAAAATTTTGCCATCAGCAGCCATCTTGGATTTGGCATATAAATTGTCAACTATCCCATTAGCACACCCTACAGGCTGCACCTCTCACCTGATCTTTTTCAAATTTTATATGTAACTTTGGTATGATGTCTAGATGGGAGTTTTTTCTGCATTTTGTTGGAAAACATGGCTACCACTGGCTATCTTGGATTTGACATATAAATTGTCAACAATTTCATTAGTACAACCAACAGGCAGCTTCCCTCACCTGATTTTTTTCAGATTTCATATGTAGCTTTCGTGTGATGTCTTTTCTGAAAACATTTGAGTGAATGGCTTGGCATTACTGGTTCTTTCTATTTAGTTCAGTCCCTTCTTGGACAAGTTGAGCTGCAGAGTCATTGACACTTTCATATACCTTCCTTTATCCCTTATGGAGAAGAAAAGTACATTAAATTCAATTTTGACACTAATGAACTAAAAGGAGAAGACATTATGAAAATAAGTTTAATAACAAATACATGTTCAACAAGCATAATTGAAAAATGAATTGGTGTCACAAAATGTCCATCTGCACTCTTGAAAAGTTTCAAGTTTAAGAAATCACCTTAAAAACAAGGTTTTCATAAGTCAATAGCTTTATCAAGTCATTTCCTCATTTATTAGTCATCATATGTTAATTTAAAATGCGTAAAACAATATGATGAAAATGACCTGCACAGCTACTTGGGGAAGGACATTTTGACCTGCACCAGAAACAAAATACTGAACGAGACTTGCAATTGCAGTGTTTTTTATCCCCTGCCCAAACAAAGTTATATGGGTGATATAGAAATGGGTACTGTACGAGCATGCCTGCGTGTATGCACACATTTTGTGAACACAATAACATGAACAAATGTAATCAGATTTTCATGAAGCTTGCTGTAGACATATATTGTGAGAAGATCTGAGTTACATTCAATATTTACTAAATTTTTTTGGTTTTTGTAGGATTTTTTATGCCCATTTTTGTTGGAAATTTGGTATTTGTGTGAGAATGACTGGAAATGCGATAACTTGACCAAACCTAATCAGATATGAAATTTGGTATAAGCATGTATTGTGAGAGGATTTTGTTCATGTTTAATATTCACCAAATTTCCTAGGCTTTTGCAATAGTTATACCCCTTTTCCCCATGGGAATCCCAGAAGTGAAGCAGTGCTTGTTTACTGTGGTAAACAAGCTCTGTTTTACTGGTAAAATAGGGCCCAGTTACCAATGCTTGGAGTTGAAATCCTTTAGCAATGGCAACATGGGTACAAACGATTGGCTGGACTTGACTTTATCTCCATGTTGCGGTCATGATTAGCCATTGTGCAGAACTATGTGACTTTGCAAACCAATAAATAAATTAAAAATTAATACAATTTGTATTAATGGAAGTTTAAGCTGAAACAAGATTATCTTTCACTAATTAAACTGATCTTCTATGGTTTCCATGTATACCAGGCTAGGTACAAGCAGCTGAGTTGCTTTATACCATGTATAGCCTCAAGAGCTATTTCTATAAATTTAACTAAGTTCTGTGCAGTCCCCCGAAAAAATTTTTGGGGGACAATAGAAATCAGTGGTGTCTGTGCGTGTGTCTGTCCATCCATCTGTGTGTCCGTCCCACTGGTGTCCCCCTGATAACTCCAGTTTGGATCATTTGATTGGAACCAATTTTGGTATGTGACCTTCTTAGCCCAAAACACAGGTCAATTTCGGATATGGGTTTGGCCAGATTATTTTTATTAGAGTTATACCCCTTTTTTGACTTAGAAATTTCAAGATTTGCGGTATCCGGATGGTAACTCCAGTTAGGATTATTTCATCGGAAAGAATTTTGGTATGTGACTTTCTGGGGCAATAATACAGGTCAAGTTCGAATATGGGTTCGGACCGATCATTTTTACTAGAGTTAATGCCCCTTTTTTGACTTGTTTTTTTCGGGGGACATGTGGCCGCGCGGCCTTTTATTCAATGTTAATACTGGGCTTTCCTTGGTTGTTGAAAATTACCATTTGTTGCCTCCAAGCTGACTCAGTCTTGCAGGCAGCAGAATGGTATTTTTCTGCAGACCTGAACAATCCATCCATTGTCATGTGTTACTGATGTCATTCCAGAGTTGTGATATGGGTATTCAAGCTAAATGTTTCCAGGAAAACTACAAAGAGGTATGACCTAATATGGAAATGGGAATTGCAAAACTTGCTTGTATATACCAGTCCCAGCTAGACCAAATCAGTTTCGCTCGTTTCTTTGAAATGCACAGACATTCTGTTCAGTCTGTTCAGTAATTCGCATTGTCAATCGTTTCACAATTAAACAACAGTCTACAAACATGTACTCTCGGTTTCACTCTGTTCACGTTTGTGTGTGTGGTGTCGGCAACATCGCCTGTTGACTATTTAAGCCACTGTTCGTTCTGTGGATATTACATGTAGGAGACGTTTTTTCATTCAAGTTTACGGGACTTTCAAGTTACAGTTACATTATGGGTCTGATAAAACAGTCCAAAACAAGGAAACGTCAGCTTCCATATACGGAGCTTGTGACACGGTCACAAACAAAAGTATCAGACAGTTCAAAAAATACCAACAGGAGTGTGTCAGAATCTACAAAAAGACGAACTACCTCACAAAGTTGGGATAACACAATTCCGGAAAATTGGACAATGACCGAAATACGAACACAATTGTTAAACCATGGCTTTGTGGTACCCACAGGGCTGAGGAAATCGCTTCTTGTCCAGTTATATTTGGGTAATGTATCTGGTAAGTCGATAACTCCCACACATATCGACGAACTGTCTGCTGTTGAGCAGTTAATTCCTTCCTTTACAGCATCCGGAAGTGCTGTTTACACCGACGTGTCAAGATCAAGTAGAGAATTACCACAACGAACTTCCATTACACACTTTCAGGAATCTTTGTCGAAATTACAGGAATCGGTTTCTCCTTTCCAACAAGCCTTGAATTTGGAAAACATGGCGGACCGCTCTACTATTATTCCGGAAACATGTGCCTCAACAAAACCGTTGTCTCAACCATCTCCATTGTTATCTGCGACGGCTTTTTGTGACACTTTCCTTGTGGATTTGGAATTTCCTGTTTCAAATTCAAGTTCAACATCGACCGAAACATCGACGCCAGTTCCTTCACTTCTGGCTTCTCAAGGTCCGGACCCAAATTCTTTACAAAAAATAGACACTGTGTCCCCATCTTTACATGGTCAAATTTTATCCGGTAAAATGTTAATTTAGCTTGTTTGTTGATACTACATTACGGTATTGAACAGCGTCTGGTCAACACAGGTGACAGACAAGTTAATTTTATGTCCTGACCCTAGGTTGTCCAGACAACTCTCCCTTGGCAAATTTATAACAGCGTTTACGACATATAAATCTGTCATGTGTGAACATTACCCGACACGGCGTGTGGAGCTTGATGCTTACGAAAATGAAATTGTTGAATGGCTCACCAATTTGGGGGTACACTTTTTAACTCATATCACAAAGCTTTCGCAGCTCAGCTGAGCTGCCAATCAATTGCTATACAATAAAAAGAAAGTAGATTGGAGTAAGCGGGATACCAAGCTCTTTAGTACTATATTTGCTGGCCATCAAATGTTACGCTGTCGGATTTGCAACCTGTAAGATCATGCCACTGAGTTTTGTCCCTGGGTTGATACATCTCATTTTTCGAGGCCCTCCGGGTTGAATACTAGGAGACCTTTCAAAAATACTTTGTATGGCCAGGGTCGACAGCGGGTGACATACAATGGAAAGGAGATTTGTAATAATTACAATGCATCAAAAGGATGTAGCCGACTATTGTTCAATTTGGTACATATATATTTACAATGTAAAGGGGGACATTCTTCTGTCAACTGAAAAGGGACTGGTAATCAGAAATGACTACATGTACATGTACCACTCTCACAGGATGACTAGACCCTCCACTGTTCTCAATCTTGCAATACATTTATTGACAGGATGGCTACAGATGGGGTTCCAGGGTCCAGTGCTGGTGTGACATCTCGAACTCTTTCCCCCAGTTCAACTGCTATTCCGGTGTTGGGGACTTCACAACAATTGGCTTCAGGTTCATCGCATGAAAATTTTCATGTGCTAACTGATGTGTCTCCCTTTCACATCAATGTTCTAGCGACACTCCAGCTTTCTCACATGTGGATTGCACTCGAGAAAATCCAGCGTCGATCCCTCACAACTCCAAGCAACTGTTACAAACAGGTTTCAGTTCAGCAACCACTCCTATCAATATTGCACAACTTTCCCATGAATTATGTGTGCATCGAGATCGAAGGTTTGTACACTATCTCCTAGATGGATTCTCCAATGGTTTCCACACTGGACTTAGCAGTATCCCTTCCACTTCCTTTGAATGTAAGAATCTCAGATCTGCCCTCAACCAACCTTCCATTGTTGATTCTCTTATTCAGACAGAAGTAGAAAAGGGTTACCTCTTAGGCCCGTACAGCTCCCCTCCCTTTCCTACATACCGCGTTAGCCCAATTGGCATAGCTGAGGGAAAATATTCTCACAAAAATTGATTCATTGTTGACCTCTCGGCTCCTCATGATAATGTGACCACACCAAGCATGAATTACCTTATTGACAAGCAGTCTTTTTCCCTCTCTTATGTTCGGGTTGATGACACCATTAAATTAATCTGCCAATTGGGTCACGGGGCCTGGATGTGCAAAACCGACATCACTGATGCTTTTAAATTGTTGCCTATACTCCCATCCCTGTGGAATCTCTATGGGATACACTGGAAGGACCAGTATTATATTTTTGTCTGCCTAGTTTTTGGAAGTCGTTCAAGTCCCAAAATCTTTGACCAACTATCTACTGCGATATGTTGGATTGCTCAACACAATTACAATATTCCACATATTCTGCATTTACTTGATGATTTTCTGACCATAGATCCCCCGGATGGTGAGCCTCTCCGGACTATGGCCTTGTTGACTATGATTTTTCGTAAACTCAATATTCCAATTGATGGCCACAAAACACTTGGCCCAGCCACTTCTCTGGAATTTCTTGGCATCATTCTTGACTCTGACAACATGGAGGCCCGCCTTCCTTTCGAGAAAATACACTGCATTCAAACGATCATCTCCGACTTTATTGCATGGTCCAAGTGCAAGAAGGTTCAATTGCTGAGTCTTCTTGGTCATTTGAATTATGCTTGTAGAGTCATTATTCCAGGTAGGTCGTTCATATCACATTTGTTAACGCTGTCTTTTAAAGCCAAGAAACTGCACCATTTTGTATACCTCAATCATAGATGTCGACGTGAGCTGAATATCACTACTGCAGGCTCAGGGTATTAAAGGGTTGTTAAAATCCAATTAAAAAAATCCCATTAAAATCCCTTTAAAACCCCATTAAGTGCACCCATTAAATTCCATTAAAAGGAACATAGTTAAGGCCAAATAAAAAAAATGAATTGATTCTCAGGCAATTTTTTTTTCAAATCAGTGAGGGAGGGAGGATTTTATTTTTATTTTTTTTAATTTTTTTTTTTTTTTTTATGTAAAGGGTTGAGTATACTCAGTAAAATCTTTTTGCTGTCTTTCCACTTGAAAAAGAGAAAATGTATTTTAGTGTAATTATAGTATACCTTTTATAACTAACTGCCGTAACAACAGCTAAAAGGATTTGTATTTTATTGTTCTTTTTAATGGTATAGATCTGTCAAACATAATGATCCATTAGAATAGGCCACAGTAACCAATGCTTGGGATAGGAGTCCTTTAAAATGGGAAACCTGGCTCTAAATGATTGGTTAAACTTGAGTTTATATCGGTGTTGCGGCCATTATTAGCCATTGTGCAGAAATATTTGATCTTAAACACCAGCAAATAAATAAATAATTAAATCATGATCCAGTATATTGGAATTTGCCTTGTTACAGTTTGTGGGAGAGTGCCTTTGGGCACTCTCCCATAAACTGCAACAAGAAAAACCAATTTACTGCAAACACAGCTAAATAATTATATGTCGAGAAATGTGAAAAAATGACCATTCCAAGTTTTCACAAATTCTTAAAAAAAACATGACATAATAAAAATGTCTAATGAGGAGGTTCAAATCCAACGAGGGAGGGCCTGAGAATCAAAACATTATTTTTTTTTAGCCTAAGTGGTATTAATTTTCAAGAAATTAATTAATGACCAATGCCATTAAATAAGTGTTAAACATTTTAAGGGTTCTCCACTTCTTTAATAACCATTAAATAGCATTTTAATTGTCATAATTTTATTAATATTTAATAGCCATTAATTGTTATTAAACGGCCCCCTGTAAAAATATTTTTAAGTGTCTTTTAATGACATAAAACATTTGATGGTCATTAATTTCCATTAAAAGGAACATGTCTAATGGCTAAAATTATTAGCTATTAAAGTTATCACTAGTTTTATTGGATAAAATTAACAGCCATTAAAAATAAGACCAGTTTAATGGATAAAATTAATGGCTTTTAAAATTAACATTAGTTTTAATGGATAAATTAAAAGCAATTAAAAATAACACCAGTTTTAATAGCACTTAATAATTATAATGCAGCAGTTTCTCAGATCAGGTCTTTTAACTATTATTAAATTGTTAATGGTAATTAAAATTAAAATTATGGCACACACAAGTTTACCCTGAAATGGAACAGCATTCTAACGCCTTTGAAAAAGAGGCCTAGATATTGGGGCCAGCTTGCCTCCGTCCCCTCTGTGGCATTTCTGCATGGTTGGAATTTTTTATCACTTTTTCTTTCAACTAGTGGGTGTATTACTACTAAATCGAGGTGGGGGTAGATTTTCCACCAGATAAATATTTTCAATTTTTCAAAAAAAGTAACAAAAAGAACTAGCTAATAATGTTGAGCTCATGGACTAGTGTGAAAATCTGATTTTGCAACAGGCACTTTGTTTTCAGAAACTGTAAATAATCTTCAAGTGGAAAATCCACCCAACTGTGATTTAATGGCAATCAACCATCCTTGCATGAACCGTACGTACATTTCATTAGTACATTTATTTATGGGGTACATTTGTTCTTTTTACGAATATCTTTCAACATTAATACTATTTTTGTTTTGAAGAACAACAAGGTTATATTAACATGTTAACTGTCCAAATCTTTATTGTATTGTCTTGGTTAATTAGTAGCTACATCCCTGCCCCCCCCTGCCCCCCACCCCCCACCCCACCTCCGCCATCCACACACACACTCATGCAGGAGTGTCGTGAACACTGTCGAATGGACATGTCTTGATGTTGTTGGAATAAAATTGAAAATATTTGGTAATGTAGTTGTGCTTAAATATAATATAAACCCATTTTTCGTTATTTGTACATGCTCCATTTCACTTTGCCGTCTTATTCCACCGACTCGACCAAGTGAAATAACTTTCGTAAACTCGGGCACTTGAAGGGTGCGATAATGTTTGTTCATGGCTCCATGATGTTCTATGGGGTATCTGTAATGCTCTGTGGGGTTCTATCGGGTATCTATGGAGTTCTATGTTGTTAGTCCAAACTTGGACCCACAGTCCGTAATATAATTTTTGGGGTTCGTACGGCCTGTAGGTCCAACGCTCTCGATCCCTGTGCTGTACTATATGATCGACAAACAATTTATTTGCCGGTCTATCTCGCCTCATGAGAACAATATAGCATATCCTGAAGCTTTGTGTCAATATGTTACCGAAACTGCGAAAGAGGGATAATTGTAAAAAAACAAAAAACTTGGTGTCGGTCACCATAATTATTCAGAAATGAAAGATTCAAATCATCGAAGTGGTTCGTGAGAAAGAAACTGGCAGCCGTGTTTGGTATTTTTAAACATTATGACGTCATTCCTTCCTTAAGCAATTGGTTGCAACTAGGGAATCCCTGGTTGAAACACAATACACGCCCTTCACCTTTGGGGGTGTGTTCTCCCTTATATAAATGTACCATGGTAAACCATGGTACGTCCCAAAATACCCTGGTATTACCAGGTTATTTTGGGATTTACCATGGTACTTTTTTATAAGGGCTGTTGCAATCAATCGCATAAGGAAGGAATGACGTCATAATGTTTAAAAATACCAAACATGGCTGCCAGCTTCTTTCTCTTACAATTATCCCTCTTTCTGTCAAATATTGACACAAAGCTTCAGGATATGCCATATTGTTCTCACATGGCGAGATAGACTAAGACCGGCAAGTAAATCGTTTGTCGATCATATAGTACTCTAATGTGCCGAATAATATAGTTTAAACATGAAGTTTTTTGCCTTTTCTGCGACGTGGGCATGTAGCGTGATTTTTTTCTCTGTGTTTCTACGCGATCAGATCGAGAATGAATCGTGTTTGTACACCGCGACGAAATTCGATTTGCCCAACCTTTTAATTTGCAACTGTTCTATATTACATAATAACAATAAGTGCGACAACAGGCAGGAAACACGACAGTCGTGAAGCACAGCACAAATACACCCGGACATCGTTGTTAGTGTTAGTATAATTTATACAGGATTATAAGCGCGTTAATACGTAGGAGATTGCGATTTTAAAACGCGACATGGACAGGAGAGTCACGTCAATTGAAACTGAAAGGTATCTGCTAAACAGAACGCAAAGAAATAACTGATTGACTTTTATATGCATCCAAACGAGAATTAACAATTTCTTCTGAAAGTTGAACCTGGTGAAGTCCAAACACTGGGCCATCCAACTGTAGTTGGAAGTAAAACATTAAATAAAGCACACTTCCATAAATTTGTCTTCTGGCAGGATCGTGTGTTGAAATATTTCACACAATCCATCACTTGGCCAAAACGTCCAATATAATTCATCTCAACCTCCCCACATATATTTTCTAAATCGTCCCAAGACATTTCACCCCAACCTTCCCCACGTATACATATTACACCAAAGTAATCTGCCACCATTTTTTTTTCACCCTGTTCGGGGGCATTTTGTCAAGCATCTCTGTTTATTAATGGCCCTTCAGGAATGAAAAACAGCCCTCTGGCTTATTAACGTCCCTCGACTTCGTCTCGGGCCGGTAATAAACCCTCGGGCTGTTATTCATTCCTCTCGGGCCATTAGTAAACCGTAATGCCCTTCAAACTCTTGTTATTGTTATATTCATACCCAAACCCAGACACGAATGAAAAGGCAAGAATGGAAAGGGGAACGGTTTGGATCACTGGGGGAAGCAAATGAGGTTACGAGGAGAGGGAGGACATTTGGATGGGAAACAGCCAATTTTTTTACCAAGCTTGTCGAACTACCTGCAAAAAAAAAGAGGCTCTGGCGACGCTAATGTGGATTGGAAAATTACCGTGGTTGTTGAACCATGTGGAGATACTACACCTGTGAAAGGAAAAAACAAAGCCGGGTTGGTGTGAAATTTACTCCCCAGTTTCATCAGTGCGCGGTAGCAATAAAACCTTAAATAAAATAATAAAATACTAATCCTTTAATTGCTTTTCAGAAAAAACAGAAGCCGACAATAGCTCCTGATTGTTAAGAAAACAATTAGATTGGTCACCAAAATGTGCAGGTCATAAATCACCTGGGCCAGTTGGAACAAACAAACGTCTGGGTGGAGGTTTATTGACAATAATTTCATTCTCAACTTTTTATTGTTTTATTTCCTTGACTGCAAAATAGAGATTTTTATACAAATTCTGATAAAGAGACACCCAAAACAAAAAATCATTTCTGGTAAAATACGCCTTCTTGTATATTCCTTGTCATGGTTTCCATCCGCACGACTTTCACTTTCAGTTTTGATATATAAAATTGAGAGGAGAATTCACAGTTTAATAGCATGCCTTCCCAGGCCCTATCCTTGATGCACTGAAAAGTTTTCTCACAATTTTTTAGAACATAAATAAAGTGCGGATGGGAAAAAAATCATTACATTATTTGATACAAGATGTAAACTTCTTTGATTTTTCGAGCTGGTTTATAATAAAATACAAATGGGTTTTTTGTTGAAAATTAAAAGTGCTCGAATATTCTACTCATATACATATTTGCCCACAATCTCAAAATAAATGTGTTATAGGGTAATTTTGTTGGGATTTGTCTGTTTGGGAATAAATCAACTGGTCCCTCGGACAACGCTAGTGTATTTAAATAAATACACTGCTGTCCGAGAGACCAGTTGGTGTAATCCCAACAAGACCAATGCCAACAAGACAAATTGGTAAAATATCCTAACAAGACGAATCCCAACAAGACGAAAAATGTTTTTCTCATCAAATATGGGAGGAATTTTCTTTATGCACTCTCTTGATAATTGAAACTGGAAAAATCAACACAGACTTAAAATCACATCAGAAATTAATTGAAGGACATCCACAGAATATCCAGCACTCAGCCAGTTGATTACACTCTCTTTGTCTTTGCTCTCTAAAGTGGGGGGGGGGGGGGGAGGGGGGGGGGGCAACGTTTTAAGGCTACCATGATTCAGCCCAGTTGGAGGAAAGTTTACGGTTAATGTAGGACTACCGCGACATTAGTGTCTCGTTTAGATGAGCATGCCGCGATGTGATAACTGTCCTGTCCATTTCTTCTATTTCAAGCATCTTCGGGTTGGAAGATGTTCGAAGTGGAAGGAATGACCGAATATGGGATTCTTTCGCCAAATGTTGTTAGGATGTGCAAATAATATATTACAAGATTGCCTGTATATTGGTACATTTTCATGCGTAAGCACCCATTATAATTCATTGTGGAACGACGCAACTTATCTGCCCCCCCCCACCCCCACCCACCCCCCACCCCCACCCCCAACACACAACTGGATATTATTTTTCGATTTCTCAACTTGTAACGAGTATACGCAATATATTACAGATATTAAAAAAATTTGGATGCATCATTGTGTCCTTACAAGAAACTTGAATACGGTCCATTTAGGATGTCATCAGCGGTCCTGAGATCATCATAAAGATGATTGTCGGCCTCTGAAAAGTCTTCTTGACATTCAGGAAAAATAAATTGTTTTTTTGCTTTTTTCACTGGTCGACGCAGACCCTCATTGATGCTGTTGATAATCAGCTGATATTGTCTTTGGTCCCTGAATTTTGGATAAAAGTATAGAATGCATTTCCTGATAATCTCTTTCCGTTGCGTGTCCAGTACCTTCTTTCTACTCCACCGTTATAACTGAAGTCGTGTCTTTTATTGTCTATTGAAAAGAGCTCAGGAAATAATTTTCAGTGAGTTTTAGGGCGAAATTGCCTGGTCCATGGGAATCTTTTAGGAGAACCCGGAGTGTGTCCATAGGGATCTGGAATCACCCCACAATCCTGTCGTTTGGATTTGTTCCTCTAGTGGAAGTTGGGGTTTGCTGTACCTGTTGTTGTTGATGAATTGGGGTATGACACTGTTGTTGTGGTGGCTGAACTGTGTTTGTGTATTTGGTAGATAGACTGGTGTATGAGACTCGGGTTGGAATGGTTCATTAACTAAAGTGTTATTTGCAGAGTGGCTTTCAATGATTCGCGTGTCTATTAGGCTGCGCATGTTTGTAACTGATGATTCCAGATCAGTCAGCCTGGTATTCATTGCCCCCAAACGTTCGTTGATGGTGTCCAGCTTGCCGTTCAACTGAGATGCTGAATTTTCAATAGTTCTCTGTATCGGGAATTGCAGGCTTTCTAATTTGTGACTCAACATTCTATTGAAATCCTCAATATTTGGGGTGCGTGGCTCTGGTTGAGATGCCGTTTGTGTTGGCGACCCAGTGTTCAAAACTCTACATTCTTTCTGAAAAGGGAATGTAAATTTCTTTTAATTATTGTTGAAAACTGAATGATGGGCTTGAAATATTGACACCTACGTGTGCACGCACGATTTTTTTGAAATCATTTTTTTAATTCAAAAGTCATGCTGTGCGTGGAGGTGTGACGCAGAGTTATTTATTACTCACAATATCCAATGACATGAGGGCATGTTTTCGTGCATTCCAAAGGGGCTGACTTGCCTAATTTGTGAACCACAATGACCAATGAGAGCAATCTGAATAGACAGTTATATAGAGAAATTATAATTCTGAAATTAAACTTCTGGTGACCAAAAGAGAAACATGGCGAAAATAGACCATTTAACGAAACTAGAAATTGTGAAACTATACAAAGACAAACATTAAGTTTTGTCTATACGTAGACATTTCTTGGATAAAGGAAAACACCTTAGCAGACAGGCGATTGAGTATCACATAAACAAATATAGAAATGGAGATTTCGACGATAAATCATTTCCAAACTTGTGCACAAAATTCACAAGCACCAAAACTCAAATTTATCACAGAGCACAACTTGAACTTTATTAGACAGAGTCTTGAGAATCAGCCTGTACAGTCAGCACAAGATGTTAGGAAACAACTAGATAACAGAGTGGAGGTGTGACGCAGAGTTATTTATTACTCACAATATCCAATGACATGAGGGCATGTTTTCGTGCATTCCAAAGGGGCTGACTTGCCTAATTTGTGAACCACAATGACCAATGAGAGCAATCTGAATAGACAGTTATATAGAGAAATTATAATTCTGAAATTAAACTTCTGGTGACCAAAAGAGAAACATGGCGAAAATAGACCATTTAACGAAACTAGAAATTGTGAAACTATACAAAGACAAACATTAAGTTTTGTCTATACGTAGACATTTCTTGGATAAAGGAAAACACCTTAGCAGACAGGCGATTGAGTATCACATAAACAAATATAGAAATGGAGATTTCGACGATAAATCATTTCCAAACTTGTGCACAAAATTCACAAGCACCAAAACTCAAATTTATCACAGAGCACAACTTGAACTTTATTAGACAGAGTCTTGAGAATCAGCCTGTACAGTCAGCACAAGATGTTAGGAAACAACTAGATAACAGAGGGGTGTCTCTCTGCTATGCAACTATCAGAAAGGTCATATCAGCTGCAGGTTTTTCGTGCTCTTGGCCACGATACTGTCAAATGATCCGAGAAGCCAATAAAGAGAAAAGAGTAGCATATTGTAAAAGTTTGATTGAGGGGAAAGATTGCTTGGACGATGTTATTTTTACAGACGGGCCATCAGTTCAACTCTATCACAACAAACAGATCTGTTACCACCCTAAAGGGTCAATAGCTATACACATTCCAACACCGAAGCATCCTCTAAAGGTTCATGTATGGGCAGGTATAAGTCGCTGTGGTAAAACACACTGCTTTGTATTTGATGGCATAATGGACGCTGACTTTTTCACTCATAAGATTCTGGAGACGAAACTTCTTCACTTCGTGAAGGAAGTCTATCCAGACGGATACTGCTTTCAACAAGACAACAACCCCAAGCACACGTCTCGGATGGCGAAACAGTTCATGACAGATAATGGCATCAATTGGTGGACTTGGCCGTCTGGTAAGTGTATTTCGTATGTATAATATACAATTTTAGGGACATACTTTTTGCCGGTAAAAAGGACGGTATCCGGTAAAAAGGACGGTAAGTGTATAAAAATACGTTTTAAAGTACTAAATGTACCTCTGAATGCGTGAAAAGTGACAATTGAATGAAGCGTACGCAATAATAAATATATATAAAAAAATATCGGAGAAAGGGCTCTGCCCCACAACCGTGGGATGGAATACGCTCAACTCCATAGTTCAAGCCTTTGAAATATGCCATTGTTATGTCGATCTTGCCCCCCCCCCCCCTCCATTTCGAAAATACTTTTCACACATCTAGAGGTACATTTAGTACTTTAAAATGTAGTTTTTATACAGTTAACTTCCCTTGTACCGGCAAAAAGTATGTCCCCAATTTTATGTCGAGTGTTGATAACAGTAAAAATGGCAGTACTACTGAAATCCGATGCTATATCATGACCGGTGGTTAAGGAAAGCGAGGAAGCTAATGCACAAGGTGGGGCGGGAGGCTGAAGGAGGTCTGTAGCGAGTGGGCTATATAAAATAATGCCCCGGTCTTTGAGTACAAAGATTATTATTATTATTGGAAAAAGTGTCATTATAAAAAAAAAATAAAAAAAAATTTGAAAAAATGTAAACTTAACCCTGTGTGATACAGTAGAACAGAAAGTCGCAAAGGCAGTGCAAATCCTCACATGGAAGAAAAGCAAAGCCCGAATTTCGAGTGGAACAGTTGAATGTTAATAAAATCATTTTAAATGAAATATGCGATATTTATACACAATCTACCAATATATGAACACATTCTCACAACACTTCATTACTATTTTAAGGAACTGATATGGATATCTGATTATACTGACAAGAGTAACATTGAAACGTGTGGTGAAGTTAATTCGAAAATTCGAGAAAAAAATTTGACCTGCTTGCAAAGCTTCGTTACCATTTATAAGTATCATTAGATATGAACCTGTATAACTAATGATACTCACATTAGTATATGGAAACATTATGAAGTACTTAATTCGCACAAAAAGTTTACCCCCCCCCCCCCCCCCCCCCCCCCAACAAAACATTGACACAAGTTCTTCCATTTTTTGTGTAATTTCTCTTTCAGAAAGCCCCGATTTAAATCCTATTGAGATGGTATGGAGCGAGTTGAAGAGAGAGGTGGCAAAGAAAAAACCCATCGACACAAGCAGAACTTATCCAGGCCATTCTCGATTTCTGGGAGACCATAACAACAGAGGATTGCAATCGATACATAGACCATATATACAAAGTAGCACCTGTGTGTGTTTATGTTAATGGTCGCGCTACTGGTGATGTACCCAATAGATTGTTTAGTGAGCGTTCTTCTGGGAAGAGCTTTGAATATTTTCAACAATTTTTGGAAAAGGACGACTTCCAGGAAAAACTTCATCAGCTTTTGGCAGAGCGTGTTTTGCATAGTGAGAATGCTGAACGGAGTTAGCGGCATCTGATGGTAAAAAAAAAATACTCGAAAACACTTGTGAGTGGATTATCATCAACCAAAATGACAATTCCCACTCAGCGTTAATCCTGTGGGAATAGACGGTACACCTCACCATGCCCAGGATCCTATTTAAAAATAAAAAAGCAGTGAACTCTTCAAAAAGTCACCAAAATTTATGCCAAAGGATTTGTAGAGCGTTCGATTTGTTTGGGGTGGAAGTCCTCTAAAGTGGGCATGATATAGCCTTAGATGCAAATAAGACAAATACACATTATCCTCGATTTCTGGGAGACCGTAATGACAAGACTCCAATCAGGGGTCATAAGCTACGTTTTTTAGACAAAACATGAAAGATTAATTAAGACAAATGTTTTTAGAGGTGGTACATATCGACTGTTTCAGTGGTACATATCAACTTTTTCAGTGGTACATATCGACCGGTACATATCCTTTTGGAATAGGACGATTTCCAGGAAAGACTAAGTAAGGTTATATCATGCTTTGTTGGTTTCTTTGGTAAACCATCCAACAATTATGGGACCAGCTGCCCCATAATTGGTGGATAATTTACCAAAGGATTTTGATTGCTTTTGTTTTCCCCATAGGATTCAGCACATGTGATCTTGCAGGTGTGTCTTGTCTATTCCATAGGTTAACTCTGGGGAAGAAAGGGGATGTCTTTTGATAGTAGAGAGGTTACAGACAAGGTGCAGACCGTGGGGAATAAGGGACTTATATCGTACAGAATTCCTGTGACCCATGCGAAAATGGTGTAGTGGTGCTCTCTTTTTTTACTATGCCATTCATCCCTTTTAATGTTTTAGTGGATTACCCCCCAGATAAATATCAACAACTAATGTGCGATCCCGCTGAAGTGAGATCACAAGTTAGTTGTTAGTATTTATTTTGGTAGAAATGCTTTCAAGATGGTAAGTTAATAAAGTTACGGTGGTAACAGTCTGAGAGCTTATAAAAGGCCCGAGACGAGGTCGAGGGCCATTAATAAGCTGAAGGGTTGTTATTCAATTCACTTGATTGAGACATTTTTAACGTTTTCAATTTTGGTGGATGACATTATCGCTGTTCTCAAACAAACTGGTGACACATGATTATCACGTGATCGGCACTTAAAAACAGACCCGATATTTACCGCTTTTAAGTCAGAAATAAAATGTCTGCGGACTTGCTTACTACATACAGCTGTTTGTTCTTATGGGACTAACTTTTCTGGACATTTTACATATTTAACAATTAAAATAAAAATCGAATTGTTTACTACAGCAAGGAACAAAAGTTACTTGATGTGTCGGGCTGTTAATGAGATGTTCAACTCATTAATGGCCCGACACATCACGTGACTTTTTAAGCTGAGCGTTACGTTCCTGTAATGCCCTGGTAAACTCTGTTAATGTACCATGAAACGCCCTACAAAGTGGTTATAATAACCACTGACATTGTGTATGGTTCAGATGGGGTGTGGTCATGTTTGTATACTGTGGAACCCAACGCCTGGAGTGGAAGTCCTCTGAAGTGGGCATCACATAGTCTTAAAATGCTGATGTTTCCATAAGCACCAAAAAATCAATAAATAGATGGGTAACAATGTTTACCTTTTTCTCTTTGCTTGTTTTTGATGTGTTGTTGGTTGTTTTTGCATTACTTGTTGTTGTTTTACTTGTTGGTGGAGGTGGTGGTGGTGATGCTGCTTCTGTTGTGTTTGTTGACTACTGGCAACGATAACGTGGTCACAACTGGAGTGTTTGATTCTAGTTCATCCAGGGTTTTGTCAGAGTTAGACTCTAAAAATGAGTTAACATCACTGTAGCTTCCACTCATCACCAGTCTAGCTAATGCAGATTTACACCCTGATGTCCATCTGACCTGGTAATCATTCCCTTCTTGTGGAATACCATAGCACTGAATTTGTCCAATTCTTGCAGAAAACCAGCTTTTATCGCAGTAGAAAAAAACTCCATAGTGTGTTGGTGGTTTAGTCAGTCGTCTAAAAGTAGTCATTTCGAACAGTCTGTTTGAAATTATGAACTGAGGTTTGAAACAATTTTTCTGTTTTTATATCTTTAGGTAATAACAAGTTGTGAACACACGTGCGATGATTGATGGAAGTTTGCATGTTTAACACAACTGTTTAAATTTTTAAACCAACACAGTATTCGCAGCATGGGCATTGCGCTTCCGAAGCCCTTGATTCTCAGTAAGCAGGCGATTATCACAGCTTACCAATTGCATTGTTTATGAATTTAGGGAAATTGATACACAAACAACTTCCGAGTTCATTTTTTTCTTTTGGTGTGTGTGTGTGGGGGGGGGGGGGGGGGGTGCTTTTTGATAATAAGATGAAGATCTATGAGGCATGTGCAGACTGGTGGTTCTTGAGCTAAAAGGTTGCTAATGTTTTTGTGATGTCTTTTCAAAAAATGTAACTAACTGTCAGGTGGAAATTGGAAAAATCTACCCCTCTTTACTTGTTCTGACCCACTGACAAGTCACTTTCCACGTGATGTAAACTATTTACAACAAAAATCCTTCAAAATTACAGATATAATTGTCCCAACTATAATTCGCATTTTTAAATTTGTGATTCCGGTTTCTGACACTGAATCTTAAAAATGCTTCCATGGAAGGATTTCTAAGAATTAATATCACAACATGGAATCATCAATGGAAAAACAAAACTATACTTTTTCTGCCCCGTGCATCCCAGATCACCTCCAGGATTTTATTGCAGACAGGTTATTGATAAAATTGTCCTACTTACATTTCGTTTTTATTCATCTGTGAACAACTTCTCATTCAGATGTGTCATTGAATTACATGTATTTTTAATTTATATATTTTATTTTATTCAAGTTTTGAACTGTCCTTCGGGGTTTAATAAAATTAATAAATTGTAAGAGGTGTTATTTTTTAAAAGCCCTGCACAAGCCAACTTTTGAACTAAAGACGCGGCCGACTTTTCCAAAATTGCCTGGCCGAGTTCTTACGGTGCCGAATCGCATGTCGGCGTAAAAACTGTTTGGACAGAATTTTTCTGAGAGGGCGACTTCTCCGGGGTTGATATCGCTTGGCATCATTTCATCTGTGAAAAACCTCACGGGTGGATCTACATGTACACTCTACAGCACTAGATAGAAGAATTAAAGGAACGATTTTAGCGCAGGCTAATGGACAGGAGTTCCATTTTCCCATTATATTCTGCGGTTACTTTCCTGTAGTTCAACTCGCTCACCCCATTAACCCATTAAAAATGCCAGTTCACGTCTCATCGGCAATTCAGTATTCATTAATGACCCACTCGACTCGAAAAGTATATAGTTCTTCAATTTTGTATTATATGCGCACATGTTGAGGTTACAGTTCCAAACTGCTTTTCACATGTGCTGCTAATTTATTCAACATGTTAGCGCCCATGTGCAACATAATTTGCAGACCCCCATTTGTTACATTTCGCAAACGTTCGACCAAGCAGACAAAAGTTTGTGGCTAAGAACATGAATGAGTTAATTGGTATGTTATTGTCAGTAGGTTAGGTTGTAACAATCAGCAAATCATATTTCTTAAAATTTTAAACAAAAAGAATAGTAAATGAATATAGAAACCGATGACCCGACGACACGTCCTGTTTATCCACAGTTTCCTCGATGTTAATTACTGAGTTTTTCTTAATAATTTGACAAGCGAAACCCCATTGCCACTCATGGAACAGATCAAGAAACCCAGCCAGTTTCGCGTCCACGCTGGAATTTCTCGATTGCCGTGTGGTTGCTTGCTCAAGTTAATCGCGCACCCAACGCGATCGAGATTTTACACGTCGTGGAAAAGGCAAAAAACTCGATGTCTGTACTGTAGTGTTGGCACTATTATTTATTATACCCCCCCCCCGCAAACAAAGTTTGGGGGGGGGGGGGGGTATATAGAAATCACCCTGTCTGTCCATCCAAGCGCAACTCCTCCTAAACCGTTTGAAGAATTTTCATGAAACTTTACACAATGGAAGAACTCCATATGGGGATGTGCATGAAGCAATATAATTCCGTTCTGACATTTCCAAGGGGAGATAATCTGTCCGTCTGACCATCCTTGTAAGCTCAACTCCTCCTAAACCGTTTGAACAATTTTCATGAAACTTTACACAATGGAAGAACTCCATATGAAGATGTGCATGAAGCAATATAATTCCGTTCTGACATTTCCAAGGGGAGATAATCTAACTTATACCGCCTGTCCATCCTTGTAAGCGCAACTCCTCCTAAACTGTTTGAAGAATTTTCATGAAACTTTACACAATGGAAGAACTCTATATGAAGATGTGCATGAAGCAATATAATTCCGTTCTGACATTTCCAGGGGGAGATAATCTAACTTATACATTTCAGGCGCGGGGGGTATCACTTTGTGAGTTTGCTCACAGTACCTCTAGTTAATTTTGGAGAAAAATTTCAACCATCTCTTTTATTTGGTAATGAGACAAAAAGTGAAAATGCCATCACTATTATTTATATTTGGTGAAAACGCAAGCCATCCAGGGATTTTTCTGGATGACGATAGGGGCCGAATATAGGCCCCATTCCCAATGAGATTTTGGCATTATTTTTCCCAATTTCTAACATTAAATTCCCAATTGGTACCCAATATCAATTTGTTCACAACATTTATGAACATTTACAGCAAAATTCGGCCTTATGCTGATATTAAACCATAATTTAAAATAAAAAAAAAAACTTTTTTATTTTTAATGTGCCTGTATAGAAGAAATGTGTACTTTTCTAAACCTTACAGAGTCAACAGGATTCCAAATTTGGTCCAATAATAATTTGGCCGGTTTTGGCTATTTTCCCAACATGGGCCCCTGGCCCCATTCCCAATACACCTGGTCCTACTAATTATCTACCAAAACAGTCCAAAGCCGTCCAAAACAGTCCAAAACCATCCAAAACCGACCAAAAGTTCTAATTACCGACCAAAAGACAGTAAGTACCTGCCAAAAAAAATAAATGAGTACGACCAAAAAAAAAGGAAGATTTTTAGAATCTCGAAGGTTTTAATCAGTGATTTGTGGGTGGTTAAAAATAGAGGTAGCGGCCGACCTCCAGTTGCAGATAATTTTCAGGGAAGTGAGTATCATAGGGGATAAGGTGAGGCATTAATCATTAAGTCGGGGTTATTGTGGTGTCATATCCCCGGGTAATATTACCGTGGTGGGGTGACGTTGAAACTCTCTTTGAGTAAAAAATGCGGTGTTTTTGGCTCACCAACGTTAGTTGTGTGAGCCTATGGCATAGCCCTCATGACGGCGTCAGCGTGGGCGTCGGCGTCTGCTCTCAAAATATTTTGAACTTTTGTGTACAGGTTTTGATTTTTTGGCTTTTTAAAATTTTGTTTAGTTTCTGCATATTGCTATGGTGGTTCACTATAACATTTAACTCTTTTCCAGGGTATTTTGTCTTAATTTTAACCCTTTGAATCAAATTTTAGACTTATTTTGATGTTTACGTGTAGGTTTTGATGGGTTTTTTTTTTCCTTTCTTCCAAGTGGAGGTTTACCTTGCAGCATATGGCCATGCTTTCTATTGTATGTAAACATGCATCTTAGGGCTAAGTTTGTATTATTTAACCCTTTTCCTGCTGAATTACTTCAATTTTGGACTTTTATGTACAGGTTTTGGACTTAGGCTTACAGCTTTTTACTTTTATGTACAGGTTGTAATAAAAAAAAAAAATTAAATTGAGGTTGACCTCACTGCATATTGCAGTGGTGGTTACTATAACATTGATATCTTTCCAGTGCATTTTAAAAAAATTTTTAACCCTTTAAATCGATTTTTATTAGACATATTTTGACGTTTGCGTGCAGGTTTTGATGCTTTTTCTTTTCCTTTCTTCCAAGTGGAGATTTACCTTGTAGCATATGTCCATGCTTTCTATTGTATGTAAACATGCATCTTAGGGCTATGTTTGTATTATTTAACCCTTTTCCTGCTGAATTACTTCAATTTTGGACTTTTATGTACAGCTTTTGGACTTAGGCTTACAGCTTCTTACTTTTATGTACAGGTTGTGATAAAAAAAAAAACAATTTCAAGTGAGGTTGACCTCACTGCATATTGCAGTGGTGGTTATTATAACACTGATATCTTTCCAGTGCATTTTTAAATTTTTTTTAACCCTTTGAATAGATTTTTAGACTTATTTTGACGTTTGCGTGCAGCTTTTCATGGGTTTTTTTCTTTCTTTCTTCCAAGTGTAGATTTACCTTGTAGCATATGTCCATGCTTTCTATTGTATGTAAACATGCATCTTAGGGCTACGTTGTATTCTTTAACCCTTTTCCTGCTTAATTACTTCAATTTTGGACTTCTTTTGTTTACAGGTTTGGATTTTTGTGTTTTTTAAAAATGTTTTTTCTTCTTTGCATATTGCTATGGGGGTTCACGATAACATTGAACTCTTTTCCAGGGTATTTCGTCTTAATTTTAACCCTTTGAATCAAATTTTGGACTTATTTTGACGTTTGTGTGCAGGTTTTGATGTTTTTTTTTTCCTTTCTTTCAAGTGGATATGTACCTTGCAGCATATGACCATGCCTTCTATTGTATGTAAACATGCATCTTAGGGCTAGGTTTGTATTATTTAACCCTTTTCCTGCTTAATTATTTCATTTTGGACTTTTTTGTAAAGGTTTCGATTTTTGTGTTTTTTTTAATTTTTCTCCTTTTTTGGCTCACCAACGATAGTTGTGTGAGCCTATGGCATAGCCCTCATGTCGGCATCGTCGGCGTCTGGATTCATTCATTTTGAACTTTTGTGTGCAGGTTTTGATTTTTTTTTTTTTTTTGCTTCTTTTTTTTTTTTTTTTATGTCTGCATGCTTTTCAGGGATAGTCGTATTTTATTCAACCCTTTAGATGCTTAGTTACTTGAATTTTGGACTTTTGTGTACAGGTTTTTGACTTTTTTGTGCAGGTTTTTGACTTTTCTGTGCAGGTTTTTGACTTTTGTGTACAGGTTTTGAAATTTTGTCTTCAAGTGGAGTTTCACCTTACTGGCATATTGCCATGGTGGTTTCCTTAACATTTCAGGGTATTTTTCTCAATTTTAAACCCATTGAAACAAATGTGATGCTTTTTTGACTTTTATTTGCAGGTTTTGAGGTTTGTCTTTCTTTTCTTCAAGTGGATATTTTTCAAGTAGAGTTTCACCTTATTGGCATATT